>JAILYB010000189.1:0-600000 GCA_021437785.1 Rhodomyrtus psidioides | reverse complement strand
TCTTGAGCTCCGAATATCGTTGGCAGTCAAATACCATATCCATTCGTTTCTCTCATTCTAGGTATGCATCAGGATCATTCTTTCCTTGGAAAGATGGAATCTTCATCTTGATATTGCTAAGCTCATCATCTTCTCGATGTCTGAACTCTCGGCGTCTGTTTCTCCTCCCAAATTTGCCATCTCGGTCATCTTCTGTATCAGACACATATTCATCGTCAAATTGCCGCTGCCATCTGGGTTGCGGCCTAGGCTCATCTCGCTGATTTTGTGGTCTCCCTCGTGGTGGCTCTCGATCACCATCAAGCCTCGTCTCACACCTCACAACTCGATTGCTAAGTGCTTCAAGTTGTAAGCTCAACTGCTGGATTCCTGCTAAAATTGCATTATCCCTTGGGTTGGTTCCATCCTCCTTTTGATTTACGCTTTCTTGGTCTGCCATGATTTTTTTTAACTAAATCTGCTAGATAACGTTAGAAATAAAAGAAATCTCACCACACTCCCTCACGTGTTTCGCTCAAGGTATTTGTCACTCCCCTCGTGTTTAACTAATCTAGGCTTTTTCTTCCCTCAATTAAGCTCACATACTCTTGCCTTTTTCCTCTCGTTTCTCTTCTTTCAAGCTCTTTATCAGACTAGAATTCCATTCTCACAAGCTCCTCATAACAGTCAACTAAACCACCAAGCAAGATCAATTCAGCAATATACTGCTCAATTCAGCAATTCAGCAACTTTTGCTAGATTTGAATTCAGGTTAATGTTTGCTGCTATTTTTTTTTCTTATTCGGTCCAATTAACAATAATAATAATAAAAAAGAAACGAGTCGTCCTCTTGATTTTTTTTCAGCCTTTTTTTCGATATTTTTTTTTCGATATTTTTTTTCACCGATACTCTTTTTTTTTTGTTTTTTTTTCATTGATTTTTTTTGGCTGAATTTTTTTTACGAACTCAATACAATCAAAACAACTAGGACCGAAAACCTTAATTTTATAAACCTTAGATCCCCAATTCAGAATCCTAATTCGATTAGTAACAGATCCATAATTCTATAAACCCTAATTTTATAAACCCTAGATTGCTGAATTAAAATCAGTAAAAGTAAGATAACTAGATCTTGTAGAACCAGCTCCGATATCAGATGATGTGAATCGCTGCGGAAACTGATCGTTCTACGAAGATCCAAGAGTTGCGAATTGCTAACCTTAACCCCCAATCGAACCTGTGATTGGTAATCTCGATATGAGCCTGACCTGTTGACGAACCTGTGTCAACCAATCCACGCTATTGACGCCACGAACAAGAAAATTCGCGATCTTGCTCGATAAGTCGATCGATCGCCACAAGGAAGCCTTGATAAGATCTAGTCTTCAAGAGAACTTGAAGAAGAGAAAACCTCTATGTATAAAATTCTGAATTAATGTTGTTTTTCAGAAACTCATAAGCACCCTTATATATGGTGCTAACCCTAAAAGGAAAAATTACAAAACTACCCTTAATTAATAAAAATTCGCCTAAAAATAGAAAAAAGCCTAAAAGTCCATCTAAATGATGCCGAATGGTTGAAATTCATCGCAGTTCTTGGCCATATGCCATGAGTATTGATCAGGACGCCGTTTCTCTTCAGCTGACTAAATTTGAGCTCATTCGGAGCTCGTTAGCCCTAAATCCGTTCAGAATTCGCGAGGCTAAATGTAATCATGTTGCGCCAAGGAGCTTCAGAATCTTCAATTCTTGAATCAAGATCACCTCCACTCCAAAGATCTTGAAACATGATGCCGATAGCTTGCTTGAATTCTCTCGCTCTCGCTCGAGTAATTGGACCAAGCGGATAAAACAACAAGTCCCTAGCACCTCCTCATCGATATGGTTCGATGTCCACATCAGTTGGTCCAGCTTATCCACGTCATCAACAACAAGTAGAACTTTCTTATTATGAAACCTTTCACTAATTATGTTGATCCCTAGATAAGTATTTTGGATCTCACGAGATTTGCATTGGAGAATTTCCGACGACAACTGTTTTTGCAAGTCAATAATTCTACCACTTTGCACAGATTCGCAAACATCCGAGAGGAAGCTACATCCATCAAATTGATTGGAGATTCGATTAAAGATGGCACTTGCGAGAGTTGTCTTACCGATGCCGCCCATTCCATAGATGACCACGTAAGGGACATCACGAGTTAACAAGTCCATGATAGCTTCCACTTGATCATCGATCCCCACTAAATGATCGGGCAGATTTCTCCTCCTTTTCATTAGCTTGTTCGAAACCTCGTCAATTATAGTGTTGATGATTTCACCATGGCTGCCATATTGAAACAAGAGTTTTAGCGTGAAACGTGTGACACGAAACTAGTCTGATTTCTGAACGGCCAAGATTTCACCAAAAAGAAGATCACTTGCTTAAGTAAAATGAAAGAATCAGATCTACACTATGCTTGGATGAGTGGCACAGTGAAGGAAGATAATGATTACAAGGAAATCAAGAAAGAAGCAAGGGTGGCAGGAGAAAGTGAAAGAGAGAAAAAAAAAGGGAAAATTCTTTTCGATCTGCAAAAAAAAAAAAAAAAAAAAAAAACTAACTATGAAAAGATCTGAAGGGATGAGAAGGAAAATTTTCTTCTCCGCCTGGCTCTTCCCCATTAGAAAAAATAACTATGTAGATTTCGAACTGACCCACTTATGCTTTGCCCTTCAAGCCCAATCCCCTGATTCTTGCAACCACGGTCAGAGCCTCCTTCCATTGCGGAACGTCGGGGGGGAACTTCTCCCCGTGCTTCTCCAGAGCATCGAGGTATAGTGGAGTTCTAAGCTTCACATCGTCGGGATCCACATCATAGAAAATGGGTAGGATCATCTTATCTTCCGCTTTGCTCGAGCACTCCACCATGTGCGCGAGCTCGCGAAGACACCACACGCTGGACGCGTAGTTCCTAGAGAAGATGGGCAGGTATATTTTGGAGGATTTGATGGCATGCAAAAGCTCGTCTCCAATCCTTTCATCCTGACGGATGTCTTCGTTGTCTCTGAAAACGCAAATCCCGGCGTTGACCAGAGAGTGATAGAGGCAGTCAGTGCAGATGAGGCGGGTGTCGGGGCCTCTAAAACTCAAGATCACCTTGAATTGGGCCCCTGAGGACGAATCGCTATCATCGGCAGCAGCAGGCATGGCCGATGGGGCTGGTGTAATATTAGCCCAAAAGCCAAGCCCAGCCCAACATCTTCATCTCTTTTTGAAGACCCACGTCAGAAAGAAAAAAATAAAAGAAGAAGAAGAGAGGGCAGAAGAGGGGGAAACGGTAGAAAAGAGAGAGGAGAAAGAAGAAAAGAAGAAGAAAAGAAGAAAAAGGAAAGAGGGGGTCCCCATGTTGCCTTTCCAAGCTATCTCGGCATCGATTACCAACCATCAGTAAGTATTCGCCCCTCTTTTTCCTCCGATTGAAGTGTTTTTCGGAGTTAGGGATTAAATTCGGATTTATGGAAAAATTAGGTCACGAAGTCAGATTTTGGAGTCGTTAAGTTAAGATTCTTTGGGGGAACGATAGTCTAGAGCATTGTGGAGTTGTGGGATTTTACAGAACTCAATTTGGATTTGCGGTTTGCTCGGAATGAATTTTCTAAACCTGGCGCGCTACAATACAGCGCGAACAGTATGTTCGAGGCCTGATTTCGCTAACTTTCTTTCATCGGATAAGGTTGGATCTACTGAGACATTTGTAGTATGTTGAATGAGCTTGGCGTGGACTATAAGATCACTTAAAATGGATTACTGTAGTGAAAGTTATGGCTCGAGAGAATCTGGTGCGCGCTGTGAACAATACGCGACCAGTACAGTTTTCGCCCATTTTCACCAATTTTCGAATGGATTTTGGACAAGCTATATTGGGGTTATTGTTGTATGTTAAAAGAGCTTTCTTTGGACTATAAGATTGTTTAAATCGGAGTACGGATGAGGAAGTTATGGCATGTTGAAGTTTATCGCGCAAGTTGCGCAAAGTGGAAAACTTGTGTTTTTGCTACAAGCAAGTGTTTTATCGGTGCGTATGTGTCATCTTAGTGACAAATAGGCCTTATTCAGTTGAGTCATGTTTTAGAATAGCTTATTACTTAGTTTTTGATCCGTTTCTTATATTTTTTATAGGGGTTCGGACACGTCGTTCCGAGTAAGCTTTTTTAGCTTGCCTTTGGCGTATCAAGTGAGTGATACTATTTCTTCTTTGTGTTTGTAGAGTACATATTTTGAAAGAAACTTCTATATGTGTTATGGACTGAGACAAATAGCATATTTGTTGCATAAAAATAGGATCGAATCTTTTCTGCAGTTTTTGTCTATTTGATATGATTTGAGCTGCTGGTTTGGGCTGACTGTGATATATATTTTGGTTATGTGGAGCATATTGTTGTTGGATTTTGTGGTGCTCAAGATGGCTGTGAATCCGATTGATGGGTTTGTAGGTATGCGCATACTAGTTAGGATATCCTTGTGGGCCGAGCCACCGGCATTGTAGGTGGAGACGTTGCCAAGGGGGAATCTTGGTCGCCTTTTGTTACGGGCGTTGTACGTGACATGGTTAGACTCTTGAGCAAGAGATTGGCCAATGGATAGACCATTGGCATGTGTTTTTGATGAGATTGGCCAATGAATAGACCATTGGCTTGTGTTTTTGATGAGATTGGTCGGTGGATAGACCACTGGCTTGTGTTTTGATGAGATTGGTCGGTGGATAGACCACCGGCACGTGTTTTTGGATGACATTGATCAATGGGTTTGACCATTGATATTCGTTTTGTGTTTATGTTTCAAAATAAGTATTTTTTCTATAAATATATTACGTTATGGTACTATATAACTCATTTTGGATTGTAAAGATTTGCGATGTTTCGAGTTTGACATAAACGAGTTATATTCTGATATTAAATGTGCATAGTGATTGTTCGATCCGCTTAGAAGAAAAGTATTACTCACTGAGCTGTGGTTTGCTCACCCCACTTTCCTCCCAATCTTTTCAGGTTCCTCAGCTAACGACGAGTAGTACGAGAGCATTATCGATGGGAAACTTTGGTAGTTGAGTTTTTGGGCTTGCATTGGAGAGTTAGTTTTACTTGCTGGTGGATTATGGAAACTCTGATATGTTGTTTTCTTGTGAGGCTGCATCCTTCAGGTGAGAAGAAGGGTGGCCATGTCGTGCCCCTTTTTCTATTAGAATTTGGGGTGTGACATTTGTTGGTATTAGAGCCTAGGATACGATCTTTTGGGGTATAGATGCTATGGGACGGTGTGAGCTTGTGCGTTAGTTTATGGCGTGCTAATCTTTTGTTAGGTAGTATGATGTAGTTTCACTTTAGGCCAAAATAATCATCGATTCTGATTTAGAGAGGTATGCTTTGCTTTGTAAAGGATAATAAAGCCAATCAAGTTACTAGATTTAATTCTGGAAATGCATCTTAAATTTCTTGAAAAGCGGTTTTGACAAGTAGGTGAAGAGGGTCATTATTTAAGTCCTGAATTGCGGGAAGCAGAGCAAGCTTGACAAGGATTTATGTTGCCAAAGATATCAAATTTAGGTTAGGCCCATTGGGTGCGGAAGACCTTGCTGGTGATGTGAAGGTCACCATAGGCCGAAGGGGTCGTAATGTGGGATGTCCTCGTATACCATGCGAAGACATGTGTCTTAAATGGGTAATATGTTTATGCAAATTTACTTTTAAAAGATTGGAAGGTTCATATGGACACCTTGGTGAAGAAGGCGTATGACAACTGGATATTATTATAAGGTAGGTGACGTGGATGTGTCGTGTAATCCGTTGAATGATATGCCAAAGGAGTGGAGCCCAGCTCGGTGACATTGTTGGACGTGCTTGTTGGAGATTTAGAGATTATAGAAGTGCAACCTTTTTGTATTATTGTGTACTGGTATATGGTTTTGGTTGAACTGAATTTTCCTAGAATGCTTATAATATGGTTCTGACATGGAGTTGTCGGCGCACAATGTCATGACTTTGGTGAGGATTCTAAATGCGCCAAGAAAGTAGATGAGGCAAGAGTATACCACTTATGTGGTTGTTCACGTGTGAACAATAGGGAGTACAGGACTAGCATTATGGTGTACAAGTAGATGACATAGCAACATGTGTAGATTGCCTTTTGTGCTTGAGATGAAGATTGCAGATTGCTTGGGTAAGGACTGAAAATTTTGCGAAGTGTAGAGGAATACTCAATGACTTGATAAACCAGGAAATCTACTTTTCACATTCTCATTGTTGCATATGGTAGTGAATCCATCCAAGTTTGCCACGAGGAAGCATATAACATTTACAATTGCATGATCGAGTTGGGAAGGTATCTACTTTGACTGAACTTGGATAACTCTCTATTTAAAGTTTTGGTGAGCAGCTTGGGAGCCTTGTTGTAACATCATCTCAAGCAAGTTGAATTCATATTCCATAATATGGTTATGTCTAGGCTTGATATGCCCAAAAATATTAAGGGGAGTCTCATATGACTGCATAGTTGTCAAGACACTGTGAGTGGATCGTGAAACTTAGAAGGGAGACACAAGAATTGAGCATCAAGGGGACTCAAGAAGTGTTTTTGTCTGTACTGAGAGCTTTCTCTAAGGAGGGGAAATTTAGATGAAGCCTAAAGGGTTTGGCTTACACTATCAGTTCGATGGGAAAAAAAATAATACTTCATTCTCTAGCTTATGTGTACAAAACGGAAGTCTATGCACAAGTTGCAGAGCACATGAAGTCACTGAATTATTCAGGGAGATACTAGAGCATATGGTTATGTTATTTTGATAGCCTATCATAACATTATGGAGGTGATTTGTAAATGTCAAGATGTGGAATTGGCTGAATCTCTCATGATAGAGTTCAATAATAGTAGTCTAAAGCTCATCGGTCCTTCTTTTGTTGACATGATGTATTTGTATTTTAACTTATGCATGCATCACAAGCTGGAATAAGCTTTCTCCCAAGGCGAAGATAAGCCTTAGTCAAGTATTGCAATATATGGCATACATTTGGATTCTTTGGTGAGGATCGGTGACATTAGCAAAGTCGAGGAGATCTTTAGTTAAATGCATAAAGGTGAAGCAAGTGGCATTGATGGAGTAATTACAAGTCCATTTTAAGTGGGCACTTGTCCACCGGAGACTGTGAAGGTAGAGAAATTATATCACTTTATGTGTGGAAAAAAAAAGAGTGATTAACTTGTTGCATCAAAGAAGCGTTGGAATTATTATTGGAGATGCAACACTATGAGGTTTCACTAATTGGTACGATCATGATTTGCATTTTATATGCATATAATCATATTAGTTTGGTGAAGGAATGGAACAAGTCGTTTAAAGTAAATGGACGAGATTGGGCTTGCCCCACGGATCAAGTAGTATGGTTGTATAGTAAATCTATTAGATAAAGTAAGATATTTGAAAGAAGTTGAAAAGATACTCAAAACCATGCCTTTTGGGACTGATGCAATTATTTTGAGTTACTTCCTATTTGCTTGTGGATATATCAAGGATGTGATAGGAGAGGAGAAAGTTATAAGCAAAACAGTAATTATGGAGCCTCAGAATGATGGAAAATACATTATGTTGAGAAACCTATTTACGACGAAGAAGCAATGGACTAATGCAGAAGAGATTAAGTGGTGATTTCCTTTTACAGAATTTATGCCAAACAAGTTCTTATTTTTTGGAAACTCGAGTTTTAGACAGGAATATGGTTAATTGCCTTTGATGATTCGTTGAGATTGGAATTTGAAGAAATGGATCTTCATCTTAGTGAAATGATTATAAGTACATAATAGGCCTTCTTGTGGTGATTTTATAGATCTTGTCTTGGGCGTATTGAGAGTTAGTTATTTAGTTACATGCAAGTTTTGAAATGGTGATATCGATAATCTCTTCTCGTGGTGTTGGTAAGGATATGAAAAGTATTTGCAAGTTTCTGTACGATAAGAGTGATTTGCACAAAACTTAGGGTGAATGATGTGGTATTTTTTATCTAGATACGTAATCGAAGTGAGTGGAATATTAAAAGGAGAATCAATGACTTGTAAAAATTCATATTATGATATGCTTAGAATGGATGGATATTTTGTGGATTGTATTTCAAGTGTTGATGACTGACAGCGAACTTTATGGCATTAGAGAAAATTATCGTATGAGTATTCTTGCGTTAAGTCTAGAAGGATGTTAAAGACTACGTATGAGCAAAAAAAAAAGTGCTTGGATGATGCTAGGCTACTTTGTTTTGTGAACTTTTAGGCATGTGGAAGTGCAAGTGATAAATTTTGGAATATTGGTTCGAGAATAGTGATGTGAAATGGAGGACCAAGCAATAATTGTGAAATTAGAAAACGTTTAAAGGAGTGGATGTGAAAAGGGAATTTAAAGATTCCATTGTTGCAAAAAAAAAATGGAGCGGGAGTTTTCATGGTCGATGATGTGTCCTCATTCATTCAGAGTGAAAAAGGAGATATTTGCAGGAAATGCATAGGTTTGATTTTAAAATCAGGCGAGACATTAAAATGCAAAAGGAATTTAAGAGCGTCCCACCGATAGAATCAAATAAAGAGCGATATTGGATGATTTGTTGATAAATGTTTGATTTGCCGACAAGTGAAATTGAGTATTAACAAATAGATGGGCAGTTATAGCCTTCTTGAGGTACTTCAATAAAAGTGGGTCTACAAAGAACGCCGGTGGTGAGAACTTGAGGGGGAGATAAAGCGCAAATATCTTTACTTATCATTGAAGTACGTCTAAATTTCGAGGACGAAATTTTTTTTTAGGATGATAGATTGTAATATTAGCCCAAAAGCCAAGCCCAGCCCAACATCTTCATCTCTTTTTGAAGACCCACATCAGAAAGAAAAAAATAAAAGAAGAAGAAGAGAAGGCAGAAGAGGGGGAAACGGTAGAAAAGAGAGAGGAGAAAGAAGAAAAGAAGAAGAAAAGAAGAAGAAGAAGAAGGGAAGATGGGGTCCCCATGTTGCCTTTCCAAGCTATCCCGGCATCGATTACCAACCATCGATAAGTATTCGCACCTCTTTTTCCTCCGATTGAAGTGTTTTTCGGAGTTAGGGATTAAATTCGGATTTATGAAAAAATTAGGTCACGAAGTCAGATTTTGGAGTCGTTAAGTTAAGATTCTTTGGGGGAACGATAGTCTAGAGCATTGTGGAGTTGTGGGATTTTACAGAACTCAATTGGATTTGCGGTTTGCTTAGAATTAATTTTCCAAACCTGGCGTGCTACAGTAGAGCGCGAATAGTATGTTCGAGGCCTGATTTCGCTAACTTCCTTTCATTGAATGGGATTGGATCTGTTGAGACATTTGTAGTATGTTAAATGAGCTTCACGTGGACTATAAGATCACTTAAAATGGATTACTGTAGTGAAAGTTATGGCTCAAGAGAATCTGGTGCGCGCTGTGAACAGTACGCGACCAGTACAGTTTTCGCCCATTTTCACCAATTTTCGAATGGATTTTGGACAAGCTACTTGGGGTTAGTGTTGTATGTTAAAAGAGCTTTCTTTGGACTATAAGATTGTTTAAATCGGAGTACGGATGAGGAAGTTATGGCCTGTTGAAGTTTATCGCGCAAGTTGCGCAAAGCGGAAAACTTGTGTTTTTACTACAAGCAAGTGTTTTATCGGTGCGTGGGTGTCGTCTTAGTGACAAATAGGCCATATTCAGTTGAGTCATGTTTTAGAATAGCTTATTACTTAGTTTTTGACCCGTTTCTTATACTTTTGATAGGGGTTCGGACACGTCGTTCCGAGTAAGCTTTTTTAGCTTGCCTTTGGCATATCAGGTGAGTGATACTATTTCTTCTTTGTGTTTGTAGAGTGCATATCTTGAAAGAAACTTCTATATGTGTTATGGACTGAGACAAATAGCATATTTGTTGCAAAAAAATAGGATCGAACATTTACTGCTCTTTTTGTCTATTTGATATGATTTGAACTGCTGGTTTGGGCTAACTGTGATATATATTTTGGTTATGTGGAGCATATTATTGTTGGATTTTGTGGTACTCAAGATGGCTGTGAACCCGATTGATGGGTTTGTAGGTATGCGCATACTAGTTAGGATATCCTTGTGGGCCGAGCCACCGGCATTGTAGGTGGAGACCTTGCCCAGGGGGAATATTGATCGCCTTTTGTTACGGGCGTTGTACGTGACATGGTTATACTCTTGAGTATGAGATTGGCCAATGGATAGACCATTGGCATGTGTTTTTGATGAGATTGGCCAATGGATAGACCATTGGCTTGTGTTTTTGATGAGATTGGTCGGTGGATAGACCATCGGCACGTGTTTTTGGATGACATTGATCAATGTGTTTGACCATTGATATTTGTTTTGTGTTTGTGTTTCAAAATAAGTATTTTTTCTATAAATATATTACGTTATGGTACTATATAACTCATTTTTGGATTGTAAAGATTTGCGATGTTTCGAGTTTGACATAAACGAGTTAAATTCTGATATTAAATGTGCATAGTGATTGTTCGATCCGCTTAGAAGAAAAGTATTACTCACTGAGCTGTGGTTTGTTCACCCCTCTTTCCTCCCAATCTTTTCAGGTTCCTCAGCTAACGACGAGTAGTACGAGAGCATTATCGATGGGAAACTTTGGTAGTTGAGTTTTTGGGCTTGCATTGGAGAGTTAGTTTTACTTGCTGGTGGATTGTGGAAACTCTAATATGTTGTTTTCTTGTGAGGCTGCATCCTTCGGGTGAGAAGATGGGTGGCCGTGTCATGCCCCTTTTTTTATTAGAATTTGGGGTGTGACACCTGGTGAGTCCCTTTTTCTCTTCATCTTTCCTTCAGGGGCTCAAGAGCTTCACCGGATGTGATCACACAGGGAGATGTGGAATCCTCCTTTCTGAATCTGATCAGGGATTCCTCGAGAGGAAGTAGCGGATCGAGGATTTGGATGTTTATTATGTCTCAGCACAGAGAAAAGAGAAGAGCGACGACTTGGATAAGTGAAGCCAATGAAAGTCTTCCGGTGTGGCAGGGCCCAACTTTATCTTCATCTTCTTTCAAGGGCTCAAGATCTTCACTAGGTGTGATCACAGCGAGATGTGGAGCCCTTCTTTCTGGATCTGACCTGGGAGTCAGTCCACAAGAGGAATCAGCGAAGCAACGGAGGCAGGAGAAGAGCAATGCAATGCACTTTCACTGTACTGTCTCGGATCTTGTTTGGTTTCGTCTCAGCACAGAAAGAGGAAAGATGAGCGATGACTTGGAATAAGTCAAGCCAATGAAAGTCCTCTAAAGTGGCTGGACTTGGAGGGCCCTACTGAAACTAAACAAACATTGGGAGCTCCTTTTAGCACGATAGATTGGAAAGACTCAAAAATAATCAATTCGCAAAAAAAAGCCATGTGCAAGGAGTGGAGGTTCTCTAGTTGTCCGAGCACATGAAACTCAATCTTCAGCCAACATCTTCACTGCTCTAATGGTGGTTCCACATCTGCCCACGTCAATTCTTCAAGACTGGACAGAGGTAAAAGTTTGATCAGTAGCCAGACCAAAGGACACCAAGTAATTAAATGTAATAGATTTAACTTCGTGAGATGAGCAATAAATATATATATTTTAACTCTGTTGACACTCGAAAATAACTTGGATCGCAACAAGTCAGCGAAACTCATAAGGTACTATTGACAAGTCAATACTCGAAAATAACTTGGATCGCTAGCATAGTAGGGTAGTGTTGACACTTGATTTTTGAGTCATTTTTTATTTTAGTTTTTATTTCCAAAATTAATTAAAAATAGCCAAAAACTCATAAAATTACAAAATCAGCTTTGGAGGCCTTGGCCTAGCCTCAAGAACAAATTTTGAACAAAAAATATTTTTCGTAATTTTTAATAATTTTTTGAATTTATTTAATTATTAAAAATACCAAAAAAATCATAAAAATACCATTCATGGTCAGAAAAATACACAAAAATATTCAATAATTTTTCTTTAATTTCCTCTTCAAGTGTGTCACTTTAAATCTTGAAAATTCGGCTCGGGTCACTATGTTCCTTCACAAACATAAACCCGAACCGAGCCTAAAAAAATCATTTTCGAGTCTTTTAATTTTCAATTCTCACTTTTATAAGCTATGACATTGGATTCTAAAGTATCGAAGTGCAATTAGGTCAATTGGCCCTCCAATTTGATCAATTTTAACCAAAAAGGCTTAATTGCATAAAAATCTTTCAATTTAGTCCCCGGTTTCACAATGTTTGAAATTAAATTTCATGTGGGCATACCCATTCAAATTAAACATCCCTACCCCATAGTTTTCATCATGCTGAATCCTTTGGTGGCCTTAATTTGGACTAATTCGTTCGTTGGGCCCTCAATTTGGCGATAATCATTTTCGGATCCTAAGGGTAATTTGGGGTTTTCACTAAATTTCAACCAATTGATTCACGAAAATACCCATATTTATTAGAAAACATGTCAAGGAGTCCGATTTTGCCATCAATTTCATGAAAAGAGGTCGATTTGGGGCTCAATTAGGCAGGGAGAGTCGAACCGGGCCGGTCGGGTCAGGCCCGACCCGACCCGGTCCGAACCGGGTCTGCAACTCAGTTGCAGACCCGCGCAGGACAAGCAGAAAACTAAAAAAAAAGAGAGGAAAGCAGGGGAAGGTGGAGGCGCGCTTTTGAGGAAAGTGAGGGATGTCGAGCATCGCGGGGGACAAAAGCATGGTCCATGGACGGAAGTGGGGCGGCGGCCACCGAGAAAAGGCCGGTCGGCCATGAAAAAGGAGAGGGGAGGGCTCGGTTTGGAGCTCGGCCGAAAAGAGAGGATGGGGAGTTCGGGCGAAGCGAGAGGACGAGGGAGCGTGACCAAACGTTGAGCGGACCTCGACGATCATCGCCAAGACACCCACGGTCGCCGATGAGCCCACGATAGGTCGGTTTTGCTCCTCGACTATCATTTCGTTTATGCACATCACCTGCTCGATAAAATGTCCCAATGAGCATTTGATTTTCTAGTTCTCGGCCAAGCCCTTCCCGACCACATTTCGTCCAAATTTTGCCTTAAGAATCATTTGTATCCGACTCTAAGCATCCCGTGACGTTTATTTTGCATTAAAACCCGCAATAAAACGCATGGCCGGAGCTCTCGGGGCAAACACGAGTTGGGGACTTGCACCGGCGCAAGCGGCGGTCTTCGAGGTCTAAACAACCTCAGGTAAGCTTCCCTAACTCTATTGGATGCATTGTGATAGAACGAAATCGAGTTTAGATAAAAAAAAATCTACGCGAATGGGCTCGCCGGCGCCGGTTCGGGGTTGGTCTATTCGGGGCGTTTTCCGGTGTTGATTCGGCCATGAAATGGTCGGGTGTTAGTCTGGATCCGGTGAAGTTCGATTCGGCATTAAAATATGGGGGATTCGGCGACGTTTTTATGTCGGTTCGGGCTCTCCGGCGAGGGTTGCCGGATTTTGACACTGTTCATTGTCTTCCCCGGCGACCCTCCGGCCGGTCAACCGGTCAACGACTGACGTGGCGTACCACGTCAGCAGCCACGTCAGCCGGGTGGGGCCGGGCTGTGCAAAAATAAGACCCAGATCCGACGGTGGACGATGCGCCACGTGTCGCGATCTGGGATTTTTTTAAAAAAATTAAAAAGATTTTCAGAAATTAATTTTCGAAAATAATAAAAAAAAAAGTGATCCGACGATCAGTATTGTGCCAAGTGGCACTCTGAGGATCGTCCGATCTGATCCAGGATCGGACGTCCCAAACGAGGCCGCGTGGCACAATCTGGTCCGTCGGATGAGGTGATCTTACGGAAATTATAATAAAATCGATTTTGATCAGACGGCTGAGGATTCACCAAGTGGAGCTCGGGAGATCGTCCGATCCATTTCAGGATCGAACGCACCACGAAGAGCCACGTGGCGCGTTCTGGACCTTCCGATGGAGGGTATTTCTGATTAATAAATAAAAAAATAAAAAAATATTAAAACGGCGTCGTTTTGGCTGTTGGTGTGCGGATCCGGGTTCGGATTCGGGTTGTGGGTCGGGTCATCCGACCCGACCCGAATAATTTTTTTAAAATATGATATTATTTTTAATAATAATAAATAATAATAAAAAATTCAAAAATTCAATAAAAAATTAAAAAATCATAAAAAATTAAAAAAATTCGAAAAATTCAGAAAAATTCTAAAAAATTCCAGAAAATAGGAAATGACCACATTCAATTGGCCATGACCTGTTCCAGGTCTTTCGGACCTCGGTCTTTTCAAAAATGACGGTTTTGCCCTTCCGGCAAACCGTCTTCCAAAAAAATTTCTAAAGATTCTAGAAAAATCCCAAAAAAATAGGAAATGGCCACAATCAACTGGCCAAGGCTCATCTCGGGTGTTTTGAACCCGATCCTTCTTAAAAATGACGATTTCGCCGTTTGGGCGAATCGTCTCCCAAAAATTGAAGAAAAATCAAGAAATTCTAAAAAATTCTCAAAAATGGGAAATGGCCACAAACAACTGGCCATGGAATATTTTGGGTAATTCTGTATCCAAACCTTCCAAAAATTGACGATTTTACCCTTCAGGCTAATCGCCTCGAAATCTTCCCATTTTACCCCTGGTCCGAAGTCACACCTTCCTTAAGTCTTTATGGTTATACTAGGAAGCCATTGATCTGAATTGATGTGCATTGAAGTGATTTATTTATGTACTTGATTGCGCTTTCATTTAAATTGATTGTGATTGATAGGAACAGTCTTCCAATCTGCATGAAATCCTGAATTAAGCCTACCTCACCTAAAATTGCGCCTGCATGAACTCTTAGCTAGGAAAATCACTCGCGTTAGGTACCGAAAGGGCGTTGGTAATGACACCGACGTAACCAAGTCCCCGAACCCAAAATCTCTGGTTCCGCAGAACTGATCGATCTCTCCCAACCGGTCAGTAAGGTTTCCGGTCTACCATCCAAGAAAGACCGGTGGCGACTCCAAATGCATGCATAAGTTGCACATGCCACCACGACCACACTAAGGTCGAAAGCGATCGACTTTTATCGTCGAATCCTTCTGAAAAATACTCCCGCCGTGATTTGGTATGGGCATGGGAGGGCTCGCGCCGATCCAAGACCCGCGATCGGTAATCCATTAGCCGCGTCCGTTTTCGGACAGGTCGCGACAGGCAGGCGTTGTCAATAGGAGCCAGTCGATAAATAAGAGTCAACCAAAGGAGGGTGGCTTGACGAGATATCAAAATGAGGGATAGAGAAGAAATAGAGTTGAAGCCAAATCACTACATGGATAAGAGCATGCAATTATCATATTACATCCTAAAAGTCTCACATAATCACATCCTAATCTCAGGGGCAGTTAGAGTTTAAAATGATAACCCCCATCATCGGTTACCTTTTGTATTACAAATGGCTATAAATAGCAAAGAGTACTTCATTTGAAAGGATCCACAATCGATAACATATTACCAATTTTTTCAATTTATTCGGTAATTTATCTTACACATTCTTTACTAGTGATTCTTTGTCATTTATCATTTACCAGTCCGTTTAGTTCAAAAAGTGGCCAGCCATTCCGATAGATTTCCTGTCCAAATTACCACAGAACCTGATTCCAACTTTAAAAACCAAGCTTGTTGCTTGAAAAATCGCCCAAGAAATCCATATTAACTTCAAAAAAAGATTCTCAGAGTCTCCCAGTGTGTATTGTTGGAAAACATAATCATCATCTATTATCAAATTAAAATACATCATCTCGTATATATAGTGAGTACTAGGGCTCACTAACTATGGAAAAGACTAGACTACCCTTTCAACACTCCCCTTCAAGGTGAGGCATAAATATTAAAGAGCCCCAACTTGTTACACAAAGTAATTACCCTACTGCTCTGCAGTGACTTAGTGAAAAGATCAGCAAGTTGGTCTTCAGTCCGTGTGTTTTGAAGTGCTATGCTCTTGTCTTGAATCTTTTCTCGCACAAAATGACAATCTACTTCAATATGCTTCGTGCGCTCATGAAAAACTGGATTTGAAGCAATATGCATAGCAGACTAGTTATCGCAACATAGAACTGAGGGAGCTGAAGATGACATACTAAGTTCGAATAATAACATCCTCAACCAAATCAACTCACTAGTCACATGAGCCATGACCCGATATTCCACCTCAGCACTCGATCGAGACACCACATGTTGTTTCTTACTTTTCCAACTAAAGAGGTTGCCTCCCAAGAATACACAATAACCAGAAGTTGATCGCCTATCAAAAGGACAGACGGCCCAATAAGCATCAGAGTAGTCGACAACATCAAGATGTTTGTGATTCTTGAACAATAACCCTTTTCCTGGTGCTCCCTTTAAGTACTTAACTATACGTAGCACTGCTTCCCAATGTGTAGTACGGGGACTACTCATAAATTGACTAACAATGCTAACAGCAAAAGATATATCTAGTCGGGTAATAGTTAGGTAATTGAGCTTACCCACCAGTCTCCGATACGTACTTGGATCATGAAGGAGTTCACCATGTTCTGTGTCAAGCTTCACATTAGGATCCATTAGAGCATTAACAGGCTTTGCTCCAAGAAAACCAACATCACTGAGAATGTCGAGTACATATTTCCGTTGTAATAATGAGATACCATCACGTGAGTAGGCCACCTCAATGCCTAAGAAATACCGCAAACAACCCATATCTTTTGTGCTAAACTCTGCCTGTAAAAATTGTTTCAATTTTTTATGCGCAAAGAATCACTACCAGTAATGATAATATCATTCACATACAGGATCAGGATAACACACCCAGCATGGGAAGTTGTGCTAAAGACAGAATGATCAACAGTGCAACGTCGCAAGCCAAATCGAGTAACTGCATCACTGAAACGACCAAACCAGGCACGGGGAGACTACTTCAACCCATATAATGTCTTGCGTAGGCGACAAACACTAGTAGACTCCCCCTGAGCAACGAACCCCGGGGGTTGCTCCATATAGACCTCTTCTGCCAAGTCGCCATGAAGAAACGCATTCTTAACATCAAGTTGGTGAAGAGTCCAACCATAATGGACAGCAAGAGAGATGAAAACACGAACAGAAGGCATCTTTGTTACAAGAGAGATTGTATCATCATAATCAACTCCATAGGTCTGAGTGTAACCTTTAGCTACTAGACGTGCCTTCAGACTCTCAACAGAGCCATCTGGTTGAAACTTTACTGTGAAAACCCAACGGCCCCCCACATCTTGCTTTCCAGCGGGTAAAGATGTATGTAACCATGTCCCATTATCTTGTAACGCCTTCATTTCATCATCCATAGCCCGTTGCCAACCTGGATGAGCAAGAGCCTCTATAACAGTACTTGGCACAGACACAGCAGATAAAGAAGCAACAAATGAGGAGTATTAAGGAGAAAGACAATCGTAGGATTAAAAATTGAGAAAGAGGATAATGAGTAAGTGTCACGCCCTGACTCTCGAGCCCGCGACATCCCTTGACAAATCGCCACGAGGTTATAGAGATAGCGTCCCAGATACACTATCGACCTAACACTTACTTACGCAAGCGGAAACGTTTTAAACTCTTGACAACAAAATCAAACAGGGATAGAAAAGTAGGCAGTCACGACAGTCATACAAAAACATGCAATTAAAAATCATTCGACATGAACAGATAAGTCTTAATCCCAGTGGGCTATAGCTAAATAAATAACCCCTTACTTCGGGGCGACTAGACAAGACCTGAAAAGGTCACTCGGTCAAGTGAGGTTAACTTCCCATCTACTTCAAAAGACTAAGCTAATAGCCAATCCTTGGCGTTCACGAGTCTTCATCCGAAGGGACCTGAAATTGTTATCCCACGACGGGGTGAGAATAAATCTCGATGAATTAAGCCTAAGCTCGGTTAGGAAACTGATTCACCCAGGGCATCCTAACAAAAAAGTTCACTTAAACATGTAATGCAGACATTCACAATCACAGAAGGATAAGCATCCACATGCACACTTACCCGATTCTTCAGCCACACATAATGCAATGCTTGACTCGACTCAGCAGTCATAACCGTCAATCACCCAAACAAGCATCACATCTACAAGTATGCACAGGACACTACGCCAATCCATTTAATAACGATGATCGTGCCCACGGCACATGAGAGGATCTACGCGAAAGGGGGCATGATTCGACTCTCACAAATAACGCAATCCAGTACCTCAGTACAATCCAGTGTTCTACCGGCAGGACTGGGCTACGTTTCTTTTCTCTTGGCAACGGCTACTACTAGAGGTGTCTCCAGTGCACCCATCATGGCACCAGCAAGTAGGCATCTATAAAGGGGGCGTCGGTCCAATACCAGTTGCGACTGGCATCCGACCAACTCTGCATCCGTACTAGTTAACACCGGATCAGAGTTGTCGTGCTTCTGACAAGTCGTCTGATTCCACCAGATTGATGCGAAACGAACTTGCCAGGACATCATCGTTCCCTCGTATCACCACACAATCCACATCCAGCAATCAACCCATCTCTTTATCTTTGGTTAAGGCCGGATGCTCACACAAGCATGTCAAAGTCTTGGCCAAATGCCATTTTCATGCTAAAATATGTCTTTTGGCTTCGCACACGGTCATATGTAGATGCAGACTATCCACTAGTCACCACAACCACACACAGGACAATTAACCCCCAATCAACGATCAACATCCAACAGTCATTACAGCTAATCAATCAAGCCAGCAAAGGTTATCGAATCAATTACGAGCATTAAATTCGATTAGACATTATAAGGCTCGATTCGTGCAATAATCCTTTATTAACCAAACCAGCCAATTTAAATCGTCGATCGCTCGCTCGTCTCTAGCCTATCGATCGCTCGCTCGTCTCTAGCCTATCGATCGCTCGCTCGTCTCTAGCCTATCGATCGCTCGCTCGTCATCAAACATCGACAATCTATTGCTCAATCAATCAATCAATATTCATCTAGCAACAATTAGCCACAGACAATTCAATCAACTTAGCTAAAGTAATCGATCGCCCATTTAACCTAATCTCAATTTCTATTTAAATCGGCCCCGATCGTGTACCTAAAATCCATAATTAACAAAATGATTAATCCTAAGCGCAATTAGCGCCCTAATCAAGGATTAGGGTCAACTCACAACTAAGTAAGCTCGGGCAGTCTCAACGGTAACGGCACGGGAGGCGACGACGAACGATGACGACGACGGCGAAGGCGGTTCTTGACGAACCAAAGGTTTATCGCGTGACAACTCGACCCAACACTCCAAGAACACCTCGGGAAGGTTCGGCAAGGTCGCCGGGACAGATGTCCGACGGCAAGAGTTCCGGCAAACGACTGCCGGCAGCTGAAACAGAGGTGGTCAGAACAGAACATGGTAACCGGGGGCATTTTCGGGGAGTTTTCGCGGCCTCGAGGGCCGAGGCAAGGCCGGCTAAGGCTAGGGGACTCACCAGCAGGTCGAGGGGAGTCGAACGAGACCGGTGACGGATTGCGGAGGGTGGCCAAAGGCGGCGGACAGCCGCGAGCAGCAGCTCGGGCTGAAAACAGGGGACGACGGTAGAACAAGGGAGGGACTTCGGGGCCGACTCCGAGCTCCACGTGCGGCGGCGCTCGTCCACGAGCTTAGGGAAGCCGGAGAAGGGTCTAAGGAAGCCGTCGGATGTGGCGGTGAGCAACGGTGGCGGCCGAGTCGGCGGGATCGAAGAAAACTCCAACCCGCTTTGAGGCTGTTCGCGGCGGATTCGACGGTCGACCGACGGCGGGATGGCCTCGCGGTGGTCGTGATGGAGGTGGTGAGTGATGGTGAAGCGGCTGGAGGTGGCGGCGGCACCACACGAGGCCGGAGAGGGCGCGAGTTCTCCTTGGGTCAAAGAGAGCAGAACAGGACAGGGGCTTCTTGCGGCTTCTAGCGGCCATCCGGCGGCGACAACGGTGCTGGAGGGGTCGAGGGTGACGATGAGGGATGGACGGACGTCGGGTGGTGGCCGCTCAAAACAACATAGGAGAAGGAGGAAGCTCGGTGTGGGCGGCGTCCAAAGAGAAGAGAAAAGAGAGAGCGTGAGGGGCGGAGAACGTCCATGGCAGAGAGAGAGAGAGAGAGAGAGAGTTGGTGGAGATGTGATGGAGTTAGTGGGATTGGACAAGTGAATAGTGCCAAGGGTCAAGTCAAATTTGAATTATTAAGGGGCAATTTGGTCATTTGGCGATTCGGGACTGAAATGAAATTTGACCTACTGAACGAAGGGTATTTTTACAGGCCAGGCTCGGTTAGGATCGCAAGGATTGAAATCCTAATTTGCGGCGACTAAGAAATTCGAACCTATTCTAAACCGACTGAAATTTCAGAAATCGTCCAAAAGTCGTCTCTTCAGTCCTTACGGTCCAATACATTTTGTCGACTAAATTTCAATTTTTAATTCCTTTTATTGAATTCAGGGACTTTACCGAAGTCGAAATTCCAGGGCGTCACAACTCTCCCCCACTTAGGAAATTTCGTCCTCGAAATTGAAATACCGCTACCATCCTCCAAACAGCTAAGGATACCAAGTCCTAAAAACTTCCTCGATTCCTCAAGTAGTTTATTCAGGTCCATGGTGTTACCAAACCACATTGACTGGCGGGATCGCCTTGTTCCGGAATACTCGTTCTTTTCTATCCACGATTCCAACTGGACTTTCCAAGTGCGATGCTCACCCAACTAGTTTAATTTCCTCATAACTCAGCACCTGTGCGGGGTCCAATCCGTACTTCCTTAACATCGACACATGGAAGACATTATACTTTGGCAAATCTTGGCGGCAATACAATACAGTATGCCAAACTCCCAACTCCTCCAAAATCTTGAAAGGTCTGGCATACTTTGGGCTTAACTTTCCTTCATTGCCAAGACGAGATGTCCCTCTCCTAGGCGACACCTTTTAAAAGACATGATCACTTTCTTGAACTTTCAAAGGTCTTCGCCTACTATCGGCGTACTTTTCTGGCAACTCTGTGTGTCCTCAGTCTTTCTTTAATAACTTGACAGCTCCCATCGACTATTGCACTAAATCAGGACCCTTGATCTTCCTTCCACCAACTTCAATCCAAACAGGCCAGCATTCTACACGCTTTACCATCCAAGGCCTCGAAAGCACCACCCTAAAATCCTGCTGGTAACTATCATTTAGGTAAACTTCACCAGCTGTAACTGTTTCTCTCAACTACCTTGCAATCCAAAACACATGCCTCAAACATGCACTCCAAAGTCTGAATTGTCTTTTCAAACTGACCATCCATCTTCGGATGATAGATCACACTGAACTGCAGTCTTGTCTTTCCAAATTTATACCACGCTTGTTTCGAATCACTCAATATCTCCACTCTGTACATCAAAATCACAGAGCGACCATCAAACCCAACTCAGATTCAAACTTACGATCCTCGTTTATCAATATGCCACAATTCCATATCCACAATTCATTTAACCAGGATGAACTAGTCGACTCTAAGGATTCAACTAAATCCATGACCATAAAACCTTGCTGACCCCTTCAATTGCCGAATATCCATTCCCACGAATCGATTGGTTCTTTCTTAACTTCCAATGAGTAGAGTTTAACACTGCCCCTCCTCTTGTTCCATAGAGGTCAATCACGACTAACACTAATGGCAATTTGGGCATTCTGCTTACATGGAGAAAGTCGACTAATGATTCGCCTTTTCATCAATGCCTTGAGATTTGGAATCACCACTTGTCTATTTTAGAAACATCTGAAGATTTACCAAACTCAGGCACCTAATCGAACTAAAAGTCAAGCCATCCATCCTGTTGAACAAAGTCAGCTCACACGCGACTGACGAGTCGAGGACCATCTCAAATATTCCGGTTTAGGGTTGGAATCACCCGTTCCCAAATCGATAGTACCATTGAACACTGTCAAGATCACATCTCATGACCAACTCAAGTTGATGCACGATTGGTTCAGCTCGATCCGTAGTTCTCCAGCAACACACCACATAATCCAGGGTAGCTAATCCTTGACTAGTGTGTGGCTGATACGTGCTTCTAGTACAAATCGTCCCTCACTAGGTCCATGGCCATCCTGATGATCGATCAATGCCAACTCGCAAATCATGCCACGAATCAATCCCTGGTCGACTTCAAGGTGATCCTATGGTTGACTTACGGCTGAGTGAGATCAACCCAAATTGATCCATGCTTGATTTCGGATCGCCACACAGTCGAACCTCAATCAGTACAGCCAACTGGTAAATCAGGCCATCATCCACGTCGAGGGCGACCTCTAAACTCTCGGTGGCTTCCTCAACCCTTGGTCGTTATTTGCGAGCAGTCCGAGTCTTAAGCTTGGGTTGGTCCTGGATCCCGGGGCATCACTCTCATACCAACCTGAATCTCTTCACACTGTTAGAATCTATACATGTACTGTTAATCGGCTTACTGCACTCCAAACTGAGCCATTTATCACTTGACTTCTTGGAAGTTTCATCACAAATCCATTGTGATCTTCTCCCACCTTTACTCTAGAATTTCAATTGACTGCAGCAATCCGCTAGGCTTGTAATGCTGCTGTTTAACTTATCAATATGCTAACTCTTTGCCATAAGCTTGGCCGTACCAATTTTCCTGTAAATCCCTTAGTGACCTTATCTCAAATCTTGGTGCCTCCTCAAGCTATTCGAACTAACACTGAAACTACTACGGTGAGTTCCAATCGGTTTTCTGTTTTACCAAAAGCAAGACCCTTATGATCATTAAATCAAGAAATCATGTGGCCCTATAATGCTTCCGATGCGCCACTCTGATAACTATCCATCCTTAATTGTCACAACTCGCAATCTTAATCTTATTCAGGGGTATCACTAATCTTCATAGCCTATGCAACCAACTGGCGACCTACCATGTCGTCCAACCCCAACTGTCTTCGTTCCATGCACATGTCTAATTACAGTCTTCAGGCAGTGCGCATTTCACCATAACCTCATTAAGTTACTAGCCAACTAAACCATACGGACCTCAAGTCATCCCAAGACTGCCTTTAACATATGGTAAGGCCTTCTCCGATCAAGATTCGGAGGCATAAACTGACTTTCACAAACTCGACGTGGCACATGGGTCTTACTTGTGCTTGACATCGATCTTATCAATTGTACCTTCTGACTCTTTTGGGAGCTCATTACCTCTTAAAGACCAATATCACAATTCACGTTCGCTCCTCTACGAATATTCATCTAGTTGATAATTAGGATCCAAAGAAAAACAACAGCTAAGGCAATCCAAGCAAAATAACACTTCAAACTTATGCAATTCTCAAAATACCAGTTGCCTTATTACAATCCCATATCCATAAGTCTTATCCGCAAGAGGTCTTTTCAAACTCGACTAACTATTGCTAATCTATACTAGAGCATCTTAACTGAAAAGTCACCATACTCCCAGTAGAGTCAATCCCGGTTGTTCTGTTGAACATCTCCTTGAGGTTGTCCTTCTTGCGGCAGCGATGCTTGGTTTGTCTTATTTCTCAGCAGACAATCCTTTACGACTAAGCTGTCCACAACCGAAACATGCTCCACCTCTGTACGGACACTGATCAATCCCATGCTTACGGTGACACATGCGACATTTCTCACTTTGGCGAAACATCGGCTTTCTGATTGCACTTCTTCGGTTAGACGGGATGTGATACTTGTTGATATATATCGGCCTTTTCACTAACCAACGGTTATCCCTAGAAGAAGGCGCAAATCACGATCCAGATGTGATTGCCCTTTTGGCTAGATTCCTCTCCACAAATTGGGCCATTTCATAAAATTCGCCAAAACTCTTAAAGTTCAGCGGCGCCAGTTGATCCTTAATCTCCAGTTTCAATCCATCACGAAATCTCTTCATCCTTATCGCCGAATCACTAGTTACTCGTGGTGCATACTTTGACAGTTCAGAGAATTTCACTTCATATTGCTCTACCGTCAAATGGTCCTGTCAAAGCTGTAGGAATTCAACCATCTTTTTTTCTCGCCTACAGTCCAAAAAATATTTACCATAGAAGGCTTCCACAAAGGCATCCCACCCCGGGACCATACCTTCGGGAAAGGGCTTTCCTTGTGTGACTTTTCACCACACATTAGCGTCACCTTGAAGTTGGTAAACGACTATCGTCACCTTGTCCTCTTCGGAGCATTCCAGCATGGCGAATACCTTCTATATTTCTAAAATCCACCAGAATGCAGCCTCTGGATCTCCTACCTCTTCAAACTTCGGCTGCTCAAGATCCAAAAACCTTTCCATCAACTCGAGTATTGGTTGCGTACCACTCTCATTCTCAGCCACTGAGTCTTCACGCGAAACGGCGGCAGCATTAACTTGACTACACACTTGTGGCCCAACTACAGCTCTCGAAATTTCCAACGTCTGCAGGATCCTGTCCACTCTGGGATCTTCTTGAGCTATCCTTCCACTAGACACCCTCTCATTACGGTTGCTCATTATACAGGTAACTTACGGAGTCCTGTCCACCCCAGGCAACATATAATGAGAAAACGAACAGTAAGTTAAAAACGTAGGTAACAAGCACATGCAAAAGCTTACGATCCTACTAACTATCCCAGATCCCAGCGCTCCTTATCACTCCAGGCCAATGACCAGATGGATCAGGCTGACCTTGCTCTGATACCACCTTGGGCGGGGATGTCATGCCCCGACTCTCGAGCCTGCGACATCCCTTGCCAAATCGCCACGAGGTCATAGAGATATCATCCCAGGCACACTGTCGACCTAACACTTACTTACGCAAGCGAAAACGTTTTAAAGTCTTGACAACAAAATCAAACAGGGATAGAAAAGTAGGCAGTCACGACAGTCATATAAAAACATGCAATTAAAAATCATTCGACATGAACAGATAAGTCTTAATCCCAGTGGGCTATAGCTAAATAAATAACCCCTTACTTCGGGGCGGCCAGACAAGACCTGAAAAGGTCACTCGGTTAGGTGAGGTTAACTTCCCATCTACTTCAAAATACTAAGCCAATAGCCAATCCTTGGCATCCACGAGTCTCCATCCGAAGGGACCTGAAATTGTTATCTCACGATGGGATGAGAATAAATCTCAGTGAATTAAGCCTAAGCTCGGTTACGAAGCTGATTCACCCAGGGCATCCTAACAAAAAGGTTCACTTAAACATGTATGTCGCGACCCTCTTGAGGTTGTCGGGCTCTCGAGGGCTAATGGGCCGTCCTGTCTGGTCGAACGCGGGCCTCTCCCAAGGCCCATTACCCAAATCGCAACGGAGGTATGCGTGATCGACTTTCAGTGTGGTCTAGTGACATGTGCTAAGTGTACATGCCATGGAGTCGCCACCAATCATTTTTTTAGGGTATGATTGGACCACCCAATCGATTAGTTGGGAGTTTCTATTCAATTCTGCGAGAACCAGAGAAATGGTTTCGGGGACTTAGTTACGCCAACCGTTAGAGTTGACGCCCTTTCGGTACCTAAGTTGACTGAATTTTCTAGCCTGAGATTCATGCGGATGAGTAAGGTATGAACCATAAATCTAGAAATTCATGCAGATAGGAGTGATTATCCTAGCAATCACAATCAGTAATAAAATGCGCAACTCAAGGAATCTAGATATGCAAATAAATCACATGGCATTCCTAGTAATTCCCTATTTATCAATCACAGCTCAAGAATGATTTAGCTGTCCTAGCCGTTCTACACTCGATCTAAGCTAAGAAAAGCATTAGGAAGCATCGCAGGAATTCGAGAGTACTCACATGGGGTTCGCCGTGCCCTGGTTTGGTCTTGGATGAGCTATCGAGCTCATGCCGACCCGATTATATTTGGGGATCCACTCGACGTTTTACACCATGAAATCATGTGAAACAAAAACGAAAATATTCAGCAAGGGGCATTTATTGTAGATGGTGGTCGATCTAATTGGACATCAAGACTAAAAAAGATGTAGAAATTTACAAATTAAAAGACTCGAATGATATTTTTTTTGGCCAAATTCAACTCTATGCGTCGTGAAGAAACACAAGCAATTGAACTTAAATTTTGACTATTTATGAGTTCAAAATGAAAAGAAAATTAAAATAAAAATATTGACTATTTTTCTATATTTTTACGACATCGAATGCTATTTTTCTTCATTTTTCATGTATTTTTCTATTTTTGAAAATATAAAATGGTTCCTTTATAGATTTTTTATGAATTTTTAAAAAATAAACTATGAATGACTGATAAAAAATCAGGTGTCAACAATGTAACACAGACATTCACAATCACAGAAGGATAAGCATCCATATGCACACTTACCCGCTTCTTCCGCCACACATAATGCAATGCTTGACTCGACTCAACAGTCATAACAGTCAATCACCCAAACAAGCATCACATCTACAAGTATGCACATGACACCACGCCAGTCCATTTATTAACGATGATCGTGCCCACGACACATGAGAGGATTTACGCGAAAGGGGGGCGTGATTCGACTCTCACAAATAATGCAATCCAGTACCTCGGTACAATCCAGCGTTCTACCGGCAGGACCGGGTTACGTTCATTTACTCTCGACAACGGCTACTACGAGATATGTCTCCAGTGCACCCAACACGGCACCAGAAAGTAGGCATCCCTAAACGGGGCGTCGGTCCAACACCAGTTGTGATCGGCATCTGACCAACTCTGCATCCGTACTAGTTAACACCAGATCAGAGTTGTCGTGCTTCTGACAAGTCGTCTGATTCCACCAGATTAGTACGAAACGAACTTGCCAGGACATCATCGTTCCCTCGTATGACCACATAATCCACATCCAGCAATCAACCCATTTCATTATCTTTGGTTAAGGCCGGATGCTTACACAAGCATGTCAAAGTCTTGGCCAAATGCCATTTTCGTGCTAAAATATGTCTTTTGGCTTTGCACACGGTCATATGCAGATGCAGACTATCCCCTAGTTACCACAACTACACACAGGGCAATTAACCCCCAATCAACGATCAACATCCAACAGTCATTACAGCTAATCAATCAAAACAGTAAAAGTTATCGAATCAATTACGAGCATTAAATTCAATTAGACATTATAAAGCTCGATTCGTGAAATAATCCTTTATTAACCAAACCAGTCGATTTAAATTATCGATCGTTCGCTCGTCTCTAGCCTATCGATCGCTCGCTCGTCATCAAACATCGACAATCCATTGCTCAATTAATCAATCAATATTCATCTAGCAACAATTAGTCGCAAACAATTCAATCAACTTGGCTAACCTAATCGATCGGCCATTTAACATAATCCCAATTTTATTTAAATCGGCCCCGATCGTGTACCTAAAATCTACAATTAACAAAACGACTAATCCTAAGCGTAATTAGTGCCCTAACCAAGGATTAGGGTCAACTCACAACTAAGTAAGCTCGGACGGTCTCAACGGTAACGGCATGGGAGGTGACGACAAACGGCGATGACGACGTTCTCGACGAACCAAAGGTTTATCGCGCGACAGCTCGACCCAACACTCCAAGGACACCCCGGGAAGGTTCGGCAAGGTCGCTGGGACAGGTGGCCGGAGGTAGGAGCTCCGGCGAATGGCGGCTGAAACAGAGGCGATCAGAACAGAACATGGTAACCGGGGGCATTTTCGGGGAGTTTTCGCGGCCTCGTGGGCCGAGGAGAGGTCGGCTAAGGCTAGGGGACTCACCAGCAGGTCGAGGGGAGTCGGACTAAACCGGTGACGGACGACGGAGGGCTGTCAAAGGCGACGGACAGCCGCGAGCAGCAGATCGGTCCGAAAATAGGGGACGACGGCAGAACAGGGGAGGGACTTCGGGGCCGACTCCGAGCTCCACGCGCGGTGGCGCTCGTCCACGAGCTCAGGGAAGCCGGAGAAGGGTCTAAGGAAGCCGTCAGGAGTGGCGATGAGCAACGGTGGCACCGAGCCGGTGGGATCGAAGAAAACTCCAATCGGCCTCCAAAAACAGGACACAACGAGCTTTGGGGCCGTTCGCGACAGATTCGACGGTCGACCGGCGGGCGGGATGGCTTCGAGGTGGTCGTGAGGGAGGTGGTGAGTGACGGTGAGGCACCTGGAGGTGGCGGCGGCACCACACGAGGCCGGAGAGGGCGCGGGTTCTCCTCGGGTTAAAGAGAGCAGAACAGGGCAAGGGCTTCTTGCGGCTTCTCGCTGCCGTCCGAAGGCGACGACGGCGCCGGAGGGGTCGAGGGTGACGGTGAGGGATGGAAGGACGTCGAGTGGTGATCGGACGGTGGTGGTGACCGCTGAAAACAACACAAGAGAAGGAGGAAGCTCAGTGTGGGCGGCGTCCAAAGAGAAGAGAAAAGAGAGAGCGTGAGGGGGGAGAACGTCCACGGCAGAGAGAGAGAGAGGGAGAGAGAGAGAGAGAGTTGGTGGAGATGTGATGGAGTTAGTGGGATTGGACAAGTGAATAGTGCTAGGGGTCAAGTCAAATTTGAATTATTGAGGGGCAATTTGGTCATTTGGCGATTTGGGACTGAAATGAAATTTGACCTACTGAACGAAGGGTATTTTCACAGGCCGGGCTCGGTTAGGATCACGAGGATTGAAATCCTAATTCGCGGCGACTAAGAAATTCGAACCTAATCTAAACCGACTGAAATTTCAGAAATCGTCCAAAAGTCGTCTCTTCAGTCCTTACGGTCCAATACATTTTGTTGACTGAATTTCAATTTTTAATTCCTTTTATTGAATTCAGGGATTTTACCGAAGTCGAAATTCCAGGGCTTCACAGTATGTGTATGACAAGACAATCCACTGTATGGAGTAAATCGAGGATTGGGTTGACCAACACAAGAACGTGTACCTTTGCGCAATGCTATAGGGATATCAATAGCAGAAGCAAGCTCAGAGATAGCTGGTGGATCAAAAGATGGGACATTAACTGGTGGAGAATCATGCATATCCAATGTAGGCGGCGACTGTACTACCTCATGTTGAATAGGTCGACGCCGTTGACAAGTCTTGTTAGCAAACTGAAAATTAGACAATGACGCTGACGGCTCAGGCATACTCGCCAAGGGAATAAGTGGTAGTTAAGTCATAGTCAAAGACAGAACATCTTCAGAAGGACCTGCGGTAGAGGAGTAATATGACTTATCCTCAAAGAAAGTGACATCTGCTGAGACATACAACCGCCGACTAACTGGACAATAACACTTATATCCTTCCCGAGTTCTAGAATATCCAAGAAACACGCTGTGACGTCCTGGAAATCCCAACCTCTGTAAGATTCAGAACTCACTATAAGAATACTATATGGAATTATAGTCGACAATTATTTTGGACCGTTAGGACCGAAGTGACGATAATTTGGACGAATTTCGAAATTTCGATCGTTTTAGATTAGGAATCGATTTCTTATCCTTTTTGACTTAGATTTTCGACTTTCGCGCCGAACCTAATCCCGATCAAACCTAGCTAGTGAAATTGCAAAATTTTCTGTTCGTCCAGTGTGCAAAATTTCTATTTCAGTTCTGGCATGGCCAAAAGACCAAAATGCCCCTACCCTAATTTGCATGAGACAAAGGCCATTAACCCTAAAGGATAAGAAGCCCCTAAAGTCTTCATTAGGACCCCACCATCTCTCATTCCCATGTAGCCCATCAACGCACGTCCCCTCTCTCTCTCTCCCCTGCTTGGCCGCAGCTTCTTCCTCTTCTTCTTTCCCTACGGTTTTTGGGCGACACCCACCAACGACCGAGCTCTCTCTTCCTTTCTTCGTGGGTTTTTGCGCGATCACCTCAGCCAAACTGACCACCAAGACGTCCAACCACCTCCTGCCGTCGCCCCAAGCCCAAGCCCGGCCGCCGTTCGCCGCCGATCAGCCGTGAAACAGCTCGGCCTCGCCGTGCCCTATTTCGGCCCCTGCAACCCGAGCTGTGCTTCCTCTTTCCCCGGTCGTTTGCGACGCCACCGGACCTGGCCACCACCTCACGACGGACCACCAAGCTCCCCTCGACAGCTCTGAACTGGTCCCGCCGTCCGTCGTTCGCCGGAGCCGCCGTGGTAAGTCTTGGAACCGCCGGTGCTCTGTTTTGAGCCCGGTTCGGTTTTTCCTCGACCCCGGCCGTTTTCGACGGCCCCGCCGCTCGGCACCACCTCCAAACGATTCCTCTGACTCCCCTCTTACTTCCCCCAGCTCATGGAAGACCGTCGTCGCCGGTGGAGCTCGTGAGAAGCCTCGGAAGTCGCCCTTGTTTTCTGCCGCGTCATGTCCTGTTTTCTGCCGATTCTGTGGGTGGCTGCTCCGCCGCCTTCGGCCGCCTTCCGTCACCTCCCACCAGTCCTAACTGACGTCCCTCGATCCCTAGGTGAGTCCTAAACCCTTGGCCGGCCTTGTCGCAGCTCATGGGATCGAGAACTACCCGAAATAGCCCTGTTTCACCATGTTTGCTCACTGACCGGTTCTGTTCATGCCGCCGGCCGCCGTTCGCCGGAGCTCTGTCGCCGGCCACCTGTCCCGGCGACCTCGTGGGACCTTTCTGAGTTGTTCCCGAAGTTTGGGTCCGAGTTGCCGCGTAGTTACCCTTTTTGGTTACCAAGAACCGTCGTTGCCGCCGTCGTCGACCGTCGGGACCGCCCGAGCTCACTTTCTCAGTGAGTTGACTCTAACCTTGGTTAGGGCGCTAATTGCGCCTAGGATTAGTTAATTGCGGAAATTGGGTATACGATCGGGGCCGGTTTAGTTAGAAATTGGGCTAGGTTAAATGGCCGATCGATTAAATTAATTTGGGTGATTTTATTATCTGTGGTTAATTGTGATAAAAATTGTGATTGACTGATTGGGTGATAATTCGTTGATTGTGGTTTAATTACGAGCGAACGATTGGTGTGTTAAATCAATCTGGTTAATAATTGTCATGGCACGAATTGAGCTTGATATTGCCTGATTGAATTGGTGGCTCGTGATTTAGTCATTAACCTCATGGGATTGATCGCCTCGCTGGCATGCCTGACTAAGTGTCTTGAAAGGCCGTGGGCCGAGTCTGATAGTATATCTGTATGAGTAATTGGCATTAATCAAGGATAATTAGTGAATCGATTATCAAGTGTGAATTGTGTGGTCACATAAGGGACAGATGACGATTCCCTGACAGGGCCGCCCCGAAGCATGGGGTTGTATATATTAACTGATAGCTCTGTAAGGTCATAGATCATCTATTCTCATCTGTTTAGTGCTTCTGTTTTTATTTGACTGGTTGTTCTGCTTTTCTATCCCATGCTAATCTTATCGTATGGAAGTTACACGTTCCGCATGCGCTATATGATGGTAGGTCGATAGTCCGCCTGGGACGCTATCCTTCGTGACCTAGTGGCGATTTGGCAAGGGATGTCGCGAGCTCGAAAGTTGGGGCGTGACATCCCCGCCCAAGGTGGTATCAGAGCAAGGTTAGCCTGATCCGTCTGGTCATTGGCTTGGAGTGATAAGGAGCGTTGGTGAAATGGGATAATTAGTAGATTTATAAGCTTTGTGCTTGTGTTTGCTATTTTGCTTTAAGTATTGGGGTCGCCTTCTGACCGCGTTTGCTATGGGGTAAGCAGGACTCCGTATCATTTCTGTATAATGAGCGGACGCGGTAAGAGAGCGCCCCGAGCGCCGCGAACGAGACTTGTCAGACCGATTGAGGAGATCGTGGGTGGTAGTGGAGCGTCCGCATCTGCTGGACCATCTGGGCAAGAGCCGACAATGGCTCAGGTTATGCTAGCCCTTGGAACTATTGGGGATCTCATGGGGCAGCAGGTGAGGGATATGAATGCTGCTGCCGTTGCTGCTGCTGGAACTCAACCAGTGAACCCTCTTGCTAGGGAAGTGAGTGAAGGGCGTCAGGCCCAGTGGTTAATAGAACAGTTCCTTAAGATGCAGCCGCATAAGTTTACTGGAAGTGGAGATCCCGAAGCTGCAACCTTGTGGATTGAGGAGTTGGAAAAGGCGTTTGTCCTTCTGAGATGTACCGAGGAGGAAAGGATTATTTTAGCTGTCTATCAATTGCAGGGGAATGCAAGCTTCTGGTGGAGAGCCTCAAAGGACAGAGTTTTTCCAGAGGGTACGGCCTAGCCATGGGGTGCCTTCGTGCAAGCTTTTAATGATAAGTACTTTTCACATACTGCGAGGAAACAGAAGATGGATGAGTTCCAACGCCTACGCCAGAACCAGCTGACCGTAGACCAGTATGAGGCTAAGTTCACCGAACTTTCTAAGTATGCACCGAGGATGGTGACTGACCCCGAGGATAAGACGAGAAGGTTTATGGACGGATTGAAATTTGAGATTCAGAGCTGGTTAGTACCTCTCTATCTGAAGGATTACAACGAAATCTATGAGAGAGCTCAGATGGTGGAACGACATCTGGCAGAGAAGTCTACAGCATCTGGATCGCGGTTTACGCCCCCGAATAATTTTGACAGGAGGCAAGGGAAGAAACCCATGTTTAGTAACAGGAGTCGCATTCCACCCAATCGCCGAGGGGCGATCAGCAAGCCACTGTTTCGTCAGCACGAGTGGTGCAATCTGTGCCTCAAGAGGCATGGACCTGGTCCTTGCCCCTTTGGAAGTGGTGCCTGTTTTGGTTGTGGCCAGCTGGGTCATCACGTGAAGGACTGCCCGCAGAGGAAAGGTAGACAGGCGCCGCCACAGCAGGGAGGACCACCGAGAGGAGCTGCGCCACCGAATTTGCAGAACCGTCCACCAGCGCAAGGAAGGGTGTTTTCTGTCACCCGAGAAGCGGCGAAGGATTCGCCGACCGTTACAGGTACGGTCCTCTTGCATAACCAAGTAGCTTATGCTTTGTTTGATCCGGGTGCTACGCATTCATTTGTTGCCGATCAGTTTGTTAAGCTATCTGAATTGAACTTGGTGCCTTTGGATGTTATGTTTAAAGTTTCTACGCCTTTAAAGGATAGTATAGTAGCTACAGTAAGCTTTCCTGATTGTAGACTAGTTGTGGATGGTCATGAAAGTAGGATAGACCTGGTTGTGTTGGAGATGTACGATTTCGATTTGATTGTGGGGATGGATTGGCTGACAAAGCAACAGACCACGATGGACTGCTTTAATAAGGTGATTCGGTTTAATCCGATGGTAGGTACTAGCTATGAGTTTAGTGGAAATTGAGGAGAAATCTCGACTGTCATGATATCGTCGCTTGAGGCGACTCGATTGTTGGAGAGTGGTTGCCAGGGTTATTTGGCTTCTGTGATTGATACGACTATTGAGGAATTGAAGTTGGAGAATATTGCTATCGTGTGTGAATTCCCAGATGTTTTCCCTCAGGATTTACCTGGTTTGCCACCAGAAAGGGAAATTGAGTTTGTTATAGAGTTAGCTCCTGGGACGGAGCCAATCTCTAAGGCGCCGTATAGGATGGCTTTGTCGGAATTGAAGGAACTCAAGGTACAGATGCAGGAGTTGTTAGATAAAGGGTTCATTCGCCCTAGTGCATCGCCTTGGGGAGCACCTGTTCTGTTTGTCAAGAAAAAGGATGGATCTCTGAGATTGTGTATCGACTATAGGCAGTTGAATCAAGTGACGATCAAGAATAAGTACCCACTATCGAGGATTGATGACTTGTTTGACCAGTTACAAGGAGCGTCGATATTTTCTAAGATCGATCTACGGACGGGATACCATCAGTTGAGAATCCGAAAAGAGGATATACCGAAATCGGCATTTAGAACATGTTATGGACATTATGAGTTTACTGTGATGCCGTTTGGTTTGACGAATGCTCCTGCCACTTTTATGGATTTAATGAACATGGTATTTAGCGAGTTCTTGGATCGTTTTGTGATTGTGTTTGTAGACGGCATCCTAGTGTACTCAAAGAATGCTGAAGATCATGAACAACACTTGAGGGTAGTTCTGGAAACTCTAAGAGTGCATCAGTTGTTTGCTAAGTTCAGCAAGTGCGAGTTTTGGCTAGCTCGCGTGGCATTTCTAGGCCATGTGGTTTCTGGTGAAGGTATTGTTGTGGATCCGGCGAAGATCGAGGCTGTTATGGATTGGCCAAGACCTACGACTGCTATAGAGATTAGAAGTTTCTTGGGTTTGGCAGGCTATTACAGACGATTTATGGAGAGATTCTCAGCTATCGCCTCGCCTTTAACTAAGCTGCTTAAGAAAGACATGAAATTCGAATGGACAGACAAGTGCGAGCGTAGTTTTCAAGAGCTTAAGCATAGGCTAACTACGGCTCCTGTTCTGACAATTCCGTCTGGTCCGAGTGGTTATGATATTTATAGCGATGCTTCGCTTAGAGGATTGGGTTGTGTCCTGATGCAACATGGTAGAGTAGTAGCGTACGCATCTCGTCAATTGAGACCTCATGAGTTGAATTATCCCACACACGACCTGGAGTTGGCTACGGTCGTGTTTGCTTTGAAGATCTGGAGACACTATCTGATTGGTGAAAGTTTTCAAGTGTATACTGATCACCAGAGTCTGAAGTATCTGTTCTCTCAGAAGGAGTTGAACATGAGGCAGCGCCGATGGATGGAACTACTTAAAGATTATGACTGCGAGATTCTGTATCACCTGGGTAAGGCGAATAAGGTTGCAGATGCCCTGAGTAGAAAATCAGTGATTGCTCAATTACGTGTTCGTGAGTGGCGTTTGCTGGAGCAAGTAAGAGACTCAGATTTCAAGTTCGAGATAAGTCACCTGTCAAGTCTTATGGCAACTTTGAGAATCGAGCCGGAGGTTCAGGTTAAGATTAAGATCCTGCAGTCTACAGATCCCGTCATTCAAAAGATCATTCAGGAGGATTCAGCTAAGCGAATGGTCGATTTCTAAGTGGCTGAGGATGGAATACTAAAGTTCAGAGGACGTTTGGTTATGCCTGCCGATGAGAGTTTAAGGGAAGAAATCTTGTCAGAAGCACATCGTAGTAATTATAGTATTCATCTTGGGAGTACAAAGATGTATCAGAACCTGAAGCAGCATTATTGGTGGAATGGCATGAAAGCGGACATAGCCAAGCATGTGGCTAAGTGTTTGACCTGTCAGCAGGTCAAGGCGCAGCACTGCAAGCCTGGAGGATTGCTGCAGCCTTTGGAGATTCCGGAGTGGAAATGGGAGCATATCACGATGGACTTTGTCATGGGATTACCAAGGAGTCAGAGAGGGCACGATTCAATATGGGTAGTGGTGGACAGATTGATGAAGTCAGCGCACTTCATTGCAGTGAGAAAGGATTTTGCTTTAGACAGGTATGCAGAACTGTATGTGAGACATATTGTGAGGTTACATGGAGTGCCAATGACGATCACTTCTGATCGAGACCCTAAGTTCACTGCCACGTTTTGGAAGAGTCTGCAAACTGCCTTGGGGACGAAGCTGCAGTTTAGTACGGCCTATCACTCGCAGACAGATGGACAGTTTGAAAGGACAATTCAAACCTTAGAGGACATGTTGAGAGCGTGCGTTTTGGATTTTAAGGGCAGTTGGGAAGAACAGTTGCATTTGGTTGAGTTTGCCTACAATAACAGTTACCAACAGAGTATAAAGATGGCACCTTTCGAGGCATTGTATGGCAGAGCTTGTAGAACGCCAGTCTGTTGGGAAGAAGTTGGTGAACGAAAGATCACCGGCCCTGAACTAGTGGAACAGTCAATGGAAGCGATTAAGGTGATTAGAGACCGACTGAAGACAGCGCAGAGTCGCCAGAAAAATTACCCAGATAAGAGGCGCAGACCTTTGGAATTTCAGGTAGGCGACCATGTTTTTCTGAAGGTGTCGCCTATGAGAGGGACATCCCGTTTTGGCAAGAAAGGAAAATTGAGCCCAAGGTACATGGGACCGTTTGAAATCCTGGAGCGGATTGGAAATTTAGCTTATCGTCTTGCGTTGCCGCCTAGACTTGCCCAAGTGCATAATGTCTTCCACGTGTCGATGCTGAGGAAGTACGAACCGGACCCCGCTCATGTGCTGAGCTATGAAGAGATTGATCTGGACGAGCGAGCCTCGTACGTGGAACGACCAGTCAGGATTGTGGATAGGAAAGAACAAGTACTCCGGACCAAGACGATCCCTTTGGTCAAGGTGATTTGGCAACATCATGGTACCGAAGGAGCTACCTGGAAAAGCGAAGATGTTATGAAGAGTAGTTACCCTTATCTTTTTGAATAGTTAGGACTGTGCTGTAATTTCGAGGATGAAATTTCCTAAGTGGGGGAGAGTTGTGACGTCCTGGAAATCCCAACCTCTGTAAGATTCGGAACTCACTATAAGAATACTATATGGAATTATAGTCGACAATTATTTTGGACCGTTAGGACCGAAGTAACGATAATTTGGATGAATTTCGAAATTTCGATCGTTTTAGATTAGGAATCGATTTCTTATCCTTTTTGACTTAGATTTTCGACTTTCGCGCCGAACCTAATCCCGATCAAGCCTAGCCAGTGAAATTGCAAAATTTTTTGTTCGTCCAGTGTGCAAAATTTCTATTTCAGTTCCGGCATGGCCAAAAGACCAAAATGCCCCTACCCTAATTTGCATGAGACAAAGGCCATTAACCCTAAAGGATAAGAAGCCCCTAAAGTCTTCATTAGAACCCCACCATCTCTCATTCCCATGCAGCCCATCAACGCACGTCCCCTCTCTCTCTCTCCTCTGCTTGGCCGCAACTTCTTCCTCTTCTTCTTTCCTTGCGGTTTTTGGGCGACACCCACTAACGACCGAGCTCTCTCTTCCTTTTTTCGTGGGTTTTTGCGCAATCACCTCAGCCAAACTGACCACCAAGACGTCCAGCCACCTCCTGCCGTGACCCCAAGCCCGGCCGTCGTTCGCCGCTGATCGACCGTGAAACAACTCGGCCTCGCCGTGCCCTGTTTCAGCCCCTGCAACCCGAGCTGTGCCTCCTCTTTCCCCGGCCGTTCGCAACTCCACCGGACTTGGCCACCACCTCACGACGGACCACCAAGCTCCCCTCGACAGCTCTAAACTTGTCCCGCCGTTCGTCGTTCGCCGGAGCCGCCGCGGCAAGTCTTGGAACTGTCGGTGCTCTGTTTTGAGCCCGGTTCGGTTTTTCTTCGACCCCGGCCGTTTCTGACGGCCCGGCCGCTCGCCACCACCTCCAAACGACTCCTCTGACTCCCCTCTTACTTCCCCCAGCTCATGGAAGACCGTCGTCGCCGGTGGAGCTCGTAAGAAGCCTCGGAAGTCGCCCCTGTTTTCTGCCGCGTCGTGCCCTGTTTTCTGCCGATTCTATGGGTGGCTGCTCCGCCGCCTCCCACCGGTCCTAACTGACGTCCCTCGACCCCTAGGTGAGTCCTAGACCCTTGGCCGGCCTTGTCGAAGCTCATGGGATCGAGAACCACCCGTAATAGCCCTGTTTCACCCTATTTGCTCACTGACCGGTTCTATTCAGGCCGCCGGCCGCCGTTCGCCGGAGCTCCATCGCCGGCCACCTGTCCCGGCGACCTCGTGGGACCTTTCTGAGGTGTTCCCGAAGTTTGGGTCCGAGTTGCCGCGCAGTTACCCTTTTTGGTTACCAAGAACCGCCGCCGCCACCGTCGCCGCCGCCGCCGCCGTCGACCGTCGGGACCGCCCTAGCACACTTTCTCAGTGAGTTGACTCTAACCCTTGGTTAGGGCACTAATTGTGCCTAGGATTAGTTAATTGCGAAAATTGGGTACACGATCGGGGCCGGTTTAGTTAAAAATTGGGCTAGGTTAAATGGCCAATCGATTAGATTAATTGGGGTGATTTTATTATCTGTGGTTAATTGTGATAAAAATTGTGATTGACTGATTAGGTGATAATTCGTTGATTGTGGTTTAATTACGAGCGAACGATTGGTGTGTTAAATCAATCTGGTTAATAATTGTCATGGCACGAATTGAGCTTGATATTACCTGATTGAATTGGTGGCTCGTGATTTAGTCATTAACCTCATGGGATTGATCGCCTCGCTGACATGTCTGACTGAGTGTCTTGAAAGGCCGTGGGCCGAGTCTGATAGTATATCTGTATGAGTAATTGGCATTAATCAAGGATAATTAATGAATCGATTGTCAAGTGTGAATTGTGTGGTCACATGAGGGACAGATGACGATTCCCTGGCAAGTTCGTTTGGTACTATTTATGCACTTACCGTACCTATTATAAACGACTTGCTAGAAGCACGGTAATTCATGCCCCGTGCCAAACGTACGGTCTTAAGGAATTATCGGATGCCGATCGCTGCTTGTGATGGACCGACGCCCCGTATAGGGATGCCTGCTTGCTGGTGCCGTGCTGGGTACACTGGATACACCGCCTGTAGTAGCCGTCGTTGAGAGGGAAAAGAGACGTAGTCCGGTCCTACCGAAATGACGCTAGATCGCATTAAAGTGCTGGATCGCGTTGCGGAATTGGATCACTCTAGTGGCGTGGGTCGTCTGAAATAAATGAATTGTGTGGTGCCTGGTGTACACTTGTATTGCGACGCCTTAATGGGTTGCTTGATATGTTATGACTATATCTTGTTGAGTTATGCGACTAAACTGTATGTCCGTTGTGATGCATAGTATATTCTGGGCGAATCAATGTCCTAACTGAGCTTAGGCTTGATTCACTGAGATTTATTTCTCACCCCGTCGTGGGTTAACATTTCAGGTCCGAAGTATTGGAAAGGCCCGTGCGATTCGGTACCCCTACTCACTCGTCTCACGATGTCACGTCTCATTTGGTGTTAGGTACGAATCAGGTGTGGGATCGCCATGTCACGACTGTATGGGTCGATGAGGGGATGCCACTTCTGGTGGCTCATCTCTTCAAGGCCTGGTACCTTCGTGACGGGGTAGATCTCTACGGCCCGATTCGTGGGTTTGAGGGACCACCTGTTCAGGGGGTCGCTAATGCCCCAACCTGGGACCCGATGGACATCGACACGCCTGACGGGGAGGTAGTGGATCCCGAACCCGGCACGCAGCCTGAGGACGAGCCCGAGGAGTCTGTAGCCCCTTCTGTACAGTCGAGTAATAGTTCTTATGACGATCCCAACAACCCGGCTCCTCCGCTGGATCGTCGCGATCACTAGTCTTAGCCGTGATCTTTTTGGGCTGTTGGAGAATCTTTTGTGGGTGTACCATTTTGGAGTAGATGAGAGTTGACCTTACCCCGACTCCTGTATCTTTTTGAGAGTCTTAGAGGGCCGCCCCGAAGCATGGGGTTGAATATATTAGCTGATAGCTCTGTAAGGTCATGGATCATCTATTCTCATCTGTTTAGTGCTTCTGTTTTTATTTGACTGGTTGTTCTGCTTTTCTATCCCATGCTAAGCTTATCGTATGGAAGTTATACGTTCCGCATGCGCTATATGATGGTAGGTCGATAGTCCGCCTGGGACGCTATCCTTCGTGACCTAGTGGCGATTTGGCAAGGGATGTCGCGAGCTCGAAAGTCGGGGCGTGACACACGCACTTATCAGCTCGTGGATTGAGTTTATCTTGACCGGGAGCAAGACGATGCACAAAACAAACACATCCAAATACACGAAGAGGTAAAGTAAAAAGTGAACTTTTAGAATTGATAGTGGAGAACGGTATGCCCCCGTGAAGCACTGAGGATGGAAGACGATTTATGAGATAACATGATGTAAGGACAGCATGCCCCCAATACATTTTGGGGAGATTCATATGAAAAAGGAGGTAGCGAGCCACATCAAGGAGATGTCGATTTTTTCATTCAGCCACCCCATTCTGTTGGGGAGTATAAGAACAAGAAGTCTGATACAAAATCCCATGAGATATAAGAAATGATTGAAAGCCAGAAGAAACAGCCATATATTCTTTGGCATTATCAGAACGCAAACATTTAATAGAAACATGATATTGATTGAGAATTTCAAAGTAAAACATACGAAAACAAGAAAAAACTTCAGTGCGATCTTTTATTAAATATAACCACGTCACTCGAGAATAATCATCCATGAATGTAACAAAATATTTATAACTAGACATATCACTGACACGACACGGTCTCCAAACATTAGAATGGTCCAACTCAAAAGGACTCGACACACAACACTAGACACGAGAAGAAAATGACACCCAATGGTGTTTGCCAAATTGGCAAACATCACACTGGATAGGACTCATAGATTCGGAAATAGGTGAAAAATAACGAAGAATGTCAAGACGTGGATGACCCATACGACAATGCATATGAAACAAATCGGAGGTAGATTTCTTTTGAGCAGCTGTAGCAATAAGGTCCTTGTTTAGGTAGTACATCCCATTGGACTCATGTCCTCCACCAATCATCCGTCCAATCCTCTGATCTTGAAAGATGTAATGAGTGGAAGTAAAAATTACGGAACAATTCAAATCTCTAGTAAGAGAACTAACAGTGAGCAAGTTATATGGGGAAGCTGGCAAATGATAAACAGATGAAAGAGTAAGAGAGGGACCCAGGGTTATATTTCCTTGACCAGTGATATGTGACTGTGAACCATCAGCAGGTGTTACGGAACTAGGTGACATAGAAGTAATATCAGACAACAACTTAGAATTACCGGTCATATGATTTGTAGCACCTGAGTCTACGACCCAGGAAGTGGGCGCAGATGAGAGTAAACAAGATGGTCTACCTGAAGAAGTCTGTGCCAAAGTAGCTGTAGGAGCAGAGGAATCGACCACCTGGTTGGGATGCACTAAGGACTCGTACTCAGTGCGAGTCAAGATAATGGCACTAGGTAACTCCTGTGATTGGTCGTGAACCTTCTGTACTGGAGATTCTGCTGCTTCGGCATAAGCAACATGTGGACGAAGCTCAGGATGTAGAATATAGCAATAAGATTCAGTATGACCAGCTCGCTGACAATGGTTGCAATAACGAAAACTTCCAGCACCCCTACCACCATCTCGTCCACTACCTGTTGAAAATATATATCTGCCACGACCCCAAGGACCACGCCCCCGGCCTCCATGACCCCCAGTTGACTGAGAGACTATAGCACTTGCAACATGTGTAGATGATAATGAGTCAGACACACATCGAAGAACCCGAGAAAAGATCTCATCTACTGATGGAAGAGTACCATGGGAGATAATATGCTATCTGAGAGAAGAATGAGTAGGACTAAGCCCTCGAGGAAATAAAAGAACCAAGAAAACCCGCTGGGAGCTGGCCTCGTACTTGATGTGGCACCACGTGGAACGCACGTGGCAGCCACGTGGCGTCCACGTTAGCTTTCTGTTGCGTCAATAAAAGCCAGATCTCGACGGTACTCTCGAAAATACTATTCCTAAACCCCAGCTTAATTACGGTATTAATTTGTTCGCGTGGACTTCTGCCAATGAGCCCCCTTTACATCCACCTTCTCTACTTTAGGGAAAAATGACATGGATGTCTCTTGCCTAAGGAAAGAGTGTAAAAAAAATCCTAAATTTATTGCATTAGTAGCAATTCAGTTCTAAACCATTTATTAATCTCAATTCATTCATAAATCTTTTATTGGTGTCAATTTAGTCCTTGTGTTTCTATTAATTGAGTCAATCCGATCAATTTTGATCAGAAATTCGCTAAGGTGGACATTGGTTGTCCTACACGACACGGTTAGCGCTAATGTGAATATTTTTAATATTATTTTAATTTTTTTTAATGATTGAGAAAAGAAAACGAAGAAAAAACCAAAATACTTACTAAAAATATATAAAAATAATTAAAAACATAAAAAATATCCATGTTAACGCCATCCATGCCACATATGACAACTGACGTCCACGTCAGCTAATTTTCAGCCAAAATTGGTTGTATTTACTCAATTAATAGAAATACAAAAGGTTTAGGACTAAATTGACGTCAATGTAAAATGTTTATGACTAAACTGGCACCAATAAAAATTTTACAATCGAATTAACACCAATGCAAAATTTTTAGGACTGATTGACACAAATAAAATGTTTAGGACTGAATTTGCATCAATGTAATAGGTTTAAGACTTTTTTGACACTTTTCTCCAAAGTATAATGCCATCTCTGAAAACAATGTCGTCCTTGAATGCTTAATATGTAACTTTTAATAGTAGTCCTTGCATCCTTTCAACATTCCAATTAAGTAAAATTGCCTTAAAATATCACATCATCCACTTGAATATTAATTCTTATTTATTGTATAAATTCATTCGAATACTTTTCATATTCGTATTAATACCTCCAACAGAGATAATTAACAGAGCAACATTGAACATTTTCATAGAGTCTAGAGATTAAATTGAATATGTTCCAAAAGTTCATGGACTACATTGAACAAATTAGAAGTTCAGGGATGATACTGCACTTTTGGATAAAGTTTATGAGCCACATTGAACAAACATTAAAATTTAAGGACGACATTGCATATTGGATTAAATTCATCGACTATTTGAGTCGTCATCCCCCAATAACATAAAGGGCTAATCTTTTATCCAGGGCCTGTAAATGAGATCATGCATGCACCACGGGATCTTATTCTTAGTAATTGGTGTCAATTTCATTAATCCTAGTTTACATGAATATTGTACTAGGCTTTTTTTTGGTTGAAATTTTCCCTTTAATGATGAGTTTATGAAATCACATTAGGCTGTTATCGCCTTTAATTTTCTTCGTAAATTTTTATGTGGGAAGATCATGTTTCTTTCCTTTCATCTCTATGAATGGATGTTTGGAACATGAAAGGAAAAGGGCCAAATGTTTCCACAAAGTCAGGATGATCTTGATGGAAACAGATCTCAATTTATGAGCACAAGTCCCTGGATCGATGTAAGTCTATAATCGTAAGCTATCCCCAGTTGCAACTCTCCTTATATTTCGCAAAAAATAAATTATTTAAAAAAATATTTTTCTAAAAATCGCTTGTATCAATTAAAATAATTAGTCAATTGAAATATTTTATTGTCAATATCAATTTATATGTAAACGTTGTCGTTGGTGATAAAAATATTTTTTAAGCGATACAAGCAATCGTTCTCAGAAAAATATTTTCTAAATCGTTCATTTTTCGTGAAATAGACGGAGGCTAAACTTGACATCCAATGCTCTAGATAGTGAGAAATATCTTTCCGTCATTGTGCGAAATGGTCCTGTCGGTTGGTGACGTTATTTTTCCTAAAATGAAGAATTTAAGACAGATCGAGTTTAACATTTCTACTACTCCACATAAATTGTACATTTGTCATTGGTTATTTTTTCCCCTCTTCCTTCTACTGAAATAACGAGAGAGCATTTTTTGGAATAAGTAAAGGAGAAATGACACAAATGGTCCACGGAATTTGGTTCAATGTTTAATGTGATCCCTGAACAATGAATTTGTTCAATGCGATTCATGAACTTTATTCTAAGGTGCGATGACGTGTTTAAAATTTTAATTTCTTCAATGTAGTCCCTATACTTTTGATATATATATAGTCGTTGAACTATATATAATTTGTTCAGTATCGTTCTTGAACTTGAATTAATAGAAGGATAATATTGAACATTTTCATATAGCCTAGGGACTATATTGAACATGTATCAAAAGTCCATGGACCGTATTAAACAAATTAAAAGTTCATTAGCCACATTGTTCATAAGATTGAAGTTCAACACCCATTTGTGTCATTTACCATCAGTAAATGATGATGTTCCCATCTTCCAAGAGGGAGTAATACCATTTGATTAGCTTTCTTGGCCGTTTCATTTTTCTCTACAGATTATCTCAAGTTCCTAAAGTAATTTTATTTTTATAATTGCAATTTTTTTTTTCATAGAACAAAGTGAACGATGATGATGCCCGGATTTACATCCGGACATTCTGTGTACAATCAAAGGCAGAAATAATGGATCACACTGGGCAGCTGCATTCTCTCTCTCTCTCTTGCTGGATTGGATGGTATGCATGAGTTCGATTCCTTGCGCTCTGGAGCTGTTACACATGGAAACTGAAGATTATACACTCGAATTTACAAGTTTTCCCCTTAAGAAGCTAAGCATGATCCACTGTAAGTCAACCCATCCCTCGGCGTACAACAATCATTTCGATTCTGCATTTGAAGAAGAGAGTTTCAACAGTTCACCTGTGCTCCTTTGCCTTGCCATTTCGTTTCTTCCTAGAGGAAGTACTTATGGTAAACACCTCAGTATGAGCTGCAAATAACATGTTCTCGGATTCTTTTCAATGCCTAACATGATCTTTGTGTGCAGGGTTTCTCGACTTCGGTATGCTCCTTGGTCCTGGTCTCCACATTACTGTTGGCAAGTGAAACCAAGGTCGGTTTTGCCAACAAAACGTTCAGCATTTCCGACTACGGAGCAGTTGGCGATGGGCAAAACTACGATTCCTCAATACGGTTCTCTGTTCATCTATTTACTTTTAGACTTTTTCGCGATCAGGTGATGCCACGGACTAGTTTTTTTCGTCCCGATCCATGTCTGTAGGCCGTGTAAGAGGTTTTCGTTGTGACTTGACAATAAAAGATTATGAACGTTGAATCTCATTTATTTGATATTGAAATATGGGTAGGCATTTACAAAGGCGTGGAATGATGCATGCAGCACAGAGGCAAGGGCATCGACCATCAGCATCCCACGAGGAAAGAAGTACCATTTGAATCCAATCAATTTTGTGGGCCCTTGCAAGTCTCATATTAATCTCATAGTACGTAAAATAAAGACAACATATCCCTTTTTTCTGCCCCTTATAAGAGATATATATCAAAACACATGATGGTTCTTCTATAAATGAATAAAAAAAATAAAAAAAAAATTCAAAGTCCAATGAGATTAGATTTAATTGCACGGAAAAGCACCGGATCTAGAATTTTGGATACATCTATTTCGCATAAAACGAAGGATTTAGAAGTTCCAAAGATGGATTACTTTGTATCGCTTACAAAAATAAATCCACAAAAAACATATTCATAATCTACAAAAAGTTTTGGTACAAATTGATATCGATAAAGAAAACATTTCTCATCGACTAATTTAGCTAGCGTTTATTTCTCGAAGAATATTTTTCTAATCATTCATTTTCCACGAAACTAGTATAGCCTTAGTGGACTTTATATATTCAGATCTAGTGGAGTTTGTGATTTCCAAAATCTTCCTTTAAATGCGATTGCAGGTATCAGGAAAGATCATAGCACCAAAAGATCCAAATGCATGGAAAGGGCAGGATCCGTCAAAGTGGTTGACTTTCGAGAACGTAAATGGGCTCACCATAAGTGGGCCGGGCTCGTTTGATGGGTATGGGAAGGCCTGGTGGTACATCTCCTGCAAATTGAACCCCAAGCCTGTACCCAAAAAATCACCTCCCTTCTCTTCCAAATTTTGATTGCAATGCTACTTCTTTTTTTTAGCACTAACCGTTCTTTCTCTTGGTTCCATTTTGTGTACAAGGGATGCAATATGCTCGCTCCAACAGTAAGTCTTGCGCTATATTCATCGCACTTTCTCATTTAAGAATAGTAATGCAGATAGATATGTACGTATAAATTAAGCCAGTCTTTCCATATGACATTACATAGCATAGTTGCTTATGTCTTCCTCTGATTCAAATTGACAAATGAAGTCTTAAAACAACCTCAGTAGGGGAATGGCCAGATTTGATTCGAGTCCCCAATAATTGTGGCGAGCAACAATTTCTTACCTACGCTAAAAAAAAGTTTCGACTCCTGCAACAGTTCTACTCTTTTGGAAGTTCAGCTAAGTCCTCACAAACTTTTTCTCGTCAATTTGTGACCGACAATCGTGCAGCATGATCTCAAGTACTATGGATTAGAATTTGCACACCGTAAGGATTAATCAAATACTAGGCAAACAAAAGCTTACGTCTGGTGCTTGAATGCCGTGGATTATTGCAGATGCTGGGTTTCTACAGCTGCAATGGTGTATATTTGCAAAGTCTGGACTTCAAGAACAGTCCTCAGGTGCATGTAGCTGTTCTTGGAAGCAGCGACGGTCATCTCAAGTCCTTGACCATTTCTGCACCCGAATGGAGCCCCAACACCGACGGAATCCACATTCAAGATTCTCATGCTGTCTCCGTTCATGCTTCAATCATAGGCACCGGTGATGCATTGCTCTCTCTTTGAGACTATCTTTCTGTGTTCTCTTTTGTTGCTTGATGTTTGCTTTTGGGAGAGAATCAATCCAATTATATCGGGAACTTCAGACGCAGCAACTCTTTTTACCTAAGGGTTTCAGTTGGATCAAAGGACTTGTTGGGTCTGTGAAAATGATTTTAACAGTTCGCCGCCTTCCGGTGTTTGATCGACAGGTGACGATTGCATCTTGATTGGCGATCAGACCTCGAATATCAATATCGCCTACATTAACTGTGGACCTGGTCGTGGCATAAGGTAAACGCACTGTTGTTATAGAAAATATTGGGTAGACTCGTACGTGATAGATGGTGCCAAACACGGTAAAAAATACGATGCAATTGTTATGCTTCTGCTGCAAGTTTTAAGCTTTGAAGCTGCATTAACGTACATGCTTTTGGTGCAATTCTGTTGGGGACAGCATTGGAAGCTTGGGAAGGAGTGGCAATGAAGTAAGTGTGCAGAACATCAACGTGAGGAAAATTAACTTTCGTGGGTCAACTAATGGAGCTAGAATTAAAGCTTGGCAGGTGTGTCCGAGTTCATCAATCCATTCATTTATCCGTGCCATAGTTTCTAATTTGACATTGAGAAGAAATGAGTTTTGAGTAAACTGACGAAGGAAAATTTTCGGAGTCACAGGTGGGAAGTGGCCTGGTTAGCCAAGTTACTTTCTCGCATCTCAACTTCACTGGTGTGCAAAACCCCATCATTAAACCAGTACTACTGCGATACTCCGGGTGATTGTCTGAGGACGGTAAGATTAAGGCAGATGATGAATAATCCTTAAATGACCGACGTTGATTCACAATCACAGACAATGTATATATAACCGAGGATTGTGTTTGGCATCGCTTCCGAGTTTAGTTTCATCAGCTGAATTGAACTTAATCATCCGTGAACCTGTTGATAGAAAACTGGGGTTCAGATAAGCGACATGCATTACCAAATGGCATTCGGGACGTCAAGCACGAAAGTGGCCATCAACCTAAATTGCAGCGACAACGTCCCATGCACCAACGTCAACTTGGACACCGTCGAACTGGACTCTGCGATCCATGGAGATATACCCATTTCTAGCTGCAACGCCTTTGGAACTGTTGAAGGAATAGTGAAGCCCGAGTCTTGCCTTCGATGATTTCGAAAAGAGAAAGCCGCCTGCGGTTGAAAACCCAGCAGTAGATCGAGCATATTTGAAATGTGTGCAAATCAAAGTCAGAAGAAATTGAAACTTCTTTTGTTGCATTTGTAAATTTGCAAATGTTTTGAGCGGTGACTGAACAGTGTGTATGAAAGGTGAACTTCTACTCTAATGAATAAAATGAATGCTTCATTTATCTGCTCATTATATATAGTTCGTCCTCGCCCTCATGATACAGGTATCTGTTTCTTCGTTTGTTCCAGATCGCACGTCGCGGGCTAACCGGAGCGATTGTGGTAAGCCGATCGGCGTCGTACACTTGATGTTCTTCCTCTGTTAATCCTGCTTGACGATGCTAAAGGACAGGGATTGCAAGGCCATAGACCATGAGACCATGTCTTCTTTCTAGCGGTTATTGGGTGATTATCCATTTAGTCTTTCTATATTTGGTCCACCTAATTTGCCAAACTATCTCGATATCATACGGTCGAAAGTATTTTAACTTCTTTTCAAAACATTTGCACATCTTCAAATGCAGTAAACGAAGCTTCAGATTGTTCTCTCTTCAATTTGTACACGTTCTAGATATGCTCGATCTACTGCTGGGTTTTCAACCGCGGGATGGCTTTCTCTTTTCGAAATCATCGAAGGCAAGACTCGGGCTTCATGATTCCTTCAGCAGTTCCAAAGGCGTCGTTGCAGCTAGAAATGGGTATCTCTCCTTGGATCGCAGAGTCCAGTTCGACGGTGTCCAAGTTGACGTTGGTGCATGGGACGTTGTCGCTGCAATTTAGGTTGATGGCCACTTTTGTGCTTGACGTCCCGAATGCCATTTGGTAATGCACGTCGCTTATCTGAAGTTTTCTGTCAACAGGTTCACAGATGATTAAGTTCGATTCAGCTGATGAAACTAAATTCGGAAGCGATGGCATACGCAATCCACGGATATATACATTTTTCTGTGATTGTGATTACCAACAATAGTCACCAGTTCGATCAACAACCATTTAAGGATTACTTCTCGTCTTATCTGTGACGCCCTAGAAATCCTACCTCGGTGAAGTCCCTGAATTCGATAAAATGAATTAAGATTGAAATTCAGTCGATTTAGATTAGGTTCGAAATTCCTAGTCGCCGCGAATTAGGATTTCAATCCTCGCAACCCGAGCCTAACCTTGACCGAGTCTAGCCTGAGAAATTACGAAAATGATCCTTCATCTAGTTTACCAAATTTCGTTCAGTCTCGATTTGTCAATTGACGGTTTTGCCCTTAGATATTTGGCATATAGGACAAATTACCCCAAAAGTCCAAGTGGGGCCCTCTTCTCTCTCTCCTCTCTTTTCCTCACGTGGGGCAACAGCCCCTCATTCACGATCTCTCTTCTCTCTCTCTCTCTCCTCCCTCTTCTCGTTCTTCTTCTTCTTTTCTTCCTCTGCCTTCCCCCTCCCCCGAACGACTCCTCCTTCTCCCTCCGGCCTTTTGGTGCGACGCCGACCTTCGAAGGACACCACCACCACACCGCCGTCCTACTGTCAGCCCGACGTCGCCACCTTCCGTCGCCGTTGGCCGCAGGACGCCGTAACAGACCCGAAGGCCACCTGCCCCTGTTTTCAGACCCTGTACCCGAGAGCCCTCAGCTCGCCTTCCGGCCGTTCTCGGCGCCGTCGCCACCACCCACCACCTCGGTCTAGTTCCTCAGTCTCCCCTCGACTTCCCCAAAGCCACCCCACCTCCGATTAGCCACCGGAGCCGCCGCAATCAGCCCTGAAATCGTCGGTGCCCTGTTTTAGACCCGGTTCGCGTTTTTCTTTAGATCCGGCCGAATCGGCCGCCGCCGTTGCTCACCGCCGCCGCCAACAGACTCCTCGACCACTCTTCTACCTTCCCTGAGCTCGGCGAAGCTCGCCGCCGCGCGTGGGACCCGCAATCGCCCCGAACCGCCGTCCCTGTTTTCGGCGCCGAAACCGCCCTGTTCTGCTCGTCGTCGATCCGCAGCCTCCGGCCGCCCTCAGCCGCTGCCACCGGTCCCGATCCACTTCCCTCGACCCATAGGTGAGTCCCCGAGCCTTGGCCGGCTTCGTCACGGCCGTTGAGGTTGTGAATCGCCGGAAAACAGCCTGGTTCCCCTATTTAACCTTGCTGGCCGGTTCTGTTTTAGGCTGCCGCCGCTTGCCGGAGCTTCGCCGTCGCCGGCCACCTGTCCCATTGACCTCGCGAGACTTCCCTGAGGCATTCCCGAGATTTTAGGTTTTTGGGCCACCGTTTGGGCCACCGCCGCCGTCGCCGTCCGCCGTCGTCGGCCGTTGAGATCGCCCGAGCTTAATTTGATTGTGAGTTGACCCTAATCCTTGGTTAGGGCGCTAATTGCGCCTAGGATTAGTCGTTTAGTCAATTGTGGATTTTAGATACACGATCGGGGCCGGTTTAAATAGAAATTTGGGATTAGGATAAATGGCCGATCGATTTGGTTAGCCGGATTGATTAAATTGTCTGTGGCTAGTTGTTGTTAGAAAATTATTGATTGATTGATTGGGCAATGGATTGCCACTGTTTGATCGCGAGCGAGCGATAGGCTAGAGACGAGCGAGCGATCGACGACGTTTAAGTTGGATTGACTAATAAATAATTATTGTATGAATTCGAGCCTTTATGTGGCCTAATCGGACTGATTGTTCGTGTTGTGTTGATTGCCTCGTTGGATGATGTGATTGATTGGCATGAATGATTGTTTAGTGTCGATCGTTGATTTGGGGTTAATCGCCATGTGTGTGGTGACTAGTGGATAGTCTGCATTTGCATATGACTGTGTGCAAAGTCAAAATATATATCTTAGCATGAAAATGACATTTGGCCAAGATTTTTACATGCTTGAGTGAGCATCCGGCCTTAACCAAAGATAATGAAATTGGTTGATTGCTGGATGTGGATTGTATGGTCATATGACGAAAAATGATGATGTCCCTGGCAAGCTCATGTTCTATGATTTGTACGGAACCATACGACTTGCCAGAAGCACGACAGCTTTGATTCGGTGTTAACTAGTACGGATGCAGAGTTGGTCGGATGCCGGTCGCAATGGATGTTGGACCGACGCCCCGTATAGGGATGCCTACTTGCTGGTGCCGTACCAGAAGCACTGGATACACCGCTTGTAGTAGCCGTTGCCGAGAGTAAAGGAACGTAGCCCGATTTTACCGGTAGAACACTGGATCACACTGAGGTGTTGGATCGCGTTATGTGTGAGAGTCGAATCACGCCCTCTTTCGCGTAGATCCTCTCATGTGCCGGTGGCACGATCATCGTTAATAAAAGAATTGAGTGCAATGTAACTTCGTACATGGGAAAGTATGAACGTATCCCAACTACGACGTTTGGAATGGGACGAATGGAGTAGGAAGACGGAAGTTCATACTCACTTGTGTCCGAGTTATTATTGTGTCGTGTGCATTGTCCTGGTGAATGTCCTGTGCATACTGGTGGATCTAATACTGTGATTGAGTGACTGATTGACGTTGACTGCTGAGTCATGTTGAGCATTGCATTATGTATGGCCGAAACTGGTAAGTGTGCATGTGGATGATGGTTATATTGTTAACTGTGGATAGTTACTATATGTGCATGCATGATTTGTGAGCTTCGGTTAGGATGCCCTGGGCGAATCAGTTTCCTAACCGAGCTTAGGCTTGATTCACTGAGATTTATTCTCACCCCGTCGTGGGACAAAATTTCAGGTCCCAAGTGACGAAGCCTCGTGGACGCCATGGATTGGCTATTGGAGTAGTCTTTTGAAGTAAGTGAGAAGTTGACATTACCTAACCAAGTGACCTTTTGAGGTTTTGTCTAGTCGCCCCGAAGTATGGGGTTGTGTACATTCGTTAGTATGAATAAGGTCTTGATTGGTTTGTTGGTATGTATGAATTGGGATTTTCATTTTGTGAATGTCGATTGTGACTGCCTACTTTTCTATCCCTGTTTGTTTATGCTGTCAGGGAGTTAGAACGTTTCCGCATGCGTAGTTAAGTGGTAGGTCGATAGCGTGCCTGGGAAGCTATCTCTATGACCTCATGGCGATTTGGCAGGGGATGTCGCGGGCTCGAGAGTCGGGGCATGACACAACCTGTAGGAGTTGTGAATGAAGGCCAAGAATATGGCCCTGAGCAGTCTTTGAGAAATTGATATATACGTTTTTCATGATGTCTTAGTGCCATATGATTTTGTAACAATTGATAAAGGCCAATGCGTATATATCAAAAGATCCTAAAATCAATTTGTGATTTTATCATTATATGTTGATGATATATTCTTATTACAAATGGTAAAGGTTTGAGCCGAAATATGTGTCCTGAGACTCCATAAGGAGATAAAGAAATGGACAGTGATCCAAATGCTAGTGCTGTTAGTAGCTCAATGTATGCTGTGATATGTTCGAGACCTGATATTTGTTATTCAGTTGGAATGGTAAGAAGGTACCAATCCAATAGAGGTCAAGTGTACTGAATTGCCGTCAATAGAATTCTGAGATATGTGAAAGTACTGCTGATCAATTTACTGATATTCAAGGTAGAGATCTGCACCTTGAAAGTGTATTAATATTGATTGAGGGGGAGTTATAGATGAGAGGAATTTTACCTCTGGATTTGCATTCTTATTGAGTAATTGCGCCATATCATGGAAAAGTAAGAAGCAAATGTGCATGGCCTTATCCACGATGGAAGATGTTCTCATGGCGTTATCAGCAGTAGTATAAAATGGTCTTTGACTTGAGAGATGTTTGGATAAATAAAGTGTTGCCAAGAATGTTACAAGTCCAATTATTAGTTAATTGTGATAGTTAAGTAGCAAGAGCTTACACTAAGGATCCACTACAAGACCAAACGTATTGACTCGGAATATGATGTTGTGAAAGACATGTTTGTATGAAAAGATGTGAACAGTGCATATCTACGCAAAGAATGAAAGCAAATCCTACGATGAAATGAACTTCTAGAGATGTCTTGACCTGGTCATTTGTTGACAGAAATATTAGTTCTTTGATTAGAATCTCTAAAAGGGCGTAGAAATTAGAGTTGGATGTTTATGTTCCCCAAAGTTCACGGTTAATAAGTTAATGATATTTGTTATCATTACCGATGTCTATGATAGTTGATGATTTAATGATATTTGTTATCATTATTAATGTCTATGATTTTGTGCAACGTTTATGCATATTAATGTTCAGTACATTAGATTGAGAAGGTATGTCAGACAGATGAGAGATTAGCCAACTCACACGGGTAATCGCCTTTATACACTGCGTGATGAATAGAGATGAGGCAAATTTAAGCTTATTATCTAGGTGATAATTGAGAGCTGAAGCTTAAAATATTTATGCCGCCTTAACAAAATGTTAAGATGATGACTTATTATTTATAATGTCCGAAAGTGAAATAAAGAGATTTTTATTATTATTAGTCCTCCCATGTATTTCACTTTATCTGTCTTTATTGCCAGATGAGAGTTCTGATGGAAACTCTTGATTGGAGTTGTTACGTGAACTCTGGTTAGACATTGAGTATGTCTAAGTGATCATCTGTACGGTATTAAAATAGAAAGACATACCCTCCATGGGGAAGGAGAAAATATCGTAATACGTACTTCATATTACGTATGCATTGTCGACCAATGAGAGTTGTCAAAAGTTATGATCTCAACTTTTTCTATGCTGTGTGAGACTCTCGAGGATAAAAAAAAAAATTCCTCATTTGGTGCCCTCATGACTCTTCGTTATTCTCAAGATTTCTATTTAGTGTTCACTATCTTAGGGTGTTGCCTATGATCATGAAATTGATTTGATCTAAAGGGACACTTCTAGAAAAGCGAGCTGAACTGAGATTGATAGGTCTAATGGAAGAGAAAGATCGATTTCGAGTTTTTTGAGTCACATAAAAGATTTATGTTCACAGACCGGCCGATTATGATTATTTAGTGTGATCATAATTGTGAATATAACATATCATGCTGAAATGAGATCCAGAGAGAGATGTGTATGTGACTGATCGATATAGGGTACAAGTGTTGACACCTGATTTTTGACCAAGTCTTTTTCAATTTTATTTTTGAAAAATCACAAAAAATTCATAAAAAGTCAAAAAAGTTACAAAATCAACTTTGGTGGCCTTGGCCAAGCCCAAGGAACCATTCTTGACCAAAAAATAATTTTTCATATTTTCACATTTTTTAGCATTTTTAGAAAATAGGAAAATATTAGAAAAATCAACAAAAAATAGAATTTGAGGTCACAAAAATATAAGAAAATAGTCAATATTTTTCTTTTAAATCCCTTGTCATTCTGACCTCATCAAGAGTTGAAATTCAAGTTTAATTTTGTGCATTTCTTTGTAATGCACAGGGTTAAATTTGTCAAAAAATATGTTTTGAGTCTTTCTATTGGCGATCTTTTGCATTTTCCGAATCTTGACATTCAATTTGATTGCCCTACACCTCAAATTGGTTCAATTGTGCGCTGGTTTAATCAATTTTGGCTTTAGGGACCCAATCGCATAAAAATTCTTTTCATTTTAGTCCCTAAAATGCCAATTCTGAAATTAAACTTTTCTGAGGGACACCCATAAAACCCCAATGAGCCCTCCCTATAGTATTCGACCCCCTGAATCTAATGGTGAGCTCAATTGGGGCCGATTCGTCCATTAGGAACCTCAATTTGGCAAAAATCGATTTCGGATCCTATCTCATATTTGGGGGTTTTGCATGATTCTAAGTGTTTTAGTCACAAAAACCACATTTCTAAAGGGAAATCATGCTGGGAAAGTGATTGGAAGCTTCAATTTTGCAAAAAAATGGTGATTACTAGTGGAATTTGGCCCTTCTTGTGGGAACCGGATCCGTCGGGTCGGACAAATCCAACCCACGGACCCGGGTACTGCTCATTGCCTTCCTCTTCTTCGTTGCACGCACAGGGGACAAAAAGAAAAGGGAACGAAAGAGGCTTCAAGGAAGAAGGAAAGGAAAATCGAAAGAGAGAAAAACCAAAAATTGAAAGCCAAATGGTAATGCACATTCGACGAGTCTTCTCCTATCGTTCGTCCACATGAGGCTGACGATCGCCAATTGGCCAGAATAGGCGTCGCGCGCACAAGACCAAGTTGGTGGGTCTAAAACCGAATCTGGACAACTGACTGAGGGGGGCGGTTGCGAAGAACAGATTTGGTTGGAGTTTGGAATCAGTTGAAGACAAAAAGAGGAGCTCGCAAACAGAAAGAGGGAGAGCGAGAGAGAGAGAGAGAGAGAGAGAGAGAGAGAGAGAGAGAGAGAGAGCTTGCAGAGAGAGAAAGAAGCGGCCGGAGCTTACCTGTGCAAGCTTCGACGGATCGTCCCCGGCAAAACCGACGCTGGTGATCATCGTCGTCGACTTCCTAGAGCTTCGAAGTAGCTTCCAAATCCGCTCGATTAGTCTCTGACCTCGAAGAAAGGTGAGAAATACCTTCAAGGTTTACCTCGGCCTCCAATGGCATGTCTCAATTCTGTCGACCATTTTATTTGTTCTTAGTCTTAATCTGTTCATTGAGCATGGCTGATCTTCGTCGCGTTTCATTTTCACATTTTTGTTGCATAAAACCATCGAGTCAACCCCCGACTTTGACCGATTGGCCGTGAATGCTATGACTCCTCCTAGGTTGAACCGACGCCTCGCGATCATCAGGTAAGTTCTCTCTAACTCCATGGATGTTGTTTGATGATTCGAGATGCTTGTTTGACGTTAGAAATGGCTAGGGCGATACTCTCGCCGGAGATTAGCACCGGTCGGAGTTGCAGGCATTGCAAATGTCGATCTGCTGTGTCGAGGCTTTGATATGTGGTAGATAAGATCTGTACGAGTCGAATGGCGGTGGTTTCGTGCAATTTGGCACCCTATAGACAGAGATAAGGGCTTCCAACGAGGCGCCGGCGAGAGGGTGCCGGCGTCGATCGTCTTCTTCGGCGAACCTGTTGACTGGTCAACGAAAGTTGACCAGTCAACGCCTACGTGGCGCTGACGTGGCGCCCACGTGGCAGCCACGTCGGCATCGGTTGTTATAACAGAATAACAAAAAAAGATCGGACGGTGGTGGTCGTGCCACGTGTCGCGATCTCGCTTTTTATGGAAATTAAAAATGATTTTCAGAAATTAAAAATCCCTTAGATCGGACGGCTGTAGTTCGATCAAGCGTTTCAATCTGGACCGTCAGTTTCCAGCCTTAGATCAAGCCGTCTATAGCGCGACACGTGGCGCAATCAGGAGCGTTGGATCAAGATTGGGCGGGAATTCAAAATTAGAGCGGGAGAAGCCAAAAAGGTGGCGTTTTGTCGCGCGGGTTCGGATCCGGGCCGGGCCGGGCCGGTCGCCCGCGGGTCATGGGCCGGGTCACCCTACCCGGCCCGAATAATATTTTTTAAATAAAAAATTTCGAAAATGATTTTAAAAAATAAAATAAAAAATCAGAAAAATCTTAGAAAATTCAAAAAAAATGCTAGAAAATTCCCAAAAAATGTGAAAAAATTGTGGGAAAATCTTAGACACTCCAGAAACCCCCAAAAATCGAGGGTTGACCACAGACAACTGGTCAACCCTATTTTTGGGGTTTCTTATCTGTTCTTCCAAGACTTGACGACATTACCCTTTAGGGGTAAGTCGCATTTGCTGTGTATGCAAGATAAAACCGATAATGCCAAGGTAAGAATTAGGGTCAAGTAGGCAACCAATTCTTAAGCTTGGGTTTTCGAGTCCTATCCCTTTTATCAAAATGACAATTTTGCCCCTCAATGGGAAAATCGCCTTTCTTGTTCCAAATCGAGTTCTGAAAATCGCTTAAAGTTAGGGTTTGGGTTAGGTGGACAACTAACCCTAATATTTAAGATTTTCAATTCTCATCTTTATCCAAAATGACGACTTTACCCTCCGAGGGTAAAATCACTTTTAAATTCCAGAAAAATCTTGAAAATTCCCGAAAGATAGGAAACGGATTGGATTGATGGACAATCCTATTTCCCCCGTCTTTTGACCTCCCAACTCATCTAAAATGATAGATTTACCCCTTTAAGGTAAATTTTCCCCGAATTATCCAAAATTACGATTTTACCCCTCATGGGCGAATCATATCCAAATCACTCCTAATCTTTGATTGATATTTCTCTAGGCTAATAGGGCCTCATTAGGGATGCCATGCTGCTTTCATGTGTTTTATCCGCATGTACTGGATTCTTGATTTGCGCACTTATTTCCATTGATTGTGAGTGATAGGGTAGCTATTCCCATCTGCATGAACTCCTAGATTTAGGATCTATACCCCACTCGTCTGTATGAAATCCTAGAATCAGATAAACCATTCAGCTTAGGTACCGAAAGGGCATCAACTCTGACAGTTGGCGTAACTACGTCCCCGAACCCACTTCTCTGGTTTCCGCAGAATCGAATAGACCACTCCCAACTATTCGATAGGGTTTCCGATTGTACCATCCACGAAACGATTGGTGGCGACTCCTTGGCATGTACACTCATCACATGTCACTAGACCACACTGAAGGTCGACCACGTATATCCAGCAGTTGCGATTTGGGTAATGGACCTTGGGAGAGGCCCGCGTCCGATCAGCCAGCGATCGGGCAGCCCATTAACCGTCCACCGAGGGAGGGTCGCGACAGACTGGCGACTCCACTGGGGACTTATTCTAAACCAGAATCTCTGGTTGCGAATTCCAGAGGACTTGAGCCAATTAAAAAGTTGCTTGGTTTATCTGACATTATTTTCTGCAGATGCTCTCGAAGATGAGGTACGTATGCTAACTATTGTGTTAGATGTTTTTTCAGATTGGAGAAATAAGGGGTGGAGTGATTGTTGACATTTTTCCTGCAGGTTGGAGTTGGGAATGTGTGTTTACTTTACGCACATACTGAAGCGATGTTTGATACAAATTACTGTGCATGACTTTGCATTGTGATGATCACGACACATTGCACACACTGGCGGTCAAACCCCGACTGCAAACCACCTCTAGGTTACCTTAGATAGGGAAAGGGTGCGAAAAGGATCTTGTGTTTGATGGCACTTGAGATTTTCGTATTCGTTCCCGCCTACCATCTGCATTGGCGATATCTAGCCCTCTTTGGTAGGTACCCTTGGGGAGGAATCTCCCTCGTGTGGATCGTGGGAGCCTGAGCCGTAGGTTCGTTACATGATTTTCGATTTTTAGAGTATACCCACTTGTCTCATGCGCGTGTCTATGAATGGTTGGTATACCTAAAACTATCCATTGATACAGGGGAACATTCTACAATCCCCCCGAGTATGGTTGGTAAGGCATTTTTTATGGTTGGTAAGGCATTTTTTTTCAATGTACTTTATTATTCCCTGCTCTATAATATGACTCATACATTACATACATTCATATGCATTCGCATCATGAAAATCACTCAAGTGACTAATTGAAACAACGATGGTAATAGGGTAGGATGTCGCTGTTCCCTAAGAGTTCGACAGAATTGGTGACCTTCGAGTACTTAAGAAAAGTCACTCGCCCTGGACCAAACACAAGGCTACACTTCACCAGATTCGTGCATGGCCGAGAACTGACTGGACGTAAGTTAGGATACGCCGAAGATTGCCAAACCCGCTACTACGTCGATAACCTCAGATTTAAGCGAGAGTCAGATGAGATGTTCAAGAATTATCTGGAGATGAAGAGGCAGCGTCGCAACCAGTTGGCCAGAGAGGCATATGCCCGTCAGAAGGCCGAACTACTGACCAAAGAAAGTGTGCTCATGGCCACTTTTTGGGGAAAAAGAAGACGTCTGCTACCAAGACAAAGCTAAAGCGTATCACGCTCAAGAAGGCGAAACCCGAGAAGGCTCCTGAAGTCGCCGTACCGTGGACCAGAGAATGGCCAGAGGAACTACAGCCTCTCGATCAAAACACTGAAGACGACTACCTTACACTTGATTAGAGGAAGATTCCCGACCAACTGTCATTTGGATAGACCTCTGGGAAAAGAGTTGATTTGGATCCTCACATTCCATAGGCCTTTTATGGCTTTCTTGTTTGAAGAATCTTTCCCTACCCTTCTTCCATTAGGCATCTTGATTGTAATAAAAGTTCACTCCACCTTGTTCTTTTGATGTATTGACCAATGGAATGTGACGTTGCTATTTCCCTTAGTCACTGAGTAAACCTGACCAAATTGCATAATTCACTTCCTTGAAATTCAAATTAGGCTTTGAGTTAGGCTTTCAAGACCTGAAAAGGGTCCTAATTTCCATTTCTTCATTTGAACTATGCAATCGAGTTAGCTCATGTATACCTCATGACATCTGCATGCTCATACGTTTAAAGTAATTTCTGACGATTGACTTTTCAAAATCATTTGCATATTTTAGACTTGATGGGAAAGAATGATATTCAAGTATTCAAAATCCCCCTGGCCGAACTCCAATCATGGTGGGACAGCATGGGCGAAGCCAGCCAAAAGTATGCTGAATCACGACTAGGATACCTACTGGACCTGCTGAAGATTGAGTGTCCACCTGCCTTTATTCAAGCCATGGCGCTCTACTGGGATCCTACCACCGCTAAATTTTTCATGGAAGGACTAGAGATTACTCCCACTATCGAGGAATACAGCGCCGTCATCAGAGTTGAGTTCACTCCTACGCCCGTCCGACCCCCTATAGGATTTGAACCCCTGAGTCAGGTGGCTGAATTCCTTGATACAGGTCTGAATGAAGTCAAAGCAGATGCAAAAAGCAATTCTGGACGAGTCTCCTTATCTTTTCTTATAGACCGATTTTCCCGCCTCCCTGCTGCTAAAGGAACCAAATCTGGTAGAGCCTTTGTCTTGGCATTCTTTAGCTTTGTACTATTCCCGATCTCTTCTGTCACCTTTAACCCTATCATGGCCGTAGTAGCTAGACAAGTCTGTTGTGGGTGGGATTTCTCAAACATCCTCCTTGTTGAGACCTTCCTTTCCTTAAACCGCTTCAGGAAAAATAAAAAAGGGAATCTTTAGAGCCTCTAGTGATCTTCTGTATCTGTGGTTCACTTCCCATATCAGACAGTTTCACATTCGCATGGGTTTCACTGAAATCAGCCCCGATGCGCACCCTCTTAAAACTTTTGTCAGAACCCATACACGTGTTCCTAAGTTCAACTTCATAGAGTGGAAAAACTTCTTTAAAATCCTAAAACCCGAACAACTCCGATGGCGGCTAAGGTTGCCAACGCTGAGCAAAGTCAGATTGACCTGCGATGACGGGGGTCCAGTCCCTTTGCTAGGATTCACGGGCGCTACCGTATACTATCCAAGGAGGGTGATTCGACAGTTTGGAGCTTTACAGGAGATCCCTTCTCCAACCCAACCTGGTATCTTTTCCTTTGACTTACCAAGCCAGACCCTCACAGAGAAGGAGAATAGACAGTTTGAAGCCAAGGTGGCATCCATCATACGCTCTTTGAAGAATTCTTAGTTTGAAGAAATAAGTTGGCCAGAAAACATGACTCGTGAAGAAAACATTCATAGAGCCACTGCAGAATACATTCAACACTTCAAAGCGACCCGACGAAGCCTTGTCGAGCCCTACATACCCGAATACATCGTGCCATACGTACCTGGAATAGAGCCGTACATACCCGAAGACATGGAGCCACTGTCATGTTCAGAAGACGAGGAGTCCCAGACTGAAGAGGGGAATCCATACTGGGATGATGGGGATACTTTAGAACTCAAGCGTCCTAGACTTGAATAGACTATTCCGTCAAGTGTAAAATAAGCAAACATTGTGACACCTTCTCATACATTCTCATTTCGGTGTGATGCTATTTTGGACACATGAGCATAAATGTGAACATGTTTTGCGAATACATAAAAATTATCGTCAGAAATTACGCTTCTTTTAATTTCATGAATTCTTGTCGAAAAATGATTAAAAGAACTATTTACATGAGACTAAGGCTCACAAGGTAGTCCTTTTTCTCATCTACTGACAAGAAGCATGTAACTGAAAGAATTAGCTGCTTCCTTTTTGTCAAGAACAAAAGAAATACTCATTGGGAATCCTCTTGAAACAGGTGCACTCTCATCACGGAATTTCCCACACATCGCTTCCGAACTCGCCTTAAGACAAGAATGGAGCAACAAGAATTGACTCCACGTGTGGGCATGCTGGAATCTCAGATGACCGCCCTAGCAACTATGATGGCAGACATCAAAGCAATGCTGGAAGCTACCCAAGCTAAACAAACAACGGGTCATAACCAAAACAACGCAGGTCCTTCTTTTGTACCTGATACAGCAGATAAGGGGGTGACGAGAGATACTCAACATACAGAGGAGGACATCCATGAACCAAACAACCGGCCACAACAGAAGGCCTCGCCTGTTATTATCAACCTCGAGAAGGAGGAGAAGGGGAAGCAAACTGTGAAAACCGAAGCAGAGGCTAAAAGGTTGGCCAAAATCGAGGAGTGCTTGAGCAACCAAGGTTACGAGTTAGCTCACTTCGACAAAATATCTCCTTTTGCTAAGGTAGATACTCCTTCTAACTATAAGGAGCCGGAGTTCGTAAGGAAGTATAACGGGACAGGCTGTCCCCGTGCCCACCTCAAATATTATCTGCGCAAGATGGCACACTATTCGGATTATATTCCACTGTTGATGAACACGTTCCAAGAGAGTTTGGCTGGCGCCGCTCTGGATTGGTTCATAGAACTAGACCTAGAAGATTATGACGGTTGGGAGGATCTTGCAGAAGACTTCCTCAGACAGTACAAATTCAACACGGCTACAGCCCCAACAAGAGAAGATCTTCTACGAACTTCAAAAGGGAGAGGCGAATCAATCAGGATATATGCCCAGAGGTGGCGAGCCTTGGCTACCCAAGTAAAGCCGTCAATCCTAGAAGACGAGCTGATCGACTTATTCCTAAAAGCGCTCCCCTACGAGTACTTTGACAAGCTGAACACTTCCGGATGTCAAACATTTGCACACTTGATAAAGGTTGCTGAAAGGCTAGAATGGGCCTGTCGCGACCCGTCCGAAAGCGGACGCGACTAATGGACTACCGATCGTGAGCCTTCCCCCGCACTTGGTGCGGATCGCGGGCTTTGGATCGGCGCGGGCCCTCACAGGCCCATACCAAATCGCGGCGGGAGTATTTTTCAAAGGGATTCGGCGATAAGAGCCGATCGATTTCGACCTTAGTGTGATCGTGATGGCATGTGCAACTTGTGCATGCATTTGGAGTCGCCACCGGTCTTTCTTGGAGGGTAGACCGGAAACCTTATTGACCGATTGGGAGAGATCGATCAATTCTGCGGAACCAGAGATTTTGGGTTCGGGGACTTGGTTACGCTGGTGTCATTACCAACGCCCTTTCGGTACCTAACGCGAGTGATTTTCCTAGCTAAGAATTCATGCAGGCGCAATTTTGGGTGGGGTAGGTTTGATTCAGGGTTTCATGCAGATTGGAAGACTATTCCTATCAATCACAATCAATTTAAATGAAAGCGCAATCAAATACGTAAATAAATCACATCAATACACATCAATTCAAATCGTCATTTTTGGAAGGTTTGGATACCGATTTACCCAAAATACTCCATAGCCAGTTGATTGTGGCCATTTCCTATTTTTTGAAAAAAAAAATTATGAATTTTTTTTTATGATTTTTCCATTTTTTTATTGAATTATTGAATTTTTTTTATTTTCTGAAAAAAAAAACCAATCGGACGGTCTAGAATGCGCCACGTGGCGTCTCGATGACAATCGAATCATTTTAATTTTTGTAAAATTCGAAATTCATTTCTTTTAATACTAAAAATATTTTTTATTCTGAGAATCACCGGATCACGACACGTAGCTCATCTGCAGCCGTCCGATCTAGCTTTTTTTTTTTTATAGGACGCAACTTAAAGCAAATTATAATAAAAATAAAGAAGATATTAAGTAATTACACAACATAAACATAAGCAAAGGAGATGGGATCCGGTGAATTTTACTACGTCGGAGTCCGTCGGTGCTCGCGCAACAATGTGTGGGGGGTATAAACCACCAGCAGGAGGCTCGGCCTTTCGATTCTGGGGTAGCACAATATAATTTGCAGAAAATAAATGAATAAAATGCATTGGACACCAATAGGAGGCTTGGCCTTCCGATTCTGGATCCGATAGGCGAAATATAGAAAATGTACACTTTATTGAATGCAGTACAATGTAAATTAACTATATGATGCATGAAATGGTATGTCATAAAGTAAATATACAGCAAATATTTAGACACCAACAGGAGGCTCGGCCTTCCGATTCTGGGTCTAATAGGTAAAATATAAAAAATGCACATTTTTATTAGATGCAGTACAATGCAAATTAACTATATGATGCATGAAATGCTATAGCATAATGTAAATACACGGCAAATATTTAGACACCAATAGGAGGCTCGGCCTTCCGATTCTGGGTCTAATAGGTAAAATATAAAAAATGCACATTTTTATTAGATGCAGTACAATGCAAATTAACTATATGATGCATGAAATGCTAGGACATAAAGTAAATACAGAGCAAATACGAAAAAATACAAAATAAACAGTAATCCGAGCTCGGATGAGGAGGACGTTGAACTTGAAGCAAATATGCCCATCGCGAGGATTTGTTTTGCTGATAGAGCTGTTGTACAACTTCTAAGAGAACTCTTTTCACAAATCCGAACGGTGAAGATGAAGAAAGAATTGAGATGACATTGTACAAAAAATTTTACCTCGATCCGATGGTCGAATTGATCGGAAACTGAAGAAATACCGGCGGATGAATAGTTCCCGCGCCTGGAACAACTTCTGATTTGGCTGCTGTACGACCACCTGGAGAGATCTTTTTGAAGATCCGAACGGTGGATATGTAGAAGGGGTCACGACGACCTTGCACACAAAAAAGCAGCTCAATCCAACGGTTCAATCGGCCGGAAAATCAAGAAATGTCGGCGGGTATACAGTTCCCGCGCCTGGAACAGTTTCTGATTTGGCTGCTTTGCGACCACTTTAAGAGATTTTTTTAAAGATCCGAACGGTGGATACGAAGAAGGGATCAAGAAGACCTTGTACACAAAAAATCAGCTCGATCCAACGGTTCAATCGACCGGAAACTGAAGAAATGTGGAGGGTGGTGGTGTGATGACAAGAAGAAGGGAAGAGAGAATATGGAAATGAGCGTGGGAGAGAGAGGGGGGATGATGAGGGGGAGGATATAAATAGGCAGCGAGAAGGAGAGAGGGAGTGGGGGAGAGAGAGAGAAAAGAAAATAATAATAATATAATAATAATAATAATAAAATAATAAAAGTAAAAATAAAATAACAAAAAGAGAAGACAAAATCATTAGTCGAATCCCCTCCTTTTTCCTTTTAAATGATGATGTCTTCACTCCTTTTCCTTTTATTTATTGCTAATATTTGTTCTAAATTCAATTTTATGATGATCAAAGAACACCTAAAATCAAACCTGAATTTTACTATTTATGAGGTCAGAAAATAGATAAAATAAAAATAAAAATACCGACTATTTTTATAAAATTTTTGTGACCTCAAATATTATTTTTCTTGATTTTCTTCTTTTCTTTTTTTTTCTTTTTCTTTTTTTTTGTATTTTTCGAAAATATTAAAAAAATGAAAATTATGAAAATTATTTTTTTTGGTCAAAATGGTTCATTTAGCTTGGCCAAGGTCACCAAAATTGATTTTTCAATTTTTCAACTTTTTATAGATTTTCTATGAATTTTTTTTTTAAAAAGAAAAAAAGTTGATCAAAATTTAGGTGTCAATAGCTGCCCATCTTTGAGAGGAATCTCGTTAGAGGTTTCTCTCAAAGATAAGGTGACACCTAAGTCCTGATCGACTCGACTCGGGAAACTAAAGGAAAATGAGTCACGACATCCAATCTTCATGCTTGTCCATGTATGCTCTTTATTGAAGGAGGAAACGTTCATTTGACATGAGAGAGTGAGATAGTAGAGAGACATACCTGCCACTTACCTGTTCGATGTTTGTGCGATTTTCGCGGTGTCTGATGGATTCAAGAGAATTTTTAAGAACTCGTTACTAGAGTATCCTAGAGATGTTAAGCTCTGACCCGTATGGTAGGTCAAACCATAATGGGATTCCTAACTGATAGGAATCTAAGGAAGACGCGTCCCATTTGGGATTTGCCAAGGATTTTGATCCGTATGGTGGATCGGACCATTGAGTTGACCATTTAAGTGATTTTTACTATTGGGTTGACCCTTCAGGCGGTTTCTACAGTTGTGTTGACCCTTCAGGCGGTTTCTACCATTGTTTGACCCTTCAGGCGGTTTCTACCATTAATTTGACCCTTCAGGCGGTTTCTACCTTGAGTTGACCCTTCAGGCGGTTTCTACCTTTAATTTGACCATTCAGGCGGTTTCTACCGTGAGTTGATTTTGACTCCAAACTGATAGGAATCTAAGGCTGACATACCTTGTCTGGTTGGGACTAGTCAGAGACTCGATCGTTCTGTAGATCGGTCTTGGAAGAGGTTTGCCTACTAAAAGGCTTCACCTACAGGTCATTCTGGGATTTAGGGGTTACCTGAAATCTCGCAGAAGCTGAATTGTCTTTTCGACATGCGATGTACCTTTCTGGGATCTGGGGATTCCAATTATCCTGCAGAAAGCTGAAACCTGCAATCTTTTCATTAAAAAGGTGTCAGTTTGGGACCTGGGTTCTCCAGGAGTCCTGCAAAACATGACCCTGTGGGCTCTTCTTGACAGAGCGAGGCGTCCTTCTGGGATCTTGGGTGCTCCAATGGATCCTGTAGAAATTCGAGACTGAAAGATTGTTCTTTACCAAAAAAAAAAACGTTAGCAATCTTTGGGAAGACGACGGCTGTCCATTCTGACAAAACCGTATAATTTAAGTTTTAATCATGAAATGTGCATTTTGATGTTAGAGGTTATCCAAAACACTCTTGCAACATACAGATGTGATCACAAATTCCTTGCGCGGCAAATCTGGATCAACAATTTGAAATTTTCAAAAAGAGTTTGTTCAAAACATCAATTGGAATATTTCTCGACAAGGAGGTCTTCTCACCTGTTTTGAGATAACGGTTTTTATAGGGGATGCACTCAATTCCCTACTAACCTGTGCCTAGGTTTTAGGCTCATTCGCAGCGCATACATTTTGATCGGTCGGGAGGTCTTCCACAGGACCGTAATGTTGGGCTTGGATATTGGTCTTCAAGGGGGACCCGCTTTGGATTCGAGGCCATTGAATGAAAGTTTTAATCATCTGCTTCGGGTTTACAAGTCAAGAACCCTGCAAAATGAGAAAGAAATATTCTTGCTCGTACTTCTTCGAGCTAATCTATATGTTAACCCAAGTGTCTTAGTCAGAGAAGACTATTTCAGGGTTGTAACATTGGTAGGATTGGGGACCGAAAAAGGCTTGTTTTTGGCCCAGAATTTACGAAGGGATTGACATTGGTGATCATTGCAAACTTGTCACCTGTCCTTACCTGTCTGCATCTTCAGTCTTTGAGGTGTGCCCCTGTTTTTGAGGTGTGCACAAGTCCTTTAGAGAGCGTCTCTTGTTGTTTTAAGAGATTGACAACTCTGTCTGTGTTTTTGCTCTGCGTCTGACACCATTTAGAGGAGCAGCCTTTTGATCCGACTCCTTTAGAGGTTTTTCTCTCTTCCCCACTAGGCTTCATTGGGGGTCAATCAAACATTTTTCGCAAGCATCGGCCTTGCTTTTACCAGGCACTTTGCTTTTCTTGATGTAGGGGATTTTCTAATAATTTTTTTTTAAATCCTATTTTTCTCATATCCAGGAGACCATCTATGACTATCAGCCCAAGAATTTTCTTCGTAACCCCTAAGTCTTGAATTCCTCCGTTTATGAAGTGACGTTGCATCCGTCTTGGAATGTGCAATGATTACCAACGGGTTCATGAAATGAATTTATAGGCTCAACTTGGCTGTGCAAAGGATATGGTGTGTGGGATAGAGAAATGGATGCTTCTCGTCATCCCATGGCACTGGGATTACCATATAAGCAACACACAAAGATTGATGTTAGTCCGAGCAAGAAAATTTCTAACCATTTTCTCCTGATGTTGCTGGATTCACCTCCCTTTTGCCCCAATGTGGGGTGATTCTTGACAGGGTTGAAAATGAAAACCGCCGTTCAAGGGGGTTGTCAATGGTCACCTGTAGTGTTTGGGGATATGAGACGAATGCCTCCGTCATCCCAATCTATGTAATCGCCGCGAATGGTCCCTACTTCCGTAGGTCCAGATATTGCTATCTGATCCGCTCCACTTCTCTCTCAAGTGTGTATAGGACATGTTTGCTTCTTGTCTTTTGAAAAAAACGTCCTTTTGAAAGTTTTGAACAACTCTTGATTGGAAAAATCTCTTTCATTTTCTCCAAAAAATTTATCCGTCAAGGGGATTTTATGATGCACAATGCATGCTTTTATTCATGTTCAGACAACATCCCGTTTTATGAAAGTTAATGAAATTAGAATTTCGCGTCTTTTCTGGACATTAGATTTTGAAAACTTTTCTCTTTCCCTATTTTTTAACATCTTCGATAGATTAGGGAAAGGGATACTTACCTGTCTACGGTGACTGGAGATCCCTGAAAATGCAAAAGAATCATGTCATTGTACGTTCACGAATTTTTCAAAAAATTGGAACGATACCTCTTACCCTTGGCCCTGTATTCCAACGGGTAATACATGGGATGTGAAAACTTGTTTTTCTTTGATGGCAAGCCCTTGTCAAAGACGGGAGTTAGGTGTCAGTTTACGTTCCAAAATTCGAGAGAAATTGGAACGATACCACCTTGTTCTTGCTTTGCGTCTTCACGCAAATGTGCGGCCTGCAGAAGTTGGCCGTCTATCTCGCGGCCATGGTCTATCCATCTGGCTGGGCGTCGAATCCCTCTCAAGGATTCGCACTAGATTAGATCAATTCATGTCTTTGGACGTATTCTACGTCCTTTTTCTAGGGTTCCTTCTCTTGGCAACCTGCCCCTCTTGAAACTGATGCTTCTTTTCGCCTCCTTGTCGGTGAGTTCTTTTCTTTTGTGGTTTTCGGCGCCAGCGACTTCCTATTAAATGAGGAAAATGTCATGTTAAATGTGGGATCTTTGGAGATCAAATTGGAACGATACAAAGTTATCGTCCACCCAAATTCGTATCTTGGGGTTCGATTCGGATGCGGTCGACTCTGCTATTTGACTTTGCCGGAGAAGACACATCTTTCTTTGTCCAGCGCAAAATTAATTCACTTGCCCCAGTTAGGCACGACTTATCGCAGCTAGGTGATGCTTGTCTTGATGTTTGTTACCTCTGGGTTTGATAACCCCGGTCTGATGTGCTTTCATGGGGTTGTCGCGACCCTCTTGAGGTTGTCGGGCTCTCGAGGGCTAATGGGCCGTCCTGTCTGGTCGGACGCGGGCCTCTCCCAAGGCCCATTACCCAAATCGCAACGGAGGTATGCGTGATCGACTTTCAGTGTGGTCTAGTGACATGTGCTAAGTGTGCATGCCATGGAGTCGCCACCAATCATTTTTTTAGGGTATGATTGGACCACCCAATCGAATAGTTGGGAGTTTCTATTTAATTCTGCGAGAACCAGAGAAATGGTTTCGGGGACTTAGTTACACCAACTGTCAGAGTTGATGCCCTTTCGGTACCTAAGTTGACTGAATTTTCTAGCCTGAGATTCATGCGGATGAGTAAGGTATGAACCCTAAATCTAGAAATTCATGTAGATAGGAGTGATTATCCTAGCAATCACAATCAGTAATAAAATGCCCAACTCAAGGAATCTAGATATGCAAATAAATCACATGGCATTCCTAGTAAGGTCCTATTTATCAATCACAGCTCAAGAATGATTTAGCTGTCCTAGCCATTCTACACATGATCTAACCTAAGAAAAGCATTAGGAAGCATCGAAGGAGTTCGAGAGTACTCACATGGGGTTCGCCGTGCCCTGGTTTGGTCTTGGACGAGCTATCGAGCTCATGCCGACCCGATTATATTTGGGGATCCACTCGGCGTTTTACACCATGAAATCATGTGAAACAAAAACGAAAATATTCAGCAAGGGGCATTTATTGTAGATGGTGGTCGATCTAATTGGACGTCAAGACTAAAAAAGATGTAGAAATTTACAAATTAAAATACTCGAATGACATTTTTTTGCTAAATTCAACTCTATGCGTCGTGAAGAAACACATGCAATTGAACTTGAATTTTGACTATTTATGAGTTCAAAATGTAAAAGAAATTAAAATAAAAATATTGACTATTTTTCTATATTTTTACGACAGCGAACGCTATTTTTCTTCATTTTTTATGTATTTTTCTATTTTTGGAAAATATTAAAAAATATTAAAAATTATGAAAATTTATTTTTTTTATCAAAAATGGTTCCTTTAGCTTGGTCAAGGCTACCAAAGATGATTTTTTAATTTTTTTAACTTTTTATAGATTTTTTTATGAATTTTTAAAAAATAAACTATGAAAGACTGATAAAAAATCAGGTGTCAACAGCTGCCCCTCTTTGAGAGAAATTTCGTCAGAGGTTTCTCTCAAAGACAAGGTGACACCTGTGTTCCGATCAACTCGACTGGGAAAAGAAAAGAAATCATGACATCCAATTTTCATGCCCATCAATGTGTGCTTTTCCTTAAAAAGAGATGTGCTCATTCAATTCCCTGATATGATGTAAGAAAGTTAAGGAGTAGATAGACTTCCCTGCCCCTTACCTGCCGAATGCTTGCGGCATTTGCTGTGTCTGATGGGTTCAAGTAGATTCCTAAGGACTTGTCATCGGAGTGTCCTGGGGATGTTAAGCTCTGACTTGTATGGTAGGTCAAACCATAATGGGATTCCTAACTGATAGGAACCTAAGGAAGACGCATCCCACATTTGGGAATTTGCCAAGGGTTTTGATCCGTGTGGTGGACTAAACTAGAAATGGCTTGCCTAATGTAAGGCTTATTAGGGAAAACGACTCCTCCCGCGTTCGGGATTCATCAAGGTTTTGATCCGTATGGTGGATCGGACCATTGGGTTGATCCTTCAGGCGGTCTCTACCAGTCCTTTGACCCTTCAGGCGGTTTCTACCATTCATTGACCCTTCATGCGGTTTCTACCATTGAGTTGACCCTTCAGGCGGTTTCTACCATTGGTTGACCCTTCAAGCGATTTCTACCATACATTGACCCTTCAGGCGGTTTCTACCATTGTTTTGACCCTTCAGGCGGTTTCTACCATTGGTTGACCCTTCAGGCGGTTTCTACCATACATTGACCCTTCAGGCGGTTTCTACCATTGTGTTGACCCTTCAGGCGGTTTCTACCATTGATTGACCCTTCAGGCGGTTTCTACCATTGAGTTGACCCTTCAGGCGGTTTCTACCATTTATGAGATTCCAAATTGATATGAATCAAAGGATGACGTACCCGCTCTTCGGGGCTAGTCGGAGACTCGATCATTCTGTGGATCGGTCTTAGAAAAGATTTGCCTACTAAAAGGCTTCACCCAAGGATGACGCACCCAGTCTTTGGGGTGGCCAAAAGTCCTGCAGAAAGCTTAGACCTGAAAAAATTTTCCTCGCCAAGAAGATATTAGTAATCTTTGGGAAGACAATAATTGTCTAACTGACAAAATTCTACGACTTAAGTTTTAGTCATGAAATGTGCATTTTGATTGTTGGAGGTTATCCAAAACATTCCTGCCATATACAGATGTGATCATAAATTCCTTGCACGGAAACTCTAGATCAAACAATTTGAAAATTTCAAAAAGAGTTTGCTCAAAACATCCATTGGAGTATTTCTCACCCAAGAAGGCTCCTCACTGCTCTGTGATAATGATCTTTAATAGGGAAAGTGCTCAATTTCCTACCGACCTGTGCCTGGGTTTCAGAATCATTCGCAACGCATACATTTCGACCGATCAGGAGGTCTTTCACGGGACCGTAGTGTTAGGCTTGGATATCGGTTTCCAAGGGGGACTCACTTTTGAGTCAAGGCCGTTGAACGAAATTTTTCACTATCTGCTCCGGGTTTACAAGTCAAGAACCCTGCAAAATGAGAAAGAAATAGTCTTGCTCGTACTTCTTTGAGCTAACTTATACATTAACCCAAGTGTCTTAGTCAGATAAGACTATTTCAGGGTTGTAACATTGGAAGGATTGGGGACCGAAAAAGGCTTATTTTTTGCCCAGAAATTGTGAAGGGTTTGACATTGGTGATCATTGCAAATTTGCCACATGTCCTTCGAAGAACATCTCCATTTCTTGAAGTGTACACTCCTCTTTTAGAGCGCACAAGGATGTTTAAAAGCGTCTCTTGTTACATTAAGAGACCGTCTGTTTGTGTGTTTGCAATTTGAGCACGACATCATTTGGAGAGTAGTCATCTTGATCTAACTCCTTTGCAGGGTCTTTTCATCGTCTCTCTAGACTTTACTGGGGATATTTTGAATAGACATCAACCTTGCTTTTTACCAGGCACTTTGCTTTTTCTTGATGTCTAGGGATTTTTCTTTTCCCCCTTTTTTTAATCCCGTGTTTTTCTTTTCTTTTGGAGCTAGGATTTTCGGCAATCATGCTAGATATGCAACTTAAACTTTGGCACGCTTCCATTCCTAGAGTGATGTTGCCTTTGCTTTGGAATATGCAATGATCACCAATAGGTTGATGAAATGAATTTGCTGGCTCAACTTGGTTGTGCAAAGGATAATAGTGTGTAGGATAGAGAAATGAATTATTCTAGTCATCCTATGACACTTGGATTATCATATAAATAACACACAAAGATTTATGTTAGTCCGAGCAAGAAAATTTCTAACCGTTTACTTTCTGATACTGTTGGACTAACCTTCATTTGCCCCAATGTGGGGTGGTTCTTGACAGGGTTGAGAATGAAAATCGCCGTTCAATGGGGTTCTCAATGGGCATCTGTAGTGTTTAGAATGAAGAAATAAATGCCTCTGTCATCTCGATCCATGTAATCGTTGCGAATGACCCTTATATCCATAGGTTAAGGTTTCGCTATCATTTCCAATCTCCTCATCTCTCAAGTGTGTATGGGACGTGTTTGGATTAGGCTCGCTTCTCTTATGAGAAAATACCCTTTTGAACAGTTCAAACGACTCTTGTTGGAAAAATTCATTTCATTTCATCAAGATTTATCCTTCAAAGGGATTTTATGATGCACCATACATGTGTAATTCATGTTCAGACAATCTCATGTTTTAAAACATGAATGTCAATGAAGTAAGAATTCTATGTCTTTTTAGATGTGAGAATCGAATTAATTCTGAAAGTTTTTAATCTCCAATGAATTGGGAAAATGGATACTTACCTGCCCATCGAGGCTGGAGATCCTGGAGATATAAAAGGGATATGTCATTGTATATTCTAAAACTTTACAAAAATTGGAACGATACATCTTACCCTTGGTCATATGCTCCAACGAGTGTACAAGGGTTGTGAAAATCTGCACTTCACATAGTAACACAAGATTGTTGGGTGTTCTAAAGTTCTTTCGACTTCTTGGTTTTTGGAGAAAAATGAAACTTACATGTCTGCCCTGATGGCGAGCTCCTGCCAAGGATAAATATTAAGCATTATTTTGGGTTTCCAAATTCAAAACAAATTGGGACGATACTACTTTACTCTTGATTTGAATTCCATTCTGCATGCCAATGTGCGGATTGTAGAAGCCGGCCCTCAAGCTTGTGGCCCTGATTTCTTCGTCTGGTTGGGCAACGAATCCACCTCGAGGATTTACGTCGGAGGAGATTCATTCATCTTTTTGGGCGTGTTTCATGCACTGTTTTGTTATTTGAATGCATGGCTTCTTGGGTGCCTCTTCTCTGTTCATCACCTGAGAGGAAAATGAGAGAACATTATCTCCGCATCTGATTGAAAATCATTTAGGAACGATACGTTCTTTTTACCAAATGGGTGGCTTCGCGGCCAAATGTGTTTTACATTGAAAGGATGGATTCCATTACGCTCTGCGGATGATAACTATCGCTTCGAGGACTTGCCCCACGGATCAAACGATGAATTTGATGTCTTCAGCTTCGACATGCTTTCCAGATGTAGGAATGGTTTGCCCCCATTTTCAGTGGAGATGGGTTTTGTCGAGTGGGCAAGATCAAAAACTCATCCTAGATTTGGCTTTAGTCGAAGGTTGAAATCCCGACCTTGGATAAGCGAATCATGATTCATCTCCTTCTGCTTCGGATTTGTCATTTGCGTGCTTCACATTTTACAATACCAACTTCGCCGCTTGATGAAAATGAATCGATGATTTTCGAATTGCCCCAAGTTCTATAGTCATCTGCGTCGAATCTCTTTGAACTTCATCGGGTGATAGACAAACTGATAAAATGATTTTTCAATACTGAGATCGAACTCCTGATGTTTCGTACCACTTCTAGTTCACTGACTACCAGGACACAGCACTATTGGCGTCCCTAACTGGTTCATTTTTTGTTATAAAATTCTTGAAGCAGTTAGCGACTCCCATCGAGAATGAAACAAGCTCAATTTAGAGTTCATAACAACTAAAGGTCCCTTAGAACGATACAGAGCTAACCGTCTTTGAGCTCGCTCGGGCTTTTGCTCGCATTTTCCTATGTAAAGCCTTTAAATGTTTTTCTTCGTGGCGTTCAATTGATTCGCCTTGACTCTAATCTAACAAGGGATTGTCGTACTCAAGCATGATGATGCTCGCAGGTAGTACTGATCGCTGCCCCGGATTAACTCTAGGCATTAAGGAAGATTATCTTGCATGGAAGACTTTATGACAGAAAGATTAATGATACATCCATTCACATGTGCCTAGTTCCCTTGAGGATTCTCGGTGATCAGCCAGCTACACCATGAATCAGACATATAATCGTCATTTTGGATCATAACTTCATAAGTCCATCAGTTTTAAACTGATCGATCCAGATATGGAGCTCCTCATCAAGGAAATCTTTTGATTCTTCGAGCAACTGATATTCGGGTTGACCATCATCGCTTGGCGTTGAAGGATTCCTGTTTCTGTTGTGAGCGATCTGATTCTTCGAGCTAGAACCTTCGTCGTTGCTCGAGATTATAAGAGGATGATTGATCGGTTCACTATCAAAAGCACCTTCCATTTGGGAATGGGAGAAACAAAAATCCTCAAAGCATCCGCCCGCTTGATCTTCCGAAATCATATGCCCAAGCCGGGCAGATCTTTGAACACTAGGCGCAATATGTTGATCGGGGATAAGAAGAGCACTAGCGAAAAGTTGCTGCTCAAACCAAGGAGTTCGTACCTGCTGCACTTGTGGCATATACTCTTGAGGGGTGCTGAGATGATTCGGGGGAATATTCTGATTAGCGCCCAAGTAGTCGATGGTGCTGCTACCAGCTTGGTCGGTGCCTAGATTCGGCAGGGTATTTCTTACTTCAGGGGCATTGTAGTTATAGCCATGCCTAGTGTTTAGGCACAAGTTGAGTTCTTTCAGGTTCAGTGCTGTGTGGCGCTGTCTTAGCGCCCTTCTGTAGCTCTTGAGGTGACTCGCGACTCCATCTTTAGTGAGTCCTGGTATGTTCATGATCTCAAGTATGCGCGTTGGATATGCTGAGTTGATCCCTAGTTGCTGAACCGCACTAAGGAACTTGAGATGAAGCTCGGGGGACCAATTGACCCTCGTCTTCTTGCGACCCGGAACAGTGTTGACAACTTGGCTATTGCTCTCTGGCCTATTTCCAGTAGAATTTGATCGAGCCGGAAATTGTTGTGGAGGGAATTCATCAGCTTTGGATTGGTCGATCGTGATAGTAAGCTCATCGTTAAGGAAACTCCAATCATGGTGACGCATATCACATCCTTTAGAAGGCATCGATATTGACTTCGTAGAATTGATTTGTTCATGCATATCTCCAACAAAATCCGATTGTATCGAAGATGGTTCGAGGGAGTGGGGTGGTGAATGAGCATTTTCAATCCTCATATAAGGCTTATCAAGGAACATTTCGCCGAGAGTGATAGGGCCACCGCAATTAAGGCAAGCGATAGTGCTGGGAGCTTTCTTATACCTCATGTTCTCCGCTCGAAGCTTTTCGTTTTCCTCCTTTAGAATCGCAAGTTCTTGACGTCTGTGTTGAGCCCTTAATTTGGCTCGTTTATTTTGAAACCAAAACTTGACCCTCAAAGGTTTCATCCCTAGCTTCTGGCCCAATTCATTTCTTTGTTTCATGTTCGGGAGAGGGCATTCACTAAAGAAAGCTTCAAGCTCTTGGATTTCATTCTGAGTGTGGCACTGGCGACGTTTCCTTTTCCGGGATTGACCATCGCTGCTGCTGTTGTCGTCGCTGCTGAGATCCTGAACTTCGTTGCCGAAAGGGTTGGGTTCTGTGGTTCTGGTACCAGACGCCATCCTGGAATCTTCGAGATCTCTCAGTAGTTCATTTTCTGAGATTTTTGGATCAGTCGCCTCTAGCAACTGATGGTAACCCTCAAACATGTTGGATCGAAAAATGTTCGATCAATTTTTGCTCACTCAGGGTTCTCTACTCTCTCATGTATGATCACTCTCTCTAAATTTTCTTTTGAGTGGTTCTGTATGCCCATGAAACGTTCTTTAAACATGGATGAAGATCATCAGGCAAGCGTTGCTCCCAAGATTTCGTATTTCCCGCTTTGTCGTCTTCTTTCTTCTTTTCAACGTGGAGGGACACCAAATCGATTTCCTTTTCTCGATATCCATGTCTGTCTCCCACTTATTTTCAAAAAGGTGGAACTACGCTCGCCTCCTGCTCAGTTTTTTAATATGATGGGACCGCCAAATCCTTTCGCAACTTTTTTCGATAGTTGCGCTTAACTCCCTCTCAATTTTAATATGGTGACACCGACATATCTTTTTACAACTTTTTTAGGTTTATCAAGCCTGAAATCACGGACTGGGACAGATCTGATGGTTCACCGAAAGAGCCACCACTGCTTTACCCAATTAACTTGGCTCCACGAGCATTATTGCTGTGCCTTTCTTCATTCTCGAGTTGCTATAAAAGGAGGAGTTAATGCAGAGAAGATTAACACTCTTACATAATTGTCTTTTCTTATTTTAATCACTCTACCACACTCATCTTCTTCTCCCTCACTCCAACGAAAATGACCTCCTCTCCTATTCGCGCTTTCTCGGCCGAAATTTTGGCCCAGTGGGAAAAACTCTATAACCTCCTCGGTCGAGGCTATGCTCATATAGCCGATCACCCAGAAACTGAAGATGAAATCCGCATTTTGCTCGTGGAAATAGACACCACCTCCATCGAGGGCACTAATTTAGAGAGGGAATATAGAATCTTCCCAACCCTCTTTATAAACTTTTTAGAGACTTACCGTGTCGCTCATCGAAAAGCTACCGTGGCTCACGTTTTGCGAGCTCGCTATGAGGATCGGTCCAACTGCTTGGTGTTGGCCAACCTTGTGGCCGATAGTCACAGAAAGGCTGTTGAGTTCGCCAACAAGCGAGTCTCGATGTTGCTTCGCGAGAGGGGAAATTTGGTGGAGCGCTTGGCCTTATCCCTGACCACCTATGAGCACGACCGTCGTAATGTCGTGTTGAAGTTTCAATGTGAGTGGCAGGAAGAAAGGCTTGACAGCATTACCGCGGATATAGCCCATGGGAGAGGACTAGTTCGGGACTTGGAAATAGCCGCCGAAGATCACGGGACCAAGGTTGCCGAGCTTAAAGGGGAATGTAAACGCCTTCTTCTTAAGCTTGCAGATCTCGAGTCTCGAGGTGGTGAGTATAAGCAAAGCATCAATAATATGGAGGGCCAACTTGGTTCCTTTGTGATGCTAATTAGGGCTCATTGCGGTTTTATGTTTCCACCCCGATGATTTGTATGATCTGCTTTTAAGGTCCCTCGATTGAGCGAAATGAATGAAAGCTCTAATGTGTGTGTCTCAACTTCTGTATGGCTGACTTTCTCGAACACCTGACCACTCTCAACCTAGGCAAGCTGCGCTTTGACATTGATGATTCGAGCGTGTACATCTTGATTTTTTAATCTTGCTTATGATCGGATAAAGGAACCTCCCACCGCGATTATCCACAAAAGGACTTCTCTTCTCTACTTGTTTTTAACCTGTTTCAAATGAAAAGGCAGAATCAGAAGAAAGAATTTGAAAAATAAAGCATAAATCCTTTCAATTTTATGCTTACTTGTGATTAATAGGGATAAGAGCTTTTACAAGGGTTTTGGCCTTGTGCAAAAGCTTTTATCAATATTCCTCAAAGGAAAGCATATCATTGAAAGGAATGTAATTCACGATAATCGCCTTTGATCAATTCCAAGAAAATCAATGGAATGTTCAAAAGTACACAATTACGATGTGTTTTAAATTCAATTGAAGATACGGTATCCAAATTAAAGTCGTTTGCTAAGAACGTGAGTAATTTGGATATCTATCTTTTCATTAAATTTGAAAAACACGAATACTCTTGATCAATTATTGTGGATTACCAATGATGCAAAACATGCATGAACCAATTCAAGTTTATAGTTCCTTCTGGCGAAATTGGGATTGTATTGCCCTATACGGCCAAAAGGTTGTATAAGACTTCCAATTTCAATTTCATCCAAAGGAATTATAAAATTGATTTTGGAGTATTCGAGTGATTAGAAGAAATGCCACTATCACATTCCAATGACAAGTCAATAGAAATACAACAAATTTCAATCTGAATGTATATAAACACAAATAGATCCCTAATACAATCAATCTAAGGGATCAGATAGAGAGGATCTCAGCAAAATAAATCCTATACAAGAAGGCTAGAAATGAAAATTAAAACAAAGGAATGTGATCTTAATACTTAGAGATGCCCCAGTTTCGATCTTTGAGACGTGACTTCAGGATCACCTATTCCAAATCGTCATCTTCATTAGATGATACCTCAATGATGTCCATAGCAGGCTCTTCTTGTCCACTTGGCGCTCGTAATGGGATGACACCATCTTCATCTTCCATCAAGAACATTGGGAGGAAAACACACCTATCTATCCTCAAAATGGCATTTAATCCAATCACCGGAATTATGCAATGAATATAATGATTAAGAGCTGTAACAAGTTCGAGGGATAGAAAAGTCTTACCAACCAAACTTAAGAGAAAATCAAGCTTCTCTGTATTTTTAGCAGTGTTAGGTATACTAACCTTCCATAGACAAACGCATGAGACAAGTGAGGGAAAACTCCTAAAAATCAAAAGATAGGGCTTGGTACCTAAAGCCAAGGTTCTCACCTCGAATTCTGGGAAGAGCCGATTCCATTGCACAACTATCGTTGCATTGGGACTCAATCCATAGTTCGAAGTGAGCGGAATTGAAAAGTGGATTACCCCATGTTTTTCCTCACGGAGATTCCATTTTCAATTCCTTCTATTGTGTTCCTAAAGAGGGCGCCTGGGGTTTTAGGCGTAATTGTGTGTATTCATTGTGTCGTGCTAAAGTAATAGACATGCATTTTATTTAACAATCACCGCTTCAATATAAACATCCACACAATCATACATCCAAAACTCCTGCCTGCATAAAACAAAGTTAACAAGCACTTCACCCATTATTTCTCCCGTCTACAAAAACATCTAACACATTCGTTAGCATATACACCTCACTTTCGAGATCATCTGCATAAAATTAGGTTAGAAGAATCAATCAACTTTTTAATCGGCTCAAGTCCACTAAATGGTTAAGAACCAGTCCCCAGTGGAGTCGCCAGTCTGTCGCGACCCTCTTGAGGTTGTCGGGCTCTCGAGGGCTAATGGGTCGTCCTGTCTGGTCGGACGCGGGCCTCTCCCAAGGCCCATTACCCAAATCGTAACGGAGGTATGCGTGATCGACTTTCAGTGTGGTCTAGTGACATGTGCTAAGTGTGCATGCCATGGAGTCGCCACCAATCATTTTTTTAGGGTATGATTGGACCACCCAATCGAATAGTTGGGAGTTTCTATTTAATTCTGCGAGAACCAGGGAAATGGTTTCGGGGACTTAGTTACACCAACTGTCAGAGTTGATGCCCTTTCGGTACCTAAGTTGACTGAATTTTCTAGCCTGAGATTCATGCGGATGAGTAAGGTATGAACCCTAAATCTAGAAATTCATGTAGATAGGAGTGATTATCCTAGCAATCACAATCAGTAATAAAATGCCAAACTCAAGGAATCTAGATATGCAAATAAATCACATGGCATTCCTAGTAAGGTCCTATTTATCAATCACAGCTCAAGAATGATTTAGCTGTCCTAGCCATTTTACACACGATCTAACCTAAGAAAAGCATTAGGAAGCATCGAAGGAGTTCGAGAGTACTCACATGGGGTTCGCCGTGCCCTGGTTTGGTCTTGGACGAGCTATCGAGCTCATGCCGACCCGATTATATTTGGGGATCCACTCGGCGTTTTACACCATGAAATCATGTGAAACAAAAACGAAAATATTCAGCAAGGGGCATTTATTGTAGATGGTGGTCGATCTAATTGGACGTCAAGACTAAAAAAGATGTAGAAATTTACAAATTAAAATACTCGAATGATATTTTTTTGCTAAATTCAACTCTATGCGTCGTGAAGAAACACATGCAATTGAACTTGAATTTTGACTATTTATGAGTTCAAAATGTAAAAGAAATTAAAATAAAAATATTGACTATTTTTCTATATTTTTACGACAGCGAACGCTATTTTTCTTCATTTTTCATGTATTTTTCTATTTTTGGAAAATATTAAAAAATATTAAAAATTATGAAAAATTATTTTTTTTTATCAAAAATGGTTCCTTTAGCTTGGTCAAGGCTACCAAAGATGATTTTTTAATTTTTTTAACTTTTTATAGATTTTTTATGAATTTTTTAAAAATAAACTATGAAAGACTGATAAAAAATCAGGTGTCAACAGGGGTCTATGAGAATTTTCCCGTTTGACTTCTCGGAGAAAAGGGAGGGACTTACTCCCACGAGTTTTGCTGATCATCTATGTTAGCGACGAAAAAATGAATTCGTGTTTTTCATTCATTTAAAAGAAGGTACTTTTATCAGAGGTGCCAATTTACAACACTTGAGATTTTCTTTTCACAGAGATTTTCAAATGATGAGAAACTTCCTCAGGTTTTCTCAGAAGTTTTGCTCATAAATTGAATAATTAGAACGCTTGTGAAAACATTCAGCCCGAAGGCATGTCGTGAAAAGGGGTAAGCACTGCCATCTGCTTCCTCTGCTTTTGATTGCCGCAGGAATGGATGACTCCGCATCGTTTTGTTCCCCGATGGCATGCTTGAAGTGTCACAAAGTAGAGATAGTTCATGTAATGATAAACTTCTTTGGGAGACGTCTTAGAAAAAAATTGAAAGGGTAGGATGGGAGCTAGCCCTCATATCATTGGGCATCTTCGCATCCCAAAATTTTGCAAACCAGGAGACATGTGAGAAATCAGGTCTCAGGTTTTCTTTTTTCGTCATCGACCGATTTGTGGCTTCCACACGTCCCCATTTTTTTGATTTTTTTTTTGTTTTTTTTTTTGTTTTTTTTTTGTTTTTTTAATTTTTTTTATTGGTTTTTTTTAACAAAAACAATATTACAATGCAAGACGTAGGTAAAAGCCCGAAGCACCTAATGTGGGTGTAGATGCGTCGAGACGGATATCTCTTACTCAATGGTAGGAGCGTCGTCGTCGAGTGATTCGATGATGACGTTGACAGAATCTCCTAAGGACAGGCTGGTCAAATCAAGTTCCTCCGATGTCGTTTCTATCCCCTCGTCCTTCGACCATTTGGAATCCTCGGAGAAGAACCGGTCGAACTTGTTGTCGAAGATCACCCCCACGGTTTGGTGATCAGGAAGTGGGTTATTTTACACGTTCGGCTCTGTTTTGTCGAATTCAAGGATGCAATTATCGATAAGGGCTTGCACCTTGTGCTTCAAAACAATGCAATTGTCTACGTTATGGCCCTTCTCTCCCATGTGATAGGCACATGACTGGCTTTCATCGTACCCGTTAAATTTCACCGGATTCGGCCTTGGAGGCTCCTTAGCCACTAAGTGCTCCTCTAGTAACATAGGAAGTAATTTCGATAACGGCCTTGGCAGGGGGTGAACTGCTTGGGAGGCAACTTCTTCCTTAGTTCATATGGTTTCTGTACCGACATCGACGAGTTTCCTTGCACCGTACTTGAATTGGAGAACTGCTTAGGGTTGGGTGGGTTTGGTACGAAGGCCACATCAACTTCAGCCTCCTTCTCCCTTCGGGCCGGATATTGGCGTCTTGTTGCGATTTCTAGTGCTTTCCTTTCCCTCATCGCCCATTCCAGCCTTTCTGCGATTTTTATGAGGTGTACAAATGTTTGACAACCAGATGTGTTCAGCCTATCGAAATACTCGTAAGGCAACGCTCTTAAGAAAAGGTCGACCAGCTCGTCCTCTGGAATGGACGGTTTGACTTGTGTTGCTAAGGCCCGCCATCTTTGAGCGTAGGCGCGGATTGCCTCATTCTTCCCTTTTGTGGTCCTCAGCAATTCTTCTCTGGAAGGGGCTGTAGCAGTATTGAACTTATATTGATGTAAAAAGTCCTCCGCCAGGTCTTCCTATCCATCATAGTCCTCCAAATCTAATTCGATGAACCAAGCCAGAGCAGCACCCGCCAGACTCTCTTGAAATGTGTTCATCAGCAAGGGAACGTAGTCAGAAAAAAGTGCCATTTTGCGTAGGTAATATTTTAAGTGGGCTCGGGGGCAGCTCGTCCCGTTATATTTTCTGACGAAATCGGGTTCTTTATAGTCTGACGGCGCTTCAATTTTTGCAAATGGTGATATCTTGTCAAATCGAGCCAACTCATACCCTTGGCTGCTTAGGCATTCCTCTATCTTCGCTAGCCTCTTTGCGCCTTCTTCGATTTTGCCCGGGGATTTCTCCTTTTTGCCTTTTTCTAGGTCGATGACTACAGACGTGGCCTTCGGTAGTGCATCAGCTGCTAGCACTTGATTAACCTTCTCGGCCACATTCTCCTCCAGAGTTCGTGCCACATTCGAATCATTGGGTGGTGCGGTCGGAGCATCCTGGCTGAGATCATGGTTTCTTTCTTGTGCAGCCACCATCATGGCTTTCATTTCTGCTAGCATGGTGGCCATTGACGCCATCTGACCTTCCAAACTGCCCACGCGGGATCCCAACTCCTCCTGCTCCATTCTGGCTCGGAGACGAGTTATAATACGAGTTATTCTTGGTTCCGTGATTCAAAGCTACCTACCTGTAAGTAGGTAGAAAGATGCTTTAGCATATGGTGAAAACGAACACGTATATATAAAAGTTATACTGAGTTCAAAAGGTGAAAGAAACGATACTTACGGACCTTTCGACGGGGTAAGATATGTCAAACACATCGATCAAGCGCATGTAAACTTGTGAAGTTTCGACACCTAAAGGGCGGGGTTCCTAAGGCTTAACGGCTCCCACCTCGAGTTCTAGAAATGGTAGATTCCATTGCACAACTATCGTTGCATTGGGACCCGATCCATAGTTCGAAATGAGCGGAATCGAAAAGTGGATTACCCCATGTTTTTTCTCATGGAGATTCCATTTTCAGTTCCTTCTATTGTTTTCCTATAGGCGGCGCCCGGGGTTTTAGGCGCGGTTGTGTGTGTTTTCGGTGTCGTGCTAAAGCGATAAACATGCATCTTATTTAACAATCACCACTTCAATATAAAACATCCACACAATCATTCATTCCTACGCCCGACCTGCATAAGACAATGTTAATCACAGACTACACCCCTTATTTCTCCAATCTGCAAAAACATATAACACTTATCGTAAGCGGACTTACCTCACCTTCAAGAGCGCCTGTAGGGTTAGAAATATCACTCGGCGTTTTAATTATGGCCTAAGTCCACTTGGGGTCTAGAACCATAGGTTCTAGAACAGAAACTCCCCAGTGGAGTCGCCAGCTGTCGCGACCTGTCCAAAAGCGGACGCGGCTAATAGACTACCGATCGTGAGCCTTCCCCCTTACTTGGTGCGGATCGCGGGCTTTGGATCGGCGCGGGCCCTCCCAAGCCCATACCAAATCGCGGCGGGAGTATTTTTCAAAGGGATTCGGCGATAAGAGCCGATCGATTTCGACCTTAGTGTGGTCGTGATGGCATGTGCAACTTGTGCATGCATTTGGAGTCGCCACCCCGGTCTTTCTTGGAGGGTAGACTGGAAACCTTATTGACCGATTGGGAGAGATCGATCAATTCTGCGGAACCAGAGATTTTGGGTTCGGGGACTTGGTTACACTGGTGTCATTACCAACGCCCTTTCGGTACCTAACGCGAGTGATTTTCCTAGCTAAGAATTCATGCAGGCGCAATTTTGGGTGGGGTAGGTTTGATTCAGGGTTTCATGCAGATTGGAAGACTATTCCTATCAATCACAATCAATTTAAATGAAAGCGCAATCAAATACGTAAATAAATCACATCAATACACATCAATTCAAATCGTCATTTTTGGAAGGTTTGGATACCGATTTACCCAAAATACTCCATAGCCAGTTGATTGTGGCCATTTCCTATTTTTTGAAAAAAAAAATTATGAATTTTTTTTTTATGATTTTTCCATTTTTTTATTGAATTATTGAATTTTTTTTTATTTTCTGAAAAAAAAACCAATCGGACGGTCTAGAATGCGACATGTGGCGTCTCGATGACAATCGAATCATTTTAATTTTTGTAAAATTCGAAATTCATTTCTTTTAATACTAAAAATATTTTTTATTCTGAGAATCACCGGATCACGACACGTGGCTCATCTGCAGCCGTCCGATCTAGCTTTTTTTTTTATAGGACGCAACTTAAAGCAAATTATAATAAAAATAAAGAAGATATTAAGTAATTACACAACATAAACATAAGCAAAGGAGATGGGATCCGGTGAATTTTACGACGTCGGAGTCCGTCGGTGCTCGCGCAACAATGTGTGGGGGGTATAAACCACCAGCAGGAGGCTCGGCCTTCCGATTCTAGGGTAGCACAATATAATTCGCAGAAAATAAATGAAAAAAATGCCTTGGACACCAATAGGAGGCTTGGCCTTCCGATTCTGGATCCGATAGGCGAAATATAGAAAATGTACACTTTATTGAATGCAGTACAATGCAAATTAACTATATGATGCATAAAATGGTATGTCATAAAGTAAATATACATCAAATATTTAGACACCAACAGGAGGCTCGGCCTTCCGATTCTGGGTCTAATAGGTAAAATATAAAAAATGCACATTTTTATTAGATGCAGTATAATGTAAATTAACTATATGATGAATGAAATGCTATGACATAAAGTAAATACACGGCAAATATTTAGACACCAATAGGAGGCTCGACCTTCCGATTCTGGGTCTAATAGGTAAAATATAAAAAATGCACATTTTTATTAGATGCAGTACAATGCAAATTAACTATATGATGCATGAAATGCTAGGACATAAAGTAAATACATAGCAAATACGAAAAAATACAAAATAAACAGTAATCCGAGCTCGGATGAGGAGGACGTTGAACTTGAAGCAAATATGCCCATCGTGAGGATTTGTTTTGCTGATAGAGCTGTTGAACAACTTCTAAGAGAACTCTTTTCACAAATCCGAACGGTGAAGATGAAGAAAGAATTGAGATGACTTTGTACAGAAAATTTTACCTCGATCCGATGGTCGAATTGATCGGAAACTGAAGAAATACCGGCAGATGAATAGTTCCCGTGCCTGGAACAACTTCTGATTTGGCTGCTGTACGACCACCTGGAGAGATCTTTTTGAAGATCCGAACGGTAGATATGAAGTAGGGGTCACGAAGACCTTGCACACAAAAAAGCAGCTCAATCCAACGGTTCAATCGGCCGGAAACTCAAGAAATGTCGGCGGATATACAGTTCCCGCGCTTGGAACAGCTTCTGATTTGGCTGCTTTACGACCACTTTGAGAGATTTTTTTAAAGATCCGAACGGTGGATACGAAGAAGGGATCAAGAAGACCTTGTACACAAAAAATCAGCTCGATCCAACGGTCCAATCGACCGGAAACTCAAGAAATGTCGGCGGATATACAGTTCCCGCGCTTGGAACAGCTTCTGATTTGGCTGCTTTACGACCACTTTGAGAGATTTTTTTAAAGATCCGAACGGTGGATACGAAGAAGGGATCAAGAAGACCTTATACACAAAAAATCAGCTCGATCCAACGGTCCAATCGACCGGAAACTCAAGAAATGTGGAGGGTGGTGGTGTGATGACAAGAAGAAGGGAAGAGAGAATATGGAAATGAGCGTGGGAGAGAGAGGGGGGATGATGAGGGGGAGGATATAAATAGGCAGCGGGAAGGAGAGAGGGAGAGAGAGAGAAAAGAAAAAAAATATAATAATAATAATAAAATAGTAAAAGTAAAAATAAAATAACAAAAAGAGAAGACAAAATCATTAGTCGAATCCCCTCCTTTTTCCTTTTAAATGATGATGTCTTCACTCCTTTTCCTTTTATTTATTGCTTATATTTTTTCTAAATTCAATTTTATGATGATCAAAGAACACCTAAAATCAAACCTGAATTTTACTATTTATGAGGTCAGAAAATAGATAAAATAAAAATAAAAATACCGACTATTTTTATAAAATTTTTGTGACCTCAAATATTATTTTTCTTGATTTTCTTCTTTTCTTTTTTTTTGTATTTTTCGAAAATATTAAAAAAATGAAAATTATGAAAATTATTATTTTTGGTCAAAATGGTTCATTTAGCTTGGCCAAGGTCACCAAAATTGATTTTTCAATTTTTTAACTTTTTATAGATTTTCTATGAATTTTTTTTAAAAAAAGAAAAAAAGTTGATCAAAATTTAGGTGTCAACAGGGCCTTGAGAGAAAGAAGGCCTCATGAAGCTCCTACTAGGAAGCAGTATCCCTTGAAAAAGGAGAGAGAAACCGAACTGGACATAGCTTTTATACCGGATCCTCACAAGCCTAAGCTGTTTGGCAATTCCAATCAGACCAAAGGAGGATCATCCTGGTCAACACCGAAAGTACAAGAGCCCAGAAGAAGGCAACCCCAGAAGCAATTTTCTCAGCTCCCAAGACCTTTATCCAAGTTGCTCCCAGTACTGCTAGAGCAACGCCTGGTGGCAAAAAAACCGCCTAGGGCAAACCCTGTCAAATATCCTGGCTTTGATGAGAACCAAACCTGTATCTACCACATGGGCGAGAGAGGACATAATGTGGACAACTGCTATATCCTCAAGCTGAAGGTGCAAGCTCTGATTGACAGTCAAATTCTGAAATTTGACAATGTAGCCCCAAATGTACAAGAAAACCCACTTCCGGATCATCAAGCAGTAGGAGCAATATTTGCTGAAGTGGAGGAAGACTACCTTAAGCTAAAGGTAGACGTACCTAAACTGACCAACTTGCTAGCAGCCGCTTCATCATACCCAAAAGGAGGAGAGATCTCTGTTGACGAAAAGAAGCTATGTATCGCCAAAATGATGAGCTTGGGGATTATGTCCGATATTACTAATGAAGAATTTGAAGGAGTTGAAGCTTCTTTATCTTTAGGAGGAAGCTACTTCGTGATCACAACCGAGTGGGGCAACACCTGGGACATCCCACACGAGAATCTGGTAGATAGTCTTGAGCCGGTCACTCAGTCAGAAGAGGAATTCGAAAAGGACGAACTGGAAGTCAAAAGACGAAGTCTAGCGGACCTCAAATTTATGGCCAACGCGATTGAAAGGGGCGAAATTGTGGATGACCTGGGTCAAGATTCTAGAGAGTACAATTTCAAAGTAAAATATTCGGCCCCTCCCAGTTTTTATCAGAAAATTGAGGACATCATACCAGACGGATGGAGAGGTATGGATGATCCCTCTCAACCAGAGACCTCGAAGGATATAGAAGAACTTCTTTCAAAAGGACTTGACGACACCGTATCAGTGGTCGAAGTCGCTACGACAGTGGTAATCAGATTGGAAGAACTTGATAGCATGAGCGAGGTGAAAGACTACCTAGTCAAGCCTGTTGTGATTCAACTGCCGCAAGAAGAAGCAGACAGCACGACTGAACCAAAGACGTCTTATCAGGCAACTGTAACTATAGAAGTCCCCCCAGTAGAAGAATACGATCCTAAAGCAGTCCATTGGGACTATGAAACTAAAGAAGTAGACGCAGTAATGAGGTCTGGACGGTTTTATGCCCCTAGGGAGGGCGAATCCGAAAAAAAGGAAGTCTCAAAGGAAGACGCCAAAAAGCTCGTATCAATCATCAAAACCAGCGAGTTCGAAGTAATAGAGCAGCTGAGGAAGATGCCGGCTCAAATATCCTTGCTAGATTTGTTCATCAACTTAGAGAAGCACAAGAACGCACTGTTGAAAATACTCAACGAAGTACATGTCCCTAAATCAATTAACGAGGTACAATTGGGGGACTTTATGGGGGCAATCCTTTTAAAAGACCAGTTGAGCTTCTTTGACGAGGACTTCCCCATGGAAGGAAGAGGGCACAACAAGGCATTATATGTCTCCGCGCAATGTAACGGGAAGAGAGTGGCACATGTATTAATCGACAACGGATCAGCCTTCAATATTTGCCCTTTGGCTACCCTAAGAAGTTTGGGAATCAATGAGGAAACGGTTAAGGCATCCAAAACGGCTATGAGAGCTTTCGACGGAATGAGGAAGACCGTGGTGGGCAAGATTGAGCTTGACGTATTCATCGGCCCGACAAAATTCTCTATAAACTTCCAAGTAATGGATCTGCCCAATGCATTCAGATTCTTGCTGGGAAGGCCTTGGATCCATACAGCAGGAGCCGTCCCTTCGAGCTTGCATCAAAAAATACGCTTTGTAGTGGATGGGAAGGTGATTACCATACATGGAGAAGTCGACCTCCAGACATACCAGAACAGTGCCATTCCCTATGTTGAACCCGAAATGAAAACAGAAGCGAGCTATCATTCCCTGGAACTGGTAGCCACAGTTCATACCCCGATAAGGACAAGGTTGAGAACCCCCTACATCTCAGAAGCCAATCTTTTACCAGCCAAGATGCTACTGGCATATGGGTTTGATCCTAGAAAAGGCCTGGGGAAACACAGTCAAGGGATAAATGCCACATGCAGTTAATAGCTAACTCGCATAGATTGGGCTTGGGGTACCAGAAATATTACATGAAGGAATCTGTCCTGAAAGCAGCAGGCCGAGGCCGAGGCAAAAGCCTGAGACGTCGGGGAGACCGAAACAACTTGAATGACTCGTTCATCGGTTCTCCAACTTGGAAAGGCAGATCGAAGATATTTCCTCTGAACGCCTACTTCAAGCAGAACTCTAAATGGTTGTCTGAAGAAGATGTCACTTCACCAATAGAACCAGATCTGACAAATCCTTTTCTTGAAGACAACTCTGTGAATGCCATCATAGAGTGGCTAAGTGATGAAGCCACTTCTTCTGAGTAACGAGACTCTTCCCTTGTCTTTAAATACCGCATTTAGAACTTTTTTTTGCATTTTGTCTCATTTTCTTTCCTTATTGTACGTATAGGGAAACGCCTTTGGATCTCCGGCCGTTGGTCCAAATAGCACATCTTGTAATGCGGCCCATCTTGCATTCAATAAAACCATACATATTTTGTTAAGGACATATGGAACCACGAATCAGCCCAATGATGATACTAGTCTTCTGCACAGAAGCTTGAGGCCTGATTCGCCATATGACTCCTGATTTCCAAAGAGATTTCCTCGGGGCCAAGATATCCAATGACATGAGTATTAGTCCCGTTTATACCTATACCTACCTCGAAAACTCTTTCGAAAAGACTTCTCATAATCATACATGTCATTCTTATGGAATACAAACTAACCATACTCATGACATTTCAGGCATATCATCTCAAACATGCATACCGGGTTGTTACGGGATTCGGATTTCTCCAGTAACCATTCTTATAGAATTGAGGAAGATGAAGACGAGGATTATGCATCTATCCGCAGAGATTGGAATGCCTTTGAGGAATCGACGCCTCCTACTTCAGAAGAACCAATCATTGTTAATCTAGGAGACTCCGTGAATATCAAAGAGGTCAAGATCGGCGGGCATTTATCCCGAAATGAAGGGCTCGAGTTCACAGAGTTATTGAAAGAATATCAAGACATTTTTACATGGTCTTACGCTGATATGCCAGGTCTGGATCCTAAGATCGTGGAGCATGCCTTACCTACAGATCCTAGTATCAAACCTGTCAAGTAAGGCAGCAGGCGGATGAAGGCTGAGTTGGAAGACAAAATTAAGGAGGAAGTCATGAAGCTTCTTAGGGTAGGCTTTATTGAAGCTATCCCATACTCAGACTGGATTGGAAATATAGTCCCCGTCATGAAGAAGGATGGTAAAGTTCGGATCTGCGTGGATTACCGAGATCTGAATAGAGCGAGCCCAAAAGATGATTTTCCACTTCCTCACATTGATGTGTTAGTAGATAGCACAGCAGGTTATGAATTGTTCTCGTTTATGGATGGATTCTCGGGATACAACCAAATCTTCATGAAACAAGAAGACAAACCAAAGACTGCTTTTACCACACCCTGGGGCAACTTTTGCTACAAAGTCATGCCCTTCGGATTAAAAAACGCTGGGGCTACCTATCAAAAGGCGATGGTCACATTATTCCATGATATGATTCACAAAGAAATTGAAGTATACGTCGACGGCATGATTGCCAAATCCAAGAAAGGACAGGATCACATACAGGTGTTAAGAAAATTATTTGAACGCCTGCGCAAATATAAGTTGGGGTTGAACCCTAACAAATGTGTGTTTGGGGCAAAATTTGGGAAACTTCTTGGGTTCATAGTCAGTAACAGGGGCATTGAGATTGATCCTTCAAAAATTCAAGCTATCCACAATCTGTCAACTCCCTCCACAGTAAAAGAAGTGAGAAGCCTTCTGGGGAGACTGAACTATATTGCCAGATTTATCAATCAACTGTCTGATGTGGCTAAGCCAATCTTCAAATTGCTTAAGAAAGGCGCGAAAGTAACATGGGATGCTGAATGCAGCAGGGCATTCCAAATGATCAAGAACTATCTGATCACACCGCTGGTACTTGTGCCACCAATTTCTGGTCACCCATTGACCTTATATCTGACTATACAGCAGGAATCCTTGAGAGCCTTACTCGCCCAAACAAGCCCGATAGATGGTAAAGAAAGAGCCATCTATTACCTGAGTAAGAAATTCACACCATCCGAAGCAAAATATGCACCAGTCGAAAGAGCCTGTGTAGCAGCAGTATGGGTACTTCGCAGACTGAGACAATATACCCTACACCACCACATTCAGCTCGTAACAGAGAACGATCCTGTCAAATACCTCCTGGAGAAACCCGCTTTAATTGGGAAATTAGTAAAATGGCAAGTAATGCTATCTGAATTTGACATCAAGTGTTCTCCATGGAAGTCAGTCAAAGGAAGAGCTATAGCTGACGTGCTAGCAGAAAACCTGTCGAACGGTGAGTCTCCTGAAGTAACAAGCACAGAAGGTCAAATTCTCAACTTAGCAGAAAACAAGTGGGTCATGTATTTCGATGGTGCTGTCAATCTATCAGGGGTAGGCACTGGGGCAGTACAAATATCCCCCAATGATCAACACTATCCTGTGGCGGCAAAGATAACTTTCCCTTGCACCAAAAACATCTCGGAATATGAGGCGTGTATTCTAGGCCTACGATTGGCCATTTCTATGAAGATACCTAGGTTGCAAGTTTTTGGAGATTCCATGCCCATCATCCTACAGACACAGGGAGAGTGGAAGACGAAAGATGCAAAGCTCATCCCTTATCACGAATACCTTGAAGAATTGATACTTAAGTTCGAAGAAGTGTCATTCGAATACCTATCAAGATCTCACAATCAATTTGCAGATGCGTTAGCCACCCTGGCCTCGATGTTGCAAACAACTGGAGGGTTGGATATAGAACCCCTAAGGATCGGCATAGTTGAAAATCCAGCTTATTGTATGCTAATCGAAGAAGAATTTGATGGAGAACCATGGTATTATGACATCAAGAATTACCTCTCAAAAGGGGAATTCCCTGAAGGATGCCAGCCAGGAGACCGAAGATACATAACCAAGATGGCCAGTAAGTTCTTTCTCAATGGAGAAATTCTGTACAAAAGATCCTTTGATTCTACTCTATTGAGATGTGTAGATGCCAAAGAAGCAAATATCCTTTTAAAAGAGATCCACGAAGGAATATGTGGGCCTCACATGAGCGGCCACCTCCTCCCCAATAAGATCATGCGGCTTGGCTATTATTGGATGACCATTGAATCAGATTGCTGTCAGCACGTCCGGTCATGCCACCAGTGCCAAATATACGGTGATAAGATCAATGCACCCCCAAACGAACTACACCAAATGTCTGAAGTTTGGCCTTTCTCTATGTGGGGCATAGACATGATAGGGCCTATTAATCCTGTGGCTTCAAATGGTCATCGCTTCATCTTGGTAGCGATTGATTACTTTACAAAATGGGTAGAAGCCAGCTCTTACAAAAATGTCACTGCAAGAAATGTGGCAAGATTCATCAAAAGAGACATCATCTCCCGATATGGTACCCCTCAAGCAATCATCACAGATAACGGGTCTAACCTAAACAACAAGATTGTCGATGATCTACTGGATCACTTTAGCATTCGACATCTGAATTCATCTCCTTACCCCCCACAGATGAATGGGGCAGTGGAAGCAGCCAACAAAAACATCAAGAGAATCTTGGCTAAAATAGCAGAAAACTACAGGGATTGGCACGAAAGGCTGCCCTTCGCCTTGATGGCTTACCGAACGTCGATCAGGACTTCTACAGGGGCAACTCCCTACAGTCTGGTGTATGGGACAGAAGCAGTTCTATCCGTAGAAGTTAAGATTCCCTCTTTGAGAATCTTATCAGAAGATAAACCCTCTGAGTCAGAATATTTCAAACACATATATGAACAGCTGAATTTAATAGACGAGAAACGTCTTAAAGCCATTTGCCATGGACAAACTTACCAGAAAAGGGTAGCCAGGGCGTTCAATCGAAAGGTCAAGACCATAAACTTCGAAGTAAATGACCTGGTAATTAGGAAAGTTTTGCCGAGTACTACCCATCCAGGGGGAAAATTCACTCCGAATTACGAAGGCCACTACATTATCAAGAAGATCCTCACGGGGGGAGCATTAATTCTTGTAAACACCGAGGGAGAAGAATTGGGGCACCCTGTAAATTCAGATGCTGTGAAGAAATATTACCCTTGAAATAAAATCAGATTCCGGTCATATGACTTACCCCGAATTGAGCCTACTCTTCACGATAGTCTTTGCATAAGCATGTCATGCATCCATGCACACATTAGCATGTGTTCAATATTGCAGGACCCAAGGAAGCAGAGTCGCGATAGATTGGAATGCATGATCAAGAGGAATTACTGTCGTGGTGGTCAGGTGCACGTCCTTTCTCTTCAAAAACTAAGAATTTCAAGAAATTTTAGAACACTTAACCATCTTGTGTTGTTAAGAAAAAATGCAGATTTTCACAAGTCTATCCACTTCCGTTGGAGTACATGATCAAGGGTAAGGTGTATCGTTCTAATTTTCTGAAATTCGAGAGCATACACTGACATATTCCTCTTATGTTTTTCAGGAATCTCTAGCCACGTCCTTTCCCAATCTTTTAGGTTTTTAAGACTGTCAGAATCCTGATTGCTAGAACTTGGAGGCTTTTTGGAATCTAGCATACATTCAAAGCTCATGTCTAGAAAGACGCAAAATTCTCACAGTCATTGGCATTCGTGTTTAGATCTGGAGGTTATCTGAACATGATTGAAATATATATTGTGCATCATAAATCCCCTTGGAGGGTAAGTTTTGAAGAAAACCAGATGAACATTTCCAACAAGAGTTGTTTAAAATTGTTCAAAAGGATGTTTCCTTAGACAAGAGGCAAGCCTAATCTAAACACGTCCCATACACGCTTGAGAGATGAGTGGAGTGGTAAGGATAGCAAGACCTTGACCTACAGACGTAAGGGGTTATTCGCAGTGATTACATGGATTGAGACGACGGAGGCATTCGTTTCTCTATCATAAACACTACAGGTGACCATTGATAACCCTTTGAAGGACGGTTTCATTCTTTACCCCTGTCAAGAACCACCCCACAGTGGGGAAAACTGGAGATACGTCCAGCGGTATCAGGAGGTAAATGGTTAGGAGTTCTCTGGCTCAGACTTGCATCAATCTTCGTGTGTTGCTTGTCATTTTAACTTCTGTGGTAATTCAGGTGCTTTAGGATGACGAAAAGCATTCGTTTCTCTATCCTATACACTTTCACCCTTTGCACAGCCCAGTTGAGCCTATACGTTCATTTCACAAACCCGTTGGTGATCATTGCATATTCCAAAACGGAAGCGACGCCACTTCAAGAGCGGAAGAGTTCAAAACACAGGATTTGTGAAAAATTCCTAGATTAATGTTTGAGTGCTGAGATTCAAGTTGTACACCTAGCACACTCATTTGAAAATTCGGATCCCCAAAAGAAAAGAAAATGTGGGATTTCGACAAAAGATGAAAAAAAAAAGAAGAGAGAAAAATCCAATCTTAAAAAAGCAAAGTGCCTGGTAAAAGCAAGGCCAATGCCCGTCCAAATACTTGTACGCTTGTGAACCATGTGTTTGACCTTGTAAATGCAAAAACAAATGGCATGATACCTTTGTATAGGTCACTAGTGAGATCTGATTGTACGAGAAAATCTCCAGGGAGCTGGACTGCGAAAGATGCTCCCAAACATGTCACACCCAGATGATGAAAGCATAGACAGGATGTTGACGCCATCTCAGCATGAAAGAGATATTTTCTAAAGATAAATGTGCGCTTCGAAGACTGATAATGCTCTTCAAAAACTATCAATACACTTTAAAGACTGAAGACGCTCTTTGGACCAGAAGGGGGCAGATGACGGCAAATCTGCAGTGATCCCTAATGTTAAACCCTTCACGTATTCTGAGCAAAAAACAAGCCTTTTTTGGTCCCCAATCCTACCTATGTTACAACCCTGAAAAGCCTTTTCTAATTAAGGCACTTGGATTGACATAGGGTTTAATGTCTAAGCTTAGCTCGAAGAAGTTCGAGCAAGATTATTTCTTTCTCATTTTGCAGGTTTCTTGACTTGTAAACCTAGAGCAGACATTGAAGACTTCTCTTCGAAAGCCTTGACTTGCACGCAAGTCCCCCTTTGAAAACCGTTGACCAAGCCCAACATTACGGTCCTTGGGAAGCCCTCCTGATCGATCGAGGTGTATTCACTGCGAATGATCCTGAACCCTAGGCACAGGTTTGATAGGAAATTCGAGTGCATTCTTGGTAAAAGACCATTATCTCAAAACAGTGAGAAGTCCTCTTTGATGAGAATACTCCAATGGACATTTTAACCAAATTCTTTTGGCTAAATTCAGATTGTTTGATTCAAACTTTCCTCACAAGGGATTTTTGATCACTTACGTATGTCGCAAGATGTTTTGGATAACCTCCAACATCGTAATGCATTCACTGAAATTTTTCATGACTATGATATAAGTCATAAAGTGCTGTCAGTTTGACATCAGATATCACTTAAAGACCATTGATGTGCCTTTGGTAAGGAAATTTCCAGATTGGAGCTTCTGCAAGATTCCTGATGATTTCGGCTCCTAAAACGGCTTGTATCACTCTTGGTGAGAAACGTTTAACATGTTTAAGCTTCTGCAGAATTCCTGGCAAGCCCAGATCTCAGAAGAACACAACCTCTCTTGGTAAGAAAGAGTTTACATGTTCAAACTTCTGTAGGACCCCTGGTATCCCCAGACCTCAAAATGCTGCTTCTTTTGTGAAGAATATATTTCAAGTTTAAACTTCTGCAGGACTCGTGGTAGCCCCAAGTCCCAGAATGACACATTTCTCTAAGAATGAGAGTTTATATGCCTGAGCTTCTGACAGATTCTTGGTAACCCCAAATTCTAGAATGCTATTGTTCTTGCTTAAACTTCTATAGGAATCATGGTAACCCCAGATTCTAGAAGGACGCCTTGCTCTATGAAAAAGAGCTTTCAAGTTTATCTTCCTACAAGATCCCTAGATACCTGGAGTACCCAAATCCCAGAATATCACATTCAATATCGAAAAGACAATATTCAAGATAGTCTTTCTGCGAGATCTCAGGTAACCCCTAGATCCCAGAAGAATCTTATCAAAGTTTTTACAGGTTTAAGTTTTCTGCAGGATACTTGGAATCCCCAAATCCCAGAATAACGCCTTGCATGTCGAAAGGATAATTTTCAAGATCAGCTTTCTGTGAGGTTCTAGGTAACCCCTAAACCCAGAATAGCTCATGTGGTGAAGCCTAAAGGTTAGGCACACCTCACCTGCATAAATCCTAGTTAAATTCCTTAGAATACAGGATCAAAATGTTCGACAATCCCTAAAAGACTGGGTGCGTCATCCATAGGTTCTTAGCAGAGAGGAATCCTATTCTCGGCCTGATCCCCCTGAAGGATCAAAATGTTCGACAATCCCTAAAAGAATGGGTGCGTCATCCATAGGTTCCTAGCAGAGAGGAGTCCTATTCATGGTCTGATCCACCATACGGATCAAAACCCCTGACAATCCCTAAGAGACTGGGTGCGTCATCCATAGGTTCCCAGCAGAGAGGAGTCCTATTCATGGTCTGATCCACCATACGGATCAAAACCCCTGACAATCCCTAAGAGACTGGGTGCGTCATCCATAGGTTTCCAGCAGAGAAGAGTCCTATTCATGGTCTGATCCACCATACGGATCAAAACCCCCGACAATCCCTAAGAGACTGGGTGCGTCATCCATAGGTTCCTAGCAGAAAGGAGTCCTATTCATGGTCCGATCCACCATACGGATCAAAACTTCCAACAATCCCTAAGGGATTGGGCGCGTCATTCATAGGTTCCTGTCAAGTATAGGAATCCCATTCTGGTACGGCCTACCATACAGGCTAGAGTTTAACCACCCTAGGATACTCAAAAGACGAGTCCCTAGGTATTCACTTGAACCCGCTATACACCGCGCATGCCGCACGAGCGTCAGGCAGGTGATCAACAGGCAAGTAACAGGTGGGTCTCTCTACTTTCTTTCTCACGTCAGCAAAAAGAATGAGGAGCAGAGTGTTCACCAGCGGGACAAGAAAGATTGAGTGTCAAGATTCGTTTTCCTTTTCCCCAGTCGAGTCGGTCTAGACTCAGGTGTCACCTGTCTTTGAGCGAAACCTCTCACGAGATTCCTCTCAAAGAGGGGCAGCTGTTGACACCTGATTTTTGACCATGTCTTTTTCAGTTTTATTTTTGAAAAATCACAAAACATTCATAAAAATTCAAAAAATTACAAAATCAACTTTGGTAGCATTGGCCAAGCCCAAGGAACCATTCTTGACCAAAAAATAATTTTTCATATTTTTCACATTTTTTAGCATTTTTAGAAAATAGGAAAATATTAAAAAAATCAACAAAAATAGAATTTGAGGTCACAAAAATATAGGAAAATAGTCAATATTTTTCTTTTAAATCCCTTGTCATTCTGATCTCATCAAGAGTTGAAATTCAAGTTTAATTTTGTGCGTTTCTTTGTAATGCACAGGGTTAATTTTGTCAAAAAAATATGTTTTGAGTCTTTCTATTGGCGATCTTTTGCATTTTCCGAATCTTGACATTCAATTTGATTGCCCTACACCTCAAATTGGTTCAATTGTGCGCTGGTTGAATCAATTTTGGCTTTAGGGACCCAATCGCATAAAAATTCTTTTCATTTTAGTCCCTAAAATGCCAATTCTGAAATTAAACTTTTCTGAGGGACACCCATAAAACCCCAATGCTCCCTCCCTATAGTATTCGACCCCCTGAATCAAATGGTGAGCTCAATTGGGGCCGATTCGTCCATTAGGAACCTCAATTTGGCAAAAATCGATTTCGGATCCTATCTCATATTTGGGGGTTTTGCATGATTCTAAGTGTTTTAGTCACAAAAACCACATTTCTAAAGGGAAATCATGCTGGGAAAGCGATTGGAAGCTTCAATTTTGCAAAAAAATGGCAATTACTAGTGGAATTTGGCCCTTCTTGTGGGAACCGGATCCGTCGGGTCGGACAAATCCAACCCACGGACCCGGGTACTGTTCATTGCCTTCCTCTTCTTCGTTGCACGCACAGGGGACAAAAAGAAAAGGGAACGAAAGAGGCTTCAAGGCAGAAGGAGAGGAAAATCGAAAGAGAGAAAAACCAAAAATTGAAAGCCAAATGGTAATGCCCATTCGACGAGTCTTCTCCTATCGTTCGTCCATATGAGGCCGACGATCGCCAATTGGCCAGAATAGGCGTCGCGCGCACAAGACCAAGCTGGTGGGTCTAAAACCGAATCTGGACAACCGAACAGATTCGGTTGGAGTTTGCAATCGGTTGAAGACAAAAAGAGGAGCTCGCAAATAGAAAGAGGGAGAGAGAGAGAGAGAGAGAGAGAGAGAGAGAGAGAGAGAGAGAGAGAGAGAGAGAGAGAGAGAGAGAGAGAGAGAGAGAGAGAGAGAGAGAGAGAGCTTGCAGAGAGAGAGAGAAGCGGCCGGAGCTTACCTGTGCAAGCTTCGACGGATCGTCCCCGGCAAAACCGACGCTGGTGATCATCGTCGTTGACTTCCTAGAGCTTCGAAGTAGCCTCCGAATCCGCTCGATTAGTCTCTGACCTCGAAGAAAGGTGAGAAATACCTTCAAGCTTTACCTCGGCCTCCAATGGCATGTCTCAATTCTGTCGACCATTTTATTTGTTCTTAGTCTTAATCTGTTCATTGAGCATGGCTGATCTTCGTCGCGTTTCGTTTTCACATTTTCGTTGCATAAAACCATCGAGTCAACCCCGACTTTGACCGATTGACCGTGAATGCTATGACTCCTCCCAGGTTGAACCGACGCCTCGCGATCATCAGGTAAGTTCTCTCTAACTCCATGGATGCTGTTTGATGATTCGAGATGCTTGTTTGACGTTAGAAATGGCTAGGGCGATACTCTCACCGGAGATTAGCACCGGTCGGAGTTGCAGGTATTGCAAATGTCGATTTACTGTGTTGAGGCTTTGCTATGTGGTAGATAAGATCTGTACGAGTCGAATGACGGTGGTTTCGTGCAATTTGGCACCCTATAGACAGAGATAATGGCTTCCGACGAGGCGCCGGCGAGAGGGTACCGGCGCCGATCGTCTTCTTCGGCGAACCTGTTGACTGGTCAACGAAAGTTGACCAGTCAACGCCCACGTGGCGCTGACGTTGCGCCCACGTGACAGCCACGTCGGCATCGGTTGTTATAACCGAATAACAAAAAAAGATCGGACGGTGGTGGTCGTGCCACGTGTCGCGATCTCGCTTTTTACGGAAATTAAAAATCCCTTAGATCAGACGGCTGTAGTTCGATCAAGCGTTTCAATCTGGACAGTCAGTTTCCAGCCTTAGATCAAGCCGTCTTTAGCGCGACACGTGGCGCAATCAGGAGCGTTGGATCAAGATTGGGCGGGAATTCAAAATTAGAGCGGGAGAAGCCAAAACGATGCTGTTTTGTCGCGCGGGTCAGGATCCGGGCCCGGCCGGTCGCCCGCGGGTCATGGGCCGGGTCACCCGAAATTTTTTTTAAATAAAAAATTTCGAAAATGATTTTAAAAAATAAAAAAAATCAGAAAAATCTTAGAAAATTAAAAAAAAAATGCTAGAAAATTCCAGAAAATTCCAAAAAAATATGGAAAAATTTTGGGAAAATCCTAGACACTCCAGAAACCCCCAAAAATCGAGGGTTGACCACAGACAACTAGTCAACCCTATTTTTGGGGTTTCTTATCTGTTCTTCCAAGACTTGACGACATTACCCTTTAGGGGTAAGTCGCATCTGCTGTGTATGCAAGATAAAACCGATGATGCCAAGGTAAGAATTACGGTCAAGTAGGCAACCAATTCTTAGGCTTGGGTTTTCGAGTCCTATCCCTTTTATCAAAATGACAATTTTGCCCCTCAATGGGAAAATCGCCTTTCTTGTTCCAAATCGAGTTCTGAAAATCGCTTAAAGTTAGGGTTTGGGTTAGGTGGACAACCAACCCTAATATTTAATATTTTCAATTCTCATCTTTATCCAAAGTGACGACTTTACCATCCGAGGGTAAAATTACTTTTAAATTCCAGAAAAATCCTGAAAATTCCCGAAAAATAGGAAACGGATTGGATTGATGGCCAATCCTATTTCCCCCATCTTTTGACCTCCCAACTCATCTAAAATGACAGATTTTCCCCTTTAAGGTAAATTTTCCCCGAATTATCCAAAATTACGATTTTACCCCTCATGGGCGAATCATATCCAAATCACTCCTAATCCTTGATTGATATTTCTCTAGGCTAATAGGACCTCATTCGGGATGCCATGCTGCTTTCATGTGTTTTATCTGCATGTACTGGATCCTTGATTTGCACACTTATTTCCATTGATTGTAAGTGATAGGGTAGCTATTCCCATCTGCATGAACTCCTAGATTTAGGATCTATACCCCACTCGTCTGTATGAAATCCTAGAATCAGATAAACCATTCAGCTTAGGTACCGAAAAGGCGTCAACTCTGACAGTTGGCGTAACTAAGTCCCCGAACCCACTTCTCTGGTTTCCGCATAATCGAATAGACCACTCCCAACTATTCGATAGGGTTTCCGATCATACCCTCCACGAAACGATTGGTGGCGACTCCTTGGCATGTACACTCATCACATGTCACGAGACCACACTGAAGGTCGACCACGTATATCCAGCAGTTGCGATTTGGGTAATGGACCTTGGGAGAGGCCCGCGTCCGATCAGCCAGCGATCGGGCGGCCCATTAACCCTCCGCCGAGGGAGGGTCGCGACAACAAGTATATGGAAATATACTTTTGATTATATCCATTTGAGCTGTCATATACTCCCAACGGATGTGTGCTAACGACCTCTCAGTGTATGTTGATCGCACGGATTATTTGCCAATATGAACTTTGCAAATATAAAGAGAGTTATGCTTGGTCCTTTGTGGACGAGTGGGAGTTGTTGGTCATTCGTGACATGTGTGAACTGTTTGCCATACATGGGCGAGTGTGAGATGTTTGAAAAAAGGGTCTTACGGTGTGCGTCCATGCGGGCAATCACACCCGCCCCACAAATAGCCGCTATAGCAGTTATCTGTAAGGTTGAAAAGACGTATCTTTTCAAGTCAGTAAAGGGAGTGTAAAAAACAAACAGACGCTTACCCCTCCACAATCGATACAAACGACACACTTTCGTTCAAGAAAAGACTGACGACGAATCTCTCCTCCTCACTATTGATTCACGTTCGATAGAAGGAACTCTCGAGACTGCGAAGGTGACACTTAATCTGTGGACAGTGGGTACGGTTCCTCGTGTAATCGTTCTCCGATCAGTGATCCAAGTAAGTTAATTCCGGGCATTAATCAAGAGTTTTCCGCATGTATTTCGTATACAGATTAGGAATTAGTTTCCAACATGACTTGTAGGGTTCGTGAAATGTTTCATCAACAGGCAACGATTGCATCTCGATCGATGACCAGACCTCAGATATCAGGATCACTGACATCCACTGTGGACGTGGTCATGGCATAAGGTAAACGCACCGTTACTATACAAAAATTCAACATCGAAGAAAATATTAGGCAGAGTCATATGCGATAGATGCTGCCAAACACGGTCGAAAACTGCAACGTAGTTTTTATGGTTTTGTGGCAAGTTTTAAGCTGTGAAATTGCATTAACGTACATGCTTTTGGTGCAATTTTGCTGGGGATAGCATTGGAAGCTTGGGAAGCAGTGGAAATGAAGCAAGTGTGCAGAACATCCACGTGAGGAACATTAACTTTCATGGCTCAACTAATGGAGCTAGAATTAAAACTTGGCAGGTACGCCCTAGTTTGTCAATACATTCAATTTTTCTGTGTGATAGTTTCTCAATTTGACATTCAGAACAAATGAGGTTTGTGTAATATTGCAAAGTGCAATTTGCGAATCCACGGGTGGGAAGAGGCCGAGTTAGCCAAGTTACGTTCTCGAATCTCAACTTCACCGAAGTGAAAAACCCCATCATCATAGACCAGCACTGCTGCGACCATCGTCGGAATGGTTGTCCTGAAACGATAATGTGACATCCCCTCCCTAGTCCCACATTGCCTAGGGGGGAGGTCTTGGGTGGCTTTATAAGCCTTGGGGTGCCCTTGACTTGCATGAGGCCTTTTCCCCGGCTGAGTGCCGAGAAAAGCAAAATCGTGCGGGTTGCAAAGCCCAAAGCGGACAATATCGTGCAAGTGGGACCCCGGCCATTACAAATGGTATCAGAGCCGACCCCCGACCGCATGTGTGGACCCCGGTAGCTGGCTAGCGGTAGCGGTGTCGTCCGCGAGCCCGTGAGCCCCAGTGCGGTACGGGCACAACGGGGACGTTGTGTCCGAAGGGGGGGAGATTGTGACATCCCCTCCCTAGTCCCACATTGCCTAGGGGGAGGTCTTGGGTGGCTTTATAAGCCTTGGGGTGCCCTTGACTTGCATGAGGCCTTTTCCCCGGCTGAGTGCCGGGAAAAGCAAAATCGTGCAGGTTGCAAAGCCCAAAGCGGACAATATCGTGCAAGTGGGACCCCGGCCATTACAAATGGCATTAGATCCGACCCCCGACCGCATGTGTGGATCCCGGTAGCTGGCTAGCGGTAGCGGTGTCGTCCGCGAGCTCGTGAGCCCCAGTGCGGTACGGGCACAACGGGGACGTTGTGTCCGAAGGGGGGGAGATTGTGACATCCCCTCCCTAGTCCCACATTGCCTAGGGGGGAGGTCTTGGGTGGCTTTATAAGCCTTAGGGTGCCATTGACTTGCATGAGGCCTTTTCCCCGGCTGAGTGCCGGGAAAAGCAAAATCGTGCGGGTTGCAAAGCCCAAAGCGAACAATATCGTGCAAGTGGGACCCCGGCCATTACAGGTTGTACCACATAGGTTTCTTCATTAATTCTCCATTGAGAATCACAGTCTTTACATCCTTGATGTAATTCTAGATCCATACTCATCATTATTACCAGAATAAGGTGAAATAGTTATCACGATTCACCATAAGGCCAGCCTAAAATTGCTCAAACAAGCCATCAGCTTTATAATGGCTTTGCGTCCATTCAAAGTTTAATCTCATTAACTCCATCTCTTTTTCCATTGCTTGTATCCGCTTTCCCTTATCAGGGCAAAACGGCAAAACAGAGCTTCATTTTATACTCCTTGACTTATTCTCTTATTATGGAGCAACTATGAAAGCTTATAAAGCTTCTTGCGACTTGTTCGCCAGATTGGAGATCGTACACGTAATACATCATTGAGATTGTACACTTAGTACATCAATCTCCATTACGCTCCCACTCGGATCAGACAATGACGACACCTTTTACACATCAAGTGGTTGCAATTGAGACTAATTCGAAACAAATTCCCCACTTCTCATATTGCTCCCACTTGGATAAGATGTCCATAAACAATCATTGTCACTTTCCTAAAATTCAAACAGAGAATAGTCTATAAGTATCTCACCCTTTTTCAGAAATTCATTCACTAAGAATGCGACATCTCGTGATTCAAATTCAGTTACACTCTCCACTTTCTTGCTCACCCATAGCACTTACACTTTTGAGTGCTCTTAGTATTTTACGAAGATACTTTTGCCTCTAGGGCCCAATTTCCCAAACTTGTGGGAGAACGCATGTGCGTAGAAAGCATATCAAGGTCTGAGAAAACTCAAATCTCATTGTCGACCTGTCCATAACTCATATGAAGTAGTGGTAACTGATTTATAAGGCATACAGTTAAGTATCTAGACAGCCATCAACAAAAATATCACCACAAAAGACGATATTGTGCTATCATAAACTTAACCATATTTATTATGATATGTTTCTTCTCTCTGTAACTCAATTATTCAGAGAAATTGATGGAATAGCAACTATTATTCTATTCCTTTTCATCACATAAACATCCGAACTGATAAGATAGATTTTCTCAACCTCGATCGGGTTTGAAATAAAATTTATCGAAGCAACTTATGCCTCGAATTTATAAAAAAAAATCATAAAACAATAAATCCGAATCAAGTGTAATTATACAAATGTGATGAAACAAACAGTCTCATGCCGTGCTATCACATTCACTGAACCACATATGTCTGAATAGATATCAACAAAGGAAACTCAGCTCTTGTTCATTTTCTAAATGGTTTCCTCATTGTTTTTCCTACTAGGCAATGCTCATAAATAGACGATATTTTCAATATTGTCCAATAAACCCTATTTGACTTATTAAAATATCTACTATTGGCCAATATGACCAAATTTAGCATGCCACATATTCTTATCATCACAAAGATGAAAAATTAGGAATAACATTTCATCATTGTATTCAACAATCGGCACAATGAAACCATTCAGAACCATAATAACTTGTTACCTATAACAAGTCAATATCATCGTTATGAAAGTTCAAATGAAACCAAGTTTAACCCAAATAAATACAGAAAATAAATTCCGTCGAGTTTTGGAGCATATAACATTTTATGTAGGAATAAAATGCGATCATCACGCATATTCAATTTGGTTAATGCTGTCACGCCCCGATCCTCGGGAACGTAATATCCCTACCAAATCGCCGCTGGTCATAATGATAACGTCCCAGGCACGCTATCGACCCTAATAACAAATTGCACACGCGGAAGCGGACAAACTCCTTTACATACATAACACCAGGGATAGTCAAATACAAACCGTCAGTACAAAATCCCGCAGATGATTAATAACCCTACAGAGCTACAGTCTAGGCTCTCTAGGATCCACAACAAACCAAAAGGGGATCAGGCAGGGTTAGGTTCTCATCTACTCCAAAAAGAACCAAAGATCTCCAAAAGTCCTGGCGAAGAGTCATGATCGACATCAGAAGTCGGAGAACGACCGCCAGAGGGCTCAGCATCACTTCGGACCTGAAAAATGTTCCCACGAAGGGGTGAGATAAAATCCCAGTGAAGTCAACGCCTAAGCCTCGGGTAGGGCGATGACTCGTCCAGATATCCTATCACACAATCACATACAACTTACCAAATCACACCTCGTGCGTTATGCACCATGAATGAAACGTGCGACCGTGACAACTCAACTATCATCAAGGCATTCAATGACCGTAATGCATTCAGGCACATATCGCACATTAGACATCGCACCATGTCCATTTTTCTTTAAAGATGATCTGCGACGTTTCAATATAGCTACACTACCCCATGCCTACGGCACTCCAGGTAGTGTCCTCTGTAAAATAGGATCCATCCCATATCCTATCAGCAACGGCATCTACATGTTGTGACCCCATGCCCACGGCACTCCAGGCACAACAAGTAGGCTTCCCAAAAAGGGGTCCAATCCATCACAAGCTGCGATCGGCTACCGACAGTCTCTCCATGCTCCATGCCAGCTTCGCACCACACCAAGACTGCCGGGCATCCAACAAGTCGTGTGATTAAAGTCCCAGTGCCATTGACACCTCCAGGCACACCGAACTTGTTAGGAGTCGCCTCATCGTTACTTATGTGACCACTCAATCCATTCCTCAACCAGTTATACATATCTTTGATTAATAACAATAATCAAGCACAATCTCAATATGAGCAATCATCCAAGCAACGATAAGAAATTCAATCCTCGCCATGCTTTAACCTTAACCAACTTAATTCACGCATCAAACAGACGCTCGCTTAAAACAACCATTCGCTCGCAATCAATTCACGTCAGTCATAGACCAAGCAATTAACATTCAGGGATTTCTAAATCGACTAACATAACCAATTAGGGTCATTTAACCTATCCCGAGCTTCTAGCTTATACCGACCCTAGTTGCACTACCTAAGCACCTAGTAACCTAAGCAAACTAATCCAGACGTAATTAACGACCTAAACGAGAATTAGATGTCAACTCACCGCCAATTCCTTGAAATAAAACCTTCGATCCAAACTTCGAACTTAACCGGATCGCGAACCGTGAATATAGCTTAACGGCTCCAACTCCCAAAACTTGGTCTACGGCCCAAAACAAAGCCCACAACTCACAGCCCAACAAGCTTGACCTTGGCCCCAACTCAAGGCCCACACTTTAGCCCAAAACAGAATGTGTTGGCCCAGAAATCAGGCCCAAATGGGCAGCCCTGCAGCAACAAGGAATGGTCAACAATGTAGGGTACCAAAACAAGGGCTGAACCGCACTAAAATAGTCGGCTGTGGATGGTGGCCGGACCTGAGGTCATAGGTGGAGGTTTACGAAAGTCGGGGGTGGAAGCCGGCGGTCGGTGGTGGTCGGAGAAGTCACCAGCAGCCTTAAAATAGAGGCGACCAGCAGCTGCAGCAAAGGAAGAACAGTGTATAAAGCTCAGATTCAAGGCTGGTTCGTGCTTCAAACAACAACGACACCTCCTGCAACTAATAGGGGACGTCCATAAGGGTGTCAGGGAGTGTGTGGTGGCTGGAGGTCAGCAAGGAAACGAGCTAAAGGCGGCTAACCAACTCAAGAACAGAAACTGCACAAAACCGGCGAAACATGGGGCATGTTCGATTTTCTTCTTACCTGAGCTTTTCCGACCGCTGGTGGCGGCCTACGACGGTGGAGGGGTGTCGGAGGAAGGGTGAGGGAGTCGTGTGAGGTAGTGGTGGTGGCCGGAACCCACCGTGCAGCAAGGAGGAGCGGCTGCACTCTCTGACCGAACAGAACAGGGGATCTGTTCCAGCAGCTTCTCGCCGGCTTTTCGGCGACAACGGAGCTGGCGGCGGCGACGGGGTGAGGGGAAGGTGATGGTCTGTCGTTGAAGGGCTGGTGATGGCTCGGTGGATGGGGTCGCGCAAAAATCGACGAAGAAGGAGGAGGAGAGGAAAGTCAGTCGGTGCAGACTGAAGAGGGAGAAAGAAAACGTGCATGAGGGTGGTCGTGCAAGCTGGATGAGAGAGAGAAAAGCTATCCATCACTTGACCCTTCTAGAGGATAGGGTTGGCCCACTTCTAATAATGCTCTTGTCCTTTAGTTCATCAAATATCCAAGGGCATTTTTGTCCATTCCCTTCTTGGCCGAGGCAATTCCAAAATTTCTCACTCGAGGGTAATTTGGACATTGGCCATCCAATCGGGATAATGAATCCTTCGAGGTCGGCTTGGCTACGGCGAGGCTCCGACTCGAAAATTCAAATCCTAAGGTGAATCGACGAACCGATCAAAATCCAACTCGATTCGAACGTCGATTACGGAAATCATCCAATTTCAAATTCTAAATCCTCGAAATAACTTAAGCGACCAAAATGAAATTCTTATTCATACTGTCGTCTGGATTACACTGTTTTTAGGAGTCGTGATTTCGGGCGTTACAACTCTCCCCACCTTAGGAATTTTTGTCCCCGAAATTACACTACTGCTGAAAATCCTCAAAAAGATCAGGATATTTCTACCTCATAATCTCCTCGTTTTCCCACGTAGCGCCTTCCGTACCGTGATGTTGCCAAACCACCTTTACGAGAGGAATTGTCTTATTCCGCAGAACATGGTCCGTTCGATCCACGATCCTAATTGGGCGCTCCACATATGTCGCTCGCTCGTCCAATTCGATTTCCTCATAGTTCAAAATATGTCCGGGATCAGGCTCATATTTTCTTAACATTGAAATATGGAACACATTATGTACTTGGGATAGATTCGGCGGTAAAGCAAGGCGATATGCTAAATTTCCAATATTCTCCAAAATCGCAAACGGCCCCACATATCTCGGACTTAATTTTCCCTTCTTACCAAATCGAGACGTGCCTCTCATTGGCGATACTTTCAAGAACACATGATTGCCAACTTGAAATTCCAAAAGTCTTCGCCTTTTGTCCGCGTAACTCTTTTGACGACTTTGAGCCGCTTTCAGTCCGTCCCTAATAATTTTAACTGTTTCCATTGACTGTTGAACTAACTCTGGACCAGTGACTTTCATCTCACCCACTTCATCCCAACACAAAGGCATCCTGTAAGGTCTCCCATACAGAGCCTCAAATGGTGCCATCTGAATACTCTGTTGATAACTGTTATTATAGGCAAATTCAACCAAATGTAATTGCTCCTCCCAATTACCTTTAAAGTCCAAAACACAAGCTCTTAACATATCTTCGTGAATCTGTATTGTCCTTTCGGATTGACCATCCGTCTGAGGATGGTAAGCTGTACTAAACTGTAACTTCGTCCCCAGAGCAGTTTGCAGGCTTTTCCAAAAGGTTGCAGTGAATTTAGGATCCCGATTTGAAGTAATCGTCGCTGGAACTCCATGCAGCCTTACGACGTGCCTCACATAAAGATTTGCATATCTATCTAAGGCAAAATCCTTTCTAACAAGAATAAAATGAGCTGACTTCGTCAGTCTATCCACTATAATCCAAATTGAGTCATGTCCTCTTTGACTTCTCGATAAACCCATTACGAAATCCATCGTAATATGTTCTCATTTCCACTCAGGGATTTCTAGAGGCTGTAATAGTCCTCCAGGCTTACAATATTGTGCCTTAACCTGCTGACAGGTCAACCATTTAGCCACATGCCTAGCTATATCACCTTTCGTGCCACTCCACCAATAATGCTGTTTTAAATTCTGATACATCTTTGTACTTCCAGGGTGGATGCTATAATTACTGCGATGTGCTTCTAACAAAATATCTTCCTTTAATTTCTCATCACCAGGCACAACTAAGCGTCCACGAAACTTCAGAACTCCATCGTCAGTCACCTGAAAGTCCGCACTTCTTTTGGTTGAGTCATCATGAAGAATTCTTTAGACAGTGGGGTCGGTTGACTGTAAAGTCTTAATTCTCGTTTGCACTTCAGGTTCAATCCTCAAGGTAGCAATTAGGCTCGCCAAGTGACTGACTTCAAACTTAAAATCAGAGTCTCTCATCTCTCCTAATAAACGCCATTGGCTGGTGTGTAATTGAGCAATCACTGATTTTCTGCTCAAGGCATCTGCAACTCCATTCACCTTACCTAGGTGATAGAGAATCTCACAATCATAATCTTTATGCAACTCCATCTATCGGCGTTGCCTCATATTCAGCTCCTTCTGTGAGAATAAATGCTTCAGGCTTTGATGATCGGTATACACTTGAAATTTCTCCCCAATCAGGTAATGCCTCCAAATATTCAAGGCGAATACAACTGCCGCCAATTCTAAATCATGCGTCGGGTAATTTACTTCATGAGGTCTCAACTGAAGAGAGGCATAAGCGACTACTCTCCCATGCTGCATCAATACACAACCCAATCCCCTGAGTGAAGCGTCACTATATATTTCTAATCCTCCAGAACCAGATGGAATCATTAAAACAGGAGTCGTAGTTAGCTTATGCTTAAGCTCTTGGAAACTACGCTCACATTTCTCCGTCAATTCAAATTTCACATCCTTCTTTAATAGTCGAGTCAAAAGCGAAACTATGGCAGAAAACTTTTTCACAAATCTTCTGTAATAGCCTGCCAATCCTAGGAAGCTCATGATCTCAGTCATTGTCGTCGGTCTTGGCCAATTTACAACTGCTTCAATCTTTGCAGGATCAACGGTGATGCCATCCCCAGAAACCACATGACCAAGAAATGCCACGCAAGCTAACCAAAATTCACACTTACTAAACTTGGCATACAATTGATGTACTCCAAGAGTTTCTAACACCATCCTCAAATGTTGTTCATGCTCCTCAAAACTTCTTGAGTACACCAGGATGTCATCTATGAACACAATCACAAATCGATCCAGAAATTCCTTAAATACCCTATTCATCATATCCATAAAAGCAGCAAGAGCATTAGTCAATCCGAAAGGCATTACGGTAAATTCATGATTTCCATATCGCGTCCTAAATGCTGTCTTCGGAATGTCCTCATTCCTAATTCTCAACTGATGATAACCTGTTCTAAGATCAATTTTAGAGAATACAGCAGCTCCCTGCAACTGGTCGAACAAGTCATCGATCCTTGGTAGAGGGTACTTATTCTTGATCGTTACCTGATTTAATTGCCTATAGTCAATGCACAAGCGTAACGACCCATCTTTCTTCTTTATGAACAATACCAGCGCTCCCCAAGGCAACACACTAGGACGGATAAATCCTTTATCCAATAACTCCTACATCTGAACCTTAAGCTCCTTAAGCTCAGACAATGACATCCTAAATGGCGCCTTAGAAATTGGTTCCGTTCCAAGAATCAATTCAATCACAAATTCAATTTCTCTTTCCGGTGGTAAACCAAGCAATTCCTTGGGAAAGACATCAGGGAACTCACGTACGACTGATATGTTTTCCAATTTAGGCTCTTCAATCGATGTATGAACCATAGACGCCAGATAACCACAACAGCCATCTCCCAATAGTCTAGTCGCCTCAAGCGACGATATCATCATCGTCGTGGTCCCTCCTCGACTTCCCATAAACTAAAAACTGACGTCACCCACTGGGTAAAATCGAATCACTTTACTATGACAATCTATTACGGCCCTTTGTTTCTTCAGCCAATCCATTCCAACTATCAAATAAAAATCATACATCTCTATAACAATCAAGTTAATCCTATCTTCGTGGCCACTTACTACGAGCTTACAGTCAGGACAACCTACCGCGACTATCACATTATCCTGTAAGGGCGTAGAAATCCTATACACTATATCCAACCATTTCGGTTCCAACTCCACTAACTTAACGAATTGATTAGCCACAAAAGAATGTGTTACATTAGGATCAAATAAAGCATATGCGGCTTGATCATGTAAAAGAACCGTACCTGTGATAGTCGGCGAATCCTTTGCCGTATCTCGAGTGACTGCATATACCCTTCCCTGAGCTGGTGGTCAACCCTGAGTATTATGCGGTGTACTTCCTCCAGTCTATCCTCCTTGTGGCCTATTCCCTTGCCGTTGAGGGCAGTCCCTTGCCAAATGGCCAAACTGACCACATCCATAGCATTCTCCAGTCCTCATTGGGCATTGTCCGGGTTAGTGCCTTCGACGACACATGCGACATTCATCACCCTGACGATAAGTCAGCTTAGTAATGGCGCCTGATCGGTTTGGTGGAATATAAGCTCTGCCACTAGGCATCGGCCTCTTGCCTTGTCTGACATCTCTTCTGGCATGAGCAAACCGCGAACTAGCAGCGGTAGCCCTCTCATTCAAATTCCTTTCTATCAATTGAGCTCTCTCGTACAGTTCATCATAATCCTTCAGGTTGAACGGTATCAGGATCTCCTTGATTTCGGGTTTCAATCCATCCCGAAACCTCTTCGCCCTATCCTGAGGATTCTCAACCATTCTAGGGGCATATCGGGACAATTCAGCGAAACGAGCCTCATACTGATCCACAATCATCTGATTCTGCCGCAGGCTCATGAATTCATTTAGTTTCAGCTCTCGAGCCACATCTGAGAAATACTTATTATTAAAAGTTTCCACGAACTTACCCCAATTCCAGGTCGTACCTTCCGGAAAGACTCGATGTTTAGTTGCATCCCACCAAGAACCAGTGTTACCCTGCAACTGGTAGATAGCCAAAGTAACCTTGTCTTCCTCTGAGCACTTTAACAAATTAAAGGCTTTCTCCATTTCCTTGACCCACTGAGTGGCAGCTTCAGGATCCCCATCGTCTGTGAACTTAGGCGGCACCAACTACATAAAGGATTCTGCCAACTTATGCATCGGCCTATCTTCCACGTTCCCAGCTGACGGACCAGCTTGCGACGTCTCTGCAACATTCAGATTTCTTGTTCGTTGGCCAATCAGTTCTCCCAGTATGGCAAGAATTTCATCTGTCATCCTGGGGTATCTTTCAGGAGGCCTCTGAGGTGGTGCCGCGACCTAAAAAAAATAGGCTTATGGATTATTAGGTCAGTTAAATTAACTAACCTAACTTGGACCCTCCCAAGTCCTACCAAATCGCAACTTAGGTTCATTCAAAAAAGTGTTCAATTGGAGCCGCCACTAATCATTTACGGTAGGTTGATTAGAAACCTATATAAAATAGCGGGATAACTATTTTATCTCTGCGAACCAGAGAAAATGAGTACGGAGACTTGGTTACATTAATTAAAAAAAAATTAATGCCCTTTCGGTACCCAATTTTCATGAAAAAAAACTTTAGTTTGATGTTTTCATCTTTTTTTGGATTTTCTTTTACTAAAAGCAATGCTAATGCAATCGAAATACATGACATGTGAAATGACATGGCAAGATGACGTGGCAAAAATGCATGACGTGGCAAAATGCATGATGTGGCAAAATGCACAACATGGCATAATGACGTGGCAAATATGTATAACGTGGCAAAACGCATGATATGGCATAATGACGTGGCAGAATGCATGACATGGCATAATGACGTGGCAAAAATGCATGACATGGCATAATGACGTGGCAAATATGTATAACGTGGCAAAATGCATGATATGGCATAATGACGTGGCAGAATGCATGACATGGCATAATGACGTGGCAAATATGCATGACGTGGCAAAATGTATGATGTGGCAAAACGCATGACATGGCAAAATGATATGCAAGCTAAATAATACAATATGGCAATGCAAATGACATTTTTTTGGTATTTTCTTTGTATTTTCGGATTTATGAAAAAAAGAAGTGAAAAGGCCACCCTAAAGTCAAGAGAAATATAATTTAACTTAAGAAAAACATGGGATTTTTTTGGGATTTTTTTAGGAATTTATTTAAGCATGAAAATACAGAAAATTTGAACAAAAATAAACAATATTGCCCATAAAACACCCTGAAATCCGAAAATCCGATTTTATTCACAACATCCCCCGAGATTAGGGTTAGCAAGTGAATATATTATAGATTAACCGTCGTCCCTATATACATAGGGCAAACCTTGAAATTCTATTCAGGAATTAGCAATCCGCTCCTCAAGATTGAGGATTTGATGTCTAATTCGCACGTACGGGCCCGATCGTACTTCGAGATCGAAGTCATATTTTGCCTTTAATGTACGTTTTCCAAGGGACAAGGCACAATTGGGAGCATGTGTTATGGGCAAGATTGTTTAAGATTGTGCAAACTTTATAAACAATCAATCACGACTAAAATAAATAAAATGAAAAGAGTCAATCGAATTTGGGATTTAAGATCCATGAGGGATAGCCGAAATTGTGCATCGAAGGCTTACCTTTCCTCATTCAAAGGATGATATAATTTTGAGAAATTATCTTTATGATCGAAAAGTCGAATTTTTAGATAATTTTCAAAAGATAACAGTCCAATTTGATCAGAATTTATCAAAGGAATTCAAAAAATTCATGATAGATGAGATAAAATGATGCCATCCAATTAAGAGAATATTCACTCATTTAGATAAAGTCAAGCTTGCTCAATCACGATCCACAATATGAGAATGAGGTCCGATCAATCGATGGGCAAAATTCAAAAGCGAAGCCTACCCACTATTACCCAATTCTGGCCGAGATAAGAGCACGAGTGCCGAAAATAGATTTCCAATTCAGCAAGGTTTCTTGATTTTTTTAAGAGAAATATGTTCGGATTATCTCAAATGTGAGTCAAGAGATGCATCAAATATCCAGACCACAAATTCGCAACTGAGTTGAAAATATCGCAATTACCCTTCCAGTTACAAGACAAGACCCACCAAGGAAATCGACCTCAAAAAGAAGTTCTCAAAAGGTTGGAATGAATCTTAATGCAATCTGTCCGTATGTGAAATCAAATTTCCACCAATCTGAGCATACATTTCACATAGAGTTTTTTTAAGAAAGTGCAAAGCAAGTCAAGTTCTCCGATTTCTATTCCTGCAGGCAACGAATAGAAAAAAGACCTTTAATCACGAGTTGGATAGTCCATTCTTGATCACTTAACAATGTATCCAAAGCATGGGAAAAATTCAACGGGATAAAAACAAGTAACGATTCAACGATGAGGAGACATAAGGTTGAAAAAAGTATCAACCTTGCTGAATGGAACTTGTGTAGCGGGATGACTCACGCCAGAAACAGCCCCTGCTTGGTCCGAATTTGCAGCCGCAGGTATCGTTAAATTTACTGGAATTCTAACACAGAATAAGGGACCACGCGTTAGATTTTGAATAACAACAACAAACAAGGCTGTTTCACCGTTAGATCAAGTTGGGCAGCATCTCGGAAGTGGCAACAGGCTTTTATTAGACAAGCTTCGGATGGGCAGACGGTCGAACAAGCCGGAAGCCGGGTAGCTTTGTTGATCTTACGACAGCGAACAGGGTTGGTGATCGGGCTGTGATGGAAGGAACTTCGACGGTATGCACCCGGTTGAAGCTATGTTTGATGGGGATTGTCTCGACCGGGGGGGGGGGGGGGGGGACAATCGAACCCTTCGGTTGCACGAAATGCTTTTTCGATCGTGCTCTTCAAAAAATGCTGGAAATTCTAGAGCTAGCCAACCTCTCCTTTCTCACGTTTTTTTTTTCTCTGTAGTGGAATTCTAAAAAATTCTCTCTATTTTCCCCCAAAAGAAAAGCTGAACGTGAGATTTCTCAATTTTTCTGAACGTCCATCTCTGTCTCCTCTTGTGAATGAGAGCTTTGTAGCAAAAAAACTCACACGTTCTTTCGGAAAATCTGGATTCCCGAAGTCAATTACCAAAATTTGGCTATCAATTATCAATAGACATTGGTCACAAATCTGTTCTTTCCTTCTGCTTCATATCTACTGAATAAGCTGAATCGTCCCTTGATTGAGAGTGATACACATAGTATGCCGAGCGTGATTCGTACTTTCCTTCCCGAAAGCACACTAGAGAATCATGTCTCAATTCCCTTTATTTCTTGCCACCTTTGATCATGAAGAAATATCCTCCGCATATGCTCTGCCATATATAATCCAACCATGCCCTTTTCCTTCCTTGAATACGTCCTCCTTGACTGGCAGCTTATTGAGGTGGTGGTGATTGGACTTTGCGAAATCCAAGAAAGAAACAGCCTTGATTTTAGCATGAGACATCAAATTAAGAGCCATCAAAAATTTGCCAAAACCGAAGAAAAGGAGGGAACTTTGGTGGAAACGAGAAGTGAAAGATCATTCTTAACGAAATGGATGGTCTAGAAATCGCAGGTGGGCATGTTTAATGGCCGAAAAAAAAAAACAACAACGAATATGTGTGCGCGGCCACGAAACCAGAAGGAGGGTCTTGTTCCTTGGTGTAGGTTCCTCTATCGACTAAAATTTTCTTTTCATAACAACAATGTGGTTCTCGACTTAGGTCTAATTTCTTTGATTTACTAAGCTTAACCAGATTGATTAAGCCTAGTGCATCCATCACCGATCCGATCAGATATGTAATGCAACTAAGATTTAATTAATCTAAGTGAATATGAAAACTGATTTTTTGCTAGGGACTAAGTTTAGTCCCTAATTTTTATGCAATAAATGATTAAATAAGAAATCAAAATTTAGGTGTCAACAGCTGCCCCTCTTTGAGTGGAAACTCGCAAAGGTTTCGCTCAAAGACTAAAATTGAAATCTAAATTTTGCAAATACAAATAATGATGATGATTTTTTTTTGTAAGTTTAAATCCCATTTTCTGATGCAAAAGGGAATGATGCATGAAATGTAATGCCATAAATAATATGTGTCAGAATTTCTCTCATTCCCACATTGGAGAAACCTGCACACGGATCGCCTATGAAAATATATGTTTTACCAGATACTTTATATGCTGATGATTCCCTTAATCTCCAGACTTCCTCTTTGTGGACGCCAGGGTTTCAAGGTACCGAGCCCATCTGTTGCCAAAAATTTCTTTTTGACGCGAAATGGCGCAAGATCTTTGCCTCTTGGTGACCCTCTCAACAGGTCACCATGAGTCGATAGGATAACTCTTGTGACCTCTTCAATGGGTCAGCATGAGTAGGTAAGATAATCTCTCGCGACCTTCTCAAGCAGGTCTCATCGTATCAAGACGAGAGATGCCTCTTGGGACCTCCTCAATGAGTCAACATGAGACGGTAAAATGTCTCTTGCGACCACCTTAACGGGTCAGCATGAGTCGGTAAAGTGTCTCTTACGACCACCTCAACGGGTCAGTATGAGTCGGTAAAAATAATCTCTCGCGACCTTCTCAGGAAGGTCTCACCGTATCAAGACGAGAGTTGCCTCTTGGGACCTTCTCAAGGGGTCACCATGATGCGGTAAAATGTCTCTTGCGACCACCTCAACGGGTCAGCATGAGTCAATAGGAATAATCTCTTGCGACCTTCTCAAGCAAGTCTCACCGTATCAAGACAAGAGGTGATGTATCATCTGAATCGAATCAGTATGAATACAAAATGGTGTTACGCCTGAAAAATTGTTAGTGCATGCATCAGCGGGAGTACGATTAGGGTCGACTTTAAAAGGGTTCAGGAAACTTACCTGGATTTTCTGAGCAATGAGTGCATGATGGCTAGGCTGTATCATACCTATCCATCTTCACAAAATGATGATGATAAACATAAACTCAAAATGATGATGATATGCGAGCTTTTGCTTGCATTATAAAGCTCCACTGGGGAATTTGGTCAATAAGGAAGCCTATCCGACCCTTTTGATAATTCTGATCAAGTTGAATGAGGAATTTCAGTCAGAAATGACTTATCACTCTCTCTCATGAAAAAGGCTTTTGAGAGCCTACCATTAATGTGGGTGAGAGAATCACTCAGAACTATCATCACCATGCTTGATAAGGGTCTGGGTATTCTCGCAATCAATATGACCAAACCAATCCATGAGGTCTTTTATAAGGATCGTAATTCAAGCTTGGTCAAAGGCTTATTCAAGGGGGACTCATGTGAGTCGTCAGGCCATGAAATGAAAATCTTCATCAGTTGCATCGGGCTTACAAGTCAGGAACCCTGCGAAATGAGGTAAAATGATCTTGCTCGCACTTCTTCGAGCGATATTCATAAGTATTTGAAACCCTACATTAAGTCAAGTGCCCTAATCTGAAGAGACATTTAGTGAGGGTTGTAATGTAGGTTCAGGGTGGGCTTGGAAATGAAAGGTTTATTTTCAACAAATGGTGCATGAAGATGAGAAAATTGATAATCATCTGTCTTTGTCACGCACAAATGATCTTTCATTCCTTGAACCAATTCAGGTAAGACCTCCCTTCCTTCCGAAAATTTCTTGAGAGAACTCTTTTCTTTTCTCTTTTTTTTTTATGAGAGTGGGCTCTTTTGCCCCTTTTTGCATGGCAAGCCTTTTCCTTTCTTTTTCTTTTTTGTGCATGGCCAACTTTTCGCATGGCAAGTTTTTCCTTTTTTCTACACAGCGAGCTCCCTTTTTTTTTTAAGGAAGGAAGTGTCTTATCTGAATTGTCCGCATATTATACTGGCAGATTTTTCAAGTTTCAGCTTGCCCCGAGGCACTTTACTTCTCAGATGATTTGAAACAATTTCCTTTTCAGGATGATCACCATCACCAGCTGGGTTTAGAGAAATGAATTCGCCGCTCAAATTGGGTTAAACAAAGTATCAGTATATATGGTGTAGAAATGAAATGCTCTTCGTCATGTCTAAGGCACTTGAGCTAACACAGAATTCGCATGCAACAAATACACTCGAAGATTGATGCAAGTGAAAGCAAGAAAATCTCACTCATTGTTTGAATTTCTAAGATTTTCCCCAATGTGGGGTTGTTCCTGACAGGGTTAAGGAATGAAATCACCGTTCAAAGGGGTTAAGCAATGGGCAATCTGTAGTGTTTGGGTAGAAGAAATAATGCCTTACATCATTTTGGTCATCATACTGTTTGCAAGATAACCGTTTACCTGGTAAGCATGGAAATTCTCCCATTCCTCACTGGGGTTTTGATATAGGACGTGTATGGAAATGGCTTGCCTTTCGTCGTCCTGAGATTCCTCATTCAAAATGGTCTATCCAAATAGATCAGATAGATTTCCTGATTGAAATTATCTTACATTGGAAATTTATAATGTAAGCAAAACATCAGACAAATAGAGCATGACGGATCATCAAATGAGCATGAATGATCATCAAATGGATATAAATTGATCAGAAAAAGTGTCAGGGCAACTCAGATATAGTATTTCTTTACAACATCAGAGTTAACAGGATTAGTGAAAACACGACCATCCATCTCCGCCAGGATTAAAGCACCGCCTGGGAGCACTTTCTTCACAACATATAGACCGCCATACTTCGGAGCAAACTTCCCTTCTGGAAGGGGTATAATAGGCAATAATTTTCTCAGAACAAGGTCTCCTACCTGAAAATGTCGAGGACGGACTTTCTTGTTAAATGATCTGGCAACCCTCTGCTGGTAGCACTGGCCATGGCATAAAGCCCTAAGTCGCTTTTCATTGATCAGGTTCAACTGGTCCATCCTCTGCTGGATCCAATCGGCTTCGGTCAGCTTGACTTGAGATAGTATGCGTAAGGAAGGGATTTCCACTTCAACAGGTAATACCGCTTCCATTCCATATACAAGAGAAAATGGGGTTGTCCCAGTAGATGTCCGGATTGAAGTTCGATAAGCCATAAGCGCAAATGACAATCTCTCATGCCAATCTCGATAATTCTCAGCAGTTTTGGCTAAGATTTTCTTGATTTTTTGTTGGCCGCTTCCATTGCTCCATTCATCTGAGGACGGTACGGGGAAGAGTTCAAATGCTTGATCTTGAATTTCTTGAACAAATCATCGATCAGCTTGTTGTTCAAGTTCGAGCCGTTGTCGGTGATTATGACTTCAGGTGAACCATATCGAGCGATGATGTCTCGACTAATGAATTTCACGACGTTTCGTGCCGTAATCGCCAGATAAGATGCCGTTTCGATCCATTTAGAAAAATAATCAATGGCGACTAGGATGAAACGATGTCCATTTGATGCTTTCGGGTTAATTGGGCCAATTACATCAATACCCCACATAGAGAAAGGCCATGGTTCGGATAATTGGTGAAGCTCGTTCGGAGGAACATTGATCTTGTCGCCATGAATCTGACACTTGTGACAGCTTCGAACGTGCTGAATGCAATCGCTTTCCAGAGTAAGCCAATAATAACCTAATCTCATGATCTTCTTGGCTAGCATGTGGCCGTTCATATGTGGACCACAGATTCCTTCGTGTACCGCCATCATCAGACGGATAGCTTCGGAGGAATCAATGCATCTCAGAAGAACTGAATCAAAGGATCTTTTGTAAAGATTTTCGCCGCTGAGAAAGAATTTTGAGGCCATCTTTCTTATGTACCTTTGGTCAGACGTAGTACCCTTCTCGAGAAATTTTTGCTCTTGAATGTACGTCCTGATGTCATGATACCAAGGCTTGCCATCAAGTTCATCAGTTATGGCCATGCAATAGGCTGGCTTTCTCAATACCTCAATTTTCAATGGCTCGACCTCAAGCCCATTAGTAGCTTGCAACATCGAAGATAGAGTAGCCAATGCATCGGCGAACTGATTATGAGTTCTGGATAAATATTCAAACGAAATATCGTCAAATTCCTGCACCAACTCATCCGGGTACTCATGGTATGGTAGCAACTTAGCATCTCGTGTCTTCCATTTTCCAACAGTCTGAAGGATGATTAGGCCTGAGTCTCCAAATACCTTGAGTCGGGTTACACCCATTTCAATTGCGGCCTGTAGGCCTAGAATGCATGCTTCATATTCTGCAACATTATTGGTACAAGGGAACACTAATTTCGCCGCTACTGGATAGTGCTGACTGGCTGGGGATGTCAAGACTGCCCCTGTCCCTGATCCAGATAAATTCATAGCTCCGTCGAAATACATGGTCCAGATGTAATCACCCACCACCATGACCCGATCTTCAGGTTGATAAAGGTCTTCATCTTGCCCCGGATTTTCGGCCAAGATATCGGCTATGGTTCGACCCTTTACTGACTTTTGGGACAAATATTGCACATCGAACTCAGAAATGAGGATCTGCCATTTGGCAAGCCTACCGATCAAGGCAGGTTGATTTAATAGGTACTTGATGGGATCGCACTCTGTCACCAAAAGGATTCGGTAATGCAAAGTGTATTGTCGCAATCGATGTAGCACCCAAACTTGTGCTGCACATGTCTTCTCAGCTTCAGAGTAGTTCATTTCAGAAGCTGTGAACTTCTTGCTCAGATAATAAATGGCTCGTTCTTTCCCATCATCTTCTCTTATTTGCGCAAACATAGCACCTAGAGACTCACTATGGATGGTGAGATAGAGGATCAAAGGTTGCCCCGGCACTGGCGGAACAAGCACTGGTGGGTTTATGAGGTGCTGTTTTATTTTCTCAAAAACTTCATCACAAACATCATCCCATTCAACCAGCGCATTCTTCTTTAACAACTTGAAGAAAGGCCTAGTGGTTTCCGACAGCTGAGAAATGAATTGGGCAATATAATTCAATCTGCCCATGAGGCTTCGAACTTCCTTGACTGTTGTCGGCGGGTTGAGTTCGCATATGGCTTACACCTTGGACGGGTCTATCTCAATACCCTTGTTGCTGACAATGAAACCAAGTAACTTGCCGGAACTAGTACCGAAAATGCACTTAGCTGGATTGAGGCATAACCTGAATTTCATGAGTCTGTCAAACAGCTTCGTCAGGGTTTCGATATGATCTTCCCCGTGCCTTGTCTTCGGGATCATGTCATCGACATAAACCTCGATTTCATTATGCATCATATCGTGGAACAGAGTGACCATGGCCCGTTGATAAGTCGCACCAGCATTCTTGAGGCCAAAGGGCATCACCTTATAATGAAACATCCCCCACGAAGTGGTGAACGTAGTCTTCAATTTATCATCCACGTTCATCAAGATTTGATTATAGCCTGAGAAACCATCCATGAATGAAAACATTTCGAACCCAGCCGTGCTGTCTACAAGCACATCAATGTGTGGGAGTGGAAAATCATCCTTAGGACTAGCCCTGTTCAGATCACGGTAGTCGACACAGACTCGAATTTGACCGTCTTTCTTTAGCACTGGGACAATATTAGCAACCCAATCAGAATATTGGGTAGCCTCAATAAATCTGACATCGAGAAGCTTCATGACCTCTTCTTTGATTTTCTTTGCTAGCTCTGGCCTAGCCCTTCGCGCACCCTGTACTACTGGCTTGATTGAGGGATCGGTCGGTAAGCAATGTTCAACGATTGATCGATCAAGACCGGGCATGTCTGCGTAGGACAGGCAAAGATATCCTGGTAATCCTTTAAGAGTTTGGTAAGTCGTTCCGCCATTTCAGTGGACAAGTTCGCTCCGATTTTCACTTCTCTTGGATTTTCTTCATAGCCTAAATTGACTGATATCGTCTCATCGCCAGTCAGAGGATTAGTCATTTCATGCCGTCCAAAGTCTTGACGTATTTCTTCATAATCGGGAGTGAATTCGTCCAAGTTATATACTCTAGAATCCAAGGGATCACCCTCCTCATATCTTCCCCTGAAACATAAAGTGGGAGAGTCAGAGAAACAAACGGGATTTAATCATGCATGCTTTGTAATTTTCGAAAATCAGTGTGTATTTCGAAAATTTTTCTTTTTGAAGACCACGGGACGAGAATTCTTGAGGAAGCCCAATCCTCAGTACTCACTATAGATGACAATTTTGTTCGATCGTTGGTCATCGTCATCGAATCAGTTTGGGATACCTCATCAAGATTCCAAAACTAAATTAAAAACATCTGTAATTTTATTGATGTGAAAACCAATGAATTACATCTTATTGAATGGAAATGCAACATTGAACTGAAATGAAATCCTAATGTGCGACATGAATTGAAAAGAATCTTAATGCAGCCTAGAAACGAAAGAAAATCGAAAAGATCCCACGTAGGGTATTGCAGAATTTTGAAAGTGTTACTCTGATCCCTCCATTGGATCGTCGACCATGGCTTCAACAGACGGGCTCAGGGATCCAGACGCCATGCAAAGCTCCTCTTCAAGTGCTTTATCATCCTGTATGGGATCCTGAGATATGGCTCCAATAATGAGGTCATCAAAACAACCAATAAGATCCAGGAATCTGTCATCAGCTGCATGTTCGTCTATCGCCATCGGCTCAGTCAAAAAATTTCGGTCCTTTGGCGAGTCGGGGAATACAATCCCTAAGTCATCCTCGAATTGGGTCGGTTCATCATACCCACCGACCACTCTAGATGATTGGAAAGTAGTGTAAAGATGAGGTGGTAGAAGGCTAGATTCCGACCTTCTACGGCCTATCCCATGCTGTCTACCTCGTCTAGACTGGCCACGCCCTCGGTGCCCCAGACCAGCTGTATGAGATTGTCCATTAAGCTCGATTGGGGTACGGATCCCTTGACCCTGCCGGCCTAAGCCTGTGCCAGGTTGAAATCCATTGCCCACCATTACCTTTGCCACCATGACGGAAGCGTTTGATACCTCAGGAACTGGCGGAGGACTTTCTGGTGACGCATGAATGGTTTGCACCAACTCAAAAGCATGATACGAGTCTTCTTCATTGTGAGCCGGCTCAATGTAAGGAATAGACGTTTCATTGAAGATCCGATGATCTTCTTCACCATGAACGATCACTAGCTTTCCCTCAACGACGAACTTGATCTTCCGATGAAGGCTTGACAGCACAGCTCCCGCATTGTGAATCCACGGACGACCCAGTAGGAAGTTGAAAGCCGACGGAATATCCAACACTTGGAACGACACATCGAACACAGAAGGCCCAATCAGGATGTCTAGATTGATCTGTCCCATGACATCTTTCTTCACGCCATCAAAAGCTCTGACTGAGGTCTTGGCAACTTGCATTCTAGCCAGATCTACCCCCAGTCGATTTAGAGTGGCCAAAGGACAGATGTTTAGTGCCGACCCATTGTCGACGAGTACCCGTGCTACCAACGTTTGCTTGTGCTTTACTGTTATGTGCAGGGCTTTGTTGTGACCACGACCCTCAACAAGAATCTCATCATCAGCAAACATCACTTGATCTTTCAAAAGGATGGTCCCGACAAAATTCTCCAGCTTGTCCTAGTCAATATTTTCTGGGACGTGGACCTGCCCCAGTACCTTCATCAAGGAGTCTCGATGCTTTTCTGACGACTGCAAAAGTTCGAGCAGAGAAACCTGAGCTGGCAACTTTCGTAGTTGATCGACGATGTTATACTCGCTTGTTTTTATCACAGCAAGGAATTCTTTTGCATTTTTGTCCGTGACCAATTTGGTCGGTTGATCCTCATTGTACGTGCGGCCGGATCTCGTTACCAAGGCCAGGTCATACGACCAAGGAGCAGTCATATCATCTGTGTAAGGGAACGGTTGGGGTGAAGTGATCACCAAGGCTTCAGGTATGACAATCCATAACTCATCGCCAAACGCATCTTCCAGGGGGGCATGTCAGCCAAATCCAAACCAGCTTCAACCAGACTCGCTACATTGGCTTCTGCTACTTCCATTCTTGGAAGATGTTCAGACTGAGTCATGGTCAGAGCGGCGAATTCCTGGTCCCAATCAATGACTATCTGAGATATAGTGGCAATTATTTCCACATGATTGACCTTAACTATCAACCAATTCCTCACTAGGGTCACAATCATCTTCTTTAACTGGTCCAACGACACCAGCTCTCCGGTTTGGTAATATCCTTCTCTAACCAGAGCATCAAGAACGTCTGCTAACTGGACTTTGAAAATGCCCGTCGGTTGGGTACTGCAGCCAAACACAACATTAATTTTACCAGAATGGTCGGGCAAGGGATTATTCTGGATATTTGGCTGGATGTTTCCTTGGAATGAAAACGCATTTGAATCGAGTAAGTCCTGGATTCGATTTTTAAGTACAACGCAATTGTCTGTGTCATGGCCAGCTTCACCGCGATGGTAATCACATTTCTTGGACGGGTCATAACCCGCATATGACGTATAATTCGGCCTCAGAGGTTCAGTTGACAACAGGTCCTTCTTGCGGAGAACAGCCAAGACTTGAGAAAGTGTTCCACGTAGAGGTGTGTGTTGACGGGATGGGCGTGAATTTCTTCTCTGTTTCTGCTCACCAAAGTTCCCTTGCTGCTTGACGGGAACTTGTACAGCCGGTGCGGAACTCGCCATGTTGATTTGGGGAGCGACCTCCTTGTCCTTCTTTATTCCAAATCGTTTTGCGGGCGTGCCAGCATCTCCGTACCAGCCTTTCTTCATGCCGCCTTCCACTTCCTCGGCCATTGCTATAAGGTGAGCAAATGATATCGCAGAGGTGCCAAGGACCCGTGTCTGCATAGTTTGTGGAAGGGTGGAGACAAACAGCTTCATGAGCTCCCTCTCAGGGGGAACGGGCTTGAGTTGGGATGCAATGTTCCTCCACCTGGTAGCATACTGTTTGACCATCTCGCCTTTCTTTATTTCGGCTTGTTCCATGTCCTCTATGTTGAAACTGAAGTGCTTGATAAAAGCAGTCGCTGCCTGTTTCCAATTCGTCATGCCGTATACTTCATGGTCAATATACCATCGCATGGCTGCCTCTTTCAGACTGGCCTGAAAAGTCTGAACTATTAGAGGGCCGTTGTCATCATATTTGCTCATTCTCGTTTGGTACATCTGAACATGCTGCACAGGATCGGACGTGCCGTCGTATTTCTCAAAATCAGGCACTTTGAACTTCTCTGGCACATCAACTTTTGTAAAGGCAGAAAAGTCGATGTGGGGATACTATGTGTTCCCTGAATTTCCCGGAACCTTTCCTCCATCTTCTGCTCCATCTTTTGCTCCATTTGTTGCTCTATCTGAGCCATCAGCTTTGATGTATCGTTAGTCTGCTCTGGCGCCACAAGGCTGGCTTGGTGAACGGGAGCCACCGGCGGAGCAATCATACTAGACCATGCTATCCATTTTGGGGGGTCTGGCCAGGTAGCTGCATCTTAGCCATGAGACTTGCCAGCATTTTGTCCGCCATCTGGGAGACCATGCTATCCATTTTGTTGTTGAGGGCGTCTATATGTTCCTGGAGGGCTTCTTGGATTGCAGCGTTCATTTCAGCTATGTCAGCCATTTTCTTTGCGACCGACTTGGTGATGTGTGGATGATCCATGGTAAGTTACCTTGAAACAATGACAAAGCAAAGATTAGTATGATGAGCACGATTAATGAGCCGGTCCATGACAACTCTCTAGACTCAACAAGACATATATGCGCAAAAGGTAGAATCAGACAGTTTTTTCAGTTTCGTCGACCTTTACGATAAAATTCTCCATAATTCGTACGTTGACCTAAAAATTCCCAAATTTTATGAACTGATACGGAACACAGTGATGAACAACTTTCATGTTCGTACTTGAGGCTGAAAATGGACCAATCAATACAGTTTAATGCGTCTTCATGAAAATTTTTGTTCATAAAACTGTTTCGTCCGAATTTCATTAAAAGAGCGAATGACCCTTTTAAAAGGTGAATTAAGGTTTGGAATTTTGCAGGTTACTAGTTCAGACGTACACTTACAACTTTCAAGTTTGGAGATTTAGCAAAGGAAGTCGTTTATTAGGGGTATTCTGCAAAATGTTCTGGAGTCTGAAAAATGTGAGAAATTTCAGCCTGCTCCATTATGGCCATCAATTTCACGTTAAATGGAAAACGCATCGGATTGGCGTCAAAATTTTTCTCATGATAGTTCTGAATCTTACGAAAATTTTTCATTTGGAGTTTGGTAGCTGAATCCAACTCGAAAGATGTGATCAAATTCAGACAATACTGAGAGGTCAGAATGAAAACTGAATTGAATCACTGACTAAAAGTGTAATAAAAGATGACAAGCCTAATATTCGATGAAAGTTCACTAAATAGAAGCCCAAAAACATGACGAGAGAGCAACACAAGACTAGGAATCGAACGACTCAACGACACGACGATCTCGATTTACTACTTCAGGAGGGCATGCTTGTCCTTCGACCGTTTTAGCGCCCTAGTTGCTTCTGCCGCCTTCCTCTTTTCTCATTCTAACTTTTCCGTGAGGTCTTCCACTTGGGCACGAAGAGTAGCCGTGGGTCGTACTTCGGGGATTACCGGTCGCAGTGCTTCAAGAATGAAATGCTTCTTGATGTACTGAGGGGTAGCATGATATATCTTTTCATCGCCCAACAACTCCTTCCTCGGTAATTTCTTACACGGTTGGCAAAACCTCCATAACGAGCGGATGGTAATGACTGATTGTTCATGCTCCGGGAGTTTTACGGTGAAGTCGAGCTGAACGCCTTGGGCCTCCAAAGGTGGTGGTAAGGTCTGAACAACTCCATATTGGCCGACCACCCGAAGCGGATGATACACCGTGGCTACAGTGAATCCGAGCAAAGGGATCGGCTTCGCACCAGCACTAGCAAATCGCGCCACAGCTACTTTGAACCAACTAGCCTACCATCGAAAACCCCTAGGTTCCGGATCCTCTAGCAATCCTATCCACTCACAAAAATGGTGATTAGGAATTTTATCTTGTTTCTCTTTAAAAACCATGATCGGAGGGGAAAAATTTCTGAGCTTTTCAACATTTACAAGATTTTGACATCCTTTAATATGGGAAAGGAACCATATTTGTAAAAGCTCAGCCGAACCTTTAAAAGTACCGGATTTATTTCGCTTATACTTGTTCAAAGACATAAAGGTTTCTGCCAAAATGGCGTTGACGAAATTTTTCTCCTCACAAACCTGTTGAACCAAGTAAGCTATCTCTGGATTAATCGAATTTTTACAATGGGGGAAGATTACTAATCCAAAGAAGGCCAGCAAGAAAACTTTTCCCTTTTGTAACGAAATAGATTTATCAAAACATTTAGTCAAAAATGAGAATGAGCAATTCCCATAATTAGCTTTTAAATCCTTTCGAACTTCAGCTATCCCCATGTTCAAAAATTCGGCTAGTAAGAGTGGAGGATCAGCACTAATGTTTGGACTAATAGGTTCCGGATCTAGGGGTTTCCCAATGAGCATGCTATATTCCTCTAGAGTATGAGTAAGCTCATGCTTACCGAATATAAATGTCGAGGTCTCAGGGCACCAAAAATGAGCGATAGCCTGGATAAGACCGGTACGGACTCGTATCTCACAAAAGTGCACCAAGCGCCCCAATCTGTGTTCCACATAATCGCGAGCTATGCTGTCCAGCTGAATAAGCCATGTGCCCAGTCCCTTTTTAGGTTATTGGAACGGTTCGGATGTTCTTGCACTCTACTTGCTCCATGAAGTAGTAAATCGAGACACGCCCAAACCTATTGCCATGGACCGACCGAGATAACATAAGTAAATTGCATGAAAGAGACGATAAGCTTACCCACAAACATTACAACGATGCAGAGACATGCGAATGACAAGTGCAAAGTGTGTGCCCATTAATGAATTTGAAAAAAATTTGAAATCTTAAAGACAAACCGTACCAAATTAAATTGGTCAATGTTTAGCCTTTAAGAGTTTCATTTAGGCCGAGGGTCCATTCCATGCTACGAGATCATAGCCAGGTTCGGTAATCCTCGGTACCAAAACTCGGGATCGAAGACGGGGTCACCCACTCCTCGAGATCGAGGCCAGGGAAATTCCCGATCCTGATACCATCCTAGATTTTACTAAAGTTTTGAAAATGGTGTAGTGCAAAAATAAAAATTCATGCAGAAGAGTTTATGTCACCCAAGAAATTAAATTGCAATGTAACTTAATTATCAACCATCCAAAGACAAAGGTTAGATAGTCAGAAAATCAAGCATGGAAAATAAAATTGAAGGGAAAAAAATGAAAATCCAAATCATCAATCAAGGACAATCAACATGAAAATCATTCAGGCCTAAGTCCACAAAATTTTTAATTTTTTTTTTGAAAATAAAAAGGGTCAATGAAGTCTTAATTCTCGAAAATTTGACAATTCAGCGCTCCCTTTAATTTTTCGAAAAAAAAAATTAATAAAACTCCCCAGCGGAGTCGCCAAGCTGTCGCGACCTAAAAAAAATAGGCTTATGGATTATTAGGTCAGTTAAATTAACTAACCTAACTCGGACCCTCCCAAGTCCTACCAAATCGCAACTTAGGTTCATTCAAAAAAGTTTTCAACTGGAGCCGCCACTAATCATTTACGGTAGGTTGATTAGAAACCTATATAAAATAGCGGGAGAACTATTTTATCTCTACGAACCAGAGAAAATGAGTTCGGAGACTTGGTTACATTAATTAAAAATAATAATAATGCCCTTTCGGTACCCAATTTTCATGAAAAAAAAACTTTAGTTTGATGTTTTGATCTTTTTTTGGATTTTCTTTTATTAAAAGCAATGCTAATGCAATCTAAATATATGACATGTGAAATGACACGGCAAGATGACGTGGCAAAAATGCATGATGTGGCAAAATGCACGACATGGCATAATGACGTGGCAAATATGTATAACGTGGCAAAATGCATGATATGGCAAAATGACATGGCAGAATGAATGACATGGCATAATGACGTGGCAAAAATGCATGACGTGGCAAAATGCATGATGTGGCAAAATGCATGACATGGCATAATGACGTGGCAAATATGTATAACGTGGCAAAATGCATGATATGGCATAATGACGTGGCAGAATGCATGACGTGGCATAATGACGTGGCAAATATGCATGACGTGGCAAAATGTATGATGTGGCAAAACTCATGACATGGCAAAATGATATGCAAGCTAAATAATACAATATGGCAATGCAAATGAAATTTTTTTGGTATTTTCTTTGTATTTTCGGATTTATGAAAAAAAGAAGTGAAAAGGCCACCCTAAAGTCAAGAGAAATATAATTTAACTTAAGAAAAACATGGGATTTTTTTGGGATTTTTTTAGGAATTTATTTAAGCATGAAAATACATAAAATTTGAACAAAAATAAACAATATTGCCCATAAAACACCTTGAAATCCGAAAATCCGATTTTATTCACAACATCCCCCGAGATTAGGGTTAGCAAGTGAATATATTATAGATTAACCGTCGTCCCTATATACATAGGGCAAACCTTGAAATTCTATTCAGGAATTAGCAATCTGCTCCTCAAGATTGAGGATTTGATGTCTAATTCGCACGTACGGGCCCGATCGTACTTCGAGATCGAAGTCATATTTTGCCTTTAATGTACGTTTTCCGAGGGACAAGGCACAATTGGGAGCATGTGTTATGGGCAAGATTGTTTAAGATTGTGCAAACTTTATAAACAATCTATCACGACAAAAATAAATAAAATGAAAAGAGTCAATCGAATTTGGGATTTAAGATCCATGAGGGATAGCCGAAATTGTGCATCGAAGGCTTACCTTTCCTCATTCAAAGGATGATCTAATTTTGAGAAATTATCTTTATGATCGAAAAGTCGAATTTTTAGATAATTTTCAAAAGATAACAGTCCAATTTGATCAGAATTTATCAAAGGAATTCAAAAAATTCATGATAGATGAGATAAAATGATGCCATCCAATTAAGAGAATATTCACTCATTTAGATAAAGTCAAGCTTGCTCAATCACGATCCACAATATGAGAATGAGGTCCGATCAATCGATGGGCAAAATTCAAAAGTGAAGCCTACCCACTATTATCCAATTCTGGCCGAGATAAGAGCACGAGTGCCGAAAATAGATTTCCAATTCAGCAAGGTTTCTTGATTTTTTTAAGAGAAATATGTTCGGATTATCTCAAATGTGAGTCAAGAGATGCATCAAATATCCAGACCACAAATTCGCAACTGAGTTGAAAATATCGCAATTACCCTTCCAGTTACAAGACAAGACCCACCAAGGAAATCGACCTCAAAAAGAAGTTCTCAAAAGGTTGGAATGAATCTTAATGCAATCTGTCCGTATGTGAAATCAAATTTCCACCAATCTGAGCATACATTTCACATAGAGTTTTTTTAAGAAAGCGCAAAGCAAGTCAAGTTCTCCGATTTCTATTCCTGCAGGCAACGAATAGAAAAAAGACCTTTAATCACGAGTTGGATAGTCCATTCTTGAGCACTTAACAATGTATCCAAAGCATGGGAAAAATTCAGCGGGATAAAAACAAGTAACGATTCAACGATGAGGAGACATAAGGTTGAAAAAAGTATCAACCTTGCTGAATGGAACTTGTGTAGTGGGATGACTCACGCTAGAAATAGCCCCTGCTTGGTCCGAATTTGCAGCCGCAGGTATCGTTAAATTTACTGGAATTCTAACACAGAATAAGGGACCACGCGTTAGATTTTGAATAACAACAAGAAACAAGGCTGTTTCACCGTTAGATCAAGTTGGGCAGCATCTCGGAAGTGGCAACAGGCTTTTATTAGACAAGCTTCGGATGGGCAGACGGTCGAACGTGCCGGAAGCCGGGTAGCTTTGTTGATCTTACGACAGCGAACAGGGTTGGTGATCGGGCTGTGATGGAAGGAACTTCGACGGTATGCACCCGGTTGAAGCTATGTTTGATGGGGATTGTCTCGACCAGGGGGGGACAATCGAACCCTTCGGTTGCACGAAATGCTTTTTCGATCGTGCTCTTAAAAAAAATGCTGGAAATTCTAGAGCTAGCCAACCTCTCCTTTCTCACGTTTTTTTTTTCTCTGTGGTGGAATTCTAAAAAATTCTCTCTATTTTCCCCCAAAAGAAAAGCTGAACGTGAGATTTCTCAATTTTTCTGAACGTCCATCTCTTTCTCCTCTTGTGAATGAGAGCTTTGTAGCAAAAAAACTCACACGTTCTTTCGGAAAATCTGGATTCCCGAAGTCAATTACCAAAATTTGGCTATCAATTATCAATAGACATTGGTCACAAATCTGTTCTTTCATTCTGCTTCATATCTACTGAATAAGCTGAATCGTCCCTTGATTGAGAGTGATACACATAGTATGCCGAGCGTGATTCGTACTTTCCTTCCCGAAAGCACACTAGAGAATCATGTCTCAATTCCCTTTATTTCTTGCCACCTTTGATCATGAAGAAATATCCTCCGCATATGCTCTGCCATATATAATCCAACCATGCCCTTTTCCTTCCTTGAATACGTCCTCCTTGACTGGCAGCTTATTGAGGTGGTGGTGATTGGACTTTGCGAAATCCAAGAAAGAAACGGCCTTGATTTTAGCATGAGACAGCAAATTAAGAGCCATCAAAAATTTGCCAAAACCGAAGAAAAGGAGGGAACTTTGGTGGAAACGAGAAGTGAAAGATCATTCTTAACGAAATGGATGGTCTAGAAATCGCAGGTGGGCATGTTTAATGGCCGAAAAAAAAAACAACAACGAATATGTGTGCGCGGCCACGAAACCAGAAGGAGGGTCTTGTTCCTTGGTGTAGGTTCCTCTGTCGACTAAAATTTTCTTTTCATAACAACAATGTGGTTCTCGACTTAGGTCTAATTTCTTTGATTTACTAAGCTTAACCAGATTGATTAAGCCTAGTGCATCCATCACCGATCCGATCAGATATGTAATGCAACTAAGATTTAATTAATCTAAGTGAATATGAAAACTGATTTTTTGCTAGGGACTAAGTTTAGTCCCTAATTTTTATGCAATAAATGATTAAATAAGAAATCAAAATTTAGGTGTCAACAGCTGCCCCTCTTTGAGTGGAAACTCGCAAAGGTTTCGCTCAAAGACTAAAATTGAAATCTAAATTTTGCAAATACAAATAATGATGATGATTTTTTTTTGTAAGTTTAAATCCCATTTTTTGATGCAAAAGGGAATGATGCATGAAATGTAATGCCATAAATAATATGTGTCAGAATTTCTCTCATTCCCACATTGGAGAAACCTGCACACGGATCGCCTATGAAAATATATGTTTTACCAGATACTTTATATGCTGATGATTCCCTTAATCTCCAGACTTCCTCTTTGTGGACGCCAGGGTTTCAAGGTACCGAGCCCATCTGTTGCCAAAAATTTCTTTTTGACGCGAAATGGCGCAAGATCTTTGCCTCTTGGTGACCCTCTCAACAGGTCACCATGAGTCGATAGGATAACTCTTGTGACCTCTTCAATGGGTCAGCATGAGTAGGTAAGATAATCTCTCGCGACCTTCTCAAGCAGGTCTCATCGTATCAAGACGAGAGATGCCTCTTGGGACCTCCTCAATGAGTCAACATGAGACGGTAAAATGTCTCTTGCGACCACCTTAACGGGTCAGCATGAGTCGGTAAAGTGTCTCTTACGACCACCTCAACGGGTCAGTATGAGTCGGTAAAAATAATCTCTCGCGACCTTCTCAGGAAGGTCTCACCGTATCAAGACGAGAGTTGCCTCTTGGGACCTTCTCAAGGGGTCACCATGATGCGGTAAAATGTCTCTTGCGACTACCTCAACGGGTCAGCATGAGTCAATAGGAATAATCTCTTGCGACCTTCTCAAGCAAGTCTCACCGTATCAAGACAAGAGGTGATGTATCATCTGAATCGAATCAGTATGAATACAAAATGGTGTTACGCCTGAAAAATTGTTAGTGCATGCATCAGCGGGAGTACGATTAGGGTCGACTTTAAAAGGGTTCAGGAAACTTACCTGGATTTTCTGAGCAATGAGTGCATGATGGCTAGGCTGTATCATACCTATCCATTTTCACAAAATGATGATGATAAACATAAACTCAAAATGATGATGATATGCGAGATTTTGCTTGCATTATAAAGCTCCACTGGGGAATTTGGTCAATAAGGAAGCCTATCCGACCCTTTTGATAATTCTGATCAAGTTGAATGAGGAATTTCAGTCAGAAATGACTTATCACTCTCTCTCATGAAAAAGGCTTTTGAGAGCCTACCATTAATGTGGGTGAGAGAATCACTCAGAACTATCATCACCATGCTTGATAAGGGTCTGGGTATTCTCGCAATCAATATGACCAAACCAATCCATGAGGTCTTTTATAAGGATCGTAATTCAAGCTTGGTCAAAGGCTTATTCAAGGGGGACTCATGTGAGTCGTCAGGCCATGAAATGAAAATCTTCATCAGTTGCATCGGGCTTACAAGTCAGGAACCCTGCGAAATGAGGTAAAATGATCTTGCTCGCACTTCTTCGAGCGATATTCATAAGTATTTGAAACCCTACATTAAGTCAAGTGCCCTAATCTGAAGAGACTTTTAGTGAGGGTTGTAATGTAGGTTCAGGGTGGGCTTGGAAATGAAAGGTTTATTTTCAACAAATGGTGCATGAAGATGAGAAAATTGATAATCATCTGTCTTTGTCACGCACAAATGATCTTTCATTCCTTGAACCAATTCAGGTAAGACCTCCCTTCCTTCCGAAAATTTCTTGAGAGAACTCTTTTCTTTTCTCTTTTTTTTTTTTATGAGAGTGGGCTCTTTTGCCCCTTTTTGCATGGCAAGCCTTTTCCTTTCTTTTTCTTTTTTGTGCATGGCCAAATTTTCGCATGGCAAGTTTTTCCTTTTTTCTACACAGCGAGCTCCCTTTTTTTTTTAAGGAAGGAAGTGTCTTATCTGAATTGTCCGCATATTATACTGGCAGATTTTTCAAGTTTCAGCTTGCCCTGAGGCACTTTACTTTTCAGATGATTCGAAACAATTTCCTTTTCAGGATGATCACCATCACCAGCTGGGTTTAGAGAAATGAATTCGCCTCTCAAATTGGGTTAAGCAAAGTATCAGTATATATGGTGTAGAAATGAAATGCTCTTCGTCATGTCTAAGGCACTTGAGCTAACACAGAATTCGCATGCAACAAATACACTCGAAGATTGATGCAAGTGAAAGCAAGAAAATCTCACTCATTGTTTGAATTTCTAAGATTTTCCCCAATGTGGGGTTGTTCCTGACAGGGTTAAGGGATGAAATCACCGTTCAAAGGGGTTAAGCAATGGGCAATCTGTAGTGTTTGGGTAGAAGAAATGAAAGCCTTACATCATTTTGGTCATCATATTGTTTGCAAGATAACCGTTTACCTCGTAAGCATGGAAATTCTCCCATTCCTCACTAGGGTTTTGATATAGGACGTGTATGGAAATGGCTTGCCTTTCGTCGTCCTGAGATTCCTCATTCAAAATGGTCTATCCAAATAGATCAGATAGATTTCCTGATTGAAATTATCTTACATTGGAAATTTATAATGTAAGCAAAACATCAGACAAATAGAGCATGACGGATCATCAAATGAGCATGAATGATCATCAAATGGATATAAATTGATCAGAAAAGGTGTCAGGGCAACTCAAATATAGTATTTCTTTACAGCATCGGAGTTAACAGGATTAGTGAAAACACGACCATCCATCTCCGCCAGGATTAAAGCACCGCCTGGGAGCACTTTCTTCACAACATATAGACCGCCATACTTCGGAGCAAACTTCCCTTCTGGAAGGGGTATAATAGGCAATAATTTTCTCAGAACAAGGTCTCCTACCTGAAAATGTCGAGGACGGACTTTCTTGTTAAATGATCTGGCAACCCTCTGCTGGTAGCACTGGCCATGGCATAAAGCCCTAAGTCGCTTTTCATTGATCAGGTTCAACTGGTCCATCCTCTGCTGGATCCAATCGGCTTCGGTCAGCTTGACTTGAGATAGTATGCGTAAGGAAGGGATTTCCACTTCAACAGGTAATACCGCTTCCATTCCATATACAAGAGAAAATGGGGTTGTCCCAGTAGATGTCCGGATTGAAGTTCGATAAGCCATAAGCGCAAATGACAATCTCTCATGCCAATCTCGATAATTCTCAGCAGTTTTGGCTAAGATTTTCTTGATTTTTTGTTGGCCGCTTCCATTGCTCCATTCATCTGAGGACGGTACGGGGAAGAGTTCAAATGCTTGATCTTGAATTTCTTGAACAAATCATCAATCAGCTTGTTGTTCAAGTTCGAGCCGTTGTCGGTGATTATGACTTCAGGTGAACCATATCGAGCGATGATGTCTCGACTAATGAATTTCACGACGTTTCGTGCCGTAACCGCCAGATAAGATGCCGCTTCGATCCATTTAGAAAAATAATCAATGGCGACTAGGATGAAACGATGTCCATTTGATGCTTTCGGGTTAATTGGGCCAATTACATCAATACCCCACATAGAGAAAGGCCATGGTTCGGATAATTGGTGAAGCTCGTTCGGAGGAACATTGATCTTGTCGCCATGAATCTGACACTTGTGACAGCTTCGAACGTGCTGAATGCAATCGCTTTCCAGAGTAAGCCAATAATAACCTAATCTCATGATCTTCTTGGCTAGCATGTGGCCGTTCATATGTGGACCACAGATTCCTTCGTGTACCGCCATCATCAGACGGATAGCTTCGGAGGAATCAATGCATCTCAGAAGAACTGAATCAAAGGATCTTTTGTAAAGATTTTCGCCGCTGAGAAAGAATTTTGAGGCCATCTTTCTTATGTACCTTTGGTCAGACGTAGTACCCTTCTCGGGAAATTTTTGCTCTTGAATGTACGTCCTGATGTCAGGATACCAAGGCTTGCCATCAAGTTCATCAGTTATGGCCATGCAATAGGCTGGCTTTCTCAATACCTCAATTTTCAATGGCTCGACCTCAAGCCCATTAGTAGCTTGCAACATCGAAGATAGAGTAGCCAATGCATCGGCGAACTGATTATGAGTTCTGGATAAATATTCAAACGAAATATCGTCAAATTCCTGCACCAACTCATCCGGGTACTCATGGTATGGTAGCAACTTAGCATCTCGTGTCTTCCATTTTCCAACAGTCTGAAGGATGATTAGGCCTGAGTCTCCAAATACCTTGAGTCGGGTTACACCCATTTCAATTGCGGCCTGTAGGCCTAGAATGCATGCTTCATATTCTGCAACATTATTGGTACAAGGGAACACTAATTTCGCCGCTACTGGATAGTGCTGACTGGCTGGGGATGTCAAGACTGCCCCTGTCCCTGATCCAGATAAATTCATAGCTCCGTCGAAATACATGGTCCAGATGTAATCACCCACCACCATGACCCGATCTTCAGGTTGATAAAGGTCTTCATCTTGCCTCGGATTTTCGGCCAAGATATCGGCTATGGTTCGACCCTTTACTGACTTTTGGGACAAATATTGCACATCGAACTCAGAAATGAGGATCTGCCATTTGGCAAGCCTACCGATCAAGGCAGGTTGATTTAATAGGTACTTGATGGGATCACACTCTGTCACCAAAAGGATTCGGTAATGCAAAGTGTATTGTCGCAATCGATGTAGCACCCAAACTTGTGCTGCACATGTCTTCTCAGCTTCAGAGTAGTTCATTTCAGAAGCTGTGAACTTCTTGCTCAGATAATAAATGGCTCGTTCTTTCCCATCATCTTCTCTTATTTGCGCAAACATAGCACCTAGAGACTCACTATGGATGGTGAGATAGAGGATCAAAGGTTGCCCCGGCACTGGCGGAACAAGCACTGGTGGGTTTATGAGGTGCTGTTTTATTTTCTCAAAAACTTCATCACAAACATCATCCCATTCAACCAGCGCATTCTTCTTTAACAACTTGAAGAAAGGCCTAGTGGTTTCCGACAGCTGAGAAATGAATCGGGCAATATAATTCAATCTGCCCATGAGGCTTCGAACTTCCTTGACTGTTGTCGGCGGCTTGAGTTCGCATATGGCTTACACCTTGGACGGGTCTATCTCAATACCCTTGTTGCTGACAATGAAACCAAGTAACTTGCCGGAACTAGTACCGAAAATGCACTTAGCTGGATTGAGGCGTAACCTGAATTTCATGAGTCTGTCAAACAGCTTCGTCAGGGTTTCGATATGATCTTCCCCGTGCCTTGTCTTCGCGATCATGTCATCGACATAAACCTCGATTTCATTATGCATCATATCGTGGAACAGAGTGACCATGGCCCGTTGATAAGTCGCACCAGCATTCTTGAGGCCAAAGGGCATCACCTTATAATGAAACATCCCCCACGAAGTGGTGAACGTAGTCTTCAATTTATCATCCACGTTCATCAAGATTTGATTATAGCCTGAGAAACCATCCATGAATGAAAACATTTCGAACCCAGCCGTGCTGTCTACAAGCACATCAATGTGTGGGAGTGGAAAATCATCCTTAGGACTAGCCCTGTTCAGATCACGGTAGTCGACACAGACTCGAATTTGATCGTCTTTCTTTAGCACTGGGACAATATTAGCAACCCAATCAGAATATTGGGTAGCCTCAATAAATCTGACATCGAGAAGCTTCATGACCTCTTCTTTGATTTTCTTTGCTAGCTCTGGCCTAGCCCTTCGCGCACCCTGTACTACTGGCTTGATTGAGGGATCGGTCGGTAAGCAATGTTCAACGATTGATCGATCAAGACCGGGCATGTCTGCATAGGACAGGCAAAGATATCCTGGTAATCCTTTAAGAGTTTGGTAAGTCGTTCCGCCATTTCAGTGGACAAGTTCGCTCTGATTTTCACTTCTCTTGGATTTTCTTCATAGCCTAAATTGACTGATATCGTCTCATCGCCAGTCAGAGGATTAGTCATTTCATGCCGTCCAAAGTCTTGACGTATTTCTTCATAATCGGGAGTGAATTCGTCCAAGTTATATACTCCAGAATCCAAGGGATCACCCTCCTCATATCTTCCCCTGAAACATAAAGTGGGAGAGTCAGAGAAACAAACGGGATTTAATCATGCATGCTTTGTAATTTTCGAAAATCAGTGTGTATTTCAAAAAATTTTCTTTTTGAAGACCATGGGACGAGAATTCTTGAGGAAGCCCAATCCTCAGTACTCACTATAGATGACAATTTTGTTCGATCGTTGGTCATCGCCATCGAATCAGTTTGGGATACCTCATCAAGATTCCAAAACTAAATTAAAAACATCTGTAATTTTATTGATGTGAAAACCAATGAATTACATCTTATTGAATGGAAATGCAACATTGAACTGAAATGAAATCCTAATGTGCGACATGAATTGAAAAGAATCTTAATGCAGCCTAGAAACTAAAGAAAATCGAAAAGATCCCACGTAGGGTATTGCAGAATTTTGAAAGTGTTACTCTGATCCCTCCATTGGATCGTCGACCATGGCTTCAACAGACGGGCTCAGGGATCCAGACGCCATGCAAAGCTCCTCTTCAAGTGCTTTATCATCCTGTATGGGATCCTGAGATATGGCTCCAATAATGAGGTCATCAAAACAACCAATAAGATCCAGGAATCTGTCATCAGCTGCATGTTCGTCTATCGCCATTGGCTCAGTCAAAAAATTTCGGTCCTTTGGCGAGTCGGGGAATACAATCCCTAAGTCATCCTCGAATTGGGTCGGTTCATCATACCCACCGACCACTCTAGCTGATCGGAAAGTAGTGTAAAGATGAGGTGGTAGAAGGCTAGATTCCGACCTTCTACGGCCTATCCCATGCTGTCTACCTCATCTAGACTGGCCACGCCCTCGGTGCCCCAGACCAGCTGTATGAGATTGTCCATTAAGCTCGATTGGGGTACGGATCCCTTGACCCTGCCGGCCTAAGCCTGTGCCAGGTTGAAATCCATTGCCCACCATTACCTTTGCCACCATGACGGAAGCGTTTGATACCTCAGGAACTGGCGGAGGACTTTCTGGTGACGCATGAATGGTTTGCACCAACTCAAAAGCATGATACGAGTCTTCTTCATTGTGAGCCGGCTCAATGTAAGGAATAGACGTTTCATTGAAGATCCGATGATCTTCTTCACCATGAACGATCACTAGCTTTCCCTCAACGACGAACTTGATCTTCCGATGAAGGCTTGACAGCACAGCTCCTGCATTGTGAATCCACGGACGACCCAGTAGGAAGTTGAAAGCCGACGGAATATCCAACACTTGGAACGACACATCGAACACAGAAGGCCCAATCAGGATGTCTAGATTGATCTGTCCCATGACATCTTTCTTCACGCCATCAAAAGCTCTGACTGAGGTCTTGGCAACTTGCATTCTAGCCAGATCTACCCCCAGTCGATTTAGAGTGGCCAAAGGACAGATGTTTAGTGCCGACCCATTGTCGACGAGTACCCGTGCTACCAACGTTTGCTTGTGCTTTACTGTTATGTGCAGGGCTTTGTTGTGACCACGACCCTCAACAAGAATCTCATCATCAGCAAACATCACTTGATCTTTCAAAAGGATGGTCCCGACAAAATTCTCCAGCTTGTCCTGGTCAATATTTGCTGGGACGTGGACCTGCCCCAGTACCTTCATCAAGGAGTCCCGATGCTTTTCTGACGACTGCAAAAGTTCAAGCAGAGAAACCTGAGCTGGCAACTTTCGTAGTTGGTCGACGATGTTATACTCGCTTGTTTTTATCACAGCAAGGAATTCTTTTGCATTTTTGTCCGTGACCAATTTGGTCGGTTGATCCTCATTGTACGTGCGGCCGGATCTCGTTACCAAGGCCAGGTCATACGACCAAGGAGCAGTCATATCATCTGTGTAAGGGAACGGTTGGGGTGATGTGATCACCAAGGCTTCAGGTATGACAATCCATAACTCATCGCCAAACGCATCTTCCAGGGGGGCATGTCAGCCAAATCCAAATCAGCTTCAACCAGACTCGCTACATTGGCTTCTGCTACTTCCATTCTTGGAAGATGTTCAGACTGAGTCATGGTCAGAGCGGCGAATTTCTGGTCCCAATCAATGACTATCTGAGATATAGTGGCAATTATTTCCGCATGATTGACCTTAACTATCAACCAATTCCTCACTAGGGTCACAATCATCTTCTTTAACTGGTCCAACGACACCAGCTCTCCGGTTTGGTAATATCCTGCTCTAACCAGAGCATCAAGAACGTCTGCTAACTGGACTTTAAAAATGCCCGTCGGTTGGGTACTGCAGCCAAACACAACATTAATTTTACCAGAATGGTCGGGCAAGGGATTATTCTAGATATTTGAATCGAGTAAGTCCTGGATTCGATTTTTAAGTACAACGCAATTGTCTGTGTCATGAACAGCTTCACCGCGATGGTAATCACATTTCTTGGACGGGTCATAACCCGCATATGACGTATAATCCGGCCTCAGAGGTTCAGTTGACAACAGGTCCTTCTTGCGGAGAACAGCCAAGACTTGAGAAAGTGTTCCACGTAGAGGTGTGTGTTGACGGGATGGGCGTGAATTTCTTCTCTGTTTCTGCTCACCAAAGTTCCCTTGCTGCTTGACGGGAACTTGTACAGCCGGTGCGGAACTCGCCATGTTGATTTGGGGAGCGACCTCCTTGTCCTTCTTTATTCCAAATCATTTTGCGGGCGTGCCAGCATCTCCGTACCAGCCTTTCTTCATGCCGCCTTCCACTTCCTCGGCCATTGCTATAAGGTGAGCAAATGATATCGCAGAGGTGCCAAGGACCCGTGTCTGCATAGTTTGTGGAAGGGTGGAGACAAACAGCTTCATGAGCTCCCTCTCAGGGGGAACGGGCTTGAGTTGGGATGCAATGTTCCTCCACCTGGTAGCATACTGTTTGACTATCTCGCCTTTCTTTATTTCGGCTTGTTCCATGTCCTCTCTATTGAAACTGAAGTGCTTGATAAAAGCAGTCGCTGCCTGTTTCCAATTCGTCATGCCGTATACTTCATGGTCAATATACCATCGCATGGCTGCCTCTTTCAGACTGGCCTGAAAAGTCTGAACTATTAGAGGGCCGTTGTCATCATATTTGCTCATTCTCGTTTGGTACATCTGAACATGCTGCACAGGATTGGACGTGCCGTCGTATTTCTCAAAATCAGGCACTTTGAACTTCTCTGGCACATCAACTTTTGTAAAGGCAGAAAAGTCGATGTGGGGATACTATGTGTTCCCTGAATTTCCTGGAGCCTTTCCTCCATCTTTTGCTCCATCTTTTGCTTCATTTGTTGCTCTATCTGAGCCATCAGCTTTGATGTATCGTTAGTCTGCTCTGGCGCCACAAGGCTGGCTTGGTGAACGGGAGCCACCGGCGGAGCAATCATACTAGAGCCTGGGACGTACATGTCCTCTAGTGACAGGAACTGCCCCTGATTCTTGGTTGGATCATCAGCCGCAGGAGGCGGAGGTACCAATTGTTGGGCGGTCTGGCCAGGTAGCTGCATCTTAGCCATGAGACTTGCCAGCATTTTGTCCGCCATCTGGGAGACCATGCTATCCATTTTGTTGTTGAGGGCGTCTATATGTTCCTGGAGGGCTTCTTGGATTGCAGCGTTCATTTCAGCTATGTCAGCCATTTTCTTTGCGACCGACTTGGTGATGTGTGGATGATCCGTGGTAAGTTACCTTGAAACAATGACAAAGCAAAGATTAGTATGATGAGCACGATTAATGAGCCGGTCCATGACAACTCTCTAGACTCAACAAGACATATATGCGCAAAAGGTAGAATCAGACAGTTTTTTCAGTTTCGTCGACCTTTACGATAAAATTTTCCATAATTCGTACGTTGACCTAAAAATTCCCAAATTTTATGAACTGATACGGAACACAGTGATGAACAACTTTCATGTTCGTACTTGAGGCTGAAAATGGACCAATCAATACAGTTTAATGCGTCTTCATGAAAATTTTTGTTCATAAAACTGTTTCGTCCGAATTTCATTAAAAGAGCGAATGACCCTTTTAAAAGGTGAATTAAGGTTTGGAATTTTGCAGGTTACTAGTTCAGACTTACACTTACAACTTTCAAGTTTGGAGATTTAGCAAAGGAAGTCGTTTATTAGGGGTATTCTGCAAAATGTTCTGGAGTCTGAAAAATGTGAGAAATTTCAGCCTGCTCCACTATGGCCATTAATTCCACGTTAAATGGAAAACGCATCGGATTGGCGTCAAAATTTTTCTCATGATAGTTCTGAATCTTACGAAAATTTTTCATTTGGAGTTTGGTAGCTGAATCCAACTCGAAAGATGTGATCAAATTCAGACAATACTGAGAGGTCAGAATGAAAACTGAATTGAATCGCTGACTAAAAGTGTAATAAAAGATGACAAGCCTAATATTCGATGAAAGTTCACTAAATAGAAGCCCAAAAACATGACGAGAGAGCAACACAAGACTAGGAATCGAACGACTCAACGACACGACGATCTCGATTTACTACTTCAGGAGGGCATGCTTGTCCTTCGACCATTTTAGCGCCCTAGTTGCTTCTGCCGCCTTCCTCTTTTCTCGCTCTAACTTTTCCGTGAGGTCTTCCACTTGGGCACGAAGAGTAGCCGTGGGTCGTACTTCGGGGATTACCGGTCGCAGTACTTCAGGAATGAAATGCTTCTTGATGTACTGAGGGGTAGCATGATATATCTTTTCATCGCCCAACAACTCCTTCCTCGGTAATTTGAGCTTACACGGTTGGCAAAACCTCCATAACGAGCGGATGGTAATGACTGATTGTTCATGCTCCGGGAGTTTTACGGTGAAGTCGAGCTGAACGCCTTGGGCCTCCAAAAGTGGTGGTAAGGTCTGAACAACTCCATATTGGCCGGCCACCCGAAGCGGATGATACTCCGTGGCTACAGTGAATCCGAGCAAAGGGATCGGCTTCGCACCAGCACTAGCAAATCCCGCCACAGCTACTTTGAACCAACTAGCCTGCCATCGAAAACCCCTAGGTTCCGGATCCTCTAGCAATCCTATCCACTCACAAAAATGGTGATTAGGAATTTTATCTTGTTTCTCTTTAAAAACCATGATCGGAGGGGAAAAATTTCTGAGCTTTTCAACATTTACAAGATTTTGACATCCTTTAATATGGGAAAGGAACCATATTTGTAAAAGCTCAGCCGAACCTTTAAAAGTACCGGATTTATTTCGCTTATACTTGTTCAAAGACATAAAGGTTTCTGCCAAAATGGCGTTGACAAAATTTTTCTCCTCACAAACCTGTTGAACCAAGTAAGCTATCTCTGGATTAATCGAATTTTTACAATGGGGGAAGATTACTAATCCAAAGAAGGCCAGCAAGAAAACTTTTCCCTTTTGTAAAGAAATAGATTTATCAAAACATTTAGTCAAAAATGAGAATGAGCAATTCCCATAATTAGCTTTTAAATCCTTTCGAACTTCAGCTATCCCCATGTTCAAAAATTCGGCTAGTAAGAGTGGAGGATCAGCACTAATGTTTGGACTAATAGGTTCCGGATCTAGGGGTTTCCCAATGAGCATGCTATATTCCTCTAGAGTATGAGTAAGCTCATGCTTACCGAATATAAATGTCGAGGTCTCAGGGCACCAAAAATGAGCGATAGCCTGGATAAGACCGGTACGGACTCGTATCTCACAAAAGTGCACCAAGCGCCCCAATCTGTGTTCCACATAATCGCGAGCTATGCTGTCCAGCTGAATAAGCCATGTGCCCAGTCCCTTTTTAGGTTATTGGAACGGTTCGGATGTTCTTGCACTCTACTTGCTCCATGAAGTAGTAAATCGAGACACGCCCAAACCTATTGCCATGGACCGACCGAGATAACATAAGTAAATTGCATGAAAGAGACGATGAGCTTACCCACAAGCATTACAACGATGCAGAGACATGCGAATGACAAGTGCAAAGTGTGTGCCCATTAATGAATTTGAAAAAAATTTGAAATCTTAAAGACAAACCGTACCAAATTAAATTGGTCAATGTTTAGCCTTTAAGAGTTTCATTTAGGCCGAGGGTCCATTCCATGCTACGAGATCATAGCCAGGTTCGGTAATCCTCGGTACCAAAACTCGGGATCGAAGACGGGGTCACCCACTCCTCGAGATCGAGGCCAGGGAAATTCCCGATCCTGATACCATCCTAGATTTTACTAAAGTTTTGAAAATGGTGTAGTGCAAAAATAAAAATTCATGCAGAAGAGTTTATGTCACCCAAGAAATTAAATTGCAATGTAACTTAATTATCAACCATCCAAAGACAAAGGTTAGATAGTCAGAAAATCAAGCATGGAAAATAAAATTGAAGGGAAAAAAATGGAAATCCAAATCATCAATCAAGGACAATCAACATGAAAATCACTCAGGCCTAAGTCCACAAAATTTTTAATTTTTTTTTTGAAAATAAAAAGGGTCAATGAAGTCTTAATTCTCGAAAATTTGACAATTGAGCTCTCCCTTTAATTTTTCGAAAAAAAAATTATTAAAACTCCCCAGCGGAGTCGCCAAGCTGTCGCGACCTAAAAAAAATAGGCTTATGGATTATTAGGTCAGTTAAATTAACTAACCTAACTCGGACCCTCCCAAGTCCTATCAAATCGCAACTTAGGTTCATTCAAAAAAGTGTTCAACTGGAGCCGCCACTAATCATTTACGGTAGGTTGATTAGAAACCTATATAAAATAGCGGGAGAACTATTTTATCTCTGCGAACCAGAGAAAATGAGTTGGGAGACTTGGTTACATTAATTAAAAATAATAATAATGCCCTTTCGGTACCCAATTTTCATGAAAAAAAAAACTTTAGTTTGATGTTTTGATCTTTTTTTGGATTTTCTTTTATTAAAAGCAATGCTAATGTAATCTAAATATATGACATGTGAAATGACACGGCAAGATGACGTGGCAAAAATGCATGACGTGGAAAAATGCATGATGTGGCAAAATGCACGACATGGCATAATGACGTGGCAAATATGTATAACGTGGCAAAATGCATGATATGGCATAATGACGTGGCAGAAAGAATGACATGGCATAATTACGTGGCAAAAATGCATGACGTGGCAAAATGCATGATGTGGCAAAATGCATGACATGGCATAATGACGTGGCAAATATGTATAACGTGGCAAAATGCATGATATGGCATAATGACGTGGCAGAATGCATGACGTGGCAGAATGCATGACATGGCATAATGACGTGGCAAATATGCATGACGTGGCTGTCGCGACCCTCTTGAGGTTGTCGGGCTCTCGAGGGCTAATGGGCCGTCCTGTCTGGTCGGACGCGGGCCTCTCCCAAGGCCCATTACCCAAATCGCAACGGAGGTATGCGTGATCGACTTTCAGTGTGGTCTAGTGACATGTGCTAAGTGTGCATGCCATGGAGTCGCCACCAATCATTTTTTTAGGGTATGATTGGACCACCCAATCGAATAGTTGGGAGTTTCTATTCAATTCTGCGAGAACCAGAGAAATGGTTTCGGGGATTTAGTTACACCAACTGTCAGAGTTGATGCCCTTTCGGTACCTAAGTTGACTGAATTTTCTAGCCTGAGATTCATGCGGATGAGTAAGGTATGAACCCTAAATCTAGAAATTCATGTAGATAGGAGTGATTATCCTAGCAATCACAATCAGTAATAAAATGCCCAACTCAAGGAATCTAGATATGCAAATAAATCACATGGCATTCCTAGTAAGGTCCTATTTATCAATCACAGCTCAAGAATGATTTAGCTGTCCTAGCCATTCTACACACGATCTAACCTAAGAAAAGCATTAGGAAGCATCGAAGGAGTTCGAGAGTACTCACATGGGATTCGCCGTGCCCTGGTTTGGTCTTGAACGAGCTATCGAGCTCATGCCGACCCGATTATATTTGGGGATCCACTCGGCGTTTTACACCATGAAATCATGTGAAACAAAAACGAAAATATTCAGCAAGGGGCATTTATTGTAGATGGTGGTCGATCTAATTGGACGTCAAGACTAAAAAAGATGTAGAAATTTACAAATTAAAATACTCGAATGACATTTTTTGCTAAATTCAACTCTATGCGTCGTGAAGAAACACATGCAATTGAACTTGAATTTTGACTATTTATGAGTTCAAAATGTAAAAGAAATTAAAATAAAAATATTGACTATTTTTCTATATTTTTACGACATCGAACGCTATTTTTCTTCATTTTTCATGTATTTTTCTATTTTGGGAAAATATTAAAAAATATTAAAAAATATGAAAAATTATTTTTTTATCAAAAATGGTTCCTTTAGCTTGGTCAAGGCTACCAAAGATGATTTTTTAATTTTTTTTAACTTTTTATAGATTTTTTATGATTTTTTTAAAAATAAACTATGAAAGACTGATCAAAAATCAGGTGTCAACAGTGGCAAAATGTATGATGTGGCAAAACGCATGACATGGCAAAATGATATGCAAGCTAAATAATACAATATGGCAATGCAAATGACATTTTTTTGGTATTTTCTTTGTATTTTCGGATTTATGAAAAAAAGAAGTGAAAAGGCCACCCTAAAGTCAAGAGAAATATAATTTAACTTAAGAAAAATATGGAATTTTTTTGGGATTTTTTTAGGAATTAATTTAAGCATGAAAATGCAGAAAATTTGAACAAAAATAAACAATATTGCCCATAAAACACCTTGAAATCCGAAAATCCGATTTTATTCACAACATCCCCCGAGACTAGGGTTAGCAAGTGAATATATTATAGATTAACCGTCGTCCCTATATACATAGGGCAAACCTTGAAATTCTATTCAGGAATTAGCAATCCGCTCCTCAAGATTGAGGATTTGATGTCTAATTCGCACGTACGGGCCCGATCGTACTTCGAGATCGAAGTCATATTTTGCCTTTAATGTACGTTTTCCAAGGGGCAAGGCACAATTGGGAGCATGTGTTATGGGCAAGATTGTTTAAGATTGTGCAAACTTTATAAACAATCAATCACGAAAAAAATAAATAAAATGAAAAGAGTCAATCGAATTTGGGATTTAAGATCCATGAGGGATAGCCGAAATTGTGCATCGAAGGCTTACCTTTCCTCATTCAAAGGATGATCTAATTTTGAGAAATTATCTTTATGATCAAAAAGTCCAATTTTTAGATAATTTTCAAAAGATAACAGTCCAATTTGATCAGAACTTATCAAAGGAATTCAAAAAATTCATGATAGATGAGATAAAATGATGCCATCCAATTAAGAGAATATTCACTCATTTAGATAAAGTCAAGCTTGCTCAATCACGATCCACAATATGAGAATGAGGTCTGATCAATCGATGGGCAAAATTCAAAAGCAAAGCCTACCCACTATTATCCAATTCTGGCCGAGATAAGAGCACGAGTGCCGAAAATAGATTTCCAATTCAGCAAGGTTTCATGATTTTTTTAAGAGAAATATGTTCGGATTATCTCAAATGTGAGTCAAGAGATGCAGCAAATATCCAGACCACAAATTCGCAACTGAGTTGAAAATATCGCAATTACCCTTCCAGTTACAAGACAAGACCCACCAAGGAAATCGACCTCAAAAAGAAGTTCTCAAAAGGTTGGAATGAATCTTAATGCAATCTGTCCGTATGTGAAATCAAATTTCCACCAATCTGAGCATACATTTCACATAGAGTTTTTTTAAGAAAGTGCAAAGCAAGTCAAGTTCTCCGATTTCTATTCCTGCAGGCAACGAACAGAAAAAAGACCTTTAATCATGAGTTTGGATAGTCCATTCTTGATCACTTAACAATGTATCCAAAGCATGGGAAAAATTCAGCGGGATAAAAACAAGTAACGATTCAACGATGAGGAGACATAAGGTTGAAAAAAGTATCAACCTTGCTGAATGGAACTTGTGTAGCGGGATAACTCACGCCAGAAATAGCCCCTGCTTGGTCCGAATTTGCAGCCGCAGGTATAGTTAAATTTACTGGAATTCTAACACAGAATAAGGGACCACGCGTTAGATTTTGAATAACAACAAGAAACAAGGATGTTTCACCGTTAGATCAAGTTGGGCAGCATCTCGGAAGTGGCAACAGGCTTTTATTAGACAAGCTTCGGATGGGTAGACGGTCGAACGTGCCGGAAGCCGGGTAGCTTTTTTGATCTTACGACAGCGAACAGGGTTGGTGATCGGGCTGTGATGGAAGGAACTTCGACGGTATGCACCCGGTGAAGCTATGTTTGATGGGGATTATCTCGACCGGGGGGGGGGGGGGGGGGGGGGGACAATCGAACCCTTCAGTTGCACGAAATGCTTTTTCGATCGTGCTCTTAAAAAAAATGCTGGAAATTCTAGAGCTAGCCAACCTCTCCTTTCTCACGTTTTTTTTCCCTGTAGTGGAATTCTAAAAAATTCTCTCTATTTTCCCCCAAAAGAAAAGCTGAACGTGAGATTTCTCAATTTTTCTGAACGTCCATCTCTGTCTCCTCTTGTGAATGAGAGCTTTGTAGCAAAAAAAAAACTCACACGTTCTTTCGGAAAATCCGGATTCCCAGAGTCAATTACCAAAATTTGGCTATCAATTGTCAGTAGACATTGGTCACAAATCTGTTCTTTCCTTCTGCTTCATATCTACTGAATAAGCTGAATCGTCCCTTGATTGAGAATGATACGCATAGTATGCCGAGCGTGATTCGTACTTTCCTTCCCGAAAGCACACTAAAGAATCATGCCTCAATTCCCTTTATTTCTTGCCACCTTTGATCATGAAGAAATATCCTCCGCATATGCTCTGCCATATATAATCCAACCATGCCCTTTTCCTTCCTTGAATACGTCCTCCTTGACTGGCAACTTATTGAGGTGGTGGTGATTGGACTTTGCGAAATCCAAGAAAGAAACGGCATTGATTTTAGCATGAGACAGCAAATTAAGAGCCATCAAAAATTTGCCAAAACCGAAGAAAAGGAGGGAACTTTGGTGGAAACGAGAAGTGAAAGATCATTCTTAATGAAATGGATGGTCTAGAAATCACAGGTGGGCATGTATAATGGCCGAAAAAAAAAAACAACAACGAATATGTGTGCGCGGCCACGAAACCATAAGGAGGGTCTTGTTCCTTGGTGTAGGTTCCTCTGTCGACTAAAATTTTCTTTTCATAACAACAATGTGGTTCTCGACTTAGGTCTAATTTCTTGATTTACTAAGCTTAACCAGATTGATTAAGCCTAGTGCATCCATCACCGATCCGATCAGATATGTAATGCAACTAAGATTTAAATAATCCAAGTGAATATGAAAATTGATTTTTTGCTAGGGACTAAGTTTAGCCCCTAATTTTTATGCAATAAATGATTAAATAAGAAATCAAAATTTAGGTGTCAACAGGTGGTGATTCACTTTCCATGGCTCCCTCAACCATAAATTCCTGCTCTTCAGACTCATCTCGAGACGGCCTTCCAGCTCCCGATGCTTCACCAATCTCGTTAATCCTCAGTCGTCTCACAGGCCTAGTTCGAGGTGCTCTTCTACCGCGTTCACTCATTACAAAGGTATAATACGGAGTCCTGCTCACCCCAGAGCAAAGCACGATAAGAGGACAGCTCAAACAGTTAGAATAACAACTAGCAAACACAAGCAAAGATCGTTCAATCCTACTAACTATCCCATTTTCTCATCGCCCCTTATTACTCCAAACCTATGACCGGGTAATCAGGCCAACCTTGCTCTGATACCACTTCGAGAGGGGATGTCATGCCCCGATCCCCGGGAACGTCATATCCCTACCACATCGCCGCTGGTCATAATGATAACGTCCCAAGCACGCTATCGACCCTAATAACAAATTGCACACGCGGAAGCGGACAAACTCCTTTACATACATAACACCAGGGATAGTCAAATACAAACCGTCAGTACAAAATCCCGCAGATGATTAATAACCCTACGGAGCTACAGTCTAGGCTCTCTAGGATCCACAACAAACAAAAAGGGGATCAGACAGGGTTAGGTTCTTATCTACTCCAAAAAGAACCAAAGATCTCCAAAAGTCCTGGTGAAGAGTCATGATCGACATCAGAAGTCGGAGAACTCAGCATCACTTCGGACCTAAAAAATGTTCCCACGAAGGGGTGAGATAAAATCCCAGTGAAGTCAATGCCTAAGCCTCGGGTTAGGCGATGCCTCGTCTAGACATCATATCACACAATCACATGCAACTTACCAAATCACACCTCGTGCGTTATGCACCATGAAAGAAACGTGCGACCGTGACAACTCAACTATCATCAAGGCATTCAATGACCGTAATGTATCCAGGCACATATCGCGCATTAGACATCGCACCATATCCATTTTTCTTTAAAGATGATCTGCGACGTTTCAATATAGCTACACTACCCCATGCCTACAGCACTCTAGGTAGTGTCCTCTGTAAAACAGGCTCCGTCCCATATCCTATCAGCGACAACATCTACAGATTGTGACCCCATGCCCACGGCACTCCAGGCACAACAAGTAGGCTTCCAAAAAAGGGGTCCGATCCGTCACAAGCTACGATCGGCTACCGATAGTCTCTCCATGCTCCATGCCAGCTTCGCACCACACCAAGACTGCCGGACATCCAACAAGTCGTGTGATTAAAGTCCCCAGTGCCATTGGCACCTCCAGGCACACCGAACTTGTTAGGAGTCGCCTCATCGTTACTTATGTGACCACTCAATCCATTCCTCAACCAGTTATACATATCTTTGATTAATAACAATAATAAAGCACAATCTCAATATGAGCAATCATCTAAGCAACGATAAGAAACTCAATCCTCGCCATGCTTTAACCTTAACCAACTTAATTCACGCATCAAATAGACGCTCGCTTAAAATAACCATTCGCTTGCAATCAATTCACGTCAGTCATAGACCAAGCAATTAACATTCAGGGATTTCTAAATCGACTAACATAACCAATTAGGGCCATTTAACCTATCATGAGCTTCTAGCTTATACCGACCCTAGTTGCACTACCTATGCACCTAGTAACCTAAGCAAACTAATCCAGACGTAATTAACGACATAAACGAGAATTAGATGTCAACCCATCGCCAATTCCTTGAAATAAAAATTTCAATCCAAACTTCGAACTTAACCGGATCGCGAACTGTGAATATCGCTTAACGGCTCCAACTCCCAAAACTTGGTCTACGGCCCAAAACAAAGCCCACAACTCACAGCCCAACAAGCTTGACCTTGGCCCCAACTCAAGGCCCACACTTTAGCCCAAAACAGAATGTGCTGGCCCAGAAATTAGGCCCAAATGGGCAGCCCTGCAGCAACAAGGAATGGTCAACAACACAGGGTACCAAAACAAGGGCTGAACGGCACTAAAACAGTCGGCTGTGGATGGTGGCCGGACCTGAGGTCGTAGGTGGAGGTTTACGAAGGTCGTAGGTGGAAGTCGGCGGTCGGTGGTGGTCGGAGAAGTCGCCGACAGCCTTAAAACAGAGGCGACCAGCAGCTGCAGCAGAGGAAGAACATTGTATAAAGCTCAGATTCAAGGCTGGTTCGTGCTTCAAACAACAACGACACCTCCTGCAACTAATAGGGGACGTCCATAAGGGTGTCAGGGAGTGTGTGGTGGCCGGAGGTCAGCAAGGAAACGAGCTAAAGGCGGCTAACCAACTCAAGAACAGAAACTGCACAAAACCGGCGAAACAGGGGGCAGGTTCGGTTTTCTTCTTACCTGAGCTTTTTCGGGGGCTGGTGGCGGCCTATGACGATGGAGGGATGTCGGATGAAGGGTGAGGAAGTCGTGTGAGGTGGTGGTGGTGGCCGGAACCCACCGTGCAGCAAGAAGGAGCGGCTGCACTCCCTGACCGAATAGAACATGGGATCTGTTCCAGCAGCTTCTCATCGGCTTTCCGGCGGCCCTGGAAGGCGGCGACGGAGCTGGGGGGTGGCGACGGGCTGAGAGGAAGGTGATGGTTGGTCGTTGAAGGGCTGGTGATGGCTCGGTTGATGGGGGTCGAGCAAAAATCGACGAAGAAGAAGGAGGAGAGGAAAGTCAGTCGGTGTAGATTGAAGAGGGAGAAAGAAAACGTGCAGGAGGGTTGTCGTGCAAGCTGGAGGAGAGAGAGAAAAGCTGTCCATCACTTGACTCTTCTAGAGGATAGGGTTGGCCCACTTCCAATAATGCCCTTGTCCTTTAGTTCACAAATATCCAAGGGCATTTTTTGTCCATTCCCTTCTTGGCCGAGGCAATTCCGAAATTTCTCACTCGAGGGTTATTCGGACATTGGCCATCCAATCGGGATAATGAATCCTTCGAGGTCGACTTGGCTACGGCGAGGCTCCGACTCGAAAATTCAAATCCTAAGGCGAATCGACGAACCGATCAAAATCAAACTCGATTCGAACGTCGATTACGGAAATCATCCAATTTCAAATTCTAAATCCTCGAAATAACTTAAGCGACCAAAATGAAATTCTTATTCATACTGTCGTCTGGATTACACTATTTACAGGGTCAGGATTTCGGGTGTTACAAATGCCAATTCTTTTAACTTTCACTAAGAAATTATTTCCCACATTTACTCACTTTGCTCCATGTGAAACTCGTTGAAATTCCACTACGGCATTTCTATCCTTCAGTTACATGATCTGTGGCCCCTAAATCTACAATCCACTAAGGATGAGATTCAGCCTCAAACACTGAACTGTAGACATAAGTAACACTTTTAAGTCCTCAAGGGTTTCTTACTTCTTTAACTTACCACAATCATGAATAGAGTGACCTTTATTTCCATAGTAAAAACACTTCATTTTTTAATGGTTTTCCTTGAAAGGACGTTTTCCTTTCTTATGTTGGTTAAACTTCGATTTCTATTGTGAATTGTTCTTTCCACTACTTAAATCCACCTTGACGTTTATCTCTAGAGCACAAAACTCATTAGAACTAGAATCAACATTACAAATGTCGATTTTAGGTTTTGCCACCATAAGGCAATCCATCTCTAGTTTAAGGCATCATATAATATCCTTAAAAATCTTTACTTATAATGTGGATTTTCATATGCACATAGCTATGAAATAAAGAACGGACTACTGCTTGCACTTGCTATTCATCAGTCAAAACGGAGTCTGCATCTTATAGTTCACTTATTTGTTTGATATATGCCACATAGGTCATTTAATATTCTGCCCACAAGGCATCATATACGTATCAAACCTTAAAGTGATCTATTTCAAATTGGAGACTAATGTCTCATCAAGCTAAGTTTTGTTAATGCCTTCCATTTAACTTTAGCATTTACAAAAAAATGCCTGAACTCAGGAAAAATATTTCCATGCTTCAGCAACATAATGTGAGCAACAGAGTTCAACTTGTTTCTCGTTGCAAGTATCTCTTTGTACTTTCTTAACAATGTAGTAATCTTAACTTCAGATTCTTCCATAACTAGATCAAGAGCTCATAGTGCATCTTGCTCTTTTAGCACATACTGGATCCTATTCCAATATTCATAATTTAGCCATCTTAATTCTATCCTCAATTAAGCTTAACTATAATACTCTAATAAGCTCAAACTGTTGTATCTGAACACAAAGTTCAATAGACATGTACTCATTCAATTATTGATGCCTATACATTTATGCATCTATTTTACACTAACTAATTATATTAATGAATAATTTCACACAAGGTCTTAAAGTCGAAAGTTCACCATGTTCCCAATCATCATCTGAGAATTCTCGCTTGAAATTACCATTAATACAATCTTTCATGTAAAATTGAGTTCATGAAGTTATTAAAACCTTTTAGAACTCCCCACTTATCCATATACCACCAAGGCATTACATTACATAAAATAAAAAAAATCACAGCTAAAAATTTCATTTAACATGAAAGATAGTATTTACATCTATAGACATACATCAATAAGATGCAAAATTCCAATACAACAACATCATGTGACATAATGTATGCTAAGAACGGGAAAAGATTCAATAAACTCTTTAGGGAACTTCTTGACCCTAGAAGGCGTCCCTATAGTGGCTCTTGAGAAACTATATGGTCTCAGCCAAGGGAACAAATCTCTTCGCCAAGGCACATTTTGCCTACGCCAAGACCTCATAGCAAGGGTCGATGTCTTCCTTGCCCCGACCTCTAAGAACTCTATCAGGAATCTTACTCCAAGGTCCTTATAAGAAAAGTAGTAGGCATTTTTCCACAAGCGGTCCAAGACCTCATGCCAATCAGGAAGAGTAGTTTTTAAGGCAACAACCCTCAGATAGTCTGGCATGACATAACCATTACAAATGATTTCTAATATCATTTTGTTCACCGTTATGATGTGATTCATCATGTCAACTCTGCCATCCCATCGATAAAGTGCCAACTCATTCCTCAGCTTAAGGAGTCTCTCATGTTCCTCGTCTGTCCACAGAAATATTGAGATTCGCACTGCACTATGTTCCATAGTTCCTACAACGAATGCAAAATAATAAAAGGGATTACACATAATCCATAGTGCATAAAAATGGTAAAACAAATATACCACATTGTAGGAAATTTCAATACGAACACATCGGCATCAAAATCACCTTAATCGGACTCCACACGCGCCCTCACGCGCCTCTAGAAGCCTCTGCGCGTAGGGCACGTGCGACTCAGCGTTGACCGGTCAACGATTGACCATTGACCCGGGTCGGGTCATGGGTCAAACCGGGTCGGATTACTGGTGGGTCGACCCGCTACGTCATCATGCCACGTCATCGGACACGTGTCCGCCACGTCAGCTGCCACGCAAGCGCCACGTCAGCAGACCGTTTCAGCTATTCCTTGGACGCGCGACGCACGTGAGCGAGTGAGGCCCACGCGCAGAGCGCCCCGACGGCGCGTACGGCGTCCGTTGGTGGCGTTCCGCCCCTCAAAATGCGCGTATCGACGAGACGATTCGGATGGTATGTTTATTTTCCACTTTCACCGAGCGAAAGTGTAAAAATCGCGTCACTTCGCCGCTGCCCCAGGAACCCTATCCCGTGGCGGGGCGTGTTGCGCGTGCGGCGCCGTCCGGCATCACCTCGGGACAGGCGACCACTCCAAATTCTCGTCTCGCCGAGCCCGTTCCAATGATGTGTTCAAAATAAATTTTCGATGGCCAGAACAGAATCTGTCGCCGATGAACAGTACGCTTGGGTCCTGGTTTTTTTCGTTAAAAATTGTCGATTAAAACACGAATTCAGGAAACAAGAACCGACGCTCCGATACCAAAGTTGGAAACTAATTCCTAATCTGTATACGAAATACATGCGGAAAACTCTTGATTAAAGCCCAGAATTAACTTACTTGGATCACTGATCGGAGAACGATTACACGAGGAACCGTACCCACTGTCCACAAATTACGTGTCGCCTTCGCAGTCTCGAGAGTCCCTTCTATCGAACGTGAATTAACTGTGAGGAGGAGAGATTCGTCGTCAGTCTTTTCTTGAACGACAGTGTGTCGTTTGTATCGATTATGGAGGGGTAAGCGTCTGTTTGTTTTTTACACTCCCTTTATTGACTTGAAAAGATACGTCTTTTCAACCTTATAGATAACTGCTATAACTGTTATCTGTGGGGCGGGTGTGATTGCCCGCATGGGCGCACACCGTAAGACCCCTTTTTTCTAACAAGTCAATCCAACTGAAATTGTGACATAAAAGGGATTGTTGCATCGTGCAAAAGTCTTGAGATAATTAAACTGATTCTCTCCGAAAAGCAGACATCAAGCAACAAAAGATTACACACACAGGTAGTCTCAAAGGAAAGCGCTGCATTACCGGTGCCTATGGTGGAAGCACGAACGGAGATGCCATGAGAAGCTCCGATGTGGATTCCGTCTGTGTTGGGGGCTACATTCGGGTGCGGAATTGTTCAAGAACTGGAGATGAACGTCCTGCTTTTAGAAACAACTACATGCACCTGAGTACTGTCCTTGAAGTGCACATTTCGCAAACATACTCCACTACAGCTGTTGCAACGTAGCGTCTGCGATAATTTATGGCATTCAATTACCACACATAAGCTTTTCTCGTTCGGAAGTGCTGCGGCTATGTTATATTAACGAAACATTCCTCGTTTACAGTTTTGGTTAACAAAAGCTGCTTTTTCTTTAACATAGCTACTTGTTGGTTGAGAAAATTATTGCTGCTTAATATCTAATTTGTCCTTACGATTTGCTAAGTTCTAATGGAGCGTAACATGAGATCCTCCCCAACAATTTTCACTAACAGCAAAAGTTCGTGAGAAATCAGTTGAATTTTCAAAAGAGTAGAACAGCGGCAGAGTTTGTGACAAGGAGTTGAAACTTTTTCTAGCCTGGTTAGGAAATTGTTGCTCGTCACAGTGATTCGAGCACTGAATGTGGCCTTCCCAGATTGAAGTTTTGAATTAAAACTCAATCCGTCAGCTCGAACTTGAGAAAGACAGAAGCAGCTACATTATGCAATGCTATATGGAAAGATCGGCTTAATTTATATGCACTTATCTTTCTGCATTTCAATTTTTTTTTACATCAATCCTCACACGACCTTATCTTTATACATCAATGGAAGAAAAAGTATCATGAATATCGCGAGAGACTTACGGCTGGCGCGTGCTCATTGCATCCCTGGTCCCCCGACATATCGAACAAGAAATAGAAGGTTAGAAGTAGAAAAGAAGTAACATTGCGATTGGGAAATTTGAAGTCCAAGTGTTTGATTCTTAAATCAAAATTTGGAGGGAAAATTTCAAAAAAGGGCTCGAAATGGCCTCATTTTTTCAAATAAGGGTCTAGAGTTAATATTGTTTCAAATAAGGGTCTGAAGTACCCAAATTATTTCAAAAAGGGTCTATTCAAAGGACATTTTTGTCTTTTTCATCTTTTTGCTTTTCTTTTCTGTTTTTCCTTTTTTTCTCCTCCCGTCCCCTCCTGTTCATTATCTCCCGGTGCACTACTTCTTCATGGAATGTCACCGAAAGATTGCATCGCTTGTTGTCCCCTGCCATCGCCACCGACTCCCCAAGCTCGCCGCTCCTTCGACCTCCCGCCTGGCACCCATCTTCCCCCTAGGCCCGGCGGCCCGTTCCTCTCTCTCCTCCCGCGGCAGGGCTCCGGTCGTTGACGAAGAGCTACTCTACAATGGTCTCTCGGTTTCTCGTAATCAATGCATTAATCTCTCTCTGTGCGTTGTCTTCTTCTTCTTCGTCTTTAATCTCCTCCAGAACTGCTCGCATCTTCCTCTCATTACTCTTCTTAGATCATCACCTCCATAAAAAAAGCTTCATCTGGACTCTTCTCCGTTGTCCTCCTTGGCTCGATCTGTCCACCATATCCATCTCCAGTCCTCCCCAATCCCACGCCCTAAACCACCGACAGAATCTCAATCTTTCTCATCGTCCATCGCACCTTCCCTCCGTCACGCCTACTCTTCGCAATGTTATACCCTGAGGAGCCGCTGAGAGCACGAGAATGCCGCGATCGTCGGCCTTGGCCGTCGTCCTGCTCGTCGCCATGGCGGTGCTGCTGGTCGGCGTCTCGGTGGCTGCGGAGGAGGAAGTCGTCACTTGCTCCGGCATGGTTCCGATGAGTGACCGCGTGGACAGGATCTCCATCGCGGACTTGGGCAGCGTAGGCCACGGGCGGACGCTGGCGTTTAGGGAGGCCGTGTACCAGATTCGGCATCAGCACCGGCCCGGCAGCACGCTGCTGTACGTCCCTCCTAGGGTATACTTGACGGAGAGCTTCAACCTCACGAGCCACATGACGCTTTACTTGGCCAAAGGCGCTCTCATCAAAAGCCACTCAGGTATCTTCGCTGTCATCAAAAGCCACTCAGGTAACTTCTACTGTTTGGTACGAGCAGAAGCTGACGGAGAGGAGCAGGCCGCCAGGTCGAGGGGAAAGATGGGTGCTGGCGGGAGGTCGAAGGAGTGGCGATCATGGGGAGTTGGTGACAGTGGCAGTAGGCAACGAGCGATGCAGGTCTTTCGGTGACATAGAGGACGTGCTGGGGGAGATGATGAACAGGAAGGGAGAGAAGAGGAGGAAAAAAAAGCAAAAATATTAAAAGACAAAAATGCCTAAGCCATTTTTTAAAACAATTTGAGCACTTTAGACCCTTATTGGAAACGATATTCACTTTAGGTCCTTATTTAAGAAAACGATATCACTTCGGACCCTTTTTTGAAATTTTTCCAAATTTGGAAGAAAAAAGGGGATGATTTTTGGGTACAGGCTTGGGGTTCAATTTGCAGATGTCCGACCAGGCCTTCCCATACCCGTCAAACGAGCCCAACCCACTAATGATGAGCCCATTGACATTCTCGAAAGTCAACCATTTTGATGGATCCTGCCCCCTTCCATGCATTTGGATCTTTTGGCGCCATGATCGCATGCCAACGAGGATTTTTGAGATCACAATTTTTGCATGCAAGTCCATTGAATCCTAGATTAGGTACTTTTCCATACAACAAATGAACAAAAGTTAGTCTCATTGAATTGATATTTTTGCTCCATTCGTTTCGCCAAAAAGGAGGTGCTTATGAAAAATATTTTCCAGAAAGTCATTTTCCAAAAAAAAATGACAATATTTTTCGATGTTTCACTGAAACCTGAAAGTGAACTAAAAAAATATTTTATGTCATTCGATAGGAAAAATCAAATTTTATTTTCCTCCCTGCAATCCTTTTGATAACTTTTATTTATTTATTTTTTGAAAATTCAATTTTATTTTATTTTATTCTTTTCTTTTTTTTTTCCATTTCACTCACTGGGGCCAATGATTGGCCGAAGAAGAACGGAATAGAAAAAAAGAAAAATAAAAGAGAGAAAAATAAAAATTTCGATTTAAAAAAAATAAAGAATGTGAGGAGTAAGGAAGGAGGGATGAGGGAAAATACATATTTTTTTTCTTCGAAAAGAGAAAATCATTTTCTCTACTTTAGAATGTATTTTTTCCATGACTGGAAAATATTTTTGTTGGCTCATTTATTTTTTGTAAATCGCACATCAAAAAATATCTTTCTGAAATTTATTTTCCGCGAAATGAACCAAGCCTTTGTTTCATCTGTAAAAGAACCATCATGTGTGTCAATATCTTATCTCAAAATGATAATCTGAAAATCTCGAATTGACACCCGGCGTGAAAATACGAGTCTACGATAAATTCTCTATTAATTAGAAAAGCATTTTATAGGTCACTGGACGGACTAAATAAGGGAAAGTAAGAAGAAGCGATATGTTGTCTCTATTTCACTTACCACTAGATTAACGTAGGACTTGCAAGGACCCACGAAGTTGATAGGATTCAAATGGTTCTTCTTTCCTCGTGGAATGCTGATGGATGATGCTCCTCCCTCCGTGTTGCATGCATCGTTCCACGCCTTTGTAAATGCCTACCCATATTTCAACATGAAATCATTAGGATTCGTCGAATTATATAATCTCTTATTGTCAAGTCACAGGGAAATCTTTTACACGACCTTCCGACATGGACGGGTACGAAAAACCAGTCATGGTGTCACCTCATCTCCACAAGAGTAATTAAATAGCTAGACAGAAAGTCATACCGAGGAGTCATCGGTGATCAGCCCATTGCCAACTGCTCCATAGTCGAAAACGCTCAGCATTTTGTCGGCAACATCGACCTCGAATTCACTTGTCAACAGTAGTGCAGAGACCAGGAGTGACCAACATACAGAAATCGAGTAACCCCTGCACACGAGAAATCGCATTAGGCGTGAAAAGAATCCAAGATAACACGCACTTCATTTGCAGCTCATTTCGAGATGTTTACCATCATGAGTAGTTCGTCTCGGAAGAAACGAAATCGCAAGGCAAAGAAGCAGATAAAAATGTTGTGAAATGGAGTGATTGTTGTGCACCAGGCGAGGGGTTAATTTATAGTGGATCATGCTTAAAGAAAGGAAATGTAAATTCAGTCAGTATAATCTTCAGTTTCAGTAATTAATAAACTTGCCCTATTGGAACGAAATCGGATTTTGGCAATTATTATTCACTAAATGCAAAATGCTTGATTTGGCTAATTAACTCCCATCTGTGCATTAGTCTATAAATACCACAAAAAGATTTCTTTTTTATGCATTGTGTGTTTCTTCAATTAATTTGGTAAGACCAATAAAGAGAGCCGAGTTTATAATTAAAGCTGCTAATAGACTCATCTTTTTCTTTTTCTTTTTCTTTTAGTTGCACTCAATTTATGTATTTCGCTTAATCCAAATAATCAAATTGGGTTTCTTTTGGAGAGTTCTTCTATCATTCCTTTTGAAATAAAATGTTTTTCATGACCCATTTTTTCTTTCTTTTGAAAGGTTGTTGAGAAAAATTTCCTTTTTTTTATTTAGGACCCATGTGATCATTATCTTGCAGGTATGACACAAATCTCGTTTAAGCCATTAGGAAATGACAAAGAAAGCTGTTTCTAATGCAAAATTGAGAGCTTCCCTTATGTAAGCGAGTTCTTATCGAGTAAAGTAACCGTGAAGGCCATCAATTACTGTGCGAGTTCTAAGCTAGCCTCTTTCTTTTATACCTTGAGAGTTCTTTTTTTTTTTTTGGGGGGGGGGGGGGGGGGGTGGCGAGGGGGGTTGATATTGGAACCAAAACAAATAAGGATGGCATTTGGATATGTGAAATGACGCATGAAATTGATGATGAAAATATTCTTATTGGAGAACACTTCCTTTGGTTTCTTATCATTACATAAAACAACACTCAAGCACTTATAGAGAACAACTAACACTCATCTGAAGACAACCATCTAATGAACCAAAGATAAAGTGAAGCAATCCATGCGTAAAATTCAAAGACCACAAAAGTCAAAAAGAAAAAGAAAAACAAATCACAAAATCTACAAAGTTGAAAATCTTCATCCGACAAACATAACATGGAGGGAGAAAGGATCTAAGCTTCATGATGAAAAACATCCAACTGTTCAATTTTCTTTTCTACTTTCACTATTTATAAATAGTGATTTTTGTCATTTACTATTCATGAACAATGTCGAAGAAATCATATGTTCTTTTTCTTTCGGCGTCCTTCAAGATCACGGGTCTTGAATCTTCATTTGCTTTCTCCTTTCAATACCAAATCAATTTTATTAATATTTTAACAATTTTTTTGGGGGTTGGTTAGACCTTGAGAGTTGTCCAGTAGTACTTGTCTTGTTTCTTGTTCCAAGGTTTGAAAAGTCTTTTTTACTCTGAGTTTGAATAAGTGCATAGGGGGAGGAAGGCCAACAAGCAGCTTCAAAACTGTCACGACCGCCTATCTGAACTTTTTGGTGAAAGCAAGCTCCAATGCTTTGTGGGGGCAATCTGTGTAGATTTCCTTCCTTATTTGTTCCTTTGCTTCAATTTTCCTTGCAGTTTTTTTAACTCCCTTACAATCGTTACCACCATTAGTAGAAAGAGATCTCGAATTCAATTACGTTTGAAGAACAGTTCGAAATAAAGTCGTGGTTTTCCGAGCGAATGAAAAGTCGGGCCGAAAACGAGGCTCGACATTTTCTCACGTACGCGTGTTTGCCATGAATTCTTCACGTTGAAGGGTCATGCAATGCTGAAGGGATTGCTTCAAACTTCAAGAGGGTTGAATCTCCATAAGACTGTGAACCACCTTGGCTCTTGATTTTGACCCAGCGCAATTCAAGATCTTACAGTACTATACCATTGTTTTATAAGTTCGAAAGGCTTGCACTTCTTTAAGAATTAAGCAAGGAATGATAATCAAATAGGAAGGCACATTTGTTCCATTCTTGTTAAACCGTTTCGAAATCTCTTAAGAACTCTAGGCATGGAAGCCCATGTATATGTCTGTTGACACCTAATTTTGGATCAGCCTTTTTTTTGTTATTTCTTAGAAAATTCATGAAAAATCCATAAAAAGTCAAAAAATTACAAAATCAACTTTGGTGGCCTTGACCAGGCTTAAGGAACCATTTTTGACTAAAAAATAATTTTTCATATTTTTTGCATTTTTAATATTTTCAGAAATTAGGAAAATACTAGAAAAATCAAGCAAAATAACATTTGAGGTCACAAAAATATGGAAAAATAGCCAATATTTTTATTTTAAATCCTTTTTCTTTTTCACCTCACAAAAAGTCCAAAATCAGATTCAATTTTACATGTTCCTTTGTAACACGTATGATTGAATTTGGTAAAAAAATGTCAATTGAGTCTTTCAATTTGTAATTTTAGAATTTTCTAGGATCTTGAATTTCAATCTAACTGTCCCTTATTGTAATTTAGCCCAATTATTTGTACAAATTGCTCAATTGTACGAATTTGGCAAAATTGCATACTTAATTGCATTTTGGTCCTTGAAATTAGGCATATTTGAAATTACTTCCAATTCAGAGGCTATCATTGCAAATTAAACATACTACCCAATGGATTTCACCATTCTGAATCGATTGACATAGGTAATTTGGCCCAATTTGGCCATTTGAACCTTCAATTGCACAATTCCCCAATTCACAATTAAATGAAAATTTGGGGTTTTGTTGAAATTGATATGAACTTTTGGGCAAAACCACATTTTTAGATAAAATTCACGTCCTAAAGTCGATTCTGAGGTTTAATTGCAAAAATTCCCCACCAATTTGGGTTAATTTTGAAAATCCCAATTCGGAACCGGTTCAGACCGATCGAGCCGGTCCGCTACAGTGTCATCTTCTCCACTAAGCCTTCGCGCAAATGAACAGTACAAAGTCGAATTTCAACAACAAAATTGACCGACCAATCGACTATAATTGGAGAAGCATTGTTAGGCGTTTGATTCCTTAGACCATTCCCCGTCGATTGGGACCGGAATGATGATCAATGGCCGCCGGAGCGGGGAGTAATCGGCCGGTCAAGGTCCCGGTACCGGCAAAAGTCAAAAATGACAAAGCTCGGATGAAATTCGTCCAAATTCATGCCAAATGCGATCACCAGCGGTCTCGAACGGAATTGCCATTTGATGCCCGTCGATTGCCGGTCGTCGGTGACCATTTCGCACGTGCTTTCACGTGCGAAGGTCACCTATCCCAACCCCCAGTTCGGCGCCAAAATCAAAAAGAGGGATATAAGCCGATGGACCTTCGCAAAGCAGTTAGTTAGTGAATTCAATTGAAGAAGAAGGAATTGAATCGAGAGAGAGAGAGAGAGAGAGAGAGAGAGAGAGAGAGAGAGAGAGAGTTAGTTAGTGAATTCAATTGAAGAAGAAGGAACTGAATCGAGAGAGAGAGAGAGAGAGAGAGAGAGAGAGAGAGAGAGAGCTCGCCCTCCAACCGCCATTGTCGAGGGTTCGAGCTCGAACTGTAAGGCGTGGGTAGGGCCACTTCCAAGCCAAACCAAAGCCGGTGAGTGTTGCGAGGAGGTTGCCCAGACTCCCAGGAAGCGATCGCCGCCGACCGTGCAAGCTACGACCGCGGAAACAGGTGAGAGAGACTTCCGAACTTCTCACTGTGTGTTAATGGCGATCCATATATTTCTTGATCATTCTTGCAATTAGTGTGTGCGTTTCATCCCTTGGACATCACTGACCATCATTGCATCTTCATTTTGCATTGATTCCGTCCAAATACCTCGAATCGAGTCTTCGAACAAAGCCTCCATAGCCGACCACTGTCCATAGTTGCTCAGCCAAATCTGGGCCGAGCGAGCTCAATCCTTTGAGCTCGCTCGGCCCAGATTTGACAAACCCTTTGAGTGGTGGTTTTCATTTCTCAACTCTGTCAAGAGTCACATCGCATTGGGGGTTATGCAGAGGCCGTCCAGTGGCGTGAACAGGTAAATGGTTAGAAATCTTTTTGCTCGAACTGACATCAATCTTCGTGTGTTGATATGTATTAATCCAGGCGCCTTTGGATGACGAAGAGATGTTCATTTCTCTACCCTACACACTTATACCCATTACATAGCCAATTTGAGCCTACACATTCATTTCATATACCCTCATTGGTGATCACTGTCGCGACCCGTCCGAATAGAGGACGCGGCTAATGGATTACCGATCGCGGGTCTTGGATCGGCGCGAGCCCTCCCAGGCCCATACCAAATCGCGGCGGGAGTATTTCTTAAGGGATTCGACGATAAGAGTCGATCGCTTTCGACCTTCAGTGTGGTCGTGGTGGCATGTGCAAATTGTGCATGCATTTGGAGTCGCCACCGGTCTTTCTTGGAGGGTAGACCGGAAACCTTACTGACCGATTGGGAGAGATCGATCAGTTCTGCGGAACCAGAGATTTTGGGTTCGGGGACTTGGTTACGCTGGTGTCATTACCAACGCCCTTTCGGTACCAAACGCGAGTGATGTTCCTAGCTAAGAGTTCATGCATGCGCAAGTTCGGGTGAGGTAGGTTTAATTCAGGGTTTCATGCAGATTGGAAGACTATTCCTATCAATCACAATCAATTTAAATGAAAGCGCAATCAAGTGTATAAATAAATCACATCAATGCATGTCAATTCATATCACATGGCCTCCTAGTATAGCCATAAGGGCTTAGGGAAGGCGTGATTTAGGACCGAGGTAAAATGGGAAGATTTGGAGGCGATTTAGCCCGGAGGGCAAAATCGTCAATTTTTGGAAGACGATTCGCCCAAAGGGCGAAATCGTCATTTTTAAGAATGATCGGGTTCAAAACACCCGGGATGAGCCTTGGTCAATTGACTGTGGCCATTTCCTATTTTTTGGGATTTTCCTGGATTTTTTTTTAAAAAAATTTTTTTGGAAGACGGTTTGCCGGAAGGGCAAAACCGTCATTTTTGGAAAGATCGGGGGTCAAATGACCTGAAACAGGTCATGGCCAGTTGAATGTGGCCATTTCCTATTTTCTGGAATTTTTTAGAATTTTTCTGAATTTTTCGAATTTGTTTGAATTTTTTATGATTTTCTATTTTTTTATTGATTATTTTTTTTTGGTAAGATCGGTGGTCAAATGACCCGAAACAGGTCATGGCCAATTGATTATTAATTTCTGATTTTTTTTATTATTTTTGTTTAAATAAATAAACAGGGGCCGAGTCCATATCGGGTTTTCGAATCCGGATCCGGATCAGGCTGTCGGGCCTAATCCAATCCGGGCAGGAAGACCCGAACCGGGCCCGGTTTTGAACAAGGAACACAAACCCATTTTTTTTCTTCTCTTTGAACCCAACTCCTAAGCCCAGTCTCCCCCGCTGGCCCTAACGTCGGCCCCAGTTCTAAAAAAAAAAGAAAAGGCCCACAAAACAGAATAAACCATACGATCAACCCAACGTAAAAAAAAATTTTACCTACTGCTCATCATCTTCAACGTAGGACGTCCACTTCACTGTTGCTCAACTGCCGCGGCTCCTCTTCCGCACGAGGCTTGGAGCCGTTCGTCATCATCCGTCGGCGACCACCACGCTCCATCGGGACTCGCTCGTCAAGACGCCGGGACTCGCTCGTCAAGACGACGCCTAGCCAAAACGACGTAGAACAGCCCAACATGCTACTGTTCAATCGTCTTCTCCATGGAACCAGAGGAAAGCTCAAGTCTGCTTCGGCTTGCGTCGTCGGCGTCCCTCACTCCCGATCGTCGTCGGCCTCCCAACTGACCCGTCGTCCACTTCACCGTCGGGTCATGCTCCAACAGCCCTTCGTCACCAACGTTGGGTCTGCCTAACCAGGACTGGAGGAAACGACGCCCAGACCCGCCGACCACGCTGCCATCTGGATGGACTGCCACAAGTTCAGGACTCGAGCTTCCTTTCGTTTACGCAGACATTGTCGCTGGGTCCGAGCTCGTATGCGGCATCGTCTGGTTCGGCTCATCCTCGTCGTTGCGGCGCCAGGATCCGTTCGCCATCAATTGTGGCCATGCTCGCTCGCCGCCACATCGCCGGGGTTTGTTGAAGGGACACGAACGTGCGAATAAAACTGATCGGGATGGGGGACGGGGGGACACTGATGGCTAGAGGCTGAGTTCAAACTGGCTCGGGAGCGTCGCCGGATACGAGACAGCTGAAGTTACTATGAGTGGCCGATGGGATGCCACTGAGGAGATGGTCGGCCATGCCGGGCGAGCTACTTCCTTCTCTCATCGGCTCTTGCACCATCTCCTTTTTTTTTTACGGTGAGGATCAGTTTTGTGATGGCGAGCTTCCTCGGCTTTCTGAGGCCGCGGTTCAGCTGAGGCTCGGCTGCCGCGTTCTTTTTTCTTTTGCAGTGGTCTGGTCCCCGAGGAAATAAGGAGGAAGCCGCGCCCCTCTGCTCTCTTCCGCTCCTCCCTTTTTTGTTCACTCCCCGTCTTTCCCTTCAACTCTCTTTCTTTCTTTTTATTATTTTTTTTTTATTTTCCACTCTCCCTTGTCCCCCGCTCAATGTCCTCTAGCAACGGCACCACTCCTTTTTGGTGATATATTATGTTTTCCCCTTAGCTTTAGGAATCCTCAGAGGATCCACCCACCAAAAGAAACATATTCAAGAGTGGGATTTTAATAATCGCGGAGGTTTCGTAACGCATGGACCGAAAGCAAGGAGGAATCTTTGACCCCCTGATCTCCACCATCTCTGCGCTATGTTTATGATTAAAATAAAATAAAAAGTTGATCAAAATTTAGGTGTCAACAGCTGCCCCTCTTTGAGAGAAATCTCGTCAGAGGAATCTCCTCAAAGGTTTCTCTCAAAGACAAGGTGACACCTGAGTCCTGATCGACTCGACTCATGAAACTAACGGAAAATGAGTCATGACATCCAGTTTTTCATGCTTGTCGATGTATGCTCTTTATTGAAAGGGGAAACATTCATTTGACATGTGAGAGTGAGATAGTAGAGAGACATACCTGCCACTTACCTGTTCGATGCTGCTGGTTGCGACAACTTTTCAGAAGATACCTAGGACTCGTCATTTAGAAAATCCTAGGGAGATTAAGATCTGACCTGTATGGTAGGTCATACCATTATTGGATTCCTAACTGGCAGGAACCTAAGGAAGGCGCATCTCACGCTTGAGGATTCGCCAGAGATTTTAATCCGTATGGTGGATCGGACCTTTGTGTTGATCCTTAAGGCGGTATCTACCTCGTGTTGACCTTTATGGCGGTTTATACCATGAGTTGACCCTTTAGGCGGTTTCTACCTCGTGTTGACCCTTATGGCGGTTTCTACCATTGATTGACCCTTCAGGCGGTTTCTACCTTGGTTTGACCCTTTAGGCGGTTTCTACCATTGATTGACCCTTCAGGCGGTTTCTACCTTGGTTTGACCCTTCAGGCGGTTTCTACCATACATTGACCCTTCAGGCGGTTTCTACCATTGTTTGACCCTTTAGGCGGTTTCTACCTTGAATTGACCCTTCAGGCGGTATCTACCTTTGGTTGACCCTTCAGGCGGTTTCTACCTTTGGTTTGACCCTTCAGGCGGTATCTACCTTTAGTTTGCTTTGAAAAGGGGTCTCATGACGAGGGCTCTTCACGTCCGATGAGACTGCTTGAGTCTGTTGAGGCGACATTCTGGGAGCTGGGTTTTCCAGGTATCCTGCAGAAGTTTGAGCCTGAAAGATTTTTCTTCACCAAGAAAACGTTAGTAATCTTTGGAAAGACCACGGCTGTCCATTTGACAAAACCGTATGACTTAAGTTTTAATCATGAAATGTGCATTTTGATGCCGAAGGCTATCCAAAACATTCTTGCAACATGCAAATGTGATCACAAATCCCTTGCACGGAAAATCTGGATCAAACAATTTGAAATTTTCAAAAAGAGTTTGTTCAAAACATCTATTGGAGAATTTCTCATCCAAGAGGGCTCCTCACCGCTCTGTGATAATGGTCTTTTGTAATGAATGTGCTCAACTTCCTACTAACCTGTGCCTAGGTTTTAGGATCATTCGCAGCGCATACATTTTGATCGGTCGGGAGGTCTTCCACGAGACCGTAATGTTGGGCTTGGGTATTGGTTTTCAAGGGGGACCCGCTTTGGAGTCGAGGCTATCGGATGAAAGTCTTCACCATCTGCTCCGGGTTTACAAGTCAAGAACCCTGCAAAATGAGAAAGAAATAGTCTTGCTCGTACTTCTTCGAGCTAAGCTATATGTTAACCCAAGTGTCTTAGTCAGAGGAGACTGTTTCGGGGTCGTAACGTTGGTAGGATTGGGGACAGAAAAAGGCTTGTTTTTGGCCCAAAATTCTTGGAAAGTTTGACATTGGTGATCATTGCAGATTTGCTACCTGTCCTTTCTCTTTTGCGCTTTTATTCCGCGCTTGACACCATTTGGCGAGCAGCCTTTTTGGAATTTGGCTCCTTCAGGGATTTCCTCTTTTCCCATCTAGGCTTTATTGTGGGTCAATCAAACAACTTACACGAGCATCGGCCTTGCTTTTACCAGGCACTTTGCTTTTTCTCGATGCCGTGGATTTTTCTCATTCATTTTTTGAAATCCCACATTTTCTCATCTTCATGGGATCGTGTTAGACCTATGATTAGAGGTCTAACAAAGTTAAGCATAGGAACTTTTTTGCAAACCCTAAGTCTTCTGAAGTGATGCTGCATCAGTCTTGGAATGTACAATGATCACCAACGGGTTTATGAACTGATTTTGCAGGCTCAACTTGGCTATGCAAAGGATTCGGTGTGTGGGACAGAGAAATGAACGCTTCTCATCATCCTATGGCACTTGGATTACCATATAAACAACACACAAAGATTAATGTTAGTCCGAGCAAGAAAATTTCTAACCATTTTCTCCTGATGCTGCTGGACTCACCTCCATTTTGCCCCGGTGTGGGGTGGTTCTTGACAGGGTTAAGAATGAAAACCGCCGTTCAAATGGGTTGTCAATAGTCATCTGTAGTGTTTATGATATGAAACGAATGCCTCCGTCGTCCCAATCCATGTAATCGCTGCGAATGGTCCATTCCTCCATAGGTCCAGATTTTACTATTTGATTCGCTCCACTCATCTCTCAAGTGTATGTAGGATGTGTTTGGATTTGAGCTTGCCTCTCTTTTGAGGAAACATCCTTTTGAATGATTTTAAAAATAATCATATTTGGAAAAATTCATTTTCTTTTCTCCAAAATTTATCCGTCGAGGGGATTTTGTGATGTACCGTGCGTGTTCTATTCATGCTTCAGGTAACCTCCCGATTTAAATCATGAATATCGATGCATTGGAAAATCTTTATGCCGGTTGAGAGTATTCTGACATTTTTTATCTCCAGCTAACTGGGAAAGGGATACTTACCTACCTGTCGCGGCTGCAGACCCCTGCAAATGTAAAGAAAGCATATCATTGTAGGTTCACGAATTTTTCAAAAATCGAAACGATACATCCTACCCTTGGTCATGTACTCTGCCGAGTAGTACATGGGATGTAAAAACTTGTTCCTCTGCAAGGCGACTCCCTCTTGGCTCTCATCCCGTTCTGATGTTGCGTATTGATATGAACAACGTCTATCAAATCCGCCTATCCACGCTTGGAATATTTGCAACATTAATGGTTCAGCTGCCCCCGGTTGGGCAACGTCTGTTCTGTTATTCGAACAAATGGCTCCTTGAGTGATTTATCCACGTTTATCACCTGAGAAGGGAAAGAAAGGAGACATTACTTCGGTATTCAATTGAAGATCGTTTAGGAACGATACATCGTTTTACCAAATAGGTGGCTTCGCGGCCAAACATATTTCGTATTGAAGGGGTAGATCCCATTATGCTCCGCGGGTGATAGTCATTGTTCATGGAACTTGCTCCACGGATTAAATGATTAATCCACGGCCCTCGGCTTGAAGATGCTCAAAGGGTGATGTTGACACTCACGCGCAATTAGTTCTAGATATTAATGAAAGATGTTCCCGTGGGAACCTTACAGTACGATCAACAACATATTCAATAGGAGTATTCAACCCCTTTCCTCTAAGCATTTTTCATCGAGTAGCCATGCCTTGCATCAGACGTTTGATCACCGGCCTTGCGTCACCACTGCGGTGGTCCTTCGGCTCCAAATTGATCGAGCCAAAGATTGAACTCATCGCCAAGGAAATTGCTCGGGTCTTCGAGCCATTGATGCTCAAGTTGGGTATCAACGATTGTTGGGGGCAGATTTCTTTCATTGCCTTCGTTGTGAGGGATTGGAGTCTTTGAGCTGGAACCTTCATCATTGCCCTGTTGGGGTTGAGACATACATTCCCGAAGAGTATTGATCCAAGTGTCCAGCTCCTCATCAAGGAAATCACCTGTTCTTTTTAGCCCTTGGTGCCCAGATTGGGTGTCGTCGACTGCAGGCGAGGGATTCCTCTCTTTGCTCTCGCCGTGAGCAATTTGACCCCTCGAACTGGAACTTCCTCCGATGACCGGCAGGTTCATATGTGCACTCTCTACCAATGCCAGATCCGCTTCAGGGATAGCATTAATGACTGATTCGCGCTCAAACTGAGGAATCCCTATGTGCTGGAACTGTGGCATATACTCTTGAGGAGTATTGAGATAGCTCGGCGGAGCATTCTGATTTGGGTTAGAAGAGTCGCTGACACGACTGCCAGTCCCGTCATTGCTGAAACACGGTTGGGTGCTCTCGGCTTTCCAATCATCGTGGTTGTAATTCTGCCCAGCACTTGAGCTCCAACCGGCTTTATGATGGTTTAACGCTATCCTTCCATCCCTTAGCAATCTCCTATAGTACTTGAGGTGAGACTCAACGTTAATTCTAGAGAGCCCCGGCACATTCATAATCTCGAGTATGCGTAATGGGCTAGCCGAATCAACTCCCAGCTCTCGAATCGCATCAACAAATTTGGTGTGAAGTTCATAGGTCCAGTAAAACCTTGTTCTCTTATCACCCAAAATATCGTCAATACTTCGGTAGCTATTCTCTATGGGATCTAGTCGTTTCAAAAGTTGTCCAGGGAGGGACTCACCGACTTTGGATTGGTTGGCTGCGACAGCGAGTTCGTCATTGGGAGAACTCCACCTGTGATGATTCAGATCCCATTTCTCAGAGGGTGTTGGTGTTGACCCTATGGTGTTGACTTGCTCATGCAGATCTCCAACGGTACCTGGCTGTGTCGGAAAATGTTGTGGAGAATACGGTAACAGCTGAGCGTTATTCGTCAACAGGGATGGTTCATCGAGGAATACCTCACCGAGGACAACAGGATTACCACAATTAAGGCAGGTGGCCTTGGTCAGAGCTTCCTTATATCTCGTGCTTTCAGCTTGAAGCTTCTCATTCTCCTCCTTCAGGACCAGTAACTCATGGTCTGCGTATTGCTGTTTCACCTGGGTTCGTTTGTTGGCGAACCAAAACTTAACCTTCGAAAGCTCCAATCCTATCTTTCGGCTCAACTCCATTTTCTGTTGTCTGCTTGGAGTGGGGCATTCATTGAAGAAAGCTTCGAGCTCTCGGATTTGGCCTGGAGTGTGGCGTTGTAGTTGCTTCCTTTTCCGACTCCGGTCATCATTGTATACTCCTTCTTCGTAGCTGAAACCTAGAATTTCATCGCTGGAGGAGTCAGTCTCTATGGCCTTCGGGCAGGATTCAGCTCCAGGATCTTCAAAGTCTCCCAGCAGTTCGTGCTCAGAAATGTCCAGGTCGGGCGTTTCTAGCAGATGGGAATAGCTTTTAAACATGATGGATCGGAGTATCTCGGGCTGATCTAGTTCACTCAGCTTTCTCTATTCGCTCTTTCGTGTTTGCTCACTCTAGAAGTTTTCTCAAGTGATTGTGCGTGTCCTAGAACCATCCTTCAGGCTGCATATGAAGGCCAGCAAGCAAGCGCTCCTCCCGAGACCCTGCAATTACTCATCGTCTGTATTCCCCTTTCTTTTTCCTCGTGATAGGATCACAAACTCTCTTGCATTGATTCGGTTTCATCGAGTATTGCGCTCGTCCCCTAGTTCAGTCTTCAAAGTGGTGGGTCTACAATCTTTCGGCGCCTTTTATGATTTGCTAGGCCCGAGAACGTGGGGAGCAGCGGTGGACCCGCAATTAATGACTCCGTTTAATTCATTTAGCTCCATGGGAATTAACGCTATCATCTTCTCTCAACCCCTTTTCATCGTTCAAACGAAAGTGGAATTTTCCATTTGTATGCTGTTACTCTTCATTTCAGCATCCCGGGCGCTTGGTGAGGAATGAGTTCGTGGCCACTCAAAATTTTAAAGACCGTCTCTGGTTTCAGACTTAATCTAACAAGGGATCATCACAACTGAGCATGACGATGTTCGTCGATAGCGTTGGTTTTAATATAGAATTAACTATAGTCATTAAAGAAAAATGTTCCCGTAGGAACTTTACAACGGATAAAATGAGTGATCTACTCGTGAACATGTTCTTCTTTCTATGGGTGTTCGTAGTGACCGACCCATCGTGCCCCGAGTCAGGTGCTAGATCATGGCTGTCCAAGCATGCCAGCTTCCCACTGATTGAACAAGGCATCGAGCCCCTCATCGAAGAAATCATCTGTCGTGGGTTGACCAGCGGCAGGCAGAGCACCAGCCGACTGCTGCTCGAATGGAGGAGTGCGCACTCGCTGTACTTGTGACACGTGCTCTTGAAAAGTGTTGAAATGGCCCGGAAGGACATTCTGATTAGCTTTCAGTTTGCCAGTGGTCGGGTTGCTAGCTTGATTGATGCTTAAATTTGGCCGGGTACCTCCTGATGCCTGAGCATTACAATGGCGGTCCCCCCTAGCTTTTGAGCTCGAGACGGATTCCTCTCGGCTTAGCTCTGCTCGGCGCTGTTTTAATAGCTTTCTGTAGGCAGCAAGGTGATTCCTGACCAGTTCCTTACTAAGCCCCGGTACACTCATGGCCTTAAATATGCGTGTCGGAGTTGCTGAATCGATCCCCATTTGGTGAACCACGTCTAGGAATCTGAAATGCAGTTCAGGGGGCCAAGCGAACCTCTTCCTATCGTGGCCCAAAATTGCATCGATGGCTTGACGACTGATTAACTCATCTCTAGCAGGACCCGACCCTATCGAAAATTGTTGTGCATGAGGCTGATATGCTTTGAGCTGGTCGGCGGTAACATCCAGCTCCTTGAAACTGTAGCTCCAATCAAAGCGATGCAAATCCCATCCCCCAGGAGGCATTTGTATCGTCTTCGTAGGATCATCTTGCTCATGCGTGACTCCGGCAAAATCTGGTTGAGCAGGAGATGCCCCGAGGGAGTAGGGTGGTAAATGGACGTCTTCAATCATTGCGTGAGGCTTATCGGGGAATATCTTACCGAGGGCGATGGGGTTATCGCAATGAGGGCAAACGGTAATATTGAGAGCTTCTTCATACCTCATGTTTTCTGTTCGCAGCTTTTGGTTTTCTTCCTTTAAAATCTCGACCACCTGACGTTTGCGTTGAGCCTTCGATTTGGATCTCCTATTTTGAAACCAAAATTGGATCCTCGACTGATTAATCCCCAACTCTCGGCTCAATTCAATTCTCCACTTCTTTTTCAAGTGAGGGCTTTTACTGAAGAGGGTTTCCAGCATTTGGGTTTCCTCCTGAGAGTATTGGTGAGGACGTCTTCTTTTCCCGAGTTGAGCATCGTGGATGTCGTTGTCGTCGTCGCCGTGATTTTGATTTCCGTTGCCAGAAGTGTTGGGCTCCATGGTTTTGGTGTTAGACTTGGTCTTGGAATCTTCGAGATCACTTAGTAGTTCAATTTCTGAGATTTTTGAGTCAGTCGCCTCTAGCAGCTGACAGTAACCTCTTAAATATGTTGGATTGAGAAATGTTTGATTGGTTCTTGCCCACTCAGAGTTCTCTACTCTCTCCTGTATGCTCACTCCCTATAAATTTTTCTTCGAGTGACTTTGTATGTTCAGGGGACGCTCTTTAAGCATCATTAGGCAAACGTTCCCCCTCAAGACCTTGAATTTCGCGCTTAGCTTTTCAACGTGATGCGACTGCTAAATCCTGTTAGGGCTTTCTTCGATGGTTGCGCTTACCTCCCACCTAACTCTAATAATGGTGATCCCGACAAATCTTTTACATCTTTTAATTGATAAGCCGGAAATCACGGACCTAAACGAATCCAATGGTTCTCGTGAGGGGACCTCCCGCTTTACCTCCTAACTGGGCTCCACCAGCATTATTACTGAGACCCTTCATCATCCTTGAGTTGCTATAAAATGAGGGATTAACGTATGGCAGGTTAGCGTTCTCGCATAATCAGCTTCTTCCTTCTAATCTCTCTATTAGCCTCGTCTTATTCTCAAGCCAACCCAACGCAAATGGCCTCCTCTCCCGTGCACACGTTTTCGACTGATGTCTTGGCCTAGTGGGAAAAGCTTTATAACCTATTGGGTCGCGGTTACGCGCACATAACCGATCATTCTGCAACCGCGGATGAAATCCGTGTCCTGCTCGAGGACTTAGATACCACTTCCCTCGAAGGTACTATGCTGGGGAGGGAATATAGAACTTTCCCGACCCTCTTTGCACACTCCTTAGAGGCCTACCGTGTTGCTGATCGGGAGGTTCTCGTGGCTCGCGTCTTGCGGGCTCGTTACAAGGATCGGTCTGATCATTTGGTGCTGACCAACTATCTGGCCGATAGTCACAAAAAGGCCGTCGAGTTTGCCAATGAGAGGGTCGCGACGTTGCTTCGCGAAAGGAGAAAACTGGTGGATCAATTGGCCCTATCCCTGACCGCTGGCGAGCACGACCGCCACAATGTCCTATTGAGGCTGCAAAGCGACTGGCAGGAAGAACGGCTCGACAAAATAACCGCAGACATAGCTCACGGGAATGGATTAGTTCGGGACTTGGAAATAATCACCGAAGAACACGAGGTCAAGGTCACTGAGGTTAAGGGAGAATGTAGAAACCTTTTCCTCAAGCTCGCGGACCAGGACATGCGAAGTCGTGAGTACGGGCAGAGCATTAACAACATGGAGGGTCAGTTGGGCTCCTTTGTGTCGTTAATTAGGGCTCACTTTGGCTTTACTTTTCCACCCCGAATTGTATGACCTGCTTCTGAAAACCCTCCGCTGAGCAAAATAAATGAAAGTTCTCGTGTGTGTTTTAACTTCTGCATGGTTCCTTTCTTCGAGCGTTCGAACATCTTCAACTTAGGTGAGCCGAACCATAATATCAATAAGTCGAGCAAATATGGATTTTATAACTCGCTCATGATCAGATGAATGAATAGCCTCAGACTTATCCAGGAAAAGATTTCTCTCTGTTACCTATTTTTTACCTGCAAATGAAAAGACAGAATCAGAAGGAATAATTTGAAAAAGAAAGCAAAAACCCCTTTCAATCTTATGCTTACCCATGATTAATAAGGACAAGAACTTTTACAAGGGTTTTAATCTTGCGCGAAAAGTTTTTTATCAATATTCTTCGAAAGAAAGCATACTATTGAAAAGGATGTAATTCACAATAATTGCTTTTGATCAATTTCGAGAGGAACGAATTACTCAAAAGTACGAGGTATAATGACGTGTTTTAAATTTAATTGAAGATACGACATCCAAATCAAGGCCGTTTTGTTAAGAACGAGAGTAATTTGGACATCTATCTCGTCATTAAATTCAAAACAACGCCGATATTCTCGGTCAATTATCGTGGATTACCAGCGGCGCACAATCATGCATGAACCAATTTAAGTGTATAATTCCTTCTAGCGAAATTGGGGTTGGATTACCCTATACGACCAAAAAGGTCATGCAAGATTTCCAATTTTGATTTCCTCTAAAGGAATTATAAACTTGACTTGGGAGTATTCGGATGATTAGAGAAAATGCCACTATCACATTCCCATGTCCCGTCAAAAGAAATACAATCAAGTTCCATCTGAATGTATACACCAATAGGTCCCTAATACAATCACTCTAAGGGGTGAGATAGAGAAAGCCTCGATAAAAATAAACCCTATACAAGAGGACTAGTAATGGAAAATGAAACAAAGGAATGTGATCCTAACGTTTAAGGATGCCCCAAGTTCGATCTGTGACCTCCGGATCACTTGCCCCAACTCGTCATCTTCATTGGACGATATCTCAATAATGTCCATAGTAGGCTCCTTTGTTGCTCACTCGGTGCTTGTCATGGGATATCATCCTCTTCGTCTTCTATCAAGGACGCTTGGGAAAAAACACACACATCTATCCTTGAAATGGCTTTTAATCTAATCACCAGAATGCAATGAGTGAAATGCCTATATTTATATGAACTGTAATAGATCTGAGGGATAGAGAGTCTTACCAACCAAACTCATCGACTTGTGTGCGGTTTTAGGTGTACCAACCGCCCAAAGACATGCGCATGAGACAAGTGATGGTGAACTTCTAAAAATCAGAGGGTTTGGCACCTAAGATTAAGGTTCCCACTTCGAGTTCTAGAAAGAGCCGATTCCATTGCACAGCTATCGTTGCATTGGGACTCGATCCATAGTTCGAAGCGAGCGGAATTGAAAAGTGGATTACCCCGCGTTTTTCCTCACGGAGATTCCATTCTCAATTCCTTCTATTGTGTTCCTAAAGGCGGCGCCCGGGGTTTTAGGCGCGGTTGTGTGTGTCCACGTGTTGTGATCATCATAATGCAATTCATGCACAACAGTTTATCAATCAGCACTTCAGATCATCCACACAACATACATTCCTACGCCCAACCTGCATAAGACAATGTTAATCACGGACTACACCCCTTATTTCTCCAATCTGCCAAAAACATATAACACCTACCATAAGCGGACTTACCTCACCTTCGAGAGCGCCTGCAAGGTTAGAAAAATCACTCAGCGTTTTAATTACGGCCTAAGTCCACTTGAGGTCTAGAATCATATGTTCTAGAGCAAGAGTCCCCAGCGGAGTCGCCAGCTGTCGCGACCCGTCCGAATAGAGGACGCGGCTAATGGATTACCGATCGCGGGTCTTGGATCGGCGCGAGCCCTCCCAGGCCCATACCAAATCGCGGCAGGAGTATTTCTTAAGGGATTCGACGATAAGAGTGTTGACACCTGATTTTTGACCACATTTTATTTTAGTTTTTATTTTTAAAATTAATTAAAAATATCAAAAAGGTCTTTCTTGGAGGGTAGACCGGAAACCTTACTGACCGATTGGGAGAGATCGATCAGTTCTGCGGAACCAGAGATTTTGGGTTCGGGGACTTGGTTACGCTGGTGTCATTACCAACGCCCTTTCGGTACCAAACGCGAGTGATGTTCCTAGCTAAGAGTTCATGCATGCGCAAGTTCGGGTGAGGTAGGTTTAATTCAGGGTTTCATGCAGATTGGAAGACTATTCCTATCAATCACAATCAATTTAAATGAAAGCGCAATCAAGTGCATAAATAAATCACATCAATGCATGTCAATTCATATCACATGGCCTCCTAGTATAGCCATAAGGGCTTAGGGAAGGCGTGATTTAGGACCGAGGTAAAATGGGAAGATTTGGAGGCGATTTAGCCCGGAGGGCAAAATCGTCAATTTTTGGAAGACGATTCGCCCAAAGGGCGAAATCGTCATTTTTAAGAATGATCGGGTTCAAAACACCCGGCATGAGCCTTGGTCAATTGACTGTGGCCATTTCCTATTTTTTGGGATTTTCCTGGATTTTTTTTTAAAAATTTTTTTTTGGAAGACGGTTTGCCGGAAGGGCAAAACCGTCATTTTTGGAAAGATAGGGGGTCAAATGACCCGAAACAGGTCATGGCCAGTAGAATGTGGCCATTTCCTATTTTCTGGAATTTTTTAGAATTTTTCTGAATCTTTTGAATTTTTTTGAATTTTTTATGATTTTCTATTTTTTTATTGATTATTAATTTCTGATTTTTTTTTTATTATTTTTGTTTAAATAAATAAACAGGGGCCGAGTCCAGATCGGGTTTTCGAATCCGGATCCGGATCAGGCTGTCGGGCCTAATCCAATCCGGGCAGGAAGACCCGAACCGGGCCCGGTTTTGAACAAGGAACGCAAACCCATTTTTTTTCTTCTCTTTGAACCCAACTCCTAAGCCCAGTCTCCCCCGCTGGCCCTAACGTCGGCCCCAGTTCTAAAAAAAAAGAAAAGGCCCACAAAACAGAATAAACCATACGATCAACCCAACGTAAAAAAAAATTTTACCTACTGCTCATCATCTTCAACGTAGGACGTCCACTTCACTGTTGCTCAACTGCCGCGGCTCCTCTTCGGCACGAGGCTTGGAGCCGTTCGTCATCATCCGTCGGCGACCACCACGCTCCATCGGGACTCGCTCGTCAAGACGCCGGGACTCGCTCGTCAAGACGACGCCTAGCCAAAACGACGTAGAACAGCCCAACATGCTACTGTTCAATCGTCTTCTCCATGGAACCAGAGGAAAGCTCAAGTCTGCTTCGGCTTGCGTCGTCGGCGTCCCTCACTCCCGATCGTCGTCGGCCTCCCAACTGACCCGTCGTCCACTTCACCGTCGGGTCATGCTCCAACAGCCCTTCGTCACCAACGTTGGGTCTGCCTAACCAGGACTGGAGGAAACGACGCCCAGACCCGCCGACCACGCTGCCATCTGGATGGACTGCCACAAGTTCAGGACTCGAGCTTCCTTTCGTTTACGCAGACATCGTCGCTGGGTCCGAGCTCGTATGCGGCATCGTCTGGTTCGGCTCATCCTCGTCTTTGCGGCGCCAGGATCCGTTCGCCATCATTTGTGGCCATGCTCGCTCGCCGCCACATCGCCGGGGTTTGTTGAAGGGACACGAACGTGCAAATAAAACTGATCGGGATGGGGGACGGGGGGACACTGATGGCTAGAGGCTGAGTTCAAACTGGCTCGGGAGCGTCGCCGGATACGAGACAGCTGAAGTTACTATGAGTGGCCGATGGGATGCCACTGAGGAGATGGTCGGCCATGCCGGGCGAGCTACTTCCTTCTCTCATCGGCTCTTGCACCATCTCCTTTTTTTTTATGGTGAGGATCAGTTTTGTGATGGCGAGCTTCCTCGGCTTTCTGAGGCCGCGGTTCAGCTGAGGCTCGGCTGCCGCGTTCTTTTTTCTTTTGCAGTGGTCTGGTCCCCGAGGAAATAAGGAGGAAGCCGCGCCCCTCTGCTCTCTTCCGCTCCTTCCTTTTTTGTTCACTCCCCGTCTTTCCCTTCAACTCTCTTTCTTTCTTTTTATTATTTTTTTTTATTTTCCACTCTCCCTTGTCCCCCGCTCAATGTCCTCTAGCAACGGCACCACTCCTTTTTGGTGATATATTATGTTTTCCCCTTAGCTTTAGGAATCCTCAGAGGATCCACCCACCAAAAGAAACATATTCAAGAGTGGGATTTTAATAATCGCGGAGGTTTCGTAACGCATGGACCGAAAGCAAGGAGGAATCTTTGACCCCCTGATCTCCACCATCTCTGCGCTATGTTTATGATTAAAATAAAATAAAAAGTTGATCAAAATTTAGGTGTCAACAATCACTGCACAGCTTCAAGATAAAAACAGCCCAAGTGCTTGTGGAACAGAAAAGTGCAAAAGTGAGAGTTACATGAGAACCTCAAAGTGAGGTATTCAAAAACAGAATGAACTCAGGTCACACGCCTCACAAGGTGACCAAAGATCCTAGTTCCTAGAAAAAGACAAGGAAAAGGCGGGATCGAAAAAGAGAAAAAGCCAAATCCATATGTGTTAGGAAAAAGACTAAAAGCCTGACAAGAACAAGGCTGACCTCCACCAAAATGTTGAAAGGTCATAGAGTGAAATTTTAAAGGACACCAAGAAATTACTGGATATCTCAACCCCCAACAAATTTGAAGGTGAGAAGAACCTCCGGGATTTTTGCAACGAGAAGCAACCTCCCAAATAGAATTGTCGCCAAATGCCAAAATGACAAGCGATGCTTCTCGAAGATTAGACCCATTCTCAAGACACGTAGTGACGAGAAGACTAAAAGCGTCATTCAAAGAATTGTCAATCAGGAATCGAACAGAGGACTGATCGGCAAGTGATCACCAATGTTAAACCCTTCACGATTCTAGGCCAAAAACTAGCATTTTCTGGTCCCCAAACCTACCAAAGTTACAACCTTTGGTAGTCTTTTCCGACTAAGACGCCTAGGCTAATATATACCTTAGCTTGAAGAGGTACGAGCAAGATTATTTCTTTCTCATTATTGCAGGGTTCTTGACTTGTAAACCCGAAGCAAATGAAGAAAATCTTTCGTTCAAAAAGACTTGACTCAAAGAATGAGTACCCCTTAGAAATCATGTCCAAGCCCAATATTACGGTCCCGCAAAGACCTCCCGATTGATTGAAATGTATGCACTACGAATGACCCCAAAAACCTAGGTAAAGGTTATTAGGAAATTCGAGTGCTTTCGTTATAAAAAACCAAGGTCAAAGAATTGGTAAGAAGCCCTCTTTGACGAAGATCTTCCAATAGAATGCTTATAAGTAAGCTTTGGTTGAAAATTTCAAATTTTTTGATCCAGGATATTCATCATAGGGATTCTTGATCATCTTTGCATGCTTTGAGATGTCTTGGATAACCTCCAGCGTCCTAAGTCATTTTTGCATAATTGCATAGGTCAAAGTAAAGCTTTGCTTGCATTATTATTATCATTGCCTCGAAATGATTGTTATCTCTCCAAATGAGGAATGAGCTCACAAGTATAAACCTTTATGAGGCTCATGACAGCCCCAGATCAAGGAAGTACGCTTTGCTCCTCGATGAAGAGCTTCAGAATCATCTTTCTGCGAGATTTCAGATAACCCCTAAATCCCAAGAAAATCTTATCAAAAGTTCTTGCAGGTTTAAGTTTTCTGCAGGATACTTGGAGTCCCCAGATCCTAGAATGACGCCTCACATGTCAAAAGGACAATCTTCAGAACCAACTTTCTTTAAGGTTTCTAGGTAATCCCTAAACCCAGAATAGCTCCCTTGGTGAACCTAAGAGTTAGGTATACCTCATTCGTGTGACTCTCGCTGATTCCTCAAAGTGTAGGATCAACTTAGTTTCTGACAATCCCCAAAGAACGGGTGCGTCATCCATAGGTTCCTAACAGATATGAGTCCTATTCATGGTCTGATCCACCTGACGGATCAAAGTTTCCGACAATCCCTAAAGAACGGGTGCGTCACCCATAGGTTTCTGACAGATAGGAGTCCCATTCATGGTTTGATCCACTATACGGATCAAAACTTTTGACAATCCCCACAGATCGGGTGCGTCATCCTTAGGTTCCTGCAAAATGGAATCTCACTCTAGTTTGGCCTACCATACGAGCTAGAGTTTAACCGCCCTAGGATACTCAAGAGACGAGTCCCTAGGTATTCACTTAAATCCGCTATACACCGCACATGCTGCACGTGCATCAGGCAAGTAAGTAACATGTAAGCATCTCTATCCAATCTCTCTCTCACGTCAGCAAAGATAGAATGAGCAGAGCGTTCACCGGTAGGACAAAAAAAGATTGGATGTCAAGATTCTTTTTTCTATTCCCTAGTAGAGTTGATCTAAACTTAGGTGTCACATGTCTTTGAGAGAAACCTCTCACGAGATTCCTCTCAAAGAGGGGCAGTTGTTGACACCTAATTTCGGATCAGCCTTTTTGGCTTATTCTTAGAAAATTCATAAAAAAATTCATAAAAAAGTCAAAAAAAATTAACAATTCAACTTGTGGCCTTGGCCAAGCCTAAGGGACCATTTTTGACAAAAAAAAAATAATAATTTTTTTATATTTTTCGCATTTTTTAATATTTTTAGAAAATAGAAAAATGCTTGAAAATTCAAGAAAAATATCATTTGAGGTCAAACAAATATGAAAAAATAGGAAATATTTTTATTTTAATTCCCTTGTCATTTTTGACCTTATCAAAAGTCCAAATTCAAATTCAATTTTATGTGTTTCTTTGTTACGCATATGATTGAATTTGGCAAAAAATGTCAATTGAGTCCTTTAATTTGTAAATTTGACATTTTTTAGGATCTTAACATTCAATCTAAATGTCCCTCATTGTAATTTAGCCCAATTGTTCGCATAAATTGCTCAATTGCATGAATTGGGCAAAATTACATACTTAATTGCATTTTAGTCCTTGAATTTGGGCATATTCGAAATTACTTTCAATTCAGGGACATCATTACAAATTGAAGTTATTGCCCAATGTTTTTCACCATTTGGAATCGATTGGCATAGGTGGTTTGGTCTAATTTGACCATTCGAGCCTCCAATTGCACAATTTCTCGATTTACAATTAAATAAAAATTTGGGGTTTTCATAGAAATTGATATGAACTTTTGGGAAAAATCACATTTTTAGATAATACTCATGCCCTAAGTTCGATTTTGATGTTTAATTGCAAAAATTCCAAGTCAATTTGGGATTAATTTCGAAAATAGGGTCAGAACCGGTTCTGACCTATCAGATCGATCCGCTACAGTATCTTCTTCTTCCCCAAAGCTCTCGCGGATGAACAGTCCCCTTGGTCGATTTTGGTTGTCAAATTGAAGGTCAATTCGCAAGTAATTGAAAGGGGAACGGTAGGCGTTTTGTTCCCATCATCATCCCTCGTCGATCGACACCGACGACATCACCTGACGTCGTCGGGAGGGGGAGTAATTAGCCGGTCAACCTCGCGGGACCTGTAAAAGTCAGCCAAGACAAAAACAGACCAAATTCGTGCCAAATTCGCATGAAATGGAGCTTGCCGGAGGACCAAACGAAATTGGACGGAATGTTTATCCTCTCCGACGCCATTTAGACCTAAAAGTACGTGGTTGCACGTGCAATTTGAGCAAAGGGGAGCTCCCCCCGATTCGGCGCCAAAAATTTCAAAGGAGTGTAAAAGCCAATTGATCCTTCTAGAGGCAAAAAGAGGGTTCATTCGGTTGAGGGGGATTAACAGAATTGAGAGAGAGAGAGAGAGAGAGCTCATCCTCCATCGCCATTGTCGAGGGTTAGAGCTCGAATTTGGAGGGCACTGGTTAGGCCGTCTCCGACCAAATCGAAGCTAAAGAAGATCACCGCGAGCTCGCTTGAAGTTTCAGAAAGCAATCACCGTCGACCGTGCAACCTGAAACCGCGGGAACAGGTGATACGCAGCTTCAAATCTCTCAATGTGCATCAATGGCGACTTACTTGTTTCACGTTTATCCTTGCAATTAGCGTGTGCGTTTTGTTCCCTGAACGTTACTTACCATCATCGCATATCTGTTTTGCATCAGTTTTGTCTTAACACATCGAATCGAATCTTCCAATTCAACCTTCATTGCCGAACACTGTTCGTTCTCGCCTAGCCAAATCTAGGCCGAGCGAGCTCAATCGAAGCTCGAGGTAAGTCTTCTGAACATTGAATGATGCCTCTGTGATAATGAATCAGTCTAATATGCCATGAATTTCATGATTGGGGTAGTTATGCCCATACTGGTTCGAGCTTATCTGTTCTTGATTTTATGGACGAAATGCTTCGATTCTTAGATATGTTGAGCTAGAGATCATTAAGAGTCGATTGGCGTTGTTCTCGTGTCAATCGGTTTAGGTTTGGCCGTTCATCGGAGCCGGAGACGGAGAATTCCCAGCCGTCCATTCCGTCGTAGTCGGGAGGTTGAAAACAATGCATACGTGGCGGGTCAACGAGTCAAAGGTCTAGGTGGCAACACGTGATTGGTCCACGTGGATGCTGAGTTGGTTCGACTGTTAGTTTGTTAAGTTGAGTCAACTTAGATCGGATGGTCTAGGTTAATCGAGTCTAAATTTTAATGGCCATCCGATCAATAATTAGGGATACACGAAAATAGTTTAAAAATCAGAAAATCAAAACCAGTTGAAACGGTGCCGTTTAGGTGAAGGGTCGAGTGGCGTCGTTTAGGTTAGTGAAAGTGGATGGTCCAGATCGAGTCTTGGCTTTTAATCATGACCGTAGATTTAAGTAATCAGATCTGATGGCTCATGCGTAGTTAGGTTTTGATTTGAGTCGTAGGTCCCGGTCAACCGATCCTAAGGTCGTGGAGTAGACACGTGGTTAAATAGAAACCGTCGGATTAACGATTAAATCAAAAAATAAAAAATGTGATACGGCGTCGTTTTGAAGGTTGAGTCCGCGCGGATCTAGGTCTGGGCCGGGTTCCAACCCGAATGGGTAGGGTCGACCCGGTCCGAATTACATTTTTTAAATAAAAAATTCAAAAAAAAAGATTTTAAAAAATCTAAAAAATTTTGGAAAAATCCTAGAAAATCCCAAAAATTGTTGGAAAATTGTAGGAAATTCCTAGACACTCCAGAAATTTCCAAAAATTGAAGATTGACCACATACAACTAGTCAATCCTATTTTTGGGATTTCTTGTCCTTTTTTCTAGAAATCGACGATCCCACCCTTTAAGGGTAAACTGTTTCAGCCTTGTATTTGAGATAGGTCGAAAATGTCTAGATTATGATAGGGCCAGTTAGGTGGCGAATCCTTCTGCTTGATTTTTCGAATCTCACTATTTTCCCTGTAATGACGATTTTACCCTCACAAAAGGGTAAATTATCTTTCCTATTCCAATCGAGTCTTGAAAATTGCTTAAAATTAGGGTTTGGGTCAAGTGGTCGACAAATCCTAATGTTTGAGATTTTCACTTCTCGTCTTCGTCCAAAATGACGATTTTGCCTCTCCAAGGGTAAAATCACTTTTAAATTCCAGAAAAATTATGGAAATTCCTGAAAAATAGGAAATGGATTGGTTTGAACGCCACTCCCATTTACATCATCTTTTGACTACACACTTCATCTGAAATGACGATTTTTCCCTTCCAAGGCAAGTCGCCCCCAAATTGTTCAAAATTGTAATTTTTCCCCTCATAGGCTAATCATGTCAAAATCACTCCTGAGCCTTGATTGATACTTCTCTAGGCTGATAGGGACTTATTAGGGATGCTACACTACTTTCATATGATTTATCCACATGTTCTGGATCCTTGATTTGCGCATTTATCTCTCTTGATTGTGACTGATAGGGTAGTCATTCCCATCTGCATGAACTCCCAGATTTAGGATCTGTCCCCCACTCATCTGTATGAAATCTTAGGGTTAGATAAATCGTTCAACTTAGGACCGAAAGGGCGTCAATTCTGACAGCTGGCGTAACTAAGTCCCCGATCCCACTTCTCTAGTTTTCGCAGAATCGAATAAACCGCTCCCAACTATTCGATAGGGTTTTCGATCGTACCCTCCACGAAACAATTGGTGGCAACTCCTTGGCATGTATACGTATCACATGTCACCAGACCACACGGAAGGTCGACCACGTATATCCAGCCATTACGATTTGGGTAATGGATCTTAGGAGAGGCCCGCGTCCGATCAGGCAATATCGGGCTGCCCATTAGCCTCACTCCTCCTCGAGAAAGTCGCGACAATCATCAATTAGCGGTAGACGACCTAGCTAATCCAACTAGCTTGACAAATTATGGTCGTTTAACCTAAACCGTGTTTCTAACTAATCCGACTGTAATTAAATTACCTAAACACCCTAATTGACTAACCAACTAATCCTAGGCGCAATAAGCGCCCCAACCCAGGATTAGGGTCAACTCACAAAGTGAGTTAGCTCGGGCGGACTTGAAATCAACGACGCGACGGGGGTGGTAACGAACGGCGACAGTGGTTACGGTTCTCGACAAAAACTAGGTTTAACATGTGGTGACTCGGCCTAACACCTCGAGAAGGTCCGGCAAGGTGGTGGCGGTAGCGACGTCGGCAACAGCGGAGCGAACGGCGATCGGCGCTGAAACAGAATCGGACAGTTTAGGAAAAATAGGGAGAACTGACTGTTTTGTGAGGAAACTCAGCCTCGCGGGCTGAGACGAGGCCGAGAAAGGCTAGAGAGCTCACCTAGAGGTCGAGGGGATTCGGTTGGGACTGGAAGATGACGGCGGAGGGCGGCCGACGGCGGCTTAACATCCGCGAGCAGTAGCTCGGGCGAAAATAGAGGAACGACGTGGAGAACATGGCAGGCTGGCCGGGGGTTTCTCGTGGCTCTACTGGCGACGAATGGCTTTTGACGGTTGCTGGGGGTGAGAGGGGAGTCTAAGGTGGTCGTCGGAGGTGGTTATGAGCGGCAGCGACGGCGGACTTGGCCGGGTCAGAGGCAAACCCGAACCGAATGCCAAAATAGAGAACCACGGCTCTCGAGGTTAACAACGGCAGCTCCGGGGCAAGACGGCCGGCGATGTGGCATCGAAGAGGTCGTGAGGAAGCTGAGGGACGACACTGGAGTGGTGAGGGGCGGCGGTGACGTCGCAAGCGGCCGGAGGAAGAGGGGCAGGAAGAGTGGTTCGGGTCAAGGGTTCCAGAACAGGGCACGGCTCGTGTTGGTCTGCTCTAGGTTCTCCGACCGCGTACGACGGCCGAGACGATGGCAACAGGGTGGTGGGGGAGTGGCGAGGTGGTGGTGGTGGTGGTGGTGGTGGTGGTGGTGTGGTTAGGGGCTGTCGTCGCACAAAAACATTAGAGGATGATGAGGTGGTCGTCGGTTAGGGAAGGGGTGTTCTCCCAAAATGAGAGAGAGAGAGAGAGAGAGAGAGAGAGAGGTGAGAAAAAGATGGGATTTGACCAATTGACTTGAGGGGTGATTGGTGGGTTGATTGACTAGTGGGGGCCCACCAAGGATTTGAATTTTCTTGTCCTTTTGTGAATAATATCCAATGAAAAATTGGTAATCAATAATTCAGGACTGAATGAAATTTGGTACACTTGTTGTATGGTATTTTTTGTAATTTCAAAGGTTAGGCTCGGTCAGGATTAGGCTCAGATGCGAGGATCGTAATCCTAATTCGCGGCGGCTAAGAATTTCAAAATCTAATCTAATTTGACCGAAGCTTCAGAATTCATCCAATTATCGTCTCTTCAGTCCTTACGGTCCAAAGTATTTTATAGACTGAAATTCAATTTAATCCATTTTATTGAATTCAGACACTTTACAAAAGTCGAATTTTCAAGGCGTCACATCTCCCATTTATTTTCGGTAGGTGTGTTTAAATAAATTCACATTACTGCTCGGGTCAAAAGTAGTTGTTCCTGATCAACTAGGATTTTGGCAAGCAATCGCCATGTTTTCTGTAGTTAAATCCGATTCCGATCATTTCGTCGACCAAAATTGGAGATGATTAGAATAGTACCTTTTCATCTCACTGTTGCTTTTGCATGATTTTGAAGCATATCTTCTCTCCGTCCCATGACCAACCTTTGACTTTAGATATGTTTTCATTCTTTGCGAAAGCTTTATATATGCAGGTATCTCAGAGTCTGTCAATACACATTTATCGGGAAAAGCACCGAAAAAAAATCCTAAACTTATTGCATTGATCTCAATTCAATTCTAAACCTTTCAATTGAATCAGGTTAGTCATTAATCTTCTCAAGTTAGTACCAATTAAGTCTATTCGGTCAATTTTGATCCAAAACACTGACTATTTACATCGCAAAGCCAAAACTGACATGAATATTTTTAAACATTATTTATTTATTTATTTCCTCTTTTTTCTTCACTTTTTTGCTTGCAGGAGGTCGGCGAGGGTCAACGTTGCCAACATGCACTTGGGAACATGCAAGCACCAGCGAGGCGTCCTTGGCCAGGTTTGGCAAGGCTAACCCTTGTCCAGGCCAAGGCGGCCTAGTCGAGGTCACCTGGGCAAGGGTTGGCCTTGTTCGACATTGCTAAGCGAGGGCGAGGGTTGACAAGGTTCGGCTACTGTCGCGACCTAAAATTCGGTTTGGATTTTAGGTTAATGGATAACCAGATTAATTAAGTGAATTAACTAACTTAGCTCGAGCTCTCCCAAGCTCTACCAACTCGTGACTTAGGTCCACTTGATTTTAATCAAAGGATTTTTAATTTCAAAGCCGCCACTAATCTTTTTTATAGGTAGATTAGACACCTAAATAAAGTACGGGAGAATACTTTATTTTTTGCTAACCAGAGGTTTAGGTTCGGGGACTTGATTATGTTAATTTTTCAATTAACACCCTTTCGGTACCATTCTTGTGAAGAATTTATTCAATTGCAAATTCCATCGATCTCAATTAAAGATTAAGGTGCAATTTCCTTCTTCTTTTTTTAATTTTTTTGGTTTTAATGAATGCATGCAAATGCGACTAGATGACATGCAAAAATATGAAACTACATGACGTAAGAAAAGGTGACTATGCATGATGATTCTTGAAAAATTAAATTTTAATGCAATTGTCGCGACCCTCTCGAGGTTCGCCATGGGCTCTCGAGGGCTAATGGGCCATCCAGTCTGGTCGGACGCGGGCCTCTCCCAAGGCCCATTACCCAAATCACAACGGAGGTATGCGTAGTCGACCTTTAGTGTGCTCTAGTGATATGTGCTAAATGCGCATGCCATGGAGTCGCCACCAATCATTTTTTGGAGGGTATGATTAGACCACCCTATTGAATAGTCGGGAGTTTCTATTCAATTCTACGATAACCAGAGAAATGGGTTCGGGGACTTAGTTACGTCAACTGTCAGAGTTGACGCCCTTTCGGTACCTAAGTTGACTGAATTTTCTGACCTAAGATTTCATGCAGACGAGTGGTGAGTGGAATACGAATCCTAAATCTAGGAATTCATGCAAATAGGAATGACTATCCTAGCAATCACAATCAATAATAAAATGCGCAAATCAATGAATCCAAATATGCAAAATAAACACATCAAATCAACATGACACTTCTAATAAGGCTCTATTAGCCTAAATAAGTATCAATCAAGCTTAGGAATGATTTAGACATGATTTTACCCATAAGGGATAAAGTCGTAATTTTGAGACAAAAGGGACGATTTGCCCAAAAAGGGCAAAATCATCATTTCGGAATGAATTCGGAGTAAAACAATGTCAAAAATAGGTTTGGTCACTCAATTGACCCATTTCCTATTTTTTTTGCAATTTTCATGATTTTCTGGAATTTTAGAAACCGATTTACCATTCGAAGGGTAAAATCGTCATTTTCTAAAAATGGGAATGAAATGTGGAAATCTTAGACATAAGGTTTAGTCACCTATCTGACCCATTGCCAAATTCTAAGCAATTTCCACAATTCATCGGAATATCAAAGACGATTTACCCTTTGAGGGGTGAAATCGTCATTTTGGATTAAAGGGGAGAAAATCCCAAAAATGAAAAAAAATCAATTTTTTGTCATTTTCAGCCTTGGAAAAGTTTTAGAATTTTTTTAGGAATTTTCTGCAATTTTTCTCAATTTTTCTTTGAATTTTTCCTTAATAATTCATTTTTTTGGATTTTTTTTATTCTGAAAAACCCCAATCGGACGGTCTAGAATGCGCCACGTGGCGTCTCGATGACAATCGAATCATTTTAATTTTTGTAAAATTCGAAATTCATTTCTTTTAATACTAAAAATATTTTTTTATTCTGAAAATCATCGGATCACGACACGTGGCTCATCTACAGCCATCCAATCTAGCATTTTTTTTGTTTTTGTTTTTATAGGACGCAACACAATGCAAAAAATAAAGAAGATATTAAGTCATTATACAACATAAACATAAGCAAAGGAGATGGGATCCGGTGAATTTTACGACGTCGGAGTCCGTCGGTGCTCGTGCAACAATGTGTGGGGGTATAAACCACCAGCAGGAGGCTCGGCCTTCCGATTCTGGGGTAGCACAATATAATTTACAGAAAATAAAAGAATAGAATGCCTTGGCCACCAATAGGAGGCTCGGCCTTCCGATTCTGGGTCTAATAAGTAAAATGTAGAAAATGCCCACTTTTATTAAATGCAATACAACACAAATTAACTATATGATGCATGAAATGCTATGACATAAAGTAAATACGCAGCAAATATTCAGACACCAACAGGAGGCTCGGCCTTCCGATTCTGGGTCTAATAAGTAAAATGTAGAAAATGCACACTTTTATTAAATGCAATACAACACAAATTAACTATATGATGCATGAAATGCCAGGACATAAAGTAAATACGCAGCAAATATTCAGACACCAACAGGAGGCTCGGCCTTCCGATTCTGGGTCTAATAAGTAAAATGTAGAAAATGCACACTTTTATTAAATGCAATACAATACAAATTAACTATATGATGCATGAAATGCTAGGACATAAAGTAAATACACAGCAAATATTCAGCAACCTTAAAACTCCAGAACATAGCCTATCCTCTTAGGAAGCCATCTCCGAAAATTTCACCTTAAAAGGAGTCCAAATGAGTGAGATATGACCACAATACCTCAGTTCGCTCGACTTTCGTCGACTGTTTTTCAAAAAATCACCATAATTTAACCGGACCTCGAAAATTCATGAAACTAACGGGAAATTGTTAAGGACATCTTAACTTAACCTGTGGTGGTCAGAGGGAGTCGGAACGGTCGCCGGAATGGCTGATCGTGGAGGACGACGGCGGCGGCAGAAACTGGTCGGTACAGAGTCAGCAGCGACCTTTGCTCATTCAAACGGCTCTACAAGGCAAATGTCTGGGCCAAATTGGACTCACAATATGTCGTTAGAACGGCAAGAGAATAAGATTTCTAACAGTATATGGCTCGTTCTCATACGATTCCTAACGAAAGAGTTATGGCCAAAAAACCGGACGGTTTTGGGTCTGGGCGGCGAGCTGAGCGAGAGAAATAAAAAAACGAAAATGAAAGAGAGAGTTGAGGGAGATGATGAGGGGGATTGCGGTATCCAGGAGCTCCACGAGGCCGCGATAAACAGCAAGACGGACGGGATCTCGGCACGGCGTCGGAGGGTGGCGGAGCAAGGTGGTGGTGAGGGTGGTCGGCGTAATCCAAGGGAGGAAAAAAAATGAAGAACCAAAAACTAGGAAGAGGAGGGAGGAAGAAGAAGAAGAAGAAGAAGAAGAAGAAGAAGAATGAAGAGGAGGCCACGGATGATCGTGGGAATGGTGAGATGAGGGAGTAAAATAATAAAAATAAAATAAAATAATAAAATAATAATAAAATAAAATACTAAAAAGTAAAAATAATAATAAAATAATCAAAAGCAAAGACAAAATGATGAGTCCCCTTTTCCTTTTGAATGATGATGTTTTCACTCCTTTTCCTTTTAATCATTACTAATATTTTTGTCAAATTCAATTTTATGATGATCAGAGAACACCTAAAATCGAACCTGAATTTTACTGTTTTATGAGGTCCTAAAGTAAAGAAAAATAAAAAATACCGACTATTTGTATATATTTTTTTTACCTCAAATATTATTTTTTCTTGATTTTCTTCTTTTTTTTTTCTTTTTTTTTCTTTTTTTTGTATTTTTCGAAAATATATTAAAAAAATGAAAATTATGAAAATTATTTTTTTGGTCAAAATGCTTCATTTAGCTTGGCTAAGGTCACCAAAATTAATTTTTCAATTTTTCAACTTTTTATGAATTTTCTATGAATTTTCAAAAAAATAAAGAAAAAAGGAAAAAAAAAAGTTGATCAAAATTTAGGTGTCAACAGCTGCCCCTCTTTGAGAGGAATCTCGTTGGAGGAATCCCCTCAGAGGTTTCTCTCAAAGACAAGGTGACACCTGAGTCCTGATCGACTCGACTCGTGAAACTAAAGGAAAATGAGTCATGACATCCAGTTTTTCATGCTTGTCGATGTATGCTCTTTCTTGAAGGGGGAAACATTCATTTGACATGAGAGAGTGAGATAATAGAGAGACATACCTGCCACTTACCTGTTCGATGTTTGTGCGATTTTCGCGGTGTTTGATGGATTCAAGAGAATTTCTAGGAACTCGTTACTAAAGTATCCTAGAGAGGTTAAGCTCTGACCCGTATGGTAGGTCAAACCATAATGGGATTCCTAACTGATAGGAATCTAAGGAAGACGCGTCCCATTTGGGATTTGCCAAGGATTTTGATCCGTATGGTGGATCGGACCATTGAGTTGACCATTTAAGTGATTTTCACTATTGGATTGACCCTTCAAGCGGTTTCTACCATGAGTTGACCCTTCAGGCGGTTTCTACCATGAGTTGACCCTTCAGGCGGTTTCTACCTTCATGTTGACCCTTCAGGCGGTATCTACCGTGAGTTGACCCTTCAGGCGGTTTCTACCATGGTTTGACCCTTCAGGCGGTATCTACCATGAGTTGACCCTTCAGGCGGTTTCTACCTTGGTTTGACCCTTCAGGCGGTATCTACCATGTGTTGACCCTTCAGGCGGTATCTACCTTTGTTTTGCTTTGAAAAGGGGTCTCATGACGAGGGTTCTCCACGTCCGATAAGACTGCCTGATTTTTGAAAAGGGGTCTCATGACAAGGGTTCTCCACGTCCGTTGAGACTGTTTGAATTTTGAAAAGGGGTCTCATGACGAGGGTTCTCCACGTCCGATGAGACTGCTTGATTTTTGAAAAATGGGTCCTGGGACGAGGGTTCTCCACGTCTGATAGGACTCTTTCTTTTAAAAGGGTTTTTTTTTCTTTTTTTTAGAGATCCCGAAGTTCGTCGGGAATTCAGTTTTGACGCAGTGAAAGATTTTATTTTGACAAAGCTTTACTTGCGTCTGTTGAGGCGACATTCTGGGAGCTGGGTTCTCCAGGTATCCTGCAGAGGTTTGAGCCTGAAAGATTTTTCTTCACAAAGAAAACGTTAGTAATCTTTGGGAAGACCACGGCTGTCCATTTGACAAAAACCGTATGACTTAAGTTTTAATTGTGAAATGTGCATTTTGATGCTGGAGGTTATCCAAAGCATTCTTGCAACATGCAAATGTGATCACAAATCCCTAGCACGGAAAATCTGGATCAACAGTTTGAAAATTCCAAAACGAGTCTGTTCGAAACATCAATTGGAATATTTCTCGACAATGAGGTCTTCTCACCTGTTTTGAGATAGTGGTTTTTATTGGGGACGCACTCAATTCCCTACTAACCTGTGCCTAGGTTTTAGGCTCATTCGCAGCGCATACATTTTGATTGGTCGGGAGGTCTTCCACGGGACCGTAATGTTGGGCTTGGTTATTGATCTTCAAGGGGGACCCGCCTTGGAGTCGAGGCCATTGAATGAAAGTCTTCACCATCTGCTCCGGGTTTACAAGTCAAGAACCCTGCAAAATGAGAAAGAAATAGTCTTGCTCGTACTTCTTCGAGCTAAGCTATATGTTAACCCAAGTGTCTTAGTCAGAGAAGACTGTTTCAGGGTTGTAACATTGGTAGGATTGGGGACCGAAAAAGGCTTGTTTTTGGCCCAGAATTCGTGACGGGTTTGACATTGGTGATTATTGCTGATTTGCCTCCTGTCATTTCCTTTCTGCATCTTTGGTCTTTGAGGTGCGCAACCGATTTTGAGGTGTGTCTCTTGTGGTATTAAGAGGTTGACAACTCTTTTTGTGTTTTTGCTCCACAGCTGACATCATTTAGGGAGCAGTCTTCTTGATCTGACTCCATTAGGGGTTTTTCCCTCTTCTTTTCCCTACCAGGTTTCTTTAGGGATCGATCAAATTGTTCACCCGAGCATCGGCCTCGCTTTTACCATGCACTTTGCTTTTTCTTGATGCTGGGGATTTCTTTAATCTGTTGTCGCAAGTGGGATGCTTGGCAATTGTGCTAGATATATGACTTGGCTCTTGGCACGCTTGAGTATCAACTTAGTAGTTTCTTCGTAAACCCTAAGTCTTGAACTTCTCCATTCCTGAAGTGATTTGTCTTTGCTTTGGAACTTGCAATGATCACCAATGGGTTTATGAAATGAATTTGCAGGCTCAACTTGGCTATGCAAAGGATATGGTGTGTGGGATAGAGAAATGAATGCTTCTCATCATCCTATGGCATTTGGATTACCATATAAACAACACACAAAGATTGATGTTAGTCCGAGCAAGAAAATTTCTAACCATTTTCTCCTGATGTTGCTGGACTCACCTCCATTTTGCCCCAATGTGGGGTGGTTCTTGACAGGGTTGAGAATGAAAACCGCCGTTCGAAGGGGTTGTCAATGGTCACCTGTAGTGTTTGGGGATAAGAAACGAATGCCTCCGTCGTCCCAATCCATGTAATCGCTGCGGATGGTCCCTACTTCCGTAGGTCCAGATTTTGTTATCTGATCCGCTTCACTTCTCTCTTAAGTGTGTATAGGACGTGTTTGGACTAGGCTTTGCCTCTCGTCTTTTGAGAAAACGTCCTTTTGAAAGTTTTGAACAACTTTTGATTGGAAAAAAATCTCTTTCATTTTCTCCAAAAATTTTACCCGTCAGGGGGATTTTATGATGCACCATGCATGTTCTTATTCATGTTCAGACAACCTCCTGTTTTAAAACATGAATGCCAATGAAGTTTGAATTATATGTCTTTTCTAGACATTAGATTCTGAAAGCTTTTCTTTTTCTCTCTATTTTTTATTTAACATTTTCAATGGAATGGGGAAAGGGATACTTACCTGTCCCCCGCGGCTGGAGATCCCTGAAAATGCGGAAGAAACATGTTATTGTACGTTCACGAATTTTTCAAAAAATTAGAATGATACAATTTACCCTTGGTCATGTATTCCAACGGGTAATACATGGGATGTGAAAACCCGTTTTGCCTTGATGGCGAGCCCCTGTAAAAAACAAACAATAAGTGTCAGTTTGCGTTCCAAAATTCAAGACAAATTGGAACGATACCGCCTTGTTCTTGCTTGGCGTTTTCATTTGAACACAAACGCGCGGCTTGCAGAAATTGGCCATCTATATTGTGGCCATGATCCCTCCGTTTGGTTGGCGATGAATCATTCTCGAGGATTTGCCCCAGAGGAGATCCATTTGTGTTTTTGGGCGCATTCCAGCGCCATTCTTCAAAGTTCCTTTTATTCAAGGAAAAAGGAAATTGTTATCGGAATGCATGTCAAAGCATGATGTGTGGAAGCAATACTTTTTACCCTCCACTCGATCTTATAATCAAAGACCATTTCTTGGAGTGCATGACTTCCAAGGCCGATAATTTTGTTCGCTCCCCAATTAGTGAGTTCTTTTCTTTTGTGGCTTTCGGCGCCAACGCCTTCCTGTTAAATGAGGAAAAACTCATGTTACATGTGGGATCTTTGGAGATCAAATTGGAACGATACAAAGTTACCGTTCACCCAAATTTGTATCTTGGGGTTTACTTCTGATGCGGACGACTATGTCATTGCGTCCCTGGATTTTGCCAGAGAAGAAACGTCCGGCGTACAAATGATTCACTTGCCCCAGTTAGGCATGGTTTTTCATACCTGCCCCAGCTAAATTCATTCCTGCATTTTGCTACAATCATCATCCACTTTGGGAATGTCTTCTCTCGTCTGTATTTATGGGTGTTGTTCGTGAGATTAACGGCCGTTCTGCCCCAGTTGGGCGACGTTTGTCCTGGCAACATGCCTTAGCGCTTTCTGTGTTTGTTGGCAATTTTCAATTCAATTTTGACAACGTCCATGCACCTGCACATGAAGAAACAGGTGTAGGTTTTGACTTCATTTGAAATTTCAGGAAAGAGATACTCCCTTCGGGGTTTCCAACATTTGAAGGGACGGTGTTCTTCAAGTATTTTGCCTTGGTAAGGCTTGTCTTGATGTTTGCTATCTCTGGATTTAATAACCCTGGTCTGATGCGTCTTTATGGGGGATCATGAGAGTTTGCCCCCGGTTTGGCCTCTTCAAAGAAAATGGGAGAACTCACTCCCATGGGTTTCGCCGATTCTGATCTTCTATCTCAATTGTCAGAATCTTCAATTATTTTTATTCGTCTCTAGATGGCTTGACGGTCTTGGGATTTGTCGTGTGGCGGTTTTGTGATTCTCTCAATCATCGTCGTCATTTGAAGTATTTGATGTTTCTCTTTTCCGGGTAGCGGAGCGATTTGTCCCCAACCACTGGATGCTTTGTCTGGGGCTGGCTGATTTAGTCGTAGGCAATTTGATCCTGCCGCATTGACGTATTCAGGCTATTTGACATCAGTAAGCTTGGGTTTACTCGTGATTGAGTACTTCAACAACCTGCGCGATGAAAGGAGTGAAAGAGTCAATCACCGCGTAAGGAGCTTTAATTGAAACGATTACGGATTTACTATCCCCGCTCTGGTCACTTCTGGCGTCCAAGACGGTGGAAATTCTTCAGTTGTCCCATTCATTCTCGTCATCACCTGTAAGAATGAAAAACCATATCAACTCGTGAACCAGTCAATCTGATTTGGAACGGATACAACTTTTTCGACTTAGGGAGAGCCAATCCTAATTAGGTTGCTCCTTCTTCATAATTTGATTCAATTTGTCATTGCAATCCCAATGGGTGACTGTTGACACCTGATTTTTGATCAGTCTTTCATAGTTTATTTTTAAAAAATTCATAAAAAATCTATAAAAAGTTAAAAAAATTAAAAAATCATCTTTGGTAGCCTTGACCAAGCTAAAGGAACCATTTTTGATAAAAAAAAAATAATTTTTCATATTTTTAAATATTTTTTAATATTTTCCAAAAATAGAAAAATACATGAAAAATGAAGAAAAATAGCGTTCGATGTCGTAAAAAATATAGAAAAATAGTCAATATTTTTATTTTAATTTCTTTTACATTTTGAACTGATAAATAGTCAAAATTCAAGTTCAATTGCATGTGTTTCTTCACGACGCATAGAGTTGAATTTGGCAAAAAAATGTCATTCGAGTATTTTAATTTGTAAATTTCTACATCTTTTTTAGTCTTGACGTCCAATTAGATCGACCACCATCTACAATAAATGCCCCTTGCTGAATATTTTCGTTTTTGTTTCACATGATTTCATGGTGTAAAATGCCGAGTGGATCCCCAAATGTAATCGGGTCGGCATGAGCTCGATAGCTTGTCCAAGACCAAAGCAGGGCACGGTGAACCCCACGTGAGTACTCTCGAACTCCTGCGATGCTTCTTGATGCTTTTCTTAGGTTAGATCATGTGTAGAACGGCCAGGACAGCTCCTTGCCGGAGAATAATTTCGGGCGGAATAAGTGATCTAGGCTAGTGTGATTCTGCTGTGTCGGGCATCTAGTATGTTGTAGAGGAGATTCGTACGAGCCTAGAGGCATTGATTTCACGTGATTTGGACGTCGGAAGGCCGAGATATGGCCCTCCGATGAGGCGCCGGCATGCTTTCCCGACGAGGAGTTGACCGGTCAAATGCTTGTTGACATGGTCAATGCCGATTTTTATTTTATTTCATTTTATTTTTTTCGAATAAAAAAGAATAATAATAAAAAATAGAAAAATTCAAAAAAAAAGAAGAAAATTAAAGAAAAATTTAAAAAATGGAAAAATTGCAAAAAACTCCTAAAAAATTTCTAGAAAATTTCCAAGGTTGAAAATGACCAAGAAAAATTGATTGGTTGTCATTTATGGGATTTTTCCCTGTTTAATCCAAAATGACGATTTTACCCCTCAAAGGGTAAATCGTCTTCATTATTCCGATGACTTGTGGAAATTGCTTAGTATTTGGTGATGGGTCAAGTGAGTGACCAAACCTTATGTCTAAGATTTCCACATTTCATCTCCTTTTTAGAAAATGACGATTTTACCCTTCAATTGGAAAATCGCTTTCTAAAAATTCCAAAAAAAAAAAAAATCATAAAATTGTCAAAAAAATAGGGGACCGGTCAATTGAATGGCCAAACCTATTTTTGCAAATCGTCCCAAATCATCTCAAAATTACGACTTTGCCCCATGATGGGTAAATTCATGCCTAAATCATTCTTGTGCTGTGATTGATAGTTCTCTAGGCTAATAGGGCCTTACTAGGAATACTATGTGATTTATTTGCATATCTAGATTCCTTGAGTTGTACATTTTTTCACTGATTGTTATTGCTAGAATAGTCACTCATATCTGCATGAATTTCTAGACTTAGGATTCGTACCTTACTCATCTGCATGAAATCTTAGGTTAGAAAATTCAGTCAACTTAGGTACCGAAAGGGCGTCAACTCTGACAGTTGGTGTAACTAAGTCCCCGAAACCATTTCTCTGGTTCTCGCAGAATTGAATAGAAACTCCCAACTATTCGATTGGGTGGTCCAATCATACCCTAAAAAAATGATTGGTGGCGACTCCATGGCATGCACACTTAGCACATGTCACTAGACCACACTGAAAGTCGATCACGCATACCTCCGTTGCGATTTGGGTAATGGGCCTTGGGAGAGGCCCGCGTCCGACCAGACAGGACGGCCCATTAGCCCTCGAGAGCCCGACAACCTCAAGAGGGTCGCGACAGTGACATCTGCTGAAGGCACATTTCTTTCCGTCTTATAGGGAAGACAAATTTTCCTTCGTTTGTCTTTGACCATCTTATCCTGTAGACAAAAGACATAAAGGTCCCCGTCAGGTATAATATTCGAAGGGCTTATTGGAACGATTATAGTTTCACCATCGTTCCATGATCATCTTGCATGTGATCGGATGAGGACATTTTCGACAAATGTATGCCATGTAAAACATGTCCCTCGTGTCTATCCACAAATGGATTTTCCTTCTCTACCTGTTTTTCACCTGAGAGGAAAAGATAGGAAATATTATGCCGGTATCTGATTGAAGATCAATTAGGAACGACACGTCTTTACACTTGACCCGGCTGCCCCGGTCAAAAGGCATTTGCCCTCATCAGTTGACTCTCCAGGGTGGTCCAGCGCTTTTCCATGCCATCCTGGTTCGTTTAAACTCGCGACTGATTCTTCACACAAGTCTTTGGATTTTGATTCATAAGCGGCGCTGAATGACCTTTTGGTTTCGAGGTGTACCAATCATTCACATACATGCGCATGAGACCAGTGAGGTTTGACTTCTAAGAATCAAAATAGGGTTTGGAACCTAAGGCCAAGGCTCCCACTTCGAGTTCTAGAAAGGGTAGATTCCATTGCACAACTATCGTTGCATTGGGACCCAATCCATAGTTCGAAATGAGCAGAATTAAAAATGGATTACCCCGTGTTTTTCCTCACGGAGATTCCATTTTCAATTTCTTCTATTGTTTTCCTAAAGAGGGTGCCCGAGGTTTTAGGCGCGGCTGTGTGTGTTCATTGTGTCGTGCTAAAGCAATAAACATGCATTTCATTTAGCAAACACCGCTTCAATATAAACATCCACACAATCATACATCCTAAACTCCTACCTGCATAAGACAGAGTTAACGAACACTTCACCCCTTATTTCTCCAATCTACAAAAACATTTAACACCTCAAGGGTTAAAGTACGTACCTCAACTTGAAGAGCATCTGCATAAAACATGTCAGAAAAACCAATCAACTTTTTAATCGGCTCAAGTTCTCTAAGTCCCCAGCGGAGTCGCCAGTCTGTCGCGACCCTCTCGAGGTTCGCCATGGGCTCTCGAGGGCTAATGGGCCATCCAGTCTGGTCGGACGCGGGCCTCTCCCAAGGCCCGTTACCCAAATCGCAACGGAGGTATGTGTAGTCGACCTTTAGTGTGGTTGTCGCGACCCGTCCGAAAGCGGACGCGGCTAATGGATTACCGATCGCGGGCCTTGGATCGGCGCGAGCCCTCCCAGGCCCATACCAAATCGCGGCGGGAGTATTTTTCAGAAGGATTCGACGATAAGAGTCGATCGCTTTCGACCTTAGTGTGGTCGTGGTGGCATGTGCAACTTGTGCATGCATTTGGAGTCGCCACCGGTCTTTCTTGGAGGGTAGACCGGAAACCTTACTGATCGATTGGGAGAGATCGATCAGTTCTACGGAACCATAGTTTTTGGGTTCGGGGACTTGGTTACGCTGGTGTCGTTACCAACGCCCTTTCGGTACCTAACGCGAGTGATTTTCCTAACTAGGATTTCATGCAGGCGCAATTTTGGGTGAGGTAAGTCTGACTTTGCACATTAACCAGTTTAACATGCTCACGTAATCATAATAAATAAATAGATGTCAATCACATAAACATCTATCCTACGTGGTGATCATGGAATTATGATTTAATGGGTCTCGAGCCAATGAGACCACATTTAATCATTTTAATATTTTAATAACGGAGAGCCGCTCTTCGCTTCTTCTTGGTTTCTTGAACTCTTCAAGAATTGGTCCCCAAAGAGCTCGCCGACTTAAAAGGCTCCTCCACGTAATCCTCGTAGCATTTACATCAACAATTGACTATGCTAAAAATAAAGATTACATGAAAAATAAAAGGAGTACGCAGCCTCCATTTAATAATTACAACCCCAAATATATAAATAATCATCATACATTCATATATACATCAATCACATTGATTAGGATTTTTCCATGATCACCACCCTTCCACGTAAGTAATAAATTCACAATTTAAAACTTAGGAAGGCACAATAAAAATTCTACGTTGAATCATATTCAGAATTTTTACGTAAAATAAGATAGCCATAAATTTTCGATTCAAAATTGATTTAGTCTCAATTTTTGCTACGTTGATTAATTTATCATATAAAATAATCAACCTCCATTAGCCATGTAAGACGAACAATTCGTTAATACATATTGGCCATAGTATAGCAAAAATTGCAAAAAATCAACTAAATGCACGAAAACACCTAAGGATTGGCTCCGATACCACTGTTGGGATCCACGTAACACGTAGCGGAAATAAATAACAACCCATACATGTATCTTCAGAGGCGTACTTCGTGCATTTCAATCGAAAAAAAATCACAAAGTCTCAAAGGGAGTAAATAGATTACCTCTCGTAGCGTGCTTGAACGGAGGTGTCGGTTCGATGTTCTTCGATCTCAGCCTCCACAAGTGTTAGGCATCTAGTTCGGACGCACCACCAATTGACGAACGGGGAGACGACTAATAACTCCACAACAATTGTGCTAGCAATATGCGGAATCAATATTCCGAACTTAGTATATTTTGCTCACTCAAGATTATGAGAATATAGAGAGTGTTTGTGTTCTTCTCTCTAAGCTCTCAAAAATTTGCACACTCTACAAAATGTCTCTCCCCTCTCAACCTCAAAACTCTTGCCATCCTTTTATAGCCAAAAATACCTTCCAATAAATTGTATTTAAAAATAGCACTAACAATTATAAATTCTATCAAAAAATAGCACTCACAAATAAATGACATTTAAAAATAGCACTAACAATAGCACTCACAATTTATAATACAAAAATGCTATTTAAAAATAGCACTAACAATAGCACTCACAATTTATAATACAAAAATGCTATTTAAAAATAGCACTAACAATTATAAATTCTATCTAATAATAGCACTCACAATTTATGATAAATAAATGTCATTTAAAAATAACACTAACAATAGCACTCACAATTTATGATAAATAAATGTCATTTAAAAATAGCACTAACAGTAGCACTCACAATTTATAATACAAAAATGCTATTTAAAAATAGCACTAGCAATAGCACTCACAATACAAAAATGCTAAAAAAAAAAGGCACTAACAAATGTGTTAAAAATAATAACCATTATTATTATTACAAGAGTTAAAGAGGTTACCAAACAGTACAAATATGCATAATGTATAAATACGTATGACGTATAAATACGTAGAGCATACGTATACATCCGTGAAACCGGGGACTAATTGAAAGAAAAATGTGCAATTAAGCCCTTTTGGTAAAAATTGATTAAATTGGAGGGCAAATTGACCTAATTGCACTTTAAGACTTTAGAATCCAATGTCATAGCTTATAAAAAGTGAGAATTGAAAACTAAAAGACTCGAAAAGGATTTTTTTTTTTTTTTTAGGCTCGGTTCGGGTTTATGTTTGTGAAGGAACATAGTGACCCGAGCCGAATTTTTGAGATTTAAAGTGACGCACTTGAAGAGGAAATTAAAACAAAATTATCGAATATTTTTGGGTATTTTTCTGACCACGAATGGTATTTTTCTGATTTTTTGGGTATTTTTATAATTAAATAAACTCGAAAAATATTAAAAATACCGAAAAATATTTTTTGTTCAAAATTGGTTCCTAAGGCTAAACCAAGGCTTCCAAAGTTGATTTTGTGATTTTATGACCTTTTTTGATATTTTTAATTAATTTTAAAAATCACAATAATAAATGGTAAAAAATCAGGTGTCAACAGCTGCCCCTCTTTGAGAGGAATCTCGTTAGAGGTTTCTCTCAAAGTTAAGGTGGCACCTGATTCCTAACCGACTCAACTGGGAAAATGAGAGAAGAAATGTTATGACATCGGATCCTTAAGCCTATTGATAAAAGCTCAAATCAATCCCCGGTTTGCTCTAACAAATTGAACATGGGCCGGAGTGAGAGAGGCTTACCTGAAGCTCACCTGTCGGATGCTGCCGGTTGCGACGACTTTCAAGAAGATGCCTAGGACTCGTCATTCAGAATATCCTAGGGAGATTAAGCTCTGACCTGTATGGTAGGTCATACCATGATGGGATTCCTAACTGGTAGGAACCTAAGGAAGGCGCATCCCACGCTTTGGGATTTGCCAAGGATTTTGATCCGTATGGTGGATTAGACCTTTGTGTTGATCCTTACTGCGATATTTATCAATGAGTTGACCCTTATGGCGGTTTCTACCAATGAATTGACTCTTATGGCGGTTTCTACCATATGTGACCCTTCAGGCGGTTTCTACCTTGGTTTGATCCTTCAGGCGGTTTCTACCTTGGTTTGACCCTTCAGGCGGTTTCTACCTTGAGTTGACCCTTCAGGCGGTATCTACCTTGAGTTGACCCCTCAGGCGGTATCTACCTTTGTTTTGACCCTTCAGGCGGTATCTACCTTTGGTTGACCCTTCAGGCGGTTTCTACCTTTGTTTTGACCCTTCAGGCGGTTTCTACCTTTGGTCGACCCTTCAGGCGGTTTCTACCTTTGATTGACCCTTCAGGCGGTTTCTACCTTGAGTGGACCCTTCAGGCGGTTTCTACCTTTGATTGACCCTTCAGGCGGTTTCTACCTTGAGTTGACCCTTCAGGCGGTTTCTACCTTTGATTGACCCTTCAGGCGGTTTCTACCTTTGATTGACCCTTCAGGCGGTTTCTACCTTTGATTTGACCCTTCAGGCGGTTTCTACCTTTGTTTTGACCCTTCAGGCGGTTTCTACCTTTGGTTGACCCTTCAGGCGGTATCTACCTTTGATTTGACCCTTCAGGCGGTATCTACCATGGTTTGACCCTTCAGGCGGTATCTACCGTTGATTTGACCCTTCAGGCGGTTTCTACCTTGGTTTGACCCTTCAGGCGGTATCTACCGTTGATTTGACTTTGAAAAGGGGTCTCATGACGAGGGTTCTCCACGTCCGATGAGACTGCCTGATTCTTGAAAAGGGGTCTCATGACGAGGGTTCTCCACGTCCGATGAGACTGCCAGATTTTTGAAAAGGGGTCCCGAGACGAGGGTTCTCCACGTCATGCTAGGACTTGGGTCTGTTGAGGCGACATTCTGGGAGCTGGGTTCTCCAGGTATCCTGTAGAAAGTTCAAACCTGAAAGATTTTTCTTCACCAAGAAAATGTTAATAATCTTTGGGAAGACAATAATTGTCCAATTGACAAAATTTTATGACTTAAGTTTTAGTCATGAGATGTGCATTTTGATGCTGGAGGTTATCCAAAACATTTTCGCAACATGCAAATGTGATCACAAATCCCTTGCATGGAAAATCTGGATCCACAGTTTGAAAATTCCCAAAAAGAGTTTGCTCAAAACGTCAATTGGAATATTTCTCGACAAGGAGGCCATCTCACCTGTTTTGAGGTGATGATTTTTAGGGGATGCACTCAATTCCCTACTGACCTGTGCCCAGGTTTTAGGCTCATTCGCAGCGCATACATTTTGATCGGTCGGGAGGTCTTCCACGGGACCGTAATGTTGGGCTTGGATATTGGTTTTCAAGGGGGACCCGCTTTGGAGTCGGGGCCATCGAATGAAAATCTTCACCATCTGCTCCGGGTTTACAAGTCAAGAACCCTGCAAAATGAGAAAGAAAGAGTCTTGCTCGTACTTCTTCGAGCTAAGCTATATGTTAACCCAAGTGTCTTAGTCAGAGAAGACGGTTTCAGGGTTGTAACATTGGTAGGATTGGGGACCGAAAAAGGCTTATTTTTGGCCCAGAAATCACGAAGGATTTGACATTGGTGATCATTGCAAATTTGTCACATGTCTTTTCCATTCTGCATCTTCCATTTTTGAGGTGTGCAACCGCTTTTGAGGTGTGCACAAGTCCTTTAGAGAACGTCTCTTGTGGTATTAAGAGATTGACAATTCTGTCCGTGTTTTTGCACCACGGCTGACATCGTTTGGGGAGCAGTCTTCTTGATCTGACTCCTCTATGGGTTTTTCTCTCTTCCCAACTAGGCTTTATTGGGGATCAATCAAACAGTTTTCACGAGCATCGGCCTTGCTTTTACCAGGCACTTTGCTTTTTCTTGATGCTGGGGATTTTTTGTTGAAATCCCGCCTTTTCTTTTCCTTTGGAACTACGATGTTCAGAAAATTGTGCTAGATATACAACTTGAATCATAGCACATTTAAACGCCGATATGAGATTTTTCTATAAATCCCATCTCTTGATTTCTTCCGTTCTTGGAGTGATGCAGTTTCTATCTTGAAACATCCCATGATCACCAACAGGGGTTTATGAAATGAATTCGCAGGCTCAACTTGGCTGTGCAAAGGATATGGTGTGTGGGATAGAGAATGAATGCTTCTCGTCATCCTATGGCACTTGGATTACCATATAAACAACACACAAAGATTAATGTTAGTCCGAGCAAGAAAATTTCTAACCATTTTCTCCTGATGCTGCTGGACTTACTTCCTTTTTGCCCCGGTGTGGGGTGGTTCTTGACAGGGTTAAGAATGAAAACCGCCGTTCAAGTGGGTTGTCAACGGTCACCTATAGTGTTTATGATATGAAACGAACGCCTCCGTCGTCCCAATCCATGTAATCGCTGCGAATGGTCCCTACCTCCATAGGTCCAGATTTTACTATTTGATTCGCTCCACTCATCTCTCAAGTGTATGTAGGATGTGTTTGGATTTGAGCTTGCCTCTCTTTTGAGGAAACATCCTTTTGAGAGTTTTGAACAACTTTTGATTGGAAAAATCTCTTTCGTTTTCCCAAAAATTTTACCCGTCAAGGGGATTTTATGGTGCACAATGCATGTGCAGGCAACCTCATGTTTCAAAACATGAATGCCAATGAAGTTAGAATTCCATGTCTTTTCTAGATATCAGATTTTGAAAGCTTTTTTCTTTTTCTCTCTGTGTTTTTGGTTTAACATCTTCAATGGATTGGGGGAAAGGGATACCTACCTGTCCACCGTGGCTGGAGATCCCTGAAAATGTAAAAGAAGCATATCATTGTATGTTCACGAATTTTTTGAAAATTGAAACGATACATCCTACCCTCATGTACCCTAACAGGTAGTATGTGGGATGTAAAAACTCATTCGTCTCCAAGGCGATTCCCCTCTATCAAATCCGCCTATCCATGCTTGGAGTGTTTGTAACATCAATGGTTCATCTGCCCACAGCTGGGCAGCGTCTGTTCTGCTATTTGAACGCATGACTCATTGAGTGATTTATCCATGTTTATCATCTGAGAAGGAAAAGAAAGAATACATTACTTCGGTATTCGATTGAAGATTGTTTAGGAACGATACATCGTTTTACCAAATAGGTGGCTTCGCGGCCAAACGTATTTCGTGTTGAAGGGGTAGATCCCATTATGCTCAGCGGGTGATAATTATGGTTCATGGAACTTGCTCCACGGATTAAGTGATTAATCCACGGCCTTCGGCTTGAAGATGCTCAAAGGGTGATGTTGACACTCACGCGCAATTAGTTCTAGATATTAATGAAAGATGTTCCCGTGGGAACCTTACAGTGCGATCAACAACATATGCAATAGGAGTATTCAACCCCTTTTCTCGAAGCATTTTTCATCGAGTAGCCATGCCTTGCATCAGACGTTTGATCACCGGCCTCGCGTCACCACTGCGATGGTCCTCCGGCTCCAAATTGATCGAGCCAAAGATTGAACTCATCGCCAAGGAAATTGCTCGGGTCTTCGAGCCATTGATGTTCAAGTTGGGTATCAACGATTGTTGGGGGCAGATTTCTTTCATTGCCTTCGTTGTGAGGGATTGGAGTCTTTGAGCTGGAACCTTCATCATTGCCCTGTTGGGGTTGAGACATACATTCCCGAAGAGTATTGATCCAAGTGTCCAGCTCCTCATCAAGGAAATCACATGTTCTTTCTAGCCCTTGGTGCCCAGATTGGGTGTCGTCGACTGTAGGCGAGGGATTCCTCTCTTTGCTCTCGCCGTGAGCAATTTGACCCCTCGAATTGGAACTTCCTCCGATGACCGGCAGGTTCATATGTGCACTCTCTACCAATGCCAGATCCGCTTCAGGGAAAACATTAATGACTGATTCGCGCTCAAACTGAGGAATTTCTATGTGCTGGAACTGTGGCATATACTCCTGAGGAGTATTGAGATAGCTCGGCGGAGCATTCTGATTTGGGTTAGAGGAGTCGCTGACACGACTGCTAGTCCCGTCATTGCTGAAACACGGTTGGGTGCTCTTGGCTCTCCAATCATCATGGTTGTAACTCTGCCCAGCACTTGAGCTCCAACTGGCTTTATGATGGTTTAACGCTATCCTTCCATCCCTTAGCAATCTCCTATAGTACTTGAGGTGAGACTCAACGTTAATTCTAGAGAGCCCCGGCACATTCATAATCTCGAGTATGCGCAGTGGGCTAGCCGAATCAACTCCCAGTTCTCGAATTGCATCAACAAATTTGGTGTGAAGCTCATAGGTCCAGTAAAACCTTGTTCTCTTATCACCCAAAATATCGTCAATACTTCGGTAGCTATTCTCTACGGGATCTAGTCGTTTCAAAAGTTGTCCAGGGAGGGACTCACCGACTTTGGATTGGCTGGCTGCGACAGCGAGTTTGTCATTGAGAGAATTCCCCCTGTGATGATTCATATCCCATTTCTCAGAGGATGTTGGTGTTGATCCTATGGTGTTGACTTGCTCATGCAGATCTCCGGCGGTATCTGGCTGTGTCGGAAAATGCTGTGGAGAATACGGTAACAGCTGAGCGTTATTCGTCAATAGGGATGGTTCATCGAGGAACACCTCGCCGAGGACAACAGGATTACCACAATTAAGGCAGGTGGCCTTGGTCAGAGCTTCCTTATATCTCGCGCTTTCAGCTTGAAGCTTCTCATTCTCCTCCTTCAGGACCAGTAACTCATGGTCTGCGTATTGCTGTTTCACCCGGGTTCGTTTGTTGGCGAACCAAAACTTGACCTTCGAAAGCTCCAATCCTATCTTTCGGCTCAACTCCATTTTCTGTTGTCTGCTTGGAGTGGGGCATTCATTGAAGAAAGCTTCGAGCTCTCGGATTTGGCCTGGAGTGTGGCGTTGTAGTTGCTTCCTTTTCCGGCTCCGGTCATCATTGTATACTCCTTCTTCGTAGCTGAAACCTAGAATTTCATCGCTGGAGGAGTCAGTCTCTATGGCCTTCGGGCAGGATTCAGCTCCAGGATCTTCAAAGTCTCCCAGCAGTTCGTGCTCAGAAATGTCCAGGTCGGGCGTTTCTAGCAGATGGGAATAACTTTTAAACATGATGGATCGGGGTATCTCGGGCTGATCTAGTTCACTCAGCTTTCTCAATTCGCTCTTACGTGTTTGCTCACTCTAGAAATTTTCTCAAGTGATTGTGCGTGTCCTGGAACCATCCTTCAGGCTGCATATGAAGACCAGCAAGCAAGCGCTCCTCCCGAGATTCTGCAATTACTCATCGTCTGTATTCCCCTTTCTTTTTCCTCGTGATAGGATCACAAACTCTTTTGCATTGATTCGGTTTCATCGAGTATTGCGCTCGTCCCCTAGTTCAGTCTTCAAAGTGGTGGGTCTACAATCTTTCGGCGCCTTTTATGATTTGCTAGGCCCGAGAACGTGGGGAGCAGCGGTGGACCCGCAATTAATGACTCCGTTTAATTCATTTAGCTCCATGGGAATTAACGCTATGATCTTCTCTCAACCCCTTTTCATCGTTCAAACGAAGGTGACATTTTCCCTGTGCATGCTGTTACTCTTCATTTCAGCATCCCGGGCGCTTGGTGAGGAATGAGTTCGTGGCCACTCAAAATTTTAAAGACCGTCTCTGGTTTCAGACTTAATCTAACAAGGGATCATCACAACTGAGCATGACGATGTTCGTCGATAGCGTTGGTTTTAATATAGAATTAACTATAGTCATTAAAGAAAAATGTTCCCGTAGGAACTTTACAACGGATAAAATGAGTGATCTACTCGTGAACATGTTCTTCTTCCTATGGGTGTTCGTAGTGACCGACCCATCGTGCCCCGAGCCAGGTGCTAGATCATGGCTGTCCAAGCATGCCAGCTTCCCACTGATTGAACAAGGCATCGAGCCCCTCATCGAAGAAATCGTCTGTCGTGGGTTGACCAGCGGCAGGCAGAGCACCAGCCGACTGTTGCTCGAATGGAGGAGTGCGCACTCGCTGTACTTGTGACACGCGCTCTTGAGAAGTGTTGAAATGGCCTGGGAGGACATTCTGATCAGCTTTCAGTTTGCCGGTGGTCGGGTTGCTAGCTTGATTGATGCTTAGATTTGGCCGGGTATCTCTTGATGCCTGAGCATTACAATGGCGGTCGCCCCTAGCTTTTGAGCTCGAGACGGATTCCTCCCGGTTTAGCTCCGCTCGACGTTGTTTTAATAGCTTTCTGTAGGCAGCAAGGTGATTCCTGACCAGCTCCTTACTAAGCCCCGGTACATTCATGGCCTTAAATATGCGCGTCGGAGTTGCTGAGTCGATCCCCATTTGGTGAACCACGTCTAGGAATCTGGAATGCAGTTCAGGGGGCCAAGCGAACCTCCTCTTATCGTGGCCCGAAATTGCATCGATGGCTTGACGACTGATTAACTCATCTCCAGCAGGACCCGACCCTATCGAAAATTGTTGTGCATGAGGCTGATATGCTTTGAGCTGGTCGGCGGTAACGTCCAGCTCCTTGAAACTATAACTCCAATCAAAGCAATGCAAATCCCATCCCCCAGGAGGCATTTGTATCATCTTCGTAGGATCATCCTGCTCATGCGTGACTCCGACAAAATCTGGTTGAGCAGGAGATGCCCCGAGGGAGTAAGGTGGTAAATGAACGTCTTCAATCATCGCGTGAGGCTTATCGGGGAATATCTTACCGAGGGCGACGAGGTTATCGCAATGAGGGCAAACGGTAATATTGAGAGCTTTTTCATACCTCATGTTTTCTGTTCGCAGCTTTTGGTTTTCTTCCTTTAAAATCTCGACCACCTGACGTTTGCGTTGAGCCTTCGATTTGGATCTCCTATTTTGAAACCAAAACTGGATCCTCGACTGATTAATCCCCAACTCCCGGCTCAATTCAATTCTCCACTTCTTTTTCATGTAATGGCTTTTACTGAAAAGGGTTTCCAGCATTTGGGTTTCCTCCTGAGAGTATTGGTGAGGACGTCTTCTTTTCCCGAGTTGAACATCGTGGATGTCGTTGTCGTCGTCGCCGTGATCTTGATTTCCGTTGCCAGAAGTGTTGGGCTCCATGGTTTTGGCGTTAGACTTGATCTTGGAATCTTCGAGATCCCTCTGTAGTTCAATTTCTGAGATTTTTGAGTCAGTCGCCTCTAGCAGCTGACAATAACCTCTTAAATATGTTGGATTGAGAAATGTTTGATTGGTTCTTGCCCACTCAGAGTTCTCCACTCTCTCATGTATGCTCACTCCCTATAAAGTTTTCTTCGAGTAACTTCGTATGTTTAGGAGACGCTCTTCAAGCATCATTAGGCAAACGTTCCCCCTCAAGACTTTGAATTTCTCGCTTAGCTTTTCAACGTGATGGGACTGCCAAATCCTATTAGGGCTCTCTTCGATAGTTGCGCTTACCTCCCACCTAACTCCAATAATGATGATCCCGACAAATCTTTTACATCTTTTAATTGATGAGCCGGAAATCGCGGACCGAAACGAATCCAATGGTTCTCGTGAGGGGACCTCCTGCTTTACCCCCCTAACTGGGCTCCACCAGCATTATTACTGAGACCCTTCATCATCCTCGAGTTGCTATAAAATGAGGAATTAATGTATGGAAGGTTAACGTTCTCGCATAATCAGCTTCTTCCTTCTAATCTCTCTGTTAAACTCGTCTTATTCTCAAGCCAACCCAACGCAAATGGCCTCCTCTCCCGTACGCACTTTTTCAACTGATGTCTTGGCCCAGTGGGAAAAGCTTTACAACCTACTGGGTCGCGGTTACGCGCACATAACCGATCATTCTGCAACCGAGGATGCAATCTGTGTCCTGCTCGAGGACCTTGATACCACTTCTCTCGAAGGTACTACACTGGGGAGGGAATATAGAACTTTCCCGACTCTCTTTGCACACTCCTTAGAGGCCTATCGTGTTGCTAATCGGGAGGTTCTCGTGGCTCGCGTCTTGCGGGCTCGTTATGAGGATCGATCTGATCATTTGGTGCTGACCAACTATCTGGTTGATAGTTACAAAAAGGCCGTCGAGTTTGCTAATGAGCGGGTCGCGACGTTGCTTCGCGAGAGGAGAAATCTGGTGGATCAATTGGCCATATCCCTGACCACCGGCGAGCATGACCGCCGCAACGTCCTGTTGAGGCTTCAGAGCGACTGGCAGGAAGAACGGCTCGACAAGATAACCGAGGACATAGCTCGCGGGAATGGACTGGTTCGGGACCTGGAAGTAGTCATCGAAGAACACGAGGCCAAGGTCGCCGAAGTTAAGGGAGAATGCAGAAGTCTTCTCCTCAGGCTTGCCGACCACAACATGCGGAGCTGGGAGTATGAGCAGAGCATTAATAACATGGAGGGTCAGTTGGGATCCTTTGTGTCGTTAATTAGGGCTCACTTTGGCTTTACTTTTCCACCCCGACTTGTATGACCTGCTTCTGAAAACCCTCCGCTGAGCAAAATAAATGAAAGTTCTCGTGTGTGTGTTTTAACTTCTGTATGGTTCATTTCTTCGAGCATCCAAACATCTTCAACTTGAGTGAGCCGAACCATAATAGCAATAAGCCGAGCAAATACGTCCTGATTTTATAACTCGCTCATGATCAGATGGAAGAATAGTTGCAGATTTGTCCAAGAAAAGATTTCTCTATACTACTTGTTTTTCACCTGCAAATAAAAAGACAGAATCAGAAGGAATAATTTGAAAAAGAAAGCATAGACCCCTTTCAATCTTATGCTTGCTTGTGATTAATAAGGACAAGAACTTTTACAAGGGTTTTAATCTTGTGCGAAAAGTTTTTATCAATATTCATCGAAAGAAAGCATACTATTGAAAGGAACGTAATTCACGATAATCGCTTTTGATTAATTTCGAGAGGAATGACTTACTCAAAAGCGCAAGACATAATAACGCGTTTTAAATTCAATTGAAGATATGGCATCCAAATTAAGGTCGTTCGCTAAGAACGAAAGTAGTTTGGACATCTATCTCGTCGTTAAATTTGAAACTACGCTGATATTCTTGATCAATTATCGTGAATTACCAGTGGTGTACAACATGCATGAACCAATTCAAGTGTGTAGTTCCTTCTAGCGAAATTGGGGTTGGATTACCTCACATGACCAAAAGGTCGTGCAAGACTTCCAATTTTAATTTCCTCTAAAGGAATTATAAACTTGACTTGGGAGTATTCGGATGATTAGAAAAAATGCCACTATCACATTCCAATGACCCGTTAAAAGAAATACAACCAAGTTCCATCTGAATGTATACACCAATAGATCCCTAATACAATCGCTCTAAGGGGTGAGATAGAGAAAACCTCAGTAAAAATAAACCCTATACAAGAGGACCAGTAATGGAAAATGAAATAAAGGAATGTGATCCTAACGTTTAAGGATGCCCCAGTTTTGATCTGTGCCTTCAGGATCACTTGCCCCAACTCGTCATCATCATTGGATGATACCTCAATAATGTCCATAGTATGCTCCTTATCGCACACTCGGTGTTCGTCGTGGGATATCACCCTCCTCGTCTTCTATCAAGGACGTTAGGGACAAACGCACATATCTATCCTCGAAATGGCATTTAATCTAATCACCAGAATGCAATAAATGAAATGCCTATATCTATATGAACAGTGATAGATTTGGGGGGATAGAGAGTCTTACCAACCCAACTCGTCGACTTATTGTGCGGTTTTAGGTGTACCAACCGCCTAGAGACATGCGCATGCAACAGGTGATGGTAAACTTCTAAAAATCAGAGGGTTTGGCACCTAAGGTTAAGGTTCCCACCTCGAGTTCTAGAAAGAGCCGATTCCATTGCACAGCTATCGTTGCATTGGGACTCGATCCATAGTTCGAAGTGAGCGGAATTGAAAAGTGGATTACCCCGTGTTTTTCCTCACGGAGATTCCATTTTCAATTCCTTCTATTGTGTTCCTAAAGGCGGCGCCCGGGGTTTTAGGCGCGGTTGTGTGTGTCCACGTGTCGTGATCATCACAATGCAAGTCACGCACAACAGTTTATCAATCAGCACTTCAAATCATCCACACAACATACATTCCTACGCCCAACCTGCATAAGACAATGTTAATCACGGACTACACCCCTTATTTCTCCAATCTGCAAAAACATATAACACCTATCGTAAGCGGACTTACCTCACCTTCAAGAGCGCCTGCATGGTTAGAAAAATCACTCAGCGTTTTAATTACGGCCTAAGTCCACTTGAGGTCTAGAACGATAGGTTCTAGAACAAAGTCCCCAGTGGAGTCGCCAGCTGTCGCGACCCGTCCGAAAGCGGACGCGGCTAATGGATTACCGATCGCGGGCCTTGGATCGGCGCGAGCCCTCCCAGGCCCATACCAAATCGCGGCGGGAGTATTTTTCAGAAGGATTCGACGATAAGAGTCGATCGCTTTCGACCTTAGTGTGGTCGTGGTGGCATGTGCAACTTGTGCATGCATTTGGAGTCGCCACCGGTCTTTCTTGGAGGGTAGACCGGAAACCTTACTGATCGATTGGGAGAGATCGATCAGTTCTACGGAACCAGAGTTTTTGGGTTCGGGGACTTGGTTACGCTGGTGTCGTTACCAACGCCCTTTCGGTACCTAACGCGAGTGATTTTCCTAACTAGGATTTCATGCAAGCGCAATTTTGGGTGAGGTAAGTCTGACTTTGCACATTAACCAGTTTAACATGCTCACGTAATCATAATAAATAAATAGATGTCAATCACATAAACATCTATCCTACGTGGTGATCATGGAATTGTGATTTAATGGGTCTCGAGCCAATGAGACCACATTTAATCATTTTAATATTTTAATAACGGAGAGCCGCTCTTCGCTTCTTCTTGGTTTCTTGAACTCTTCAAGAATTGGGCCCCAAAGAGCTCGCCGACTTAAAAGGCTCCTCCACGTAATCCTCGTAGCATTTACATCAACAATTGACTATGCTAAAAATAAAGATTACATGAAAAATAAAAGGAGTACGCAGCCTCCATTTAATAATTACAACCCCAAATATATAAATAATCATCATACATTCATATATACATCAATCACATTGATTAGGATTTTTCCATGATCACCACCCTTCCACGTAAGTAATAAATTCACAATTTAAAACTTAGGAAGGCACAATAAAAATTCTACGTTGAATCATATTCAGAATTTTTACGTAAAATAAGATAGCCATAAATTTTCGATTCAAAATTGATTTAGTCTCAATTTTTGCTACGTTGATTAATTTATCATATAAAATAATCAACCTCCATTAGCCATGTAAGACGAACAATTCGTTAATACATATTGGCCATAGTATAGCAAAAATTGCAAAAAATCAACTAAATGCACGAAAACACCTAAGGATTGGCTCCGATACCACTGTTGGGATCCACGTAACACGTAGCGGAAATAAATAACAACCCATACATGTATCTTCAGAGGCGTACTTCGTGCATTTCAATCGAAAAAAAATCACAAAGTCTCAAAGGGAGTAAATAGATTACCTCTCGTAGCGTGCTTGAACGGAGGTGTCGGTTCGATGTTCTTCGATCTCAGCCTCCACAAGTGTTAGGCATCTAGTTCGGACGCACCACCAATTGACGAACGGGGAGACGACTAATAACTCCACAACAATTGTGCTAGCAATATGCGGAATCAATATTCCGAACTTAGTATATTTTGCTCACTCAAGATTATGAGAATATAGAGAGTGTTTGTGTTCTTCTCTCTAAGCTCTCAAAAATTTGCACACTCTACAAAATGTCTCTCCCCTCTCAACCTCAAAACTCTTGCCATCCTTTTATAGCCAAAAATACCTTCCAATAAATTGTATTTAAAAATAGCACTAACAATTATAAATTCTATCAAAAAATAGCACTCACAAATAAATGACATTTAAAAATAGCACTAACAATAGCACTCACAATTTATAATACAAAAATGCTATTTAAAAATAGCACTAACAATAGCACTCACAATTTATAATACAAAAATGCTATTTAAAAATAGCACTAACAATTATAAATTCTATCTAATAATAGCACTCACAATTTATGATAAATAAATGTCATTTAAAAATAACACTAACAATAGCACTCACAATTTATGATAAATAAATGTCATTTAAAAATAGCACTAACAGTAGCACTCACAATTTATAATACAAAAATGCTATTTAAAAATAGCACTAGCAATAGCACTCACAATACAAAAATGCTAAAAAAAAAAGGCACTAACAAATGTGTTAAAAATAATAACCATTATTATTATTACAAGAGTTAAAGAGGTTACCAAACAGTACAAATATGCATAATGTATAAATACGTATGACGTATAAATACGTAGAGCATACGTATACATCCGTGAAACCGGGGACTAATTGAAAGAAAAATGTGCAATTAAGCCCTTTTGGTAAAAATTGATTAAATTGGAGGGCAAATTGACCTAATTGCACTTTAAGACTTTAGAATCCAATGTCATAGCTTATAAAAAGTGAGAATTGAAAACTAAAAGACTCGAAAAGGATTTTTTTTTTTTTTTTAGGCTCGGTTCGGGTTTATGTTTGTGAAGGAACATAGTGACCCGAGCCGAATTTTTGAGATTTAAAGTGACGCACTTGAAGAGGAAATTAAAACAAAATTATCGAATATTTTTGGGTATTTTTCTGACCACGAATGGTATTTTTCTGATTTTTTGGGTATTTTTATAATTAAATAAACTCGAAAAATATTAAAAATACCGAAAAATATTTTTTGTTCAAAATTGGTTCCTAAGGCTAAACCAAGGCTTCCAAAGTTGATTTTGTGATTTTATGACCTTTTTTGATATTTTTAATTAATTTTAAAAATCACAATAATAAATGGTAAAAAATCAGGTGTCAACAGCTGCCCCTCTTTGAGAGGAATCTCGTTAGAGGTTTCTCTCAAAGTTAAGGTGGCACCTGATTCCTAACCGACTCAACTGGGAAAATGAGAGAAGAAATGTTATGACATCGGATCCTTAAGCCTATTGATAAAAGCTCAAATCAATCCCCGGTTTGCTCTAACAAATTGAACATGGGCCGGAGTGAGAGAGGCTTACCTGAAGCTCACCTGTCGGATGCTGCCGGTTGCGACGACTTTCAAGAAGATGCCTAGGACTCGTCATTCAGAATATCCTAGGGAGATTAAGCTCTGACCTGTATGGTAGGTCATACCATGATGGGATTCCTAACTGGTAGGAACCTAAGGAAGGCGCATCCCACGCTTTGGGATTTGCCAAGGATTTTGATCCGTATGGTGGATTAGACCTTTGTGTTGATCCTTACTGCGATATTTATCAATGAGTTGACCCTTATGGCGGTTTCTACCAATGAATTGACTCTTATGGCGGTTTCTACCATATGTGACCCTTCAGGCGGTTTCTACCTTGGTTTGATCCTTCAGGCGGTTTCTACCTTGGTTTGACCCTTCAGGCGGTTTCTACCTTGAGTTGACCCTTCAGGCGGTATCTACCTTGAGTTGACCCCTCAGGCGGTATCTACCTTTGTTTTGACCCTTCAGGCGGTATCTACCTTTGGTTGACCCTTCAGGCGGTTTCTACCTTTGTTTTGACCCTTCAGGCGGTTTCTACCTTTGGTCGACCCTTCAGGCGGTTTCTACCTTTGATTGACCCTTCAGGCGGTTTCTACCTTGAGTGGACCCTTCAGGCGGTTTCTACCTTTGATTGACCCTTCAGGCGGTTTCTACCTTGAGTTGACCCTTCAGGCGGTTTCTACCTTTGATTGACCCTTCAGGCGGTTTCTACCTTTGATTGACCCTTCAGGCGGTTTCTACCTTTGATTTGACCCTTCAGGCGGTTTCTACCTTTGTTTTGACCCTTCAGGAGGTTTCTACCTTTGGTTGACCCTTCAGGCGGTATCTACCTTTGATTTGACCCTTCAGGCGGTATCTACCATGGTTTGACCCTTCAGGCGGTATCTACCGTTGATTTGACCCTTCAGGCGGTTTCTACCTTGGTTTGACCCTTCAGGCGGTATCTACCGTTGATTTGACTTTGAAAAGGGGTCTCATGACGAGGGTTCTCCACGTCCGATGAGACTGCCTGATTCTTGAAAAGGGGTCTCATGACGAGGGTTCTCCACGTCCGATGAGACTGCCAGATTTTTGAAAAGGGGTCCCGAGACGAGGGTTCTCCACGTCATGCTAGGACTTGGGTCTGTTGAGGCGACATTCTGGGAGCTGGGTTCTCCAGGTATCCTGTAGAAAGTTCAAACCTGAAAGATTTTTCTTCACCAAGAAAATGTTAATAATCTTTGGGAAGACAATAATTGTCCAATTGACAAAATTTTATGACTTAAGTTTTAGTCATGAGATGTGCATTTTGATGCTGGAGGTTATCCAAAACATTTTCGCAACATGCAAATGTGATCACAAATCCCTTGCATGGAAAATCTGGATCCACAGTTTTAAAAATTCCCAAAAAGAGTTTGCTCAAAACGTCAATTGGAATATTTCTCGACAAGGAGGCCATCTCACCTGTTTTGAGGTGATGATTTTTAGGGGATGCACTCAATTCCCTACTGACCTGTGCCTAGGTTTTAAGCTCATTCGCAGCGCATACATTTTGATCGGTCGGGAGGTCTTCCACGGGACCGTAATGTTGGGCTTGGATATTGGTTTTCAAGGGGGACCCGCTTTGGAGTCGGGGCCATCGAATGAAAATCTTCACCATCTGCTCCGGGTTTACAAGTCAAGAACCCTGCAAAATGAGAAAGAAAGAGTCTTGCTCGTACTTCTTCGAGCTAAGCTATATGTTAACCCAAGTGTCTTAGTCAGAGAAGACGGTTTCAGGGTTGTAACATTGGTAGGATTGGGGACCGAAAAAGGCTTATTTTTGGCCCAGAAATCACGAAGGATTTGACATTGGTGATCATTGCAAATTTGTCACATGTCTTTTCCATTCTGCATCTTCCATTTTTGAGGTGTGCAACCGCTTTTGAGGTGTGCACAAGTCCTTTAGAGAACGTCTCTTGTGGTATTAAGAGATTGACAATTCTGTCCGTGTTTTTGCACCACGGCTGACATCGTTTGGGGAGCAGTCTTCTTGATCTGACTCCTCTATGGGTTTTTCTCTCTTCCCAACTAGGCTTTATTGGGGATCAATCAAACAGTTTTCACGAGCATCGGCCTTGCTTTTACCAGGCACTTTGCTTTTTCTTGATGCTGGGGATTTTTTGTTGAAATCCCGCCTTTTCTTTTCCTTTGGAACTACGATGTTCAGAAAATTGTGCTAGATATACAACTTGAATCATAGCACATTTAAACGCCGATATGAGATTTTTCTATAAATCCCATCTCTTGATTTCTTCCGTTCTTGGAGTGATGCAGTTTCTATCTTGAAACATCCCATGATCACCAACAGGGGTTTATGAAATGAATTCGCAGGCTCAACTTGGCTGTGCAAAGGATATGGTGTGTGGGATAGAGAATGAATGCTTCTCGTCATCCTATGGCACTTGGATTACCATATAAACAACACACAAAGATTAATGTTAGTCCGAGCAAGAAAATTTCTAACCATTTTCTCCTGATGCTGCTGGACTTACTTCCTTTTTGCCCCGGTGTGGGGTGGTTCTTGACAGGGTTAAGAATGAAAACCGCCGTTCAAGTGGGTTGTCAACGGTCACCTATAGTGTTTATGATATGAAACGAACGCCTCCGTCGTCCCAATCCATGTAATCGCTGCGAATGGTCCCTACCTCCATAGGTCCAGATTTTACTATTTGATTCGCTCCACTCATCTCTCAAGTGTATGTAGGATGTGTTTGGATTTGAGCTTGCCTCTCTTTTGAGGAAACATCCTTTTGAGAGTTTTGAACAACTTTTGATTGGAAAAATCTCTTTCGTTTTCCCAAAAATTTTACCCGTCAAGGGGATTTTATGGTGCACAATGCATGTGCAGACAACCTCATGTTTCAAAACATGAATGCCAATGAAGTTAGAATTCCATGTCTTTTCTAGATATCAGATTTTGAAAGCTTTTTTCTTTTTCTCTCTGTGTTTTTGGTTTAACATCTTCAATGGATTGGGGGAAAGGGATACCTACCTGTCCACCGTGGCTGGAGATCCCTGAAAATGTAAAAGAAGCATATCATTGTATGTTCACGAATTTTTTGAAAATTGAAACGATACATCCTACCCTCATGTACCCTAACAGGTAGTATGTGGGATGTAAAAACTCATTCGTCTCCAAGGCGATTCCCCTCTATCAAATCCGCCTATCCATGCTTGGAGTGTTTGTAACATCAATGGTTCATCTGCCCACAGCTGGGCAGCGTCTGTTCTGCTATTTGAACGCATGACTCATTGAGTGATTTATCCATGTTTATCATCTGAGAAGGAAAAGAAAGAATACATTACTTCGGTATTCGATTGAAGATTGTTTAGGAACGATACATCGTTTTACCAAATAGGTGGCTTCGCGGCCAAACGTATTTCGTGTTGAAGGGGTAGATCCCATTATGCTCAGCGGGTGATAATTATGGTTCATGGAACTTGCTCCACGGATTAAGTGATTAATCCACGGCCTTCGGCTTGAAGATGCTCAAAGGGTGATGTTGACACTCACGCGCAATTAGTTCTAGATATTAATGAAAGATGTTCCCGTGGGAACCTTACAGTGCGATCAACAACATATGCAATAGGAGTATTCAACCCCTTTTCTCGAAGAATTTTTCATCGAGTAGCCATGCCTTGCATCAGACGTTTGATCACCGGCCTCGCGTCACCACTGCGATGGTCCTCCGGCTCCAAATTGATCGAGCCAAAGATTGAACTCATCGCCAAGGAAATTGCTCGGGTCTTCGAGCCATTGATGTTCAAGTTGGGTATCAACGATTGTTGGGGGCAGATTTCTTTCATTGCCTTCGTTGTGAGGGATTGGAGTCTTTGAGCTGGAACCTTCATCATTGCCCTGTTGGGGTTGAGACATACATTCCCGAAGAGTATTGATCCAAGTGTCCAGCTCCTCATCAAGGAAATCACCTGTTCTTTCTAGCCCTTGGTGCCCAGATTGGGTGTCGTCGACTGTAGGCGAGGGATTCCTCTCTTTGCTCTCGCCGTGAGCAATTTGACCCCTCGAATTGGAACTTCCTCCGATGACCGGCAGGTTCATATGTGCACTCTCTACCAATGCCAGATCCGCTTCAGGGAAAACATTAATGACTGATTCGCGCTCAAACTGAGGAATTTCTATGTGCTGGAACTGTGGCATATACTCCTGAGGAGTATTGAGATAGCTCGGCGGAGCATTCTGATTTGGGTTAGAGGAGTCGCTGACACGACTGCTAGTCCCGTCATTGCTGAAACACGGTTGGGTGCTCTTGGCTCTCCAATCATCATGGTTGTAACTCTGCCCAGCACTTGAGCTCCAACTGGCTTTATGATGGTTTAACGCTATCCTTCCATCCCTTAGCAATCTCCTATAGTACTTGAGGTGAGACTCAACGTTAATTCTAGAGAGCCCCGGCACATTCATAATCTCGAGTATGCGCAGTGGGCTAGCCGAATCAACTCCCAGTTCTCGAATTGCATCAACAAATTTGGTGTGAAGCTCATAGGTCCAGTAAAACCTTGTTCTCTTATCACCCAAAATATCGTCAATACTTCGGTAGCTATTCTCTACGGGATCTAGTCGTTTCAAAAGTTGTCCAGGGAGGGACTCACCGACTTTGGATTGGCTGGCTGCGACAGCGAGTTCGTCATTGAGAGAATTCCCCCTGTGATGATTCATATCCCATTTCTCAGAGGATGTTGGTGTTGATCCTATGGTGTTGACTTGCTCATGCAGATCTCCGGCGGTATCTGGCTGTGTCGGAAAATGCTGTGGAGAATACGGTAACAGCGGAGCGTTATTCGTCAATAGGGATGGTTCATCGAGGAACACCTCGCCGAGGACAACAGGATTACCACAATTAAGGCAGGTGGCCTTGGTCAGAGCTTCCTTATATCTCGCGCTTTTAGCTTGAAGCTTCTCATTCTCCTCCTTCAGGACCAGTAACTCATGGTCTGCGTATTGCTGTTTCACCCGGGTTCGTTTGTTGGCGAACCAAAACTTGACCTTCGAAAGCTCCAATCCTATCTTTCGGCTCAACTCCATTTTCTGTTGTCTGCTTGGAGTGAGGCATTCATTGAAGAAAGCTTCGAGCTCTCGGATTTGGCCTGGAGTGTGGCATTGTAGTTGCTTCCTTTTCCGGCTCCGGTCATCATTGTATACTCCTTCTTCGTAGCTGAAACCTAGAATTTCATCGCTGGAGGAGTCAGTCTCTATGGCCTTCGGGCAGGATTCAGCTCCAGGATCTTCAAAGTCTCCCAGCAGTTCGTGCTCAGAAATGTCCAGGTCGGGCGTTTCTAGCAGATGGGAATAACTTTTAAACATGATGGATCGGGGTATCTCGGGCTGATCTAGTTCACTCAGCTTTCTCAATTCGCTCTTACGTGTTTGCTCACTCTAGAAATTTTCTCAAGTGATTGTGCGTGTCCTGGAACCATCCTTCAGGCTGCATATGAAGACCAGCAAGCAAGCGCTCCTCCCGAGATTCTGCAATTACTCATCGTCTGTATTCCCCTTTCTTTTTCCTCGTGATAGGATCACAAACTCTCTTGCATTGATTCGGTTTCATCGAGTATTGCGCTCGTCCCCTAGTTCAGTCTTCAAAGTGGTGGGTCTACAATCTTTCGGCGCCTTTTATGATTTGCTAGGCCCGAGAACGTGGGGAGCAGCGGTGGACCCGCAATTAATGACTCCGTTTAATTCATTTAGCTCCATGGGAATTAACGCTATGATCTTCTCTCAACCCCTTTTCATCGTTCAAACGAAGGTGACATTTTCCCTGTGCATGCTGTTACTCTTCATTTCAGCATCCCGGGCGCTTGGTGAGGAATGAGTTCGTGGCCACTCAAAATTTTAAAGACCGTCTCTGGTTTCAGACTTAATCTAACAAGGGATCATCACAACTGAGCATGACGATGTTCGTCGATAGCGTTGGTTTTAATATAGAATTAACTATAGTCATTAAAGAAAAATGTTCCCGTAGGAACTTTACAACGGATAAAATGAGCGATCTACTCGTGAACATGTTCTTCTTCCTATGGGTGTTCGTAGTGACCGACCCATCGTGCCCCGAGCCAGGTGCTAGATCATGGCTGTCCAAGCATGCCAGCTTCCCACTGATTGAACAAGGCATCGAGCCCCTCATCGAAGAAATCGTCTGTCGTGGGTTGACCAGCGGCAGGCAGAGCACCAGCCGACTGTTGCTCGAATGGAGGAGTGCGCACTCGCTGTACTTGTGACACGCGCTCTTGAGAAGTGTTGAAATGGCCTGGGAGGACATTCTGATCAGCTTTCAGTTTGCCGGTGGTCGGGTTGCTAGCTTGATTGATGCTTAGATTTGGCCGGGTATCTCTTGATGCCTGAGCATTACAATGGCGGTCGCCCCTAGATTTTGAGCTCGAGACGGATTCCTCCCAGTTTAGCTCCGCTCGACGTTGTTTTAATAGCTTTCTGTAGGCAGCAAGGTGATTCCTGACCAGCTCCTTACTAAGCCCCGGTACATTCATGGCCTTAAATATGCGCGTCGGAGTTGCTGAGTCGATCCCCATTTGGTGAACCACGTCTAGGAATCTGGAATGCAGTTCAGGGGGCCAAGCGAACCTCCTCTTATCGTGGCCCGAAATTGCATCGATGGCTTGACGACTGATTAACTCATCTCCAGCAGGACCCGACCCTATCGAAAATTGTTGTGCATGAGGCTGATATGCTTTGAGCTGGTCGGCGGTAACGTCCAGCTCCTTGAAACTATAACTCCAATCAAAGCAATGCAAATCACATCCCTAGGAGGCATTTGTATCATCTTCGTAGGATCATCCTGCTCATGCGTGACTCCGGCAAAATCTGGTTGAGCAGGAGATGCCCCGAGGGAGTAAGGTGGTAAATGAACGTCTTCAATCATCGCGTGAGGCTTATCGGGGAATATCTTACCGAGGGCGACGAGGTTATCGCAATGAGGGCAAACGGTAATATTGAGAGCTTTTTCATACCTCATGTTTTCTGTTCGCAGCTTTTGGTTTTCTTCCTTTAAAATCTCGACCACCTGACGTTTGCGTTGAGCCTTCGATTTGGATCTCCTATTTTGAAACCAAAACTGGATCCTCGACTGATTAATCCCCAACTCCCGGCTCAATTCAATTCTCCACTTCTTTTTCATGTAATGGCTTTTACTGAAAAGGGTTTCCAGCATTTGGGTTTCCTCCTGAGAGTATTGGTGAGGACGTCTTCTTTTCCCGAGTTGAACATCGTGGATGTCGTTGTCGTCGTCGCCGTGATCTTGATTTCCGTTGCCAGAAGTGTTGGGCTCCATGGTTTTGGCGTTAGACTTGATCTTGGAATCTTCGAGATCCCTCTGTAGTTCAATTTCTGAGATTTTTGAGTCAGTCGCCTCTAGCAGCTGACAATAACCTCTTAAATATGTTGGATTGAGAAATGTTTGATTGGTTCTTGCCCACTCAGAGTTCTCCACTCTCTCATGTATGCTCACTCCCTATAAAGTTTTCTTCGAGTGACTTCGTATGTTTAGGAGACGCTCTTCAAGCATCATTAGGCAAACGTTCCCCCTCAAGACTTTGAATTTCTCGCTTAGCTTTTCAACGTGATGGGACTGCCAAATCCTGTTAGGGCTCTCTTCGATAGTTGCGCTTACCTCCCACCTAACTCCAATAATGATGATCCCGACAAATCTTTTACATCTTTTAATTGATGAGCCGGAAATCGCGGACCGAAACGAATCCAATGGTTCTCGTGAGGGGACCTCCTGCTTTACCCCCCTAACTGGGCTCCACCAGCATTATTACTGAGACCCTTCATCATCCTCGAGTTGCTATAAAATGAGGAATTAATGTATGGAAGGTTAACGTTCTCGCATAATCAGCTTCTTCCTTCTAATCTCTCTGTTAAACTCGTCTTATTCTCAAGCCAACCCAACGCAAATGGCCTCCTCTCCCGTACGCACTTTTTCAACTGATGTCTTGGCCCAGTGGGAAAAGCTTTACAACCTACTGGGTCGCGGTTACGCGCACATAACCGATCATTCTACAACCGAGGATGCAATCTGTGTCCTGCTCGAGGACCTTGATACCACTTCTCTCGAAGGTACTACACTGGGGAGGGAATATAGAACTTTCCCGACTCTCTTTGCACACTCCTTAGAGGCCTATCGTGTTGCTAATCGGGAGGTTCTCGTGGCTCGCGTCTTGCGGGCTCGTTATGAGGATCGATCTGATCATTTGGTGCTGACCAACTATCTGGTTGATAGTTACAAAAAGGCCGTCGAGTTTGCTAATGAGGGGGTCGCGACGTTGCTTCGCGAGAGGAGAAATCTGGTGGATCAATTGGCCATATCCCTGACCACCGGCGAGCATGACCGCCGCAACGTCCTGTTGAGGCTTCAGAGCGACTGGCAGGAAGAACGGCTCGACAAGATAACCGAGGACATAGCTCGCGGGAATGGACTGGTTCGGGACCTGGAAGTAGTCACCGAAGAACACGAGGCCAAGGTCGCCGAAGTTAAGGGAGAATGCAGAAGTCTTCTCCTCAGGCTTGCCGACCACAACATGCGGAGCTGGGAGTATGAGCAGAGCATTAATAACATGGAGGGTCAGTTGGGATCCTTTGTGTCGTTAATTAGGGCTCACTTTGGCTTTACTTTTCCACCCCGACTTGTATGACCTGCTTCTGAAAACCCTCCGCTGAGCAAAATAAATGAAAGTTCTCGTGTGTGTGTTTTAACTTCTGTATGGTTCATTTCTTCGAGCATCCAAACATCTTCAACTTGAGTGAGCCGAACCATAATAGCAATAAGCCGAGCAAATACGTCCTGATTTTATAACTCGCTCATGATCAGATGGAAGAATAGTTGCAGATTTGTCCAAGAAAAGATTTCTCTATACTACTTGTTTTTCACCTGCAAATAAAAAGACAGAATCAGAAGGAATAATTTGAAAAAGAAAGCATAGACCCCTTTCAATCTTATGCTTGCTTGTGATTAATAAGGACAAGAACTTTTACAAGGGTTTTAATCTTGTGCGAAAAGTTTTTATCAATATTCCTCGAAAGAAAGCATACTATTGAAAGGAACGTAATTCACGATAATCGCTTTTGATTAATTTCGAGAGGAATGACTTACTCAAAAGCGCAAGACATAATAACGCGTTTTAAATTCAATTGAAGATATGGCATCCAAATTAAGGTCGTTCGCTAAGAACGAAAGTAGTTTGGACATCTATCTCGTCGTTAAATTTGAAACTACGCTGATATTCTTGATCAATTATCGTGAATTACCAGTGGTGTACAACATGCATGAACCAATTCAAGTGTGTAGTTCCTTCTAGCGAAATTGGGGTTGGATTACCTCACATGACCAAAAGGTCGTGCAAGACTTCCAATTTTAATTTCCTCTAAAGGAATTATAAACTTGACTTGGGAGTATTCGGATGATTAGAAAAAATGCCACTATCACATTCCAATGACCCGTTAAAAGAAATACAACCAAGTTCCATCTGAATGTATACACCAATAGATCCCTAATACAATCGCTCTAAGGGGTGAGATAGAGAAAACCTCAGTAAAAATAAACCCTATACAAGAGGACCAGTAATGGAAAATGAAATAAAGGAATGTGATCCTAACGTTTAAGGATGCCCCAGTTTTGATCTGTGCCTTCAGGATCACTTGCCCCAACTCGTCATCTTCATTGGATGATACCTCAATAATGTCCATAGTATGCTCCTTATCGCACACTCGGTGTTCGTCGTGGGATATCACCCTCCTCGTCTTCTATCAAGGACGTTAGGGACAAACGCACATATCTATCCTCGAAATGGCATTTAATCTAATCACCAGAATGCAATAAATGAAATGCCTATATCTATATGAACAGTGATAGATTTGGGGGGATAGAGAGTCTTACCAACCCAACTCGTCGACTTATTGTGCGGTTTTAGGTGTACCAACCGCCTAGAGACATGCGCATGAAACAGGTGATGGTAAACTTCTAAAAATCAGAGGGTTTGGCACCTAAGGTTAAGGTTCCCACCTCGAGTTCTAGAAAGAGCCGATTCCATTGCACAGCTATCGTTGCATTGGGACTCGATCCATAGTTCGAAGTGAGCGGAATTGAAAAGTGGATTACCCCGTGTTTTTCCTCACGGAGATTCCATTTTCAATTCCTTCTATTGTGTTCCTAAAGGCGGCGCCCGGGGTTTTAGGCGCGGTTGTGTGTGTCCACGTGTCGTGATCATCACAATGCAAGTCACGCACAACAGTTTATCAATCAGCACTTCAAATCATCCACACAACATACATTCCTACGCCCAACCTGCATAAGACAATGTTAATCACGGACTACACCCCTTATTTCTCCAATCTGCAAAAACATATAACACCTATCGTAAGCGGACTTACCTCACCTTCAAGAGCGCCTGCATGGTTAGAAAAATCACTCAGCGTTTTAATTACGGCCTAAGTCCACTTGAGGTCTAGAACGATAGGTTCTAGAACAAAGTCCCCAGTGGAGTCGCCAGCTGTCGGGACCCGTCCGAAAGCGGACGCGGCTAATGGATTACCGATCGCGGGCCTTGGATCGGCGCGAGCCCTCCCAGGCCCATACCAAATCGCGGCGGGAGTATTTTTCAGAAGGATTCGACGATAAGAGTCGATCGGTTTCGACCTTAGTGTGGTCGTGGTGGCATGTGCAACTTGTGCATGCATTTGGAGTCGCCACCGGTCTTTCTTGGAGGGTAGACCGGAAACCTTACTGATCGATTGGGAGAGATCGATCAGTTCTACGGAACCAGAGTTTTTGGGTTCGGGGACTTGGTTACGCTGGTGTCGTTACCAACGCCCTTTCGGTACCTAACGCGAGTGATTTTCCTAACTAGGATTTCATGTAGGCGCAATTTTGGGTGAGGTAAGTCTGACTTTGCACATTAACCAGTTTAACATGCTCACGTAATCATAATAAATAAATAGATGTCAATCACATAAACATCTATCCTACGTGGTGATCATGGAATTATGATTTAATGGGTCTCGAGCCAATGAGACCACATTTAATCATTTTAATATTTTAATAACGGAGAGCCGCTCTTCGCTTCTTCTTGGTTTCTTGAACTCTTCAAGAATTGGGCCCCAAAGAGCTCGCCGACTTAAAAGGCTCCTCCACGTAATCCTCGTAGCATTTACATCAACAATTGACTATGCTAAAAATAAAGATTACATGAAAAATAAAAGGAGTACGCAGCCTCCATTTAATAATTACAACCCCAAATATATAAATAATCATCATACATTCATATATACATCAATCACATTGATTAGGATTTTTCCATGATCACCACCCTTCCACGTAAGTAATAAATTCACAATTTAAAACTTAGGAAGGCACAATAAAAATTCTACGTTGAATCATATTCAGAATTTTTACGTAAAATAAGATAGCCATAAATTTTCGATTCAAAATTGATTTAGTCTCAATTTTTGCTACGTTGATTAATTTATCATATAAAATAATCAACCTCCATTAGCCATGTAAGACGATCAATTCGTTAATACATATTGGCCATAGTATAGCAAAAATTGCAAAAAATCAACTAAATGCACGAAAACACCTAAGGATTGGCTCCGATACCACTGTTGGGATCCACGTAACACGTAGCGGAAATAAATAACAACCCATACATGTATCTCCAGAGGCGTACTTCGTGCATTTCAATCGAAAAAAAATCACAAAGTCTCAAAGGGAGTAAATAGATTACCTCTCGTAGCGTGCTTGAACGGAGGTGTCGGTTCGATGTTCTTCGATCTCAGCCTCCACAAGTGTTAGGCATCTAGTTCGGACGCACCACCAATTGACGAACGGGGAGACGACTAATAACTCCACAACAATTGTGCTAGCAATATGCGGAATCAATATTCCGAACTTAGTATATTTTGCTCACTCAAGATTATGAGAATATAGAGAGTGTTTGTGTTCTTCTCTCTAAGCTCTCAAAAATTTGCACACTCTACAAAATGTCTCTCCCCTCTCAACCTCAAAACTCTTGCCATCCTTTTATAGCCAAAAATACCTTCCAATAAATTGTATTTAAAAATAGCACTAACAATTATAAATTCTATCAAAAAATAGCACTCACAAATAAATGACATTTAAAAATAGCACTAACAATAGCACTCACAATTTATAATACAAAAATGCTATTTAAAAATAGCACTAACAATAGCACTCACAATTTATAATACAAAAATGCTATTTAAAAATAGCACTAACAATTATAAATTCTATCTAATAATAGCACTCACAATTTATGATAAATAAATGCCATTTAAAAATAACACTAACAATAGCACTCACAATTTATGATAAATAAATGTCATTTAAAAATAGCACTAACAGTAGCACTCACAATTTATAATACAAAAATGCTATTTAAAAATAGCACTAGCAATAGCACTCACAATACAAAAATGCTAAAAAAAAAGGCACTAACAAATGTGTTAAAAATAATAACCATTATTATTATTACAAGACTTAAAGAGGTTACCAAACAGTAAAAATATGCATAATGTATAAATACGTATGACGTATAAATACGTAGAGCATACGTATACATCCGTGAAACCGGGGACTAATTGAAAGAAAAATGTGCAATTAAGCCCTTTTGGTAAAAATTGATTAAATTGGAGGGCAAATTGACCTAATTGCACTTTAAGACTTTAGAATCCAATGTCATAGCTTATAAAAAGTGAGAATTGAAAACTAAAAGACTCGAAAAGGATTTTTTTTTTTATTTTTTAGGCTCGGTTCGGGTTTATGTTTGTGAAGGAACATAGTGACCCGAGCCGAATTTTTGAGATTTAAAGTGACGCACTTGAAGAGGAAATTAAAACAAAATTATCGAATATTTTTGGGTATTTTTCTGACCACGAATGGTATTTTTCTGATTTTTTGGGTATTTTTATAATTAAATAAACTCGAAAAATATTAAAAATACCGAAAAATATTTTTTGTTCAAAATTGGTTCCTAAGGCTAAACCAAGGCTTCCAAAGTTGATTTTGTGATTTTATGACCTTTTTTGATATTTTTAATTAATTTTAAAAATCACAATAATAAATGGTAAAAAATCAGGTGTCAACAGTGGTCTAGTGATATGTGCTAAATGCGCATGCCATGGAGTCGCCACCAATCATTTTTTGGAGGGTCTGATTGGACCACCCTATTGAATAGTCGGGAGTTTCTATTCAATTCTACGATAACCAGAGAAATGGGTTCGGGGACTTAGTTACGTCAACTGTCAGAGTTGACGCCCTTTCGGTGTTAGAGATATGCCCTAAAGCAACTGTGTAATAGTACATATTGGGTATATCCGTTGCACTTCTGATTTCTTATCAGTGGCAAAGACGTATTTATTCATTTGTCCAAATATAAATGAATAAAATCCATAAGAACAGTTGTAGCCGAACCTATTCTTAAGACGTTGAGAATATGTGTGACAGGTTTACGATTAGACTGAATCTTTAAAACAGTTCCCGATCAATGGATTATTGAATAGATATCAATGATCCTGTTGAGGTCGGTATGTTCTTAACTTCATAATTAAGTATCAGATACTTAAGGAAATGACGAGTCACAAGTCATTGGGTATTGCGATATCCGAGTTAGAACATAAGTGCTTGTATCGGACAAGTTCACTGAACGTGACACATATTGAATGATTAGCGACATGGAAGCTTTTTGCGTGGTCAATGTCTAATCATTCATGCTTTGGTCTTGTGTAAATAATCCTTAGACCTGAGGTACAGTGTTGACTTGTGTGATAAATGGCTATGGTTCACAAGTGCGCATATTGGCGGGTCGTTGATTCGTCTCTGTACTTGATGGTCGTAGTTCAGGCACATACGAAGTCACATGTGTACGCAATATGGAATCTGTCTCCTTATTAATAAAGGTATGATGTCCTATGTGATCTGATTGTAACAATGCATTGAAATCCTCGGCTGGGGTTATGATTGAGAATGAAATGTTCATGTCTCATATAAATGCATGTCAAGTTAGATTTGTACATATGATCGAATTGGTGGCTTGACAAATATTCCATGGCCTTTGTTCGATCGGAACATAGTCAGACAGAAGGATTGAATTACACTGTAGCCAAAGCTGACAGGTTCATAATGTTCTTAAAAAGAATTCACACTGTCTGGGTAGCCATGACATATTGCTAGATGTCACTCATGGCTTGTAGGACCTAGAGGATGATCGGGACAATCAATTCTCTTGGAAGTACTAATGTGTTAGTGCATGTCTTACTGCCAGCTCGGTGATGAACCTAGGAATGTCACACACCATAACCAATACATGACAACGCATTGTGGAAAGACGACATTGCAAATTTGTTTGCAATTATACCAATTAGTTGGGTTGAAATTAAATTAAATGAGATTTAATTTTATTTCTCTTTTTGGTCACTTGCACGTGTATATACGATGTACACGTATGCTCTACGTATTTGTACGTTATATGTATTTGTACGTTATACGTATTTTACTGTTTGGTAACCTCTTTAACTCCGGTAATAATAATAATGGTTATTATTATTTTTAACACCTTTGTTAGTGCTATTTTTAAATAGCATTTTTGTATTGTAAAATGTGAGTGCTAATTATAAATTGTGAGTGCTATTGTTAGATAGCATTTATAATTGTTAGTGCTAATTTTAAATGGCATTTATTTATCATAAATTGTGAGTGCTATTGTTAGATAGCATTTATATTTGTTAGTGCTAATTTTAAATGGCATTTATTTATGATAAATTGTGAGTGCTATTGTTAGATAGCATTTATAATTATTAGTGCTATTTTTAAATAGCATTTTTGTATTATAAGATGTGAGTGCTATTTATAAATTGTGAGTGCTATTGTTAGTGCTATTTTTATATGGCATTTATTTATCATAAATTGTGAGTGCTATTTTTAGAAAGCATTTATTATTTGTTAGTGCTATTTTATAATACAATTTATTGGAAGGTGTTTTTGGCTATAAAAGGATGGCAAGAGTTTTGAGGTTGGGGTTAGCACATTTGTAGAGTGAGCAAATTTTTGAGAGCTTTGAGAGAAGAACACAAACACTCTCTATATTCTCATAATTTTGAGTGACCAAAATATACCAAGTTCGGAATATTGATTCCGTAAGTTGGTTTGGAATATTGATTCCGCAAATTGCTAGCACAATCGTTGTGGAATTATTAGTCGTCTCCCCGTTCGTCAATTGGTGGTGTGTCTGAACTAGAGGCCCGACACTTGTGGGGCTGGGATCGAAGAACATCGAACCGACACCTCCGTTTCAAGCACGCTACAAGAGGTAGTCTATTTACTCCCTTTGGTGCTTTATGATTTTTCGATTGAAATGCACGAAGTACGCCTCTGGAGATACATGTATGGGTTGTTATTTATTTCCGCTGCGTTTACTAATTTTTATTTGCCCGTACGTGTTACGTGAATCCCAACAGTGGTATCAGAGCCAATCCTTAGGCGTTTTCGTGCATTTAATTGATTTTTGTTCGTAGTAATTTTTGCAATACCATGGCCAATTTGTATTAACGAATTGTTCGTCTTACATGGCTAATGGAGGTTGATTATTTTATATGATAAATTAATCAACGTAGCAAAAATTGAGACTAAATCAATTTTGAATCGAAAATTTATGGCTATCTTATTTTACGTAAAAATTCTGAATATGATTCAACGTAGAATTTTTATTGTGCCTTCCTAAGTTTTAAATTGTGAATTTATTACTTACATGGAAGGGTGGTGATCATGGAAAAATCCCTAATCAATGTGATTGATGTATATATGAATGTATGGTGATTATTTATATTTTTGGGGTTGTAATTATTAAATGGAGGCTGCGTACTCCTTTTATTATCATGTAATCTTTATTTTTAGCATAGTCAATTGTTGATGTAAATGCTACAAGGATTACGTGGAGGAGCCTTTTAAGCCGGCGAGCTCTTTGGGCTCGGTTCTTGAAGAGTTCAAGGAACCAAGAAGAAGTGAAGAGCGGCTATCCGTTATTAAAATATTAAAATGATTAAATGTGGTCTCACTGGCTCGAGACCCATTAAATCATAATTCCATGATCACCACGTAGGATAGATGTTTATGTGATTGACATCTATTTATTTATTATGTTTACGTGAGCATGTTAAACCGGTTAATGTGCAAAGTGAGACCTATAAATGACTCAAAATCTCCTTTAAAATATATTAAGTCGTGACGGGTTTCGGACTCGTGGCCTTCCATCGTCGTGGTTTGATCCTATATTATAGTGGTTGATTGACCGGTTATGGATACATAGGGGTCAATTGTCATTTATAATTGTGGACCAATCCATTAAGCATATGATGTTGTGGGGTTGAGACCAAACGATTTTCAATAACTGTTAGGTGAGGGGATTGTTTGTGTTTTCAATACTTACATGAGACGATGGGTAAGACTTAACTACGATTATGAAGTCAATAACTGTCAGGTGAGACTTTCATGATCTAGAGGCCAAAGTTATGATTGGGACTCGCATATGATGCGTTGAATAAGTTGATTCACTCACTAAGTTTATAGAACACCAATAACTGTTAGGTGAGGTGGACTATGAGCTCGTGGGACTCCAATCCCCACTAGTAATCTTTACCCAACAAAGATTACCGTTTCCCATTTTAAGGAGTATGGGATCCGTGTATAAATTTAGTGGGAGGATCTATTTCATTTAAAGGCCAAAATGAAATAGTTATTTTGAAAGACAAAGGCTAACAATTTATTTTCTGCACAGATATAAATTACTCTGAAAAATGGTGAATACAAACCCGCTCGCTTCAATACTCGACAAGAATTGTTTGACTGGTCCCAATTTCACTGACTGGGTAAGGAATTTGAGAATTGTTCTCAATTCTGAAAAACTCGGGTATGTGCTTGATGAAAATATGCCAGTCTCTTTTCCTGAGGGTGGGACCCAAGAGGAACGTATCACTTATGATAAGTGGCATGACGATGACTTAAAAGTTAGGTCATATATGCTTGCTTCAATGAACAATGATTTTCAGAAAAAATATGAAGCAATGGTAGATGCTAGGTCGATCATATTGCATCTAAAGGAATTCTTTGATGAGAATGGTCGAACCTCAAGATATGAGATATCTAAAGTATTGTACCGCATGAGGATGGCTGAGAAATCATCGGTTAATGATCATGTCTTGAAAATGATCTGGCACATAGAAGAATTGGCAAGGCTGAATCTTGTCATGGACAATGACTTAGCTGTGGATTTGATCCTCGAATCTTTACCCGATTCCTTCTCTAGTTTTGTTCAAAACTTCCACATGCATAAAATGGAAAAAACTCTTGCTGAGTTACATAGCATGCTGGTAATTTATGAGAAGGAAATGCACAATACAAGGCCAAATGTTGTGGCTTTGGCTAAGGCTTCTTCTTCAAATAGTAAGACTATTTTGAAGAAAACGAAATGGAAGAAGCCTATGAAAGCTGTTGTGCAATCAAAACCCAAGATTGAAAAAGGGAAATGTCATTATTGTGGTGTCATGGGGCACTGGAGGAGGAACTGTAAGAAGTATCTCGCAAGCTTGAAGGTCAAGCCAAAGAACCAACCTTGTGAAGGTATGGTGTCTATGATTATTGAAACTAATCTTATGGTTAGTGTTGAATCCAGCTTATGGATTCTAGATTCTGCTGCAACGTCACATATTTGTATGTCTTTGCAGAATCTGGAAATAAGCAGGATGCTGGGGCAAAATGAGATTGTCCTGACATTTGCAAATGGGGCAAAAGTTGCTGCATTAGCTATAGGGACTTTTCGTTTATGTTTGCCTTCAGGACATGTTTTGGTTTTAAAGAACTGTTTGCATTATAAGAATGCTATACAAAACATCATTTCTATACCTCGTATGGGCAAAGAAAATTATGAATTTTCTTTTGCTGATGATGTATGTTCTATTTATTATAATAGAATGTGTGTTGGTTCTGGATTATTAATGAATAATCTCTATACCATTACAATGTCCGGTAATACGATTACCAATAAGCAAAATAATCATGATGTAAATGCCATAACCAATAAACGCCCTAGAGATACTCCAAATCCAAAGTATGTTTGGCATCTCCGATTAGGTCATATTGGAGAAGATAGGATTAACAAGTTGAGTAATGATGGATATATCGATCCAATTGGTTTTGGACCATACTCGACTTGTAATGCTTGTCTTCTAGGAAAAATGACCAAAGCACCCTTTGTAGGACATAGTGCGCGAGCTGCTGACATACTAGGATTGATACATACAGATGTATGTGGACCAATTAATGAAACTGCTAGGGGTGGTTATTCTTACTTCATTACCTTTACCGATGATTGTTCACGGTATGGCTATTTGTACTTAATGAAGTATAAATCTGAATCCTTTGAAAAGTTCAAGGAATTTAGGTATGAAGTTGAGAAACAAACAGGAAAAAGTATTAAGGCTCTTCGATCTGATCGAGGAGGTGAATACCTTAGTACTGAATTCTTGGATTATCTTAAAGATAATGGCATTTTATCACAATGGACACCTCCTGCAACTCCAGAGCATAATGGTGTATCTGAAAGAAGAAATCGTACTTTATTAGATATGGTGCGATCTATGATCAGCTACACCGATTTGCCTATGTCCCTTTGGGGATATGCCCTTGAGACAGCTGCATATTTACTGAATAGAGTGCCATCCAAATCTGTTCCAACTACGCCTTATGAGATATGGCATAGTAGGAAACCAAGTCTTAATCATATCAAGATTTGGGGTTGTCCAGCTTTTGTCAAGAAGCTGAGAACAGAAAAATTGGAGGCAAGGTCTGAACATGGTCGCTTCATTGGATATCCAAAAGAAACTCTTGGATATTATTTCTATTTTCACTCTGACCAAAAAGTTTCGGTCAGCAGGCACGCTTCTTTTCTGGAGAATCAGTTCGTTCAGGAAGGTGGTGCTGGGCGGAAAATAGTCTTACAAGAAGACAATAATGAAGTATCTAATAACCAAGTTCAGACACCGATCTCTGATTCAGTGGGAGCTTCTGATACACAACCTCTTAGGAAAAGTGCGAGAACGTCTCGTATACCTATTCGCTATGGACACTCGGTTGAAAATATTGAGTCACTATTCATTATGAATGATAGTAATCAATTGAATGATCCAAGCACCTATGAGGAGGCGATGTTGGACATCGATTCTGGTAAATGGCTAGAAGCCATGCAAACCGAAATGGATTCATTGTATTCCAACGATGTTTGGACTCTAGTTGATCTGCCTGATGGTATTGTACCAATTGGCTGTAAATGGATCTTCAAGAGGAAGATAAACGCTGATAGTCAGGTTGGAACTTACAAAGCACGACTGGTGGCGAAAGGGTATCGTCAAAAAGAAGGGATCGATTATGACGAAACTTTCTCACATGTAGCCATGCTGAAATCTATTCGGATTATGTTGGCTATAGCTGCGCACCTTGATTATGAGATATTCCAAATGGATGTCAAAACGGCTTTTCTAAATGGTTTCCTCGAGGAGGATATCTATATGGAACAACCACGGGGTTTTGATTCTTGTGGTGAAAGTCGAAATGTGTGTAAGCTTATGAGATCCATTTATGGACTCAAACAAGCATCCAGAAGTTGGAACATCCGTTTTGATGAAGTAATCAAATCGTTTGGCTTCATTAAAAATCCGGATGAATCATGTGTATATAAGAAGGTCAGTGGAAGCGCAATTGCGTTTCTAGTTTTGTACGTCGATGATATACTCTTGATCGGGAATGATGTACCGATGATATCATCGATCAAACTATTCTTGTCACAGAAATTCTCCATGAAATATTTGGGAGAGGCAACCTATATTTTAGGTATCAAGATCTATAGAGATAGATCAAGACGATTGATTGGCCTCTCACAATCTACGTACATAGATACAGTGTTAACACGGTTTAACATGCAATGTTCCAAAAGAGGATTATTGCCTTTTAGGCATGGAATCCGTCTTTCTAAGGAGATGTGTCCCAACACTCCTGAAGAAAGACAGCAGATGGCAAAGATACCTTACGCATCCGCTGTTGGAAGCATAATGTATGCTATGCTATGTACGCGACTTGATATCGCGCATGCTGTAAGTGTTACTAGCAGATATCAGTCTGATCCAGGGGAAGAGCACTGGATAGCAGTCAAGAATATCCTGAAGTACTTGCGAAGGACTAAGGATTTATTCTTGATATATGGAGAAGGAGAGTTTAAAGTTGAAGCGTATACTGATTCTGATTTTCAATCAGATCCGAATGACTTTAAGTCTACATCTGGGTTTGTTTTTACACTCAATGGTGGTGCAGTTAGTTGGAAGAGTTCCAAACAAAGCACAACTGCTGATTCCACTACTGAGGCAGAGTATATAGCTGCTTCTGAAGCGGCGAAGGAAGCTGTTTGGATGAAGAAGTTCATTTCTGAACTTGGAGTAGTTCCTTCCATTGAGCAGCCGATTACATTGTTTTGTGACAATAATGGGGCTATAGCTCAAGCTAAGGAACCACGGTCTCATCAGAAATCCAAGCACATTGAGAGACGCTTCCATCTCATCAGAGAAATAGTTGGGAGAGGTGATATCGCCTTGCAGAAAATTGCCTCAGCGGAAAACGTGGCAGACCCCTTTACTAAAGCAATACCTCAGTCTTTATTTGAAAGACACCTTGATAAAATGGGTTTGAGGTACCAAACTAGTTGGCTTTAGTGCAAGTGGGAGATTGTTAGAGATATGCCCTAAAGCAACTGTGTAATAGTACATATTGGGTATATCCGTTGCACTTCTGATTTCTTATCAGTGGCAAAGACGTATTTATTCATTTGTCCAAATATAAATGAATAAAATCCATAAGATCAGTTGTAGCCGAACCTATTCTTAAGACGTTGAGAATATGTGTGACAGGTTTACGGTTAGACTGAATCTTTAAAACAGTTCCCGATCAATGGATTATTGAATGGATATCAATGATCCTGTTGAGGTCGGTATGTTCTTAACTTCATAATTAAGTATCAGATACTTAAGGAAATGACGAGTCACAAGTCATTGGGTATTGCGATATCCGAGTTAGAACATAAGTGCTTGTATCGGACAAGTTCACTGAACGTGACACATATTGAATGATTAGCGACATGGAAGCTTTTTGCGTGGTCAATGTCTAATCATTCATGCTTTGGTCTTGTGTAAATAATCCTTAGACCTGAGGTACAGTGTTGACTTGTGTGATAAATGGCTATGGTTCACAAGTGCGCATATTGGCGGGTCGTTGATTCGTCTCTGTACTTGATGGTCGTAGTTCATGCACATACGAAGTCACATGTGTACGCAATATGGAATCTGTCTCCTTATTAATAAAGGTATGATGTCCTATGTGATCTGATTGTAACAATGCATTGAAATCCTCGGCCGGGGTTATGATTGAGAATGAAATGTTCATGTCTCATATAAATGCATGTCAAGTTAGATTTGTACATATGATCGAATTGGTGGCTTGACAAATATTCCATGGCCTTTGTTCGATCGGGACATAGTCAGACAGAAGGATTGAATTACACTGTAGCCAAAGCTGACAGGTTCATAATGTTCTTAAAAAGAATTCACACTGTCTGGGTAGCCATGACATATTGCTAGATGTCACTCATGGCTTGTAGGACCTAGAGGATGATCGGGACAATCAATTCTCTTGGAAGTACTAATGTGTTAGTGCATGTCTTACTGCCAGCTCGGTGATGAACCTAGGAATGTCACACACCATAACCAATACATGACAACGCATTGTGGAAAGACGACATTGCAAATTTGTTTGCAATTATACCAATTAGTTGGGTTGAAATTAAATTAAATGAGATTTAATTTTATTTCTCTTTTTGGTCACTTGCACGTGTATATACGATGTACACGTATGCTCTACGTATTTGTACGTTATATGTATTTGTACGTTATACGTATTTTACTGTTTGGTAACCTCTTTAACTCCGGTAATAATAATAATGGTTATTATTATTTTTAACACCTTTGTTAGTGCTATTTTTAAATAGCATTTTTGTATTGTAAAATGTGAGTGCTAATTATAAATTGTGAGTGCTATTGTTAGATAGCATTTATAATTGTTAGTGCTAATTTTAAATGGCATTTATTTATCATAAATTGTGAGTGCTATTGTTAGATAGCATTTATATTTGTTAGTGCTAATTTTAAATGGCATTTATTTATGATAAATTGTGAGTGCTATTGTTAGATAGCATTTATAATTATTAGTGCTATTTTTAAATAGCATTTTTGTATTATAAGATGTGAGTGCTATTTATAAATTGTGAGTGCTATTGTTAGTGCTATTTTTATATGGCATTTATTTATCATAAATTGTGAGTGCTATTTTTAGAAAGCATTTATTATTTGTTAGTGCTATTTTATAATACAATTTATTGGAAGGTGTTTTTGGCTATAAAAGGATGGCAAGAGTTTTGAGGTTGGGGTTAGCACATTTGTAGAGTGAGCAAATTTTTGAGAGCTTTGAGAGAAGAACACAAACACTCTCTATATTCTCATAATTTTGAGTGACCAAAATATACCAAGTTCGGAATATTGATTCCGTAAGTTGGTTTGGAATATTGATTCCGCAAATTGCTAGCACAATCGTTGTGGAATTATTAGTCGTCTCCCCGTTCGTCAATTGGTTGTGTGTCTGAACTAGAGGCCCGACACTTGTGGGGCTGGGATCGAAGAACATCGAACCGACACCTCCGTTTCAAGCACGCTACAAGAGGTAGTCTATTTACTCCCTTTGGTGCTTTGTGATTTTTCGATTGAAATGCACGAAGTACGCCTCTGGAGATACATGTATGGGTTGTTATTTATTTCCGCTGCGTTTACTAATTTTTATTTGCCCGTACGTGTTACGTGAATCCCAACATTCGGTACCTAAGTTGACTGAATTTTCTGACCTAAGATTTCATGCAGACGAGTGGTGAGTGGAATACGAATACTAAATCTAGGAATTCATGCAAATAGGAATGACTATCCTAGCAATCACAATCAATAATAAAATGCGCAAATCAATGAATCCAAATATGCAAAATAAACACATCAAATCAACATGACACTTCTAATAAGGCTCTATTAGCCTAAATAAGTATCAATCAAGCTTAGGAATGATTTAGACATGATTTTACCCATAAGGGGTAAAGTCGTAATTTTGAGACAAAAGGGACGATTTGCCCAAAAAGGGCAAAATCATCATTTCGGAATGAATTCGGAGTAAAACAATGTCAAAAATAGGTTTGGTCACTCAATTGACCCATTTCCTATTTTTTTGCAATTTTCATGATTTTCTGGAATTTTAGAAACCGATTTACCATTCGAATGGTAAAATCGTCATTTTCTAAAAATGGGAATGAAATGTGGAAATCTTAGCCATAAGGTTTAGTCACCTATCTGACCCATTGCCAAATTCTAAGCAATTTCCACAATTCATCGGAATATCAAAGACATTTACCCTTTGAGGGGTGAAATCGTCGTTTTGGATTAAGCGGGAGAAAATCCCAAAAATGAAAACAAATCAATTTTTTATCATTTTCAGCCTTGTAAAAGTTTTAGAATTTTTTTAGGAATTTTCTGCAATTTTTCTCAATTTTTTTTTGAATTTTTCCTTAATAATTCATTTTTTGGATTTTTTTTATTCTGAAAAACCCCAATCGGACGGTCTAGAATGCGCCACGTGGCGTCTCGATGACAATCGAATCATTTTAATTTTTGTAAAATTCGAAATTCATTTCTTTTAATACTAAAAATATTTTTTTATTCTGAAAATCATCGGATCACGACACGTGGCTCATCTGCAGCCATCCAATCTAGCATTTTTTTTGTTTTTGTTTTTATAAGACGTAACACAATGCAAAAAATAAAGAAGATATTAAGTCATTATACAACATAAACATAAGCAAAGGAGATAGGATCCGGTGAATTTTACGACGTCGGAGTCCGTCGGTGCTCGTGCAACAATGTGTGGGGGTATAAACCACCAGCAGGAGGCTCGGCCTTCCGATCCTGGGGTAGCACAATATAATTTACAGAAAATAAATGAATAGAATGCCTTGGACACCAATAGGAGGCTCGGCCTTCCGATTCTGGGTCTAATAAGTAAAATGTAGAAAATGCCCACTTTTATTAAATGCAATACAACACAAATTAACTATATGATGCATGAAATGCTAGGACATAAAGTAAATACGCAGCAAATATTCAGACACCAACAGGAGGCTCGGCCTTCCGATTCTGGGTCTAATAAGTAAAATGTAGAAAATGCCCACTTTTATTAAATGCAATACAACACAAATTAACTATATGATGCATGAAATGCTAGGACATAAAGTAAATACACAGCAAATATTCAGACACCAACAGGAGGCTCGGCCTTCCGATTCTGGGTCTAATAAGTAAAATGTAGAAAATGCACACTTTTATTAAATGCAATACAATACAAATTAATTATATGATGCATGAAATGCTAGGACATAAAGTAAATACACAGCAAATATTCAGCAACCTTAAAACTCCAGAACATAGCCTATCCTCTTAGGAAGCCATCACCGAAAATTTCACCTTAAAAGGAGTCCAAATGAGTGAGATATGACCACAATACCTCAGTTCGCTCGATTTTCGTCGACTGTTTTTCAAAAAATCACCATAATTTAACCGGACCTCGAAAATTCATGAAACTAACGGGAAATTGTTAAGGACATCTTAACTTAACCTATGGTGGTCAGAGGGGGTCGGAAAGGTCGCCGGAATGGCTGATCGTGGAGGACGACGGCGGCGGCGGCGGCGGCGGCAGAAACTGGTCGGTACAGGGTCAGCAGCGACCTTTGCTCATTCAAACGGCTCTACAAGGCAAATGGCTGGGCCAAATTGGACTCACAATATGTCGTTAGAACGGCAAGAGAATAAGCTTTCTAACAGTATATGGCTCGTTCTCATACGATTCCTAACGAAAGAGTTATGGCCGAAAAACCGGACGGTTTTGGGTCTGGGCGGCGAGCTGAGCGAGAGAAATAAAAAAACGAAAATGAAAGAGAGAGTTGAGGGAGATGATGAGGGGGATTGCGGTATCCAGGAGCTCCACGAGGCCGCGATAAACAGCAAGACGGACGGGATCTCGGCACGGCGTCGGAGGGTGGCGGAGCAAGGTGGTGGTGAGGGTGGTCGGCGTAATCCAAGGGAGGAAAAAAAATGAAGAACCAAAAACTAGGAAGAGGAGGGAGGAGGAAGAAGAAGAAGAAGAAGAAGAAGAAGAAGAATGAAGAGGAGGCCACGGATGATCGTGGGAATGGTGAGATGAGGGAGTAAAATAATAAAAATAAAATAAAATAATAAAATAATAATAAAATAAAATACTAAAAAGTAAAAATAATAATAAAATAATCAAAAGCAAAGACAAAATGATGAGTCCCCTTTTCCTTTTGAATGATGATGTTTTCACTCCTTTTCCTTTTAATCATTACTAATATTTTTGCCAAATTCAATTTTATGATGATCAGAGAACACCTAAAATCGAACCTGAATTTTACTGTTTTATGAGGTCCTAAAGTAAAGAAAAATAAAAAATACCGACTATTTGTATATATTTTTTTTACCTCAAATATTATTTTTTCTTGATTTTCTTCTTTTCGTTTTCTTTTTTTTGTATTTTTCGAAAATATATTAAAAAAATGAAAATTATGAAAATTATTTTTTTGGTCAAAATGCTTCATTTAGCTTGGCTAAGGTCACCAAAATTGATTTTTCAATTTTTCAACTTTTTATGAATTTTCTATGAATTTTCAAAAAAATAAAGAAAAAAGGAAAAAAAAAAGTTGATCAAAATTTAGGTGTCAACAGCAATAAAGAATGTAAATTCTAATCTAAATGACATGCGATATGGTGATGCATGAGCTTAGATGACATGGCATGGTAATGCATGAATGACGGGCGATTATGCATGAAATGCAAAAATTATGACTACCCTAAAGGACATGCAAGGTTATTTTTATAAAAAGGTATGACTGATCTTAGAGGAAAAATTGAATAAAAAAATGATTTTCGAATTACGCGCATGGACTATGAAAATGCATGACGAATTAGACTATATGAAATGCGAATGAGACATCATAACATTTAACGAATTTTTGGCTTTTCAATGAATTGGTTCGACAATTAACACAAATTGATTAATTAAAATCCAATTTATATTAAGAGTCTTTTAAGTGTGAATTCCGAAAAAAAATTCATTTAATGCCATAGCATGATGATTTTTATGTGTTTTCATGATTTTTGTTATTTTTTTGTGTTTTTTATGAAAAATGAATCAAATAAAGATATAATAAACCTTGAGCATAATACACCTTAAATTCTGAATTTTCCGATGAATTCGCTTCGTACCTTGGGGGACGGGTCAGAAGGTAATTTATTCACATCGTACCCTGGGGGTCGGGTTAGATAGTGAATTTTAGAATTTGTCAATTCGGCCCCAAAGTTATGGGATATGTTAGACAAATTGGTGTGCGGATGACGTCGTACCTCGGGGGTGAAGTTAGATAGTCATCACAATGCACATATTCTGAGGGACAAGGCACAAGGGAGCATGTATTATACTCAAGGTAGATTATAAAAATATTTGAATTAAATTAAAAGGATGATCTTCGGCCAAACTAGGGTAGGTGCCGAAATTTTCAAGGACATAAGGTCCTATCCGCGAAGGATTATATCTTTTTTAAACTTAGGAAAATTACCTTTCAAGTTTTGAAATGAATTTTCAGATAATTCCTTGGATTTTAAAGATATCTTCAATTGGAATGAAATTTTATCCGACTCGACTTGAGAAAATTATCTTTAAGATTTGGAAAAATTAATTTTCAGATAATTCAAAAAAAATGTGGATAAGCATTCAATCCAGCCAACTTGCATGACAGATCCAGAGCTAATCAAATATCATCCAAATAAGCGCAAATCTTTACCCGAAATCAGATAATCGCAAGATAAAACAAACTAATTAACTATGGTAAAATCGAATGGAGAATCATCCGTTCGCAAATCAAGTTTGGCCAAGTACACACATGCTTACCAAAAATCTTCTGTCCAAGAAAATCTGATTTTTTTAGGTGAAAAACCCTCAACCATTCATGGCATCGAAACAACATCAAGTTACCACAAATTAAAAAAAAAACACTCAAACATCATGCCTCAAGTTAACTGTAATGCGCCATTCAGTCAAGGAAATCTAGTTGCTGAACACTCCTCTTTGATTAACGAAAACTCACTTTTCCCTGATTTTTTTATAAAAATCTAATCACGTTGCTCGGAACAACATCAGAATTTCTGTTCCACGAGAAGCCAAATTTTCGATCCTACCACGACCAGAATTTTAATCCACAAGGTGACATTCAAGAGTCCAAATTTTTCAACATTTGTTGCAAATCAGATATATTCATCGAAACATGTGAACGTATATGCAAGTTTCCCAGATAAAACGAGCATGAATTGCAAACAAAAGTGTGAGAATTTTACCTTTTTCAATGCGATATTCCAACAGGCGTGTAACCAAAGTTTTCTGCCTACAACAACCCACTTTTGGCTTGAATCCAACTCCAAAGTCGTCAAAAGCAGCAGTTCGGTCGAACAGTGAAGGAGCCTTGATGGTTTCGGATGAGCGTGAACTAATCCACTAACTGAGCACGACACCAGGGCCAAGTGGAGCTAATCGTGTGAACTTGAAACGGCGACTATGGTGCACACATTAATGGAGCGAACGCATGACGATTCCGGCAACCGGATCTCTGGATTTTCACTCTCGAATCTGGGCTGAAAAGGCGACTAGACACGCACAGAATCGCCGGTGGGCAGCAGACTACTTCGGGTGATTGCGATCGAAGATAGGCCGATTTAAGCGGCAACACGTCTGGACTATTGAAGGACAAAGCACCGGATTGTGACGGCAGTGGACGGCTGATCAAGGATTCAAAAGCGGCTGTGGGGATGCAGGGACGTCGGCGGACGACGGCGGCGCAAAGGCGACCTACTTAGGAGAGGGTTTCGATAAGGGGATTGTCTCCACCACGAGGGAAACAATCAAACCCTCAAACTCGCCAAACGACTCCCTAATTCCTGCTACAAATCAATAACGGCCGACCCCCTCAAACGTGAATGAGGCCTTGTACTTATAGAGCTAGGCACAACTAATCCTATTAAGAGTAGGACTTGTTAATAACCGTTGGATCATTGTCCCTAGCTAAAGTAGGATTTGTTTCAAGCCGTTGGATTTTAAGTTCCCGCATCCAGTAGAACACTAGCTTGGTAGGTTTCCGATCTTAGAACTCTCAATTAAGATAAGCCTCTCAAACAACAAAAATTCCAGAATTAATCCGAAAATTTGAAGAGTCCTATTTGCACTGGACACCAATGCATTCGGCCACTTGACAAGGAATGAGAGATGGCCGAAATTCCCCTGTTTTTGTGGGCTTAATCAGAACTTTAACTAATTAAACAATAATCAACATGAAGGCCTTTCACAATTAGGTAAAAATGGGATGATTTTCAATCAAATTGGCTCAAAATTTTAGTGAAAAAAATTCGGTACATCCACATTTATGGCCCACGTGAATTTTTTATCCAAGTTATAGGCTCATCTTGATTCCTCAATCTCAAAAATCCGGCACACCCCTTCTAGCCATGATAAAAATTCTGAACTGAGTTCGATCTAGCCACCTGTCAAATTAAGCCCAATCGACTAATGTAATAACTGAAAATAAATATGCAATGCATGGGGTTTTATTTTTTGTGAGACTTATGATTAACCCTCATTTTATGAAATAAATGAATTTCCTAAAATTCAAAATTTAGGTGTCAACAGCTGCCCCTCTTTGTGTGGAAGCTCGCAGAGGTTTCGCTCAAAGACTAAAATTAAAACCTAAATTTTGAAAATGCAAATGATGATGATGAAATTTTTTTACGGGAGTTTAAATCCCATTTTCTGATGCAAAAGGAAAGGATCCATGAATTGCAATGCCACAAATAACATGTGCTAAAACTTATCCTATCCCACATCAATGAAATCCGTACATGGATCGCTTATGAAAATACTTGTCTTACTAAGTACCTCATAAACTAATGATTCCCTTAACCTCCAAACTTCCGGTGGATGCCAGGATGCTAAGGTACTAGTCCCATCTGTTGCCAGAAGTTTCCTTCTGACGCGAAACGGCACAAGATCTGTGTAGAGTTTTGAAAGTGTGCTCGAGTTATGGTTCGAGCTAGCCATTTGTCTCTTGGTGACCTCCTCAACGGATCACCATGAGGCGGTAAAAATAATCTCTTGCGACCTTCTCAAGCAAGTCGGTGAAATGTCTCTTGCGACCACCTCAATGGGTCAGCATGAGTCGGTAAAATGTCTCTTGCGACCTCCTCAACGGGTCAGCATGAGTCGGTAAAAAGTCTCTTGCGACCACCTCAACGGGTCAGCATGAGTCGGTAAAAATGATCTCTTGCGACCTTCTCAAGTAGGTCTCATCGTACCAAGACAAGAGATGTCTCTTGGGACCTCCTCAATGGGTCACCATGAGGCGATAAAAATAATTTCTTGCGACCTTCTCAAGCAGGTCTCATCGTATCAAGGCAAGAGATGATGTATCATCTGAATCGAATCGGTATGAATACAAAATAGTGTGATGCCTGAAAAAAAAAATGTCAGTACAACATGAAGGGCCAGTGATGACAACTTAAACCTTAAAAGATGCCAATCTGAAAAGGGTTCTGAAAACTTACCTGGGTTTCCTGTGTGAGCGGTGGCTAGGCCGACTGTATCGTACCTGTCCATTCTCTTAAAAATGATGACATGCAAATGCAATGTCACATGCCAGAAAAATTTGTGAGCTTTTGCTTGCATTATAAAGCTTCACTGGGGAATTCTGTCAATAAGGAAGTCTGTCTGACCCTTTCAATAATTCTGATCAAGTTAAATGAGGAAATTCAGTCAGAAAGGACTTTTCTCTCTTTCTCATGAAAAAGGCTTTTGAGACCCGACCATTGATGCGGGTAAGAGAATCACTCAGAACTATCATCATCATGCCTAACAAGGATCCGGGTATTCTCGCAATCAATATGACCAGGCCAATCCGTGAGGTCTTTTTCAAGGACTGTAATTCAGGCTTGGTCAAAGGTTATTTCAAGGGGGACTCATGTGAGTCATTAGGCTATGAAACAAATCTTCATCAGCTGCATCGGGTTTACAAGTCAGGAACCCTGCGAAATGAGATAAAAATGATCTTGCTCGCACTTCTTCGAGCGACATTTATAAGCATTTGAAACCCTATATTAACGCAAGTGCCCTAATCTGAAAAGACTTTTTGATAAGGGTTGTAATGTAGATTCAGGGTTGGCTTGGAATGAAATGCCTATTTTCAACAAGGGGTAGTATAATGATGAGATAATCAATGAACATCCGCCTCTATCACTTTGGTACTTCAAGAATGATATTTCTTCAAAGGATATATTTTGAACAAATCCAGGTGAGACCTCCCTTCCCCCCAGAGATTCTTTGAGAGAGTGGGCCTTTTGCTTTTCCTTTTTTTGATGAGAGTGGACCTTTTGACCTTTTTGCATGGTAAGCTTTTTTGTGCATGGCCAACTTTGATTTTTATTTTTGCATGGCGAGCTATTTTTTTCGTACATTGAGCTCTTTTGAAAAGGAAGGGAGAGTCTCATCTGAATTGTCTGCATATTGTGCTGGCAAATTTTTTCAAGTTTTAGCTTGTCCCAAGGCACTCTGCTTATCTGTCAAATGGTTTGGAATGATTTTCATTCAGAATGATCACCCGTTGAGTTTTGAGGAATGAATTCGCCGCTCAAATTGGGTTAGCAAAGGATGAGTGTATATGGGTATAGAAATGAAATGCTCTTCGTCATATCTAAAGCACTTGAGCTAACATAGAATTCGCGTACAATAAATACACTTGAAGATTGATGCAAGTGAAAGCAAGAAAACTCTACTCATTCTTTGAACTTTCTGAGATTTGCCCCAATGTGGGGTTGTTCCTGACAGGGTTATGAAATGAAACCACCGTTCAAAGGGGTTAAGCAATGGGCAACCTGTAGTATTTGGATAGATGAAATGAATGCCTCATGTCATTTTGGTCATCATACTTTTCGCGAGATAACCATTTGCCTTGTAAGCATGGAAATTCTCACATTTCTCACTAGAGGTTGTGATATAGGACGTGTATGGAAATGGCTTGCCTTTCATCGTCCTGACATTCCTCATTCAAAATGATCGATTCAATTGGATCAGAGAGACTTCTTGATTGAAATTATCTCACAATGAAAACTAATAATGCGAGTAAAACAGCAGACAAATAGAGCATGAATGATCATCAAATGAGCATGAATGATCAGAAAAAGTGTCAGGGCAACTCAAACGTAGTATTTCTTTACAGCATCAGAGTTAACAGGATTAGTGAAAACATGACCATCCATCTCTGCCAGGATTAAGGCACCGCCTGGGAGCACTTTCTTCACAACATATGGACCGCCATAGTTTGGAGCAAACTTCCCTTCTGGAAAGGGTACAATAGGCAATAATTTTCTCAGAACAAGATCTCCTACCTGAAAATGTCGAGGACGGACTTTCTTGTTAAATGATCTGGAAACCCTTTGCTGGTAGCACTGGCCATGGCATAACGCCCTAAGTCGCTTTTCATCGATTAGGTTCAACTGGTCCATCCTCTGCTGGATCCAATCGGCTTCGGTCAACTTGACTTGAGATAATATGCGTAAGGAAGGGATTTCCACTTCAGCTGGTAATACCGCGTCCATTCCATATACAAGAGAAAATGGGGTTGTCCCAGTAGATGTCCGGATCGAAGTCCGATAAGACATAAGCGCAAATGGCAACCTCTCATGCCAATCTCGATAATTTTCAGCCGTTTTGGCCAAAATCTTCTTGATGTTTTTGTTGGCCGCTTCCACTGCTCCATTCATCTGAGGACGATACGGGGAAGAGTTCAGATGCTTGATCTTGAATTTCTTGAACAAATCATCGATCAGTTTGTTGTTCAAGTTCGAGCCGTTGTCGGTGATTATGACTTCAGGTGAACCGTATCGAGCGATGATGTCTCGACTGATGAATTTCACGACGTTTCGGGCCGTGACTGCCAGATAAGATGCCGCTTCGATCCATTTAGAAAAATAATCAATGGCGACCAGGATGAAACGATGTCCATTTGATGCTTTCGGGTTAATTGGGCCAATTACATCAATACCCCACATAGAGAAAGGCCATGGTTCAGATAATTGGTGTAGCTCGTTTGGAGGAACATTAATCTTGTCGTCATGAATCTGACACTTGTGACAACTTCGAACGTGCTGAATGCAATCGCTTTCCAGTGTAAGCCAATAATAACCTAACCTCATGATCTTCTTGGCTAGCATGTGGCCATTCATATGTGGACCACAGATTCCTTCGTGTACCTCCATCATAAGACGGACAGCCTCGGTGGAGTCAATGCACCTCAGAAGAACTGAATCAAAGGATCTTTTGTAAAGATTTTCACCGCTGAGAAAGAACTTTGAGGCCATCTTTCTTATGTACCTCTGATCCGATGTAGTGCTCTTCTTAGGAAATTTCTGCTCTTGAATGTAAGTCTTGATGTCGTGATACCAAGGTTTGCCATTGGGTTCCTCGGCTATGGCCATGCAATAAGCCGGTTTTCTCAAGACTTCAATCTTTAATGGCTCGACTTCAAGCCCATTAGTAACTTCCAACATCGAAGATAGGGTAGCCAACGCATCGGCAAACTGATTATGAGTTCTGGATAAATATTCAAACGAAATATCATCAAATTCCTCCACCAACTCATCCAGGTGCTCATGGTATGGTAGCAACTTAGCATCCCGTGTCTTCCACTTTCCAACAGTCTGAAGGATGATTAGGGCCGAGTCTCCAAATACCTTGAGCCGGGTTACACCCATTTCAAATGCGGCCTGTAGGCCCAAAATGCATGCTTCATATTCTGCAACATTATTAGTACAAGGGAACACTAATTTCGCTGCTACTGGATAGTGCTGACCGGCTGGGGATATCAAGACTGCCCCTGTACCCGATCCAGATAAATTCACAGCTCCGTCAAAATACATGGTCCAGATGTAATCACCTACCACCATGACCCGATCTTCAGGTTGATAAATGTTTTCATCTTGCTCCGGGTTTTCTGCCAAGCCATCAGCTATGGCTCGTCCCTTTACTGACTTTTGGGACAGATATTGCACATCGAATTCAGAAATGAGGATCTGCCATTTGGCAAGCCTACCGATCAAGGCAGGTTGATTTACTAGGTACTTGATGGGATCGTACTTTGTCACCAAAAGGATTTGGTAATGTAAAGTGTATTGTCGCAATCGATGTAGCACCCAAACTAGTGCCGCACATGTCTTCTCAGCTTCAGAGTAGTTCATTTCAGAAGATGTGAACTTCTTGCTAAGATAATAAAAGGCTCGTTATTTCCCATCATCTTTTCTTATCTGCGCTAGCATAGCACCTAGAGACTCGCTATGGATTGCGAGATAGAGGACCAAAGGTTGCCCCGACACTGGCGGAACAAGCACTGGTGGATTCATGAAGTGCTGTTTTATTTTTTCAAAAGCTTCATCACAATCATCGTTCCATTCAACCAGCGCATTCTTCTTTAACAACTTGAAGAAAGGCTTAGCGGTTTCCGATAACTGAGAAATGAATCGGGCAATATAATTCAATCTGCCCATGAGGCTTCGAACTTCCTTGACTGTCGTCGGCGGCTTGAGTTCGCATATGGCTCTCACCTTGGACGGGTCTATCTCAATACCCTTGTTACTGACAATGAAACAGAGTAACTTGCCCGAGTTGGCACCGAAAACGCACTTAGCCAGATTAAGGCGTAACCTGAATTTCCCGAGTCTGTCAAACAGCTTCGTCAGAGTTTATGTGATCTTCCCTGTGTCTTGTCTTTGCGATCATGTCATCGACATAGACTTCAATTTCATTATGCATCATATCGTGGAACAGAGTAACCATGGCTCGTTGATAAGTGGCGCCGGCATTCCTAAGGCCAAAGGGCATCACCTTATAGTGAAACATCCCCCACGGAGTGGTAAATGTAGTCTTCAGTTTATCGTCCACGTTCATCAGGATTTGATTATAGCCTGAGAAACCGTCCATGAATGAAAATATTTCGAACACAGCCGTGCTGTCTACAAGTACATCAATGTGTGGGAGTGGGAAATCATCCTTAGGGCTAGCTTTGTTTAGATCACGGTAGTCGACACAGACTCGAACTCGACCGTCTTTCTTCAGTACTGGGACAATATTAGCAACCCAATCAGAATATTGGGTAGCCTCAATGAACCCGACATCAAGGAGCTTCATGACTTCTTCTTTGATTTTCTTTGCTAGCTCTAGCCTAGCCCTTCGTGCACCCTGTACTACCGGCTTGACTGAGGGATCAGTCGGTAAGCAATGTTCAACGATTGATCGATCAAGACCGGGCATATCTGCATAGGACCAGGCAAAGATATCCTGGTAATCCTTTAGAAGCTTGGCAAGACGTCCCACCATTTCAGTGGATAAGTTCGCTCCGATTTTCACCTCTCTTGGATTTTCTTCACCGCCTAAATTGATTGATATCGTCTCGTCGCCAGCCAGAGGCTTAATCATTTCATGCCGTTCAAAGTCTTGACGTATTTCTTCATAATCAGGAGTGAATTCGTCCAAGTCATATATTCCAGAATTCAATGGATCACCCTCCTCATAATTTCCCCTGAAACATAAAGCGGGAGAGTCAGAGAAACAAATGGGGTTTAATCCTACATGCTTTGCAATTTTCGAAAATTAGTGTGCATTTCAAAAAATTTCCATTTGAAGACCGCGGGACGAGAATTCTTGAAGAAGCCCAACCCTCAGTACTTACCATAGATGACAATTTTGTTCGATCGTTGGTTATCATCATTGGGTCAGTTTGGGATACCTCATCAAGATTCCAAAACTAAATGAAAAATATTTGTGATTTTATTGATGTGACAATCGATGAATTACATATTATTGAATGGAAATGCAACATTGAACTGAAAAGAAATCCTAATGTGCGATATGAATGTAAAATCCTAATGCCGTCTAGAAACTAAAGAAAGCTAGAAAGATCCCACGCAGGAGATTGCAAAATCCAAAAAATGTTACTCTGAACCCTCCGTTGGATCGTCAACCATGGCATCAACAGACGGGCTCAGGGGTCCGGACGCCATGCAAAGCTCCTCTTCGAGTGCTTTATCATCCTGTCTGGGATCCTCAGATATGGCTCCAATAATGAGGTCATCAAAACAACCAATAAGATCCAGGCACCCGTCATCAGCTGCATGTTCGCCTACTGCCATCGGTTCAGCCAACAAAATCTGGTCCTTTGGCGAGTCGGGGAATACAATCCCTAAGTCATCCTCAAATTGGGTCAGCTCATCATACCCACCGACCACTCCAGCTGATCGGAAAGTAGTGTAAAGAGGAGGTGGAATAGGGCTAGATTCCAACCTTCCATGGCCTGCCCCACGCTGTCTACCTCGTCTAGACTGGCCACGCCCTCGGTGTCCCAGACCGGCCGTATGAGATTGTCCATTAAGCTCGATTGGGGTACGGATCCCTTGACCCTGCCGGCCTAGGCCTGTGCCAGGTTGAAATCCATTGCTCACCATTACTTTTGCCATCATGACGGAAGCGTTTGACACCTTAGGAACTAGTAGAGGACTTTCTGGTGATGCATGAACAGTTTGCACCAACTCAAAAGCATGATACGAGTCTTCTTCATTGTGTACCGGCTCAATGTAAGGAATAGCCGTTTCATTGAAGATCCGATGATCTTCTTCACCATGAACGATCACTAGCTTTCCCTCAACGACGAACTTGATCTTCTGATGAAGGCTTGACGGTACAGCTCCCGCATTGTGAATCCACGGACGACCCAGCAGGAGGTTGAAAGCCGATGGAATGTCTAATACCTGGAACAAAACATCGAACACAGAAGGCCCGATCAGGACATCCAGACTGATCTGTCCCATGACATTTTTCTTCACACCATCAAAAGCTCTAACCGAGGTCTTGGCAGCTTGCATTCTGGCTAGATCTACCCCCAGCCGATTTAGAGTGGCCAAAGGGCAGATGTTCAGTGCCGATCCATTGTCAACAAGTACCCGTGCTACCAAAGTTTGCTTGTGTTTTACTGTTACGTGCAGGGCTTTGTTATGACCACGACCCTCAACAGGAATCTCATCATCAGCAAACGCCACTTGATCTTTCAGAAGGATGGTTCCGACAAAATTCTTCAGCTTGTCCTGATCAATATTTTCTGGGACGTGAACCTCCCCCAGTACCTTCATCAAGGAGTCCCGATGCTTTTCTGACGACTGCAAAAGTTCGAGTAGAGAAACCTGAGCTGGCAACTTCCGCAGTTGGTCGACGATGGAATACTCACTCGTTTTGATCACAGCCAGGAATTCTTTTGCATCTTTGTCTGTAACCGGTTTGGTCGTTTGATCCTCGTTGTAAGTGCGTCCGGATCTCATCACCAAAGCCAGGTCATACAACCAAGGAAAAGCCCTATCATCTGTGTAAGGGAATGGCTTGGGTGAAGTGATCACCAAGGCTTCAGGTATGACAATCTCTAACTCATCGCTAAACGCATCTTCCAGGGGGGGCATGTCAGCTAAATCCAGATCAACTTTGACCAGACTCGCTACATCGGCTTCTGCTACTTCTGTTTCTGGAGAATGTTCAAACTGAGTTATAGTCAGAGCGACGAACTCCTGGTCCCAATCAATGATGATCTGAGATATAGTGGCAATTGTTTCCACGTGATTGACCCTAACTATCAACCCATTCCTCACTAGGGTCACAATCATCTTCTTTAACTGGTCCAACGACACCCGCTCTCCAGTCTGGTAATAGCCCGCCCTAATTAGAGCATCATGAATGTCTGTTGCCTGGACTTTGAAAATGCATGCCGATTGGGCACTGCAGTCAAATACAGCATTAATTTTGCCAGAATGGTCGGGCAAAGGATTATTCTGGACATTTGGCTGGGTGTTGCCTTGGAATGAAAACGCCTTTGAATCGAGCAAGTCCTGGATGCGATTTTTAAGCACAATGCAATTGTCTGTGTCATGGCCAGCTTCATCGCGATGGTAATCACATTTCTTGGATGGGTCGTAACCCGCATATGACGTATAATTGGGCCTCAGAGGTTTAGTTGACAGCAGGTCCTTCTTGCGGAGGACAGCCAAGACTTGAGAAAGTGTTCCAGGCAGAGATGTGTATTGTCGAGATGGGCGCGAATTCCTCATCTGTTTCTGCTCGCCAAAGTTCCCTTGCTGGTTGACGGGAACTTGTACAGCCGATGCAGAACTTGCCATGTTGATTTGAGGAGCGACCTCTTTGTCCTTCTTTATTCCAAATCATTTTGCAGGCGTGCTAGCATCTCCGTACCAGCCTTTCTTCATGTCGCCTTCTACTTCCTCGGCCATTGCTATGAGGTGAGCAAATGATATCGCAGAGGTGCCAAGGACCCGTGCCCGCATAGTCTGCGGAAGGGTAGAGACAAACAGCTTCATGAGTTCCCTCTCAGGAGGAACGGGTTTGAGTTGGGACGCAATGTTCCTCCACCTGGTAGCATACTGCTTGACCGTCTCGCCCTTCTTTATTTCAGCTTGCTCCAGGTCCTCTCTAGAGACGAGGATGTCTATGTTGAAACTGAAGTGTTTGATAAAAGCAGTCGCCGCTTGTTTCCAATTGCCCATGTTGTATACCTCATAGTCAATATACCAACGCATGGCTGCCTCTTTTAGACTGGCTTGAAAAGTCTGAACTAGTAGGGGGACGTTGTCGGCATATTTGCTCATTCTTGTTTGGTATATCTGAACATGCTGCACAGGGTCGGAGGTGCCGTTGTATTTCTCAAAATCGAGCATTTTGAATTTCTCTGGCACATCGACTTTCGTGAAGGCTGAAAAATCGATGTGAGGGATACTATGTGCTCCATGAATCTCTCGGAGCCTTTCCTCCATCTTCTGCTCCATTTTCTGCTCCATCTGTTGCTCCATCCGAGCCATTAGCGTTGATGTATCATTAGTATGCTCTGGTGCCACAAGCCCGGCCTGGTGAACTGGAGCCGCAGACGGAGCATTCATACTTGAGCCCGGGATGAACATGTCCTCTAGTGACAAGAACTGCCCCTGGTTCTTGGTCGGATCATCAGCTGCAGGAGGCGGAGGCGGTGCCAGAGGTTGTGATGTCTGGCCAGGTAATGGCATCTTAGCCATGAGACTCGCCAGCACTTTATCTGCCATCTGGGAGAACATGTTACCATTCTGCTAGTGAGGGCGTCCACGTGCTCCTGGAGGGCTTCTTGGATTGCGGCATTCAATTCAGCTTTGTCAGCCATTTTCTTTGCGACTGACCTAGTGATATGTGGATGACCCGACCTGCGAAGGACAATCATATGGTGAGCGAGACATATATAATGCACATTGAGTCAGTCCATGGCTAATCTAGACTTACTGACGCCATTTGAACTTGACGAATGTTAGTGGCCAGGAAAATTTCAGTTCCGTCGTATTTTGATAAACAATTTACAGAAAATCATCCGGACATCAGAACAGTGTGGAAATTTACGATCCTGTAGTTAAGAGGGTAACGAAAAACTTTCATGCTCGGCGATTGAGCTACAAATGAGCCGATCGTCTCAGTTTAATGTGTTTCTCCAAAAAATGATGTACAGAAAACTGCTTCGTCCGTCTATGGATGAATGAACGAAGGACCCCTTGAAAGTATGAATTAAAAGCTGGAATTTTGCAGGTTATTAGTTGAGACATCGACCTACAACTTTCAAGTTTTGAGATTTGGCAAAAGGAGTCGTTTATTTAGGGCATTCTGCAAAATGATCTAGAGTCTGAAAAATGTGAGAAATCTCAGCCTACTCCACTCCGGCCATTAATTCAATATTAAATGGAAAACCCATCTTATTGCTGTGTAATATTTTGACAATATCGGTCAAGATCTAACGAACAATTTTCATTTGAAGTGCCGAGACTAGATCCAACTTAAATAAGGTGTAAAAAATCGAGCAATCCAATAGGTTCAGAAAGAAAACAAAACTGAACTCCCAGCCGAAAGTGCAATCAAGCCGTAAAATCCGACGAAAATCCCCTAACAAGAGGCCTAAGTGAATGACAAATAACGACGAGACATGGAAAGGGAAATAATCAAATGCAAGACCAAAAAATGATGACTCAATGACAGAAGATCCCTATCACTTCAGGAAGGCAAGTCTATCCTTCAGTCGCTTGTTTGTCGTAGTCAACTTCGAGATGGTCCCTTCGGCTTGCTCCAACTTCCGCTTGAGCTCCTCCTTCTCGGCTTGGTGAGTGACTGTGACCGACACTGTAGGGATCTTCGGCTGGATCTCTTTGGGGATGAAGTGCTTCTTGATGTAAAGGGCCGTGGCATGAAAATCTTTCTCATTGCCCGCTAAGATCTTTGTCGGTAGTTTGAGCTTGGTTGGTTTCCCCACACGAGTCTTGATATCGAGTATCGGCATCAGTCGCCCGACCTTGGCCTCCACATATGAACAAGCCGCGCGATCCAGTCGGGTCAGCCACTCACTCAAGTCCGACTTCTGTGCATCGATGATCCGAATGTTCTTAGGATTTTCCTTGCCTCCCATGATCAAGACAGAGACGCAATAACCCTAATTGGCATGGACCGACCCAAAATTTAAAATGAATGAATTACAAGATAAAAGGTAGGAATTTACCATGAGGGAAAACAATCACAATCACATGCGCATGGATGCAAGTTCATTAATTATTGGCAAAGTGAAATTCCAAAAACGGACCGTACCAGAAGGGTTTGGCCAGGTCTAATTTCCAAAATTTCGATTATGGTCAAGATTCTGCCCGTGCCATGGGGGTTGGCCAGGGGAGAAGTCTCCAACACGAAGAAAATTGTCGGGATCGAGAGGTGGGGTCGACCGAACCTCGGGGTTGAGGTGAGGTGGATACCCGCGCGATACCATCCTAATTACTAGCAATCCAGGTCCGATTGCGGTGAAAATGCAATGCAAATGGCATGCGAACACATGGCATATTTTACAAATCAAGAATAAATTTAAACTATACTATCCTGCAAAACAGAGATTAGAAACATTTAAATTTACCCTGCAAAAACATATAACACCTAAAAAGGCCAATGAATTAAAGCCAATCGAAGGAAAAATCATCACAAGAATTCGGCCTAAGTCCTCTTGAAATACGATGAAACTTTCGAAAAATGTAAAGGTCCACATTTAATCCAATTTTTTCGAAAATTCAAGTATTGAGTCCCCAGCGGAGTCGCCAAGCTGTCGCGACCTAAAATTCGGTTTGGATTTTAGGTTAATGGATTACCAGATTAATTAAGTGAATTAACTAACTTAGCGCGAGCTCTCCCAAGCTCTACCAACTCGTGACTTAGGTCCACTTGATTTTAAGCAAAGGATTTTTAATTTCAGAGTCGCCACTAATCTTTTTTATAGGTAGATTAGACACCTAAATAAAGTACGGGAGAATACTTTATTTTCTGGTAACCAGAGGTTTAGGTTCGGGGAATACTTAATTCAGGACTGAATGAAATTTGGTACACTTGATGTATGGTATTTTTTTGTAATTTCAAAGGTTAGGCTCGGTCAGGATTAGGCTCAGATGCGAGGATCGTAATCCTAATTCGCGGCGGCTAAGAATTTCAAAATCTAATCTAATTTGACCGAAGCTTCAGAATTCATCCAATTATCGTCTCTTCAGTCCTTACGGTCCAAAGTATTTTATAGACTGAAATTCAATTTAATCCATTTTATTGAATTCAGACACTTTACAAAAGTCGAATTTTCAAGGCGTCACATCTCCCATTTATTTTCGGTAGGTGTGTTTAAATAAATTCACATTACTGCTCGGGTCAAAAGTAGTTGTTCCTGATCAACTAGGATTTTGGCAAGCAATCGCCATGTTTTCTGTAGTTAAATCCGATTCCGATCATTTCGTCAACCAAAATTGGAGATGATTAGAATAGTACCTTTTCATCTCACTGTTGCTTTTGCATGATTTTGAAGCATATCTTCTCTCCGTCCCATGACCAACCTTTGACTCTAGATATGTTTTCATTCTTTACGAAAGCTTTATATATGCAGGTATCTCAGAGTCTGTCAATACACATTTATCGGGAAAAGCACCGAAAAAAAATCCTAAACTTATTGCATTGATCTCAATTCAATTCTAAACCTTTCAATTGAATCAAGTTAGTCATAAATCTTCTCAAGTTAGTACCAATTAAGTTTATTCGGTCAATTTTGATCCAAAACACTGACTATTTACATCGCAAAGCCAAAACTGACATGAATATTTTTAAACATTATTTATTTATTTATTTCCTCTTTTTTCTTCACTTTTTTGTTTGCAGGAGGTCGGCGAGGGTCAACGTTGCCAGCATGTACTTGGGAACATGCAAGCACCAGCGAGGTGTCCTTGGCCAGGTTTGGCAAGGCCAACCCTTGTCCAGGCCAAGGCGGCCTAGTCAAGGTCACCTGGGCAAGGGTTGGCCTTGTTCGACATTGCAAAGCGAGGGCGAGGGTTGACAAGGTTCGGCAACTGTCGCGACCTAAAATTCGGTTTGGATTTTAGGTTAATGGATTACCAGATTAATTAAGTGAATTAACTAACTTAGCGCGAGCTCTCCCAAGCTCTACCAACTCGTGACTTAGGTCCACTTGATTTTAATCAAAGGATTTTTAATTTCAGAGCCGCCACTAATCTTTTTTATAGGTAGATTAGACACCTAAATAAAGTACGGGAGAATACTTTATTTTCTGTTAACCAGAGGTTTAGGGTCGGGGACTTGATTATGTTAATTTTTCAATTAACACCCTTTCGGTACCATTCTTGTGAAGAATTTATTCGATTGCAAATTCCATCGATCTCAATTAAAGATTAAGGTGCAATTTCCTTCTTCTTTTTTTAATTTTTCTGGTTTTAATGAATGCATGCAAATGCGACTAGATGACATGCAAAAATATGAAACTACATGACGTAAGAAAAGGTGACCATGCATGATGATTCTTGAAAAATTAAATTTTAATGCAATAAAGAATGTAAATTCTAATCTAAATGACATGCGATATAGTGATGCATGAGCTTAGATGACATGGCATGGTAATGCATGAATGACGGGCGATTATGCATGAAATGCAAAAATTATGACTACCCTAAAGGACATGCAAGGTTATTTTTATAAAAAGGTATGACTGATCTTAGAGGAAAAATTGAATAAAAAAATGATTTTCGAATTACGCGCATGGACTATGAAAATGCATGATGAATTAGACTATATGAAATGCGAATGAGACATCATAACATTTAACGAATTTTTGGCTTTTCAATGAATTGGTTCGACAATTAACACAAATTGATTAATTAAAATCCAATTTATATTAAGAGTCTTTTAAGTGTGAATTCCGAAAAAAAAATTCATTTAATGCCATAGCATGATGATTTTTATGTGTTTTCATGATTTTTGTTATTTTTTTGTGTTTTTTATGAAAAATGAATCAAATAAAGATATAATAAACCTTGAGCATAATACACCTTAAATTCCGAATTTTCCGATGAATTCGCTTCGTACCTTGGGGGACGGGTCAGAAGGTAATTTATTCACATCGTACCCTGGGGGTCGGGTTAGATAGTGAATTTTAGAATTTGTCAATTCGGCCCCAAAGTTATGGGATAGGTTAGACAAATTGGTGTGCGGATGACGTCGTACCTCGGGCGTGAAGTTAGATAGTCATCACAATGCACATATTCTGAGGGACAAGGCACAAGGGAGCATGTATTATACTCAAGGTAGATTATAAAAATATTTGAATTAAATTAAAAGGATGATCTTCGGCCAAACTAGGGTAGGTGCCGAAATTTTCAAGGACATAAGGTCCTATCCGCGAAGGATTATATCTTTTTTAAACTTAGGAAAATTACCTTTCAAGTTTTGAAATGAATTTTCAGATAATTCCTTGGATTTTAAAGATATCTTCAATTGGAATGAAATTTTATCCGACTCGACTTGAGAAAATTATCTTTAAGATTTGGAAAAATTAATTTTCAGATAATTAAAAAAAAATGTGGATAAACATTCAATCCAGCCAACTTGCATGACAGATCCAGAGCTAATCAAATATCATCCAAATAAGCGCAAATCTTTACCCGAAATCAGATAATCGCAAGATAAAACAAACTAATTAACTATGGTAAAATCGAATGGAGAATCATCCGTTCGCAAATCAAGTTTGGCCAAGTACACACATGCTTACCGAAAATCTTCTGTCCAAGAAAATTTGATTTTTTTAGGTGAAAAACCCTCAACCATTCATGGCATCGAAACAACATCAAGTTACCACAAATTAAAAAAAAAAAACACTCAAACATCATGCCCTAAGTTAACTGTAATGCGCCATTCAGTCAAGGAAATCTAGTTGCTGAACACTCCTCTTTGATTAACGAAAACTCACTTTTCCCTGATTTTTTTATAAAAATCTAATCACGTTGCTCGGAACAACATCAGAATTTCTGTTCCACGAGAAGCCAAATTTTCGATCCTACCACGACTAGAATTTTAATCCACAAGGTGACATTCAAGAGTCCAAATTTTTCAACATTGTTGCAAATCAGATATATTCATCGAAACATGTGAACGTATATGCAAGTTTCCCAGATAAAACGAGCATGAATTGCAAACAAAAGTGTGAGAATTTTACCTTTTTCAATGCGATATTCCAACAGGCGTGTAACCAAAGTTTTCTGCCCACAACAGCCCACTTTTGGCTTGAATCCAACTCCAAAGTCGTCAAAAGCAGCACTTCGGTCGAACAGTGAAGGAGCCTTGATGGTTTCGGATGAGCGTGAACTAATCCACTAACTGAGCACGACACCAGGGCCAAGTGGAGCTAATCGTGTGAACTTGAAACGGCGACTATGGTGCACACATTAATGGAGCGAACGCATGACGATTCCGGCAACCGGATCTCTGGATTTTCACTCTCGAATCTGGGCTGAAATGGCGACTGGACACGCACAGAATCGCCGGTGGGCAGCAGACTACTTCGGGAGATTGCGATCGAAGATAGGCCGATTTAAGCGGCAACACGTCTGGACTATTGAAGGACGAAGCACCGGACTGTGACGGCGGTGGACGGCTGATCAAGGATTCAAAAGCGGCCATGGGGATGCAGGGACGTCGGCGGACGACGGCGGCGCAAAGGCGACCCACTTAGGAGTGGGCTTCGATAAGGGGATTGCCTCCACCACGAGGGAAACAATCAAACCCTCAAACTCGCCAAACGACTCCCCAATTCCTGCTACAAATCAATAATGGCCGACCCCCTCAAACGTGAATGAGGCCTTGTACTTATAGAGCTAGGCACAACTAATCCTATTAAGAGTAGGACTTGTTAATAACCGTTGGATCGTTGTCCCTAGCTAAAGTAGGATTTGTTTCAAGCCGTTGGATTTTAAGTTCCCGCATCTAGTAGAACACTAGCTTGGTAGGTTTCCGATCTTAGAACTCTCAATTAAGATAAGCCTCTCAAACAACAAAAATTTCAGAATTAATCCGAAAATTTGAAGAGTCCTATTTGCACTGGACACCAATGCATTCGGCCACTTGACAAGGAATGAGAGATGGCCGAAATTCCCCTGTTTTTGTGGGTTTAATCAGAACTTTAACTAATTAAACAATAATCAACATGAAGACTTTTCACAATTAGGTAAAAATGGGATGATTTTCAATCAAATTGGCTCAAAATTTTAGTGAAAAAAATTCGGCACATCTACATTTATGGCCCACGTGAATTTTTTATCCAAGTTATAGGCTCATCTTGATTCCTCAATCTCAAAAATCCGGCACACCCCTTCTAGCCATGATAAAAATTCTGAACTGAGTTCAGTCTAGCCACCTGTCAAATTAAGCCCAATCGACTAATGTAATAACTGAAAATAAATACGCAATGCATGGGGTTTTATTTTTTGTGAGACTTATGATTAACCCTCATTTTATGAAATTATGAAATAAATGAATTTCCTAAAATTCAAAATTTAGGTGTCAACAACTACGAGATCCCAACCATCTCCCAAGCAGGGTGACGGTTGACCTCACCAGACTTGGTGAGGGGGGGCTCATCGTTGCTCGCCCAAGCGTGATTGACCCTTGGCTTTAGCAAGCATTTCGACCCTCACCTTTGGTCGGCAATGTGATCCTTGCCTAAGCAAGTTTTGTCACGCCCCGACTCTCAAGCACGCGACATCCCAACCAATTCACCACTTGTCATGAAGGGTAACGTATTAGGTACGCTATCGATCTGTGAACATACTACGCATGCGGAACATGCAACACTCCCAAACAATAAGATCAGCAGGGATAGCACTGCAGGAAACCACAACAGTCATTCCATAAAAGACCACTTACGTTCATTTACCAAAAGTAGAATATTTTTAACCCTACAGAACTATCAGCTAACATACACAACCCCATACTTTGGGATTGCTCTCTAAGACCAATATAAAAGAGTACATAGGCCGGACAAAGTTAAATGATAACCAACTCCAAAAGAATCATAAGCTCCATCACTTGGGACTTGAAAATGATAACCCATGACGGGATGAGATAAATCTCAGTGAGTTAATGCCTAATCCCGACTAGGGCATTGATTCGCTTAGAATATCCTAGCAAATAATCACAACGTCGCAGAATAGATATCTCAACCACATGCAAGCGTACCCGTCAGGAAGCCACTCATAATGCAATGTAGACACCGCATGACAGTCACATCAATCAATTCACTAGGAAGCCATTACATCACTTGCATACACAAGACACCACACATAGTCTAATTATTAACGGTCGCTTGGCCCAATGCGCACGGCCGGTATGGCTTAATACTATGATTGGCACTGTCTACTCAGCGCATATGACTGGTGTGGCTTAACACTACGACTGATAGTGTTTAACACTATGACTGGTAGTGTCTACTGGTAGGACCAGTTTTCTTCGTCTATTTCCGGAGACGACGTTTGATGGTTCGTAAGATTCATATGACTAGCATGGTTAATCGTACGACTGGCATGGTATAATCTCATCATATGACCACACAGTACATCCGACAATCAATCGATTTTTCATCTTTACTTATAGTTGGATGCTCACACAGATATGCTCAAAAACTCGGCTCTAGGTCATTTTCATGCTAAAACATGTCATTTAATTCCACACGTGGTCACATAACTGCACAGACTATCCATTAGTCTCTGCATTTACTACAAGGCGATTAACCCCCAAATAGTCACCCAGTCAATCGACGATCAATCAAGGCATTCAACTAAACACTCGATAGAAACAATTGATTAAGCACAGTCAAGTAATCAAACATGAATATCCTATCCGATTGTGAATATATGTCGAATTTTATTAATCGATTCGATTCAATAACAAATCATTTGCTTGTTTCTGGCCTATCGCTCACTGGCGACCAAATCACGGTAAACAGTCAATAAATCAACTAATCATTTCAATCTAACATCAACTAGCTACAGATGATCTAACTAGTCAGATTAACTTAATTAATTAAAGTCATTTAGCCTAAACCAAGTTCCTAATTAAATCACCCCTAATTAATCTACTTAAACGTCCTAACGAGCTAATCAGTCTAATTCCGAATGCAATTAGCATCCTAACCGAGATTTAGGGGCCAACTCACAATCTAACACTCCAGAAATGACAGCACGACAATAATGGGTTCAACTTCGTCTCGGATAGGGCACGGCACGGACCACGGCTGGGTCACGATCGGATCTCGACTGGGTCACGGTCGGTCTCGACTGAGTCACGGCCGGGTATGGCCTAGGTCACGGTCGGGTCTTGCCTTGGTCACGTGGGCCCACTTGGGATATTTGAATATTTTTTCCATGTAGTGCATAAAGGTGAGGGTAAAAGGGCAATTCGATAATTTAGGACCGGTCAGATATTTGGCTCAATCGACGGAGGGTATTTTTGGTATTTTCATAGGCCAGCCTGGATCGGGGTTAGGTTCGAGCATGAGGATCACAATCCTAACACACGACGACTAAAACTTTAGAAGCCTAATCTAAACTAACCGACATCTTGAGAATCGTCCAAATATCGTCACTTAAGTCCTTACAATTCAAACTCTTATAATGAACTGAAATTCAATTTTAATTCTTTTATTGAATTCAGGTACTTTACAGATGTCAAATTTCTAGGGATCACAAGTTTGAGCCATAACCTGTGGCTCATCAGCTCATCGAGAAATAGAAAAGGGGTAGGAAAAAGGAAAGAAAAATGGAAATGATTACATAAAAATATTTTAAAAATATTCATGTAAGCATCAATCATTCCACGTAGGACGATCTATATCCACATTAGCGATTTTCGACCAAAATTGGCCAGATGGATTGAATTGGTATTAATAATGTGAAAAGATTTGGGACTAAATTGGTCCAATAAAAAGATTTAGAAGCCTAACCCCCACCTGGGGTTCCCTCCCTCCCTCCTTCCCTCTCCCCCTTCCCCTCCCATCGTTTCTATCTTTCCACAACTATTCTTCGATTGAAAATGTATTTCTTTTCTTGGATTGTCTTTCATTTCCCTTCCAACTATGTTTTGGGAATTTGCAAGTGCGAATATTCTGCATCTGATATTGGGTGAATGTGAAAACCAGTTTGGTCATTTATCCAGTCAACAGCCACCAATGAAGATGCTCGTGACATCACTGATGAAGATGTTCGTGACACGGCTCCGTAAGTTCTTCGAGATTATGTCGCTCTCCTCTTTCGATTTAAATTTAGGTCTAGAATCAAAGATTTTACTCTCCATAACTAGATCTGGATATAAATCTAGGAGTTCTTTATAGATATTTGTTATGCACTCTTTCAACACCGCAAGCTGTTACATTTGATGTTGGAGTTCTTGATGACACTATCATCTATAGAACTATCTATATTTAAATAGTGTACATATCATATATCATCACGGACCTAAAATAAAATTGAATATATTTAGGCTTTTTCCTTTTAATTACCTTCATCAAGTTCCAAACTAATACAAATGCCCTATTAACATATTAAATTATTATTTGTCTACCTGTCCATAATAACCATACATACCACAATTCTCTTGATTATCCATGTTAGACTTTATATTTTATCCACGATCGAAAGTATTCTATACAACTTAGTTGCAATGAAACACCGCTCTTATATTGCATCCGAGAAAGACTGTAGGGAAAGCAACGATCTTAGCTTCGTTTCAAACCGTTCCAAAATCTTGAAATACAGTAAAAAGAAGATTCAAATTCGTCTCACATTGATATGTAGGCATTCTAGATTAGATCGATCTACGAGTTCGCGAGCACATGCGGTGTTTTTATTTTTATGATCTTCGAAGGCAGGAACTGGGCTTGACCGTTCCTTTAGCAGTTCCAAAGGCATTGTTGCAGCTAGAAATGGGTTCCTCTCCGCGGATGGCAGAGTCCAGTTCGACGGTATCCAAGTTGATGTTGGTGCATGGGACGTTGCCGCTGCAGTTTAGGTTGACGGCCACTTTCGTGCTGGACGTTCCGAATGCCCTTTGGTAAAGCACGTCGCTTATCCAAACCCCAGTTTTCTATCAACAAGATAACAGATGATTAAGTTCAATTCAACAGAGGAAAGCCAAATCCGGAAGTGATGGCAAACATAATCCTTGAATGTATGTGTAGTCTGTTTGACTGATTATGGACGATAGCCAGCAATTCAGCCGACAATAATCATTTACGGATTGGATTGTTCATTGTTGCCTTACCGTGCTGGCACAAGCATGCCGAGTATCGCAGTAGTACTGGTCGATTATGATGGGGTTTTGCACTCCGGTGAAGTTGAGATCCGCAAATGTAATATGGCTAACTCGGCCTCTTCCCACCTGTCGATTTCATAAATTTTAGTTTGCAATTTTACTCAAAACTCATTTTCATTAAATGTCAAATTGGAAACTATCGTACAGATAAATAAATCTATTGGCAAACTCGGACATACCTGCCAAGTTTTGATTCTAGCTCCATTAGTTGTCCCATGAAAGGAAACCTTCCTCACGTCGATGTTCTTCACACTTACTTCATTTCCACTCCATCCCAGGCTTCCAATGCTGTCCTCAACAACATTGCACCAGAAGCATGTATGTTAAATGCACTTTCACAGCTTAAAACTCGCTGCAGAACCATAACAATTGCATCGCATTTTGTACCGTGTTTGGCACCGTCTATCACATATGAGTCTACCTAATATTTTCTTTGATGTTTAGGGCTGTAGAATAACGGTGCGTTTACCTAATGCCGTGACCAGGTCCACATTCTATGTTGGCGATTTTGATATCCGAGGTCTGGTCACCGATCGAGATGCAATCGTCACCTGCTCATCAAAACCAGGAGGCAATGAACTGTTAAAATCATTTTCACAAACATGATACGTCCTCCCTTTCATTCGTCTAAAACCCTTCCAGAAAAAAGAGTTGCAGTGTCTGAAATTCTCGATATAGTTGGATTGACTCTCGCCCAAAAGCAAACAACAAGCAACAAAAGAGAACACAAGAAAGAAATTCTCAAGGAGAAAGCAATGCATCACCGCTGCCTATGATCGAATCATGAATAGAGATATCATGAGAATCCTGAATGTGGATTCCGTCGGTGTTGGGGCTCAAATCGGGTGAGGAAATGTTCAACTTGAGATGAACGTCGCTGCTTCCAAAAAGAGTTACATGTGTCTGAGGACTGTTCTTCAAGCTCACACCTTCCAAATGTACTCCATTGCTGTCGTAGAAGCTCAGCATCTGCAATCCATGGCATTCAAGTACCAGACATGTCCTTAAAATGTGCAAATTCTAATCAATAATACTTCAGATCATCCCGCGCGATTGTTGCTAACAAATTCACAAGGAAAAATTTGTGAGAAATTGGCTGAAATTTCAAAAGGGTAGAATAGCTGCAGAATTTGTGAGGATGAGTCAGAAACTTTTTCTAGCCTAGGTAAGAAATTATTGCTCATCACAATAATTGGGGCCTCGAATCAAATCTGGTCGTTCCACTGTTGAAGTTGTATTAAGACTCAATCTGAACTAGAAAGCTACGCTATGCAACATCATATGAAAAGATTGGTTTAATTTATATGTGCATATCTATCTGTGTTACTATTCTCAAATGAGAAAGTATAATGAAAATGGCGTAAGACTTACCGTTGGAGCGAGCATATTGCATCCCTGGTACACAAAATGGAACCAAGAGGAGGAAGCGTCAGAGCTAATAAAGAAGTAGCATTGCAATATGGAAATTTGATATACAAGTGTTCAATTCTTAATCAAAATCTGGAAAAAAAAAAAGAAAGGGATGATTTTTGGGTACAGGCTTGGGGTTCAATTTGCAGGAGATGTCCCACCAGCCCTTGCCATTTCCATCAAACGAGCCCGGACCACTAATGTTGAGCCCATTCACATTCCTAAAAGTCAACCATTTTGATTGATCCTGCCCCTTCCATGCATTTGGATCTTTTGGTGTTATGATCTCCCCTGAAACCTGCAATCGCATTTGGAGGAGGATTCTCGAACTCACAAACTCTAGTGGATCTGAATATGCAATGTCAAATAAGGGTGCCTTTGTTTGAGTAAATTATTTTATTTTATTTTTATTTTCGCTTCTTCCTCGGCAAGTGGCTTGCCATGGCGATGACCGGCAACCGGCAGCCTAGCCAGAGGTCCTCGGGAAACTGTGTAAGGCTATTGGACGAGAAAGAAGGAAAAGAAAAAAGAAAATTAAATAATAAAGAATAAAGAAACAAGAAAAGAAAAAAATTATTTAGTAAATATTTGAATTTTTTTGCTTCAAATAAAGTCATGAAATTGAAATCAAAGAAAAATATTTTCGGTCCAATATCAACAAAAATAGGAAAACTAATGATTTTCCTAAAAAATAATTTCCCGAAAAAATCCTTCATTTTCTGCGAAATAAATGCACCCTAAATCCTAAATCTGGTACCTTTCCATGCGATTAAAGCTAATCCCGTTGAACTTAAGACTTTCTTCCATCTATAAAAGAACCGCCTTCATCATACTATAGGTGAAGAAAGAAAAAGGGGACATGTGTTCATTATTTGTGCTTACCGAGATATTGATGTAAGACTTGCAAGGGCCTGTGAAATTCGTACTACTCAAAAGGTACTGCTTTCCTTGTGGAATGCTGATGGTCGATGTCCCCGTCGTTGTGTTGCATGCATCATTCCACGCCTTTATAAATGCCTATGCACATATCAATATCGACTGATGACACTGGACCGGGACGGAAAACTAGTCACTGCGTTACCGGATCTCGATACGCTATGACTAAACAGGTGGGCAAAAAAAAATATACCAAGGAGTCGTCGGTGAGCCCATCGCCGACTGCTCCATAGTCCGAAACACTGAAAGTTTTGTCGGCAACACCGACCTCGATTTCACTTGTCAACAGTAGTAGCGCATAGACCAGGAACAATGAGCGTACACAAATCGAGAAACCCTGCTGAGCGAAAGATCATATTATCGAGACGTGAAAAGAATCCCTAAGATAAACATTTCACTTGCGGCTGATTTCGAGATGTTTACCATGAGTACTCCCCCTGGCGGAAACAAGTTGCAAGGCAAAAGAAAGCAAAGACGAAATGTTGAATCCTCTTCTTCAACCCCCAGTGAATGTTAGAATGAGGCGAGGAGGAGTTCATTTATAATGGGTCATCCCCAGCTTCACAAGGAAAAGAATTCGTCAATAATCATCAGCTTCCATATGCGAAAAATATCATATATATGGGAAGGAATCGAACTGATGCACCCTTTTGGAGGAGACCACATTATTGTATTTTTTTTGGTGGGTTTGGACATTCCATAAAATCTGCTTTACGGGGAATCTATGCGCATTCCCTCCCTTGCTTCATTTTTCTTTTTGCCAATTTTTGCATTCCGTAAGACTGTGAGCAACTCTACTAGGCTCTTGATTTTGACCCGGCGCGATTCAAGATCATGCTTGTTTAAGAATTAAGCGAGGAATGGAATAATAATCAAATGAGAACGCACCTTTGTTTGCTTCTTGATTGATCCGTTTCCAAATCCCTTAGGATCCCTAGGCACGAAGGCGTTCTTCTAATGTCAAAGCTGGCTCAAACTTTCACACAGAGGTCCAGCAACCGATACATGTTAGGTTCGATTATTCTAGGCGCTGCTTATCAAGACTTTTGATTTATTTTCGGTGGTTGCGTTCAAATAAATTTATGTCTCTGCTCAGGTCAAAAGCCAGAGTTCGCGATCGAGTTAGGAGTTTCGAAAGTCCCCGCCCTTGTTCCTTAGTTGATCCGAACGCCGAGCCAATTTGGAGATTTTTAGGATGGTAACTTTGCGTCTCACTGTTGGCTTTTGCATGCTTTCTAAACTTGTCTTCTTCTCTCTGTCCCGTGATCAAAATGTGACCAAACTTTGATTTCAGATCTCTTGTCATTCTTTGAAAAGCTTAGATTTGGAGTCTAGTGATGGGAATCTATCCATGCAGGGACATTTCGCCGCGTGTTTGCTCTTTTTTGTCGCACTGAACATGGCGAGTTTTGGAGCGAGCGCAGCATCGACTTCGTCGATGTGTTGAGTTACGGAGCGGTTGGCGATGGAAAGACGGACGATTCCCCGGTAATAATCCCCTCTCTTTCTCTTGAGTTATGTACAACGTTTAGATTTCGCAACCCGTCTACGTAACGTCGCCAGTTAATTACATTGCTACGAAAACATTCTCCTTCTCCATCTGTTGCACGTTAAAAAAAGTTACAGAGAACTTGGCAATATTCTTGGACATGGATTCATATGAATTGTAGGCCTTCCTGGAGGCAGGTAAGCCGCCTGCGAATCCTCATCGAAGCTGTCCATTCTTGCCGTTCCGCCGAAGAAGACTTTCTTGTTGAAGCCTGTGACGTTCAGCGGCCCATGCCAACCCGATTACGTGTATGTTCTGGTAAGTCAAGACTCCGAGCCTTCTCTTCCATCTTTTAGTACTTAATCGCTCATCGCAAGCAAAATATTTACACCAGACCTAAGCTAGATGGCATGGACCATGCTTAAATTCTTCGCTTTTGCCTGATATATATAGCTTCTCGTACTATACAGTTGCGTTAAATGCTGAATCTTTTGTTTTCTCAATTTCCCTTGGCCAAAGGTCTCCGGCAACATTGCTGCGTCCACCTCAAAGACAGAGTACACTGGCTTACACATCAATAGTTGGCTTGTCTTCTCTAACGTGGATGGTGTAATGGTCGCCGGCACTGGAATAATCGACGGGAGGGGTTCTGGCTGGTGGTCACAGTCTTGCACCGGAAACGCATCTAACGTTATCCAACATATGACTTCTCGATATTTCTGTTCTCATGGAGATGAATTTTGGAGATTCTCACATCGTTTTCTTGTTTATACGTTCACCAGGATGCAACATGCAAAGTACAAACAGTAAGATCTTCCTCTACATATAAGCTTTATATATAACGCTTCAGCAGCTCCTCCTTTCTTTCTGGAAAACTAGAGTCAACAAATTCGTTCAACTAGAGCAAAAACGATTTGTCCAAAACAGCGGTTTAAATGTTCAGTTCTGCTTCACGACAGTACTTTAATTGCTATGATGCATGGGCAAACATGGTACAGGCATTGACATTTTATAGATGCAAGAGACTCGTGCTCAATGGATTGAGACATGTGAACAGTTCAAGGACACGCATCCCCCTCAGCAGCTGCAAGTTCGCCACCATCTCCAACATCCATATCTCTGCCCCGGCAACAAGCCCTAACACCGATGGGATCGACATCGCCAACTCAACCCTTGTACAAGTTCGCGATTCCTTCATCGGAACTGGTAATTTTGATATCAGCTACAGCTAATATAAATATTCATCAGTTCCTAACTCGTGACGGAACTTAATGGTTGAAATGGATATTATGCAATTGAAGGCGACGATTGCATCGCTGTTAGTGGAGGCTCGTCACACATCAATGTCACTAGGATTACATGTGGACCTAGCCAAGGTATCAGGTGAATATTTAAAATACACAGTCCATACTTCCACATAAATTGGAAGTATTTGTTGTATAAGACCAATTTTCCTAGGGGAACATGTGAAGCAAAAACAGATTTTACGAGAGAACTATTACTTTACCTCTAAAGCACGAGACAAGAAAAGGAAAAACATGTTTAATTATGTATCGGTTGAGATCAAGTATCGTTAATACTGAATTATGCATCGTTTTTTGCGGAATTTTGGGAGCTGAATATGATAAATAATGTGTCTTTTGATAAACGACAATCTAGCATTGGATCTTTAGGAGCACATGGAGAGAATGACACAGTTGAAAATGTGACCGTGCAAAACTGCACATTGAAAGGCACGATGACAGGAGTGACAATCAAGACATGGCAGGTATGAGCTCAAAAAATTATATTCTTCCTTTGTGAAGAATTCAAGCAACCTCTACTTTTTACAATATGTTAATGAATTAGGATCGATTACATTATGCAGGGAGGGATTGGATATGCAAGAAATATATCCTTCAACAAGATCAGATTCATTCGGGTCGATAACCCAATCATCATCGACCAGTACTACTGCCCCACCAAAGTTGATTGCCAAAACAAGGTCCTTGCTTCAACTACAGCACTCCCTTTCTTTGCAGTTCATAATTTCCTAATTACTAGCTCACCCTTGCATTTTCTTGCCTTACTTGATGGTGCTCAGACATCGGGAATTAGAGTGAGCAACATCTCGTATTCGGCGATATATGGGACGTCAGTGACAGACAAGGGCATAAACCTGAGCTGTGACCAGAACTTGGGTTGCAGACTTGCAGTAACATCGTGCTGGACCATGTTTACACAACCTCCACTGTTCCGAAGAAGAAAGCTTATCCGTACTGCTTCAAAGCTCATGTTAGATATAGCCACACCAAACCTGCAGTCACTTGTTTGCTGAGATAATTGTAGGCTTTGTATCAACTGCTATATGTGAAATTTACCTTACACTTATTTTGTAATTGGTAATAGCTATCCATAATTAGGTATCTCAATAAACTAAAGCCGACGTTTCTCTCTGAACATCGACAATTCTTGATCCGAAAGTCCCACATATGCCTCTTTACAGTAGCTAAATGCTTCAAGTACTTAGCTGAGGTCAAGGCTGAACTAGGTTTTAGCTCTTGCTTGCAGTTTGAGTCACCAGGGCTATACTTACAGACGAGCCTGGGAGGCTGAAAACTGCATACTAGTTGTTCGCCACATTGTCATATGCGAAGTCCAGTAAAGTCTGCAGAGCTAAACACAACTTTTAGTCTTTTCGGCATTAGTTTGACAAATTCAACGTGCAGAGAGAGATGCTTAACCAGAGGGTGCTATATGACTATGATTTCGGACAGAGTACATTTAGAAGGATCAGCAAGATTTGAGAAACAAAGAATTAGGATTCAGTAGTGGGACCATTCTCTCTAGAAGTTACTCCTTTCGCGAAGGACACTATTTCCAGATTTTCTGTCTTCCAGTTTTGGGATGTCCAATTTAAGGGACAAATTCTCCCTCCATAGCTTAACCAAATCAAGAGTTCTGGGTGTTTATGGAAAGACCTCACGTAACTCTAGTCTCTACCAATGTGTAACAAGGATACAGATCGCATGTTAGTTAGGAATTTGCCCACTGACCAGCCTGATGGGGTAATCTTACATACGAACTTCCCCTTCTCCTTAATTTTTCAGAACATCACGATTCCTTTTTTTCTGTTGAATATTGCATTCTGTAAGGATGTAAGATCAGGCAACACTGCTATGGAATTGCAGTCCTGAATTGACAACGTTTGCAAGAATTAAGTCCTCCAAGCCTTGCATCTCGTTTGGCAACAGCAGTGTTTTCGCTGACCACCCCTAGAGCTTCTTTTGTGCTTGCGAGGCTGGAAAGCCTCACAAGCAATTTACAAGCTGACAGTGACTCTTCAGCCGTCCAATGGCCTTTGTTAGCTCTATTATATCATCTCCCATCTTCATACGCTTCAACATTATGAGATTTCCAGTGGAATCGAGTAACTTTGGAACATTTGCTTCACATAAATCCAACTCGAGCAGTGATTTCCATCCTCCAATCGAGTCCGGTAGCTGTCTTGACTTGCAGTCAAATAAATCTATCATCCACAACCCGATAAAATTGCTGATAGATTCAGGTAATTTAAAAAAGTAGCGCATGTTTCGTGCAAATCCAACTTGAGCAATGACTTAAATCCTGAATCGAGCTTGTAGCCGTGTTATCTAACTCCGACGCAGATCCAATACCTCCAGTCTTTTTAGATGAATCCTTATTAGTTATTACTTCATTTTTTCTCTTCAATTGAGCAGAGGTTGTTGTGTTTGACCGAAAGAAAAAAAAAACAGAGATTGTCGCATGGCAGACATTAGATAATGGTACTGATAATTTTTTTCTTATATTTGGCAGATTTTGGTGAGGTACATTTGCAGAGCTCAGATGCTATCCAATGCTAACGGCAAAACCTATAGCTTATGTTTTCAATAATGTTGCAATTCCATCTGTATCGTCAAATCAGAGCAATGATTTATGCGATGTCTGAACTTGGATCACCATGACTTGGGCATAGCAATTCTGCTGATCTTTGCAGTGACGACTTTGGCTGACATGAGTTCACCTATCTGGAAGCAAGTTCAACGTATGGACTCTGTAATAAACAGTTCACATTGGACAGGACTTTCCTGGCTTAAAGTACGCAAAAGAGGTGTAAGCAGCATCGTCAGTGGCAGAGGAGCCCCTTATGATAAATGCTGCTATGGCTAAAGATCAGTATGACAAGGCACAACAGAAACTCACGTGGTTCATGTTTCGCGACCCTCTTCTCGGGGGGAAGAGGGCTAATGGGCCGCCCGATGTTGTCTGATCGGACACGGGCCTCTCCCAAGGTCCATTACCCAAATCGCAACGGCTGGGTATACGTGGTCGATCTTCGGTGCGGTCTGGTGACATGTGATATGTGTACATGCCAAGAAGTAGCCACCAATCGTTTCGTGGAGGATACGATCGGAGACCCTATCGAATAGTTGGGAGTGGTTTATTCGATTTTGTGAAAACCAGATAAATTGATTCGGGGATTTAGTTACGCCAACTTATCAGAGTTAACGCCCTTTCGGTACCTAAGTTAAATGGTTTATCTAATCCTAGGATTTCATACAGATGAGTAGGGTACGGATCCTAAATCTAGGAGTTCATACAGATGAGAATGGCTATCCTATCACTCACAATCAATAGAAGTAAATGTGCAAATCAAGTATCCAAATCATGTGGATAAATCACATGAAATCAGCATGGCATCCCTAATGAGGCCCTATTGGCCTAGAGAAGTATCAATCAAGGTTTAGGAGTGATTTTGACATGATTAGCCTATGAGGGGCAAAATCGTAATTTTGTGAAATTTGAGAACCATTTACCCTGGAAGGGTAAAATCATCATTTCAGATGAAATGTGAGGTTAAAGATGATGAAAAAGGGATCGGAGACCAAATCATTCCATTTTCTATTTTTTGGAAATTTTCAGAATTTTTCTGGAATTTAAAAGTGATTTTACCTTTGCAGTGGTAAAATTGTCATTTGGGAAAAGACGGGAGATGAAAATCTCAAACATTAGGGTTGGTCGACCACTTGACCCAAACCCTAATTTTGAGCAATTTTTCAAGACTCGATTGGAATAGGAAAGACGATTTACCCTTTGAGGGGTAAAATCGTCATTTCAGAAAAAATTACGAGATTCGAAAACCCAAGCAGAATGATTCGCCACCTCACTGGCTCTATCCTAATCTAGGTATTTTCGACCTATCTCAAAATACAAAGCAGTAACGAATTACCCCTAAAGGGTATAATCGTCAATTTCTAGAATAACGAATAAGAAATCCCAAAAATATGATAGACCAGTTGTCTGTGATCAATCCTTAATTTTTGGGGATTTCTAGAGTATCTAGGAATTTCCTACAATTTTCCTATATTTTTTTGGGATTTTCTAACATTTTTTAGAATTTTCTAGGATTTTTCTGATTTTTTTATTTATTTTTTTATTTTTAAAAATCATTTTCTGAATTTTTTATTGAAAAATATTATTCGGACCGGGTCGACCCGACCTACTCGGGTCGGAACCCGATCCAGACCCGGACCCGGACCCGCGCGACCCAGCCACCAAAACGACACCGTATTGCGTTTTTTTGTTTTTCTATTTCTTGGATTTAATCCGACGGCTCCTATTGAACCGCGTGGCTACTCCACGGCCCTCGAATGATCTGACTAGAATCTACGGCCTAGATTAAACGAAGACTCGACCAGGGCCATCTGATTGACTTACCAAAATTTACGGTCAGGATTAAAACGTGAGACTTGATCTGGACCGTCCACCCTTACTAATCTAAACGACGTCGTGCTACCACTAACCTAAACGGCGCCGTTTCAACCAATTTTGATTTTTCGATTTTAAAAACTATTTTCGGATTATCCTAATTACTAATCGGACGGTCATTAAAAATTGGACTCGATTAATCTAGACCGTCCGATCTAATCCAATTCAACCTAACAAACTAACGGTCGAGCTGACTCGACATCTACGTGGACCAATCACACATCGCCACCTAAGACGCTGACTCGTTGACCTGCCACGTATGCGTCGTCTTCAACCGCGCGACCGCCTCTGAACGGACGGCCATGACTCCCCGGCGATGATCCAACGGTGGAATCTTGACGGAATCGAACGAGACCGGCGGCAGTCGACTCGCAATGACCTCTAGTTTAACATATCTAAGAATCAGAGCATATAACTCACAAAATCGTGAGCATCAAACAAAATGCCGAGTACGGCCATGAGAATCCAATAGCTCGATTCATAGCAAATCATGACAATTCAGTCACGGAATAGCATCAATCAATGTTCAGAAGACTTACCTCGAGCTCCGATTGAGCTCGCACGACCTAAGTTGGGCTAGGCAAGAATGAACAGGGCACGGCAATGGAGGTCGGGTTTGAGGACTCAATTCGAAGTGTTGAGACAAAGCCAATGCAAAAACGATATGCGAAGATGATCAGGGATGCTTAAAGAGTAAAACGCCTACCCTAGCTCGAAGAATCATGGTCGGAATCGAGTTCCGCCATTAAAGCATAGTGCGGAAACTTGAAGACCAGACTCACCTGTTTTCGTGGCTTCAGCTTGCGCGGTCGACGGCGATCGCTTCCTGGGAGCTTGGACGACCTTCTCACGACCTAGTCGAGCTTTGGTTTAGCTCCAAGAGGCCCAACCGATGCTCTGCAAATCCGAGCTCTACCCTCGACAATGGCGATGAAGGGGTGCTCTCTCTCTCTCTCGTTCTCTCTCTCTCATTCTCTCTCTCTCTGTTCAACTCAGTTTTTCCTCTTTTAACCGAATCAACTACCCTCTTTAACAGAAAGCCTCCATAGGCTTATATAGCTCTTCGAATTTTTGGCGCCGAATCGGGGGACTCTCATTCCCTCTTGTCACGTGCCTCTCGCATGCCATTTGGTCACCGGACGGTGACGGAATCCGTTGGGGTATCTGTCCAAGCCTGTCAAGCCTTCCGTCGAGTGTCATTTGGCTCGAATTTGACGTGGATTTGCTCTGAGTTTGTTTTTGTTGACTTTTACAGATTTGTAGGTTTGACTGACTTCGCCGGAGCTCGTCCGACGGCCATTTATCTTGAGGCCGGTCTTAATCGAAAGGTACTAAGGTGGGGAACAAGACGCCCATCCAAACTCTTTCAATTATGGCCGATTGTCCAGTCAATTGTTCGATCAAACTTCACCTGGGAACTGTTCATTTGCACGGGAGTCCTGAGGAAGAAGATGGCACTGTAGCGAATCGGTTCGACCGGCGGTCTGACCGGTCAGAACAGGTCCTGACCCCTTTTTTCAAAATTAACCCCAAATTGGTGGAGAAGTTTTGCAATTAAACCTCAAAATCGAACCTAGAGCATGAGTATTATCTGAAAATATGATTTTGCCCAAAAGTTCTCATCAATTTCTATGAAAACCCCAAATTTTCATTTAATTGCAAATCAGGAAATTGTGCAATTGAGAGCTCAAACGATCAAATTGGGCCAAATTACCTATGCCAATTGATTCAAAATGGTGAAAACGATTGGGCAGTGACTTCAATTTGCAATGATAGTCCCCGAATTGAAAGTAATTTCAATTATGCCCAATTTCAAGGACTAAAATGCAATTTAGTATACAATTTTGCCCAATTCGTGCAATTAAACAATCTGTGCAGACAATTGTGTTAAATTGAAATAAGAAACAATTAGATTGAATGTCAAGATCCTAAAAAATGCCAAAATTGCAATTTAAAAGGACTCAATTGATTTTTTTTTACCAAATTCAATCATATGTGTTACAAAGGAGCACGTAAAATTGAATCTAATTTTGAACTTTTTGTGAGATCAAAAAGACAAGGGATTAAAAATAAAAATATTGACTATTTTTATATATTTTTGTGACCTCAAATGCTATTTTTCTTGATTTTTCTAGTATTTTCCTAATTTTCGAAAATATTAAAAAAATATGAAAAATATGAAAAATTATTTTTTTTTTGTCAAAAATGGTTCCTTAGGCTTGGCCAAGGCCACCAAAGTTGATTTTACAATTTTTTGACTTTTTATGAATTTTTTTACGAATATTCTAAGAAATACCTAAAAAAGGCTGATCCAAATTTAGGTGTCAACATCATGGTCGAAGATTATCATCAGACAGTGTCGGTTCCGACTTAAGTTCCGGAAAAGCGAGTGTAGGAGCTGCAATTAATCCCATTGCAAAGAACACTATGTACAATCCCGAATTTCCTGACGTGCAAAATCCTGCCACCGCAAGGTTACAGCTTCCAAAGGACTTAAAATGTCATTTTTCCATCAGAAGAATGGCATAAGTTGAACAGAGTTCTTACAACAGCGCAGGGAATGGTATCCACAGCCAAAAATAGACATGGGAATGGTATCCACAGCCAAAAATAGACATGGAGCGTCTCACATTCGGATAGAATCAAGAGACTGCTGGGAGACAATTCTCAACAACAAAAATATGTCCTTTGGTATGGGAAGATTTGTTGGGTCTTGTGTCCAATCATCATCTCCAATCAAGAGAAATGGTTGCTTCCTCTCCAGCATATCGTATTTTGAAATGAGAATTGTGATTTGTGCCATCCAGAATCTTCGCTTCTATGCAGTGAATTATCGGTACTTCGTTCCCCAGCCGGTCACTCTGAACTTCTCACTGTACTCTGAACATATGCTAGTCCGCTAGTCATTTTGACAGTATCTGCAGGACTAGTCAGATGTACTCAATGGATCAAAGGAAGTAAAGGGTCTTCGTCTTCCTTTGAGGACCCTGCTCTTTCCACTACATATGTGACGAGCTCAATTAATCAATCTCCTTACACAAACACCAATTTAGTGAGGCTAATAGTAATTCCATTCCCTTGATGACTTTTTCCATTCTTTGTAATTGCCAGAAAAGCAACATCGAATGTCTTGTTGTGTAACCGTCAAATAACACGCGTCTTGAAGTCGTAGATCATGCAGAATGTACGACGGACAGTGTGAGAGATCCAATTGCCGCAGCTTCTTTGATCCCGATAGATCGGGCAACCCGTCTAAGCAACTACATCTGTACAAAGCCAATCTCTCTAGCGATCCCAATTTCTCCACACCTTGAATCTCCATTAGCCTCGGGCAACCAAACAATGTTAACGTTTGGAGCCCCTTTAATGTTGATATGGATAGCCTCTCGAGCGATTCACTAGCCGCCACGCACAAAGAATGGAGTTTCACCAGCTTTTGTCCAAGCACATCATCAAATTCGACCTCCCTCAGCCGACAGTTACAAAGTTCCAAACTGGACAGATTTGTCAAGCTGGAAAAGAGGGACCTTTCCATCGGCGGCTTGACATCGAATAGACACAATTCTTCAAGACTAGACGGAAGCCCCATCAGAGATCGGGTGTCAACACAAGTAATTTCAAGAACACGAAGCCGAGAAACAGTAGCCAAATTAATCGGAGGAAATGTGGCATCTCTCATGACGAGTATCAATCTCTCCAGACTAGATAACCCCTCGATCCACTCTATCTTTGGAAATCCATGTATGAATTCTGGCAACTGAGGAGTTTCGTCTTTGTCCTCGTACTTGTCCCGCATAGAAAGATGGACTAAGGTAGTTAGGTATGAGAAGTTGGGGGCGGTCCAAATAAATAAGGCGGGAACTCCAACTCCTTCAAACTCACAGGGAGCTCTGGAATTTGTTCAAGTTTATAACACCCACCTAGATGAAGTTGTTGGAGGTGAGACAGCTGATTCATAGTTGTGGGCAATCTCATAATCTTGCTCCTTGATAGATTTAGAGTCCTCAAAAAGCATAGTCCCCCGATTTCACTTGGAATTTCCCCCTTCAAATTTTCACAAAGTGAGGCTTCCAACCTTTTGAGATTCTCTAGCATCCATACAGTTTTTGGTAGCTCTCTGATCTTAGTCCGACTTAGACATAAAATCTCCAATCGTTTGAGATTCCCAATACAAGCAGGTAATTCTATGATACGTGTATCCTCCAAATTTAGCTCAATCAAGGACTCTAGCCCTCCTATTGAGTTCGGTAGCTTCTTCATCGAAGCTCTAGAAAGGTCCATCTTCGTCAACATTTTAAGATCTCCGATGGAATGAGGTAACTCTGTGATTCCCTCCGAATCCATGCGCAATTCAAGCAGTGATTGCAATTTTCCAATGGAGTCTGGAAGTTTTCCAAGCCAACAACCACTTAAAGACAAATACTTCAAATCCGTCATCTCTCCGATGGAATGATGAAGTTCTCGAACACGCATAGCTGTTATTTCTAGCGTTAACAGGGATCTAAGACCACCTATTGCAGAAGGTGGTGCAAAAAGGTGGCTATCGTTGCTACTTGGCAAACCCATCCCTCTTATTGTTAAGTGCTCCAGGTGCTCTAGTTTAGAGAGAGCCATCAACCACTAGCGAGGGTGAACAACCTCGAAGAACCAATCTTTTCAAATCCACGCATTTCGAGAAGTCCGGAGTCCTTTTTAAGCTTGGGCAATGAGCGATCTGTATAACTTTCAAGTTCTCGCTCACCTTTAAAAAAAAAAAAGAGCAAAGGATCGCACAAATCAAGAAAGGCAAATGAGTAAGTAAGTTGGGTAAGGGAGACAGATGCCAAAAAAACAAAACTGAATGGTGTAATGTTGTACCAGGAATTGCTTCCATCCTGCCCAATCTTCAGTAATGCCATTTCCTGAAAGCTCGAGCACGGCTAGTTTCTCGAGACATAAATTGGTCGCATTTAACTCTGAAGGGCAATCAGTCCAAGAGAGCCAAGTTAACTTGGAGAGAATAATATTCTTAAAGTCCCCTACCAAGTTCCCGCCCTCCAATTCCAAGAATCGTAGATTGGGCAGCTTTGAAAATTCTTCACTAGTGAAGTTGTACACTTTGGAGAGTCCCGTCAGTCTGAGTGCTACCACTTTGTCTGTCCCCTGATGATAGGTAAAGCAAAAGTAGACATTTCAACTGGATGACAAACATGATGTTATTATACAGGTCTGAGGAGCTTGATTCAGTAATGAAAACACACATTATAGCTTTGTACATAGCTAAATTGATAAAAGCATAAGAAAGAGTTAATCAGATTAATATGACTTTTTAATATAGCTGAAAAGAACGACTTATACTGTATAAAGCATGGTGATATCAATAATCCATCGGTTTAGAGAAATTCTGCCGCAAGATGATGATAAAGAATTTTATTGTCACTGAGCAAACCGGTTGATAGAAAATACTGCCGACACATTTAACTTTTCTGGAACGGAAAAAGCCTGCAATGGTTTTGCATTTAAGAAGAAAGTTGTCATACCAATTTCTAACTGCAAATGGTTTCAGGCGAGTTTTATACTTTATTACAGGATGAGAACGGGCAAGTCATACTCATTTTAGGTCTCTTTGTAAATTCCAAATAAGGATCGATGCACGAGATAGATTTGTAGGATAGCTCTACTAGACAATCTTTGGTAAGTAGCCATATATTGTATGATAGCTCTACCAGACTGCTAATGATTTCCATCTTAGCTAAAATTTACCTGCAAAAAACTATCTCCACAACCGTTGATAAACACATGGTCAATTTTTTTGCTACAGAAAATAACAAGGCGATATATAGCCTTACCTCTTTCATCCGAACCACGTCCAAGGCAGCCTTTGGTAACCACAACCTACTACGCTTCCCTGGAACAGCAATGTCTTCGCACCGAACAATTTCTCTTCCCAGATCTCTAAGTTGATCGTACATCCAGAATTTATTAGTTTCTACTATCTTTATCAAAGACATATGGGTAAGGATGAGCACTTCACTTTCTGGGAAATAGCCGAAAGCTTTCCACTTATAGTACGGGTGGAATATCTCTTTTCCAATGAAGTAACACGCGATGTCAAGAAAGATCTCTTTCTGAGTATCATCTAACATGCCATAACTAATCTCTAATTTTCCGAAGACTTCCTGCTTGGGCACTGAATCTAATTTCTTCAACGTGTCTTCCCAAATCGTTCTATTTCTGCCGAAAAGTGAGGAACCGATAACCTCGAGAGCTAATGGAAGTCCACCTGTTTTCTTGGTAATTTTGAGGGAGATATCTTTATATTGAGGTGGTGGGGAATCCATCCCCAATGCATGTTGACTAAAAAGCTTAAGAGAGTCGGAAGAATTCATTTCTACTATTTCATAAATTTTAAACTCTTCACACCGTGCTTGGTTCCAACTACTCCCTTCGCCCTCCTCTTTGATAGGCAAAAAGTTGATATCCCTTGTTGTGATGATGATTTTGCTCCATAAATTTTAAACTCTTTCCGGCTAGTTTAGAGAGTTGGTCCAGCTTATCCACGTCATCAACAACAAGTAGAACTTTCTTATTACGAAACCTTTCACTAATTATGTTGATCCCTACATTAGAATTGTGGATCTCAGGAGATTTGCATTGGAGAATTTCTGCCAACAACTATTTTTGTAAGTCAATAATTCTACCACTTTTCACAGATTCGCGAACATCCTAGAGGAAGCCACAACCTTCAAATTGATTGGAGATTTGATTAAAGACGGCACTCGCGAGAGTTGTCTTACCGAGACCGCCCATTCCATGGATGACCACGTAAGGGACATCACGAGTTAACAAGTCCATGACAGCTTTCACTTGATCATCGATCCCCACAAAATGATCCGGCAGATTTCTCCTCCTTTTCGTCAGCTTGGTCAAAACCTCGTCAACAATAGTGTCGATGATTTCACCTTGGCTGCCATATTGAAACAAGAGTTTTAGTGTGAAACATGTGACACGAAACTAGTCGGATTTCTGAACGGGCGAGATTTCACCAAAAAGAATGATCACTTGCTTAGGTAAAAGGAAAGAATCAGATCTACACTATGCTTGGATGAGTGGCCCAGGGAAGGAAGACAATGATTACAAGGAAATCAAGAAAAAAGTAAGGATGGCAGGAGTAAGTAAAAGAGAGAGAAAAAAAGGAGAAAATTTTTTTCGATCTGCAACAAAAAATAACTAAGAAAAGATCCGAAGGGATGAGAAGCAAAACTTTCTTCTCCGCCTGGATCCTCCCCATTAGAAAAAGTAACCAAGTAGATTCCGAACCAACGCACTCACCGTTTGTTCTTCACGCCCAATCCCCTGATTTTTGCGACCCCGGTCAGAGCCTCCTTCCATTGCGGAACGTCGGGGCCGAACTTCTCCCCGTGCTTCTCCAGAGCACCGCGGTACAGTGGAGTTCTAAGCTTCACATCGTCGGGATCCACATCATAGAAAATGGGTAGGACCATCTTATCTTCCGCTTTGCTCGAGCACTCCACCATGTGCGCGAGCTCGCGAAGACACCACACGCTGGACGGGTAGTTCCTAGAGAAGATGGGCAGGTATATTTTGGAGGATTTGATGGCATGCAAAAGCTCGTCTCCGATCCTTTCGCCCTGACGGATGTATTCGTCGTCTATGAAAACGCGAATCCCAGCGTTGACCAGAGAGCGATAGAGGCAGTCAGTGAAGCTGAGGCGGGTGTCGGGGCCTCTAAAACTCAAGAACACCTCGAATTGGGCCCCTGAGGACGAATGGCCGTCATCGGCAGAAGCAGGCATGGCCGATGGGCCTGGTGAGTCCCTTTTTCCCTTCAGGAGCTCAAGAGCTTCACCGGATGTGATCACGCAGCGAGATGTGGAATCCTTTTTTCTGAATCTGATCTGGGATTCCTCGAGAGGAAGTAGCGGATCGAGGATTTGGATGTTTATTATGTCTCAGCACAGAGAAAAGAGAAGAGCGACGACTTGAATAAGTGAAGGCAATGAAAGTCTTGCGGTGTGGCGGGGCCCAACTTTATCTTCATCTTCCTTCAGGGGCGCAAGATCTTCACCGGGTGTGATCACAGCGAGATGTGGAGCCCTTCTTTCCGGGTCTGACCTGGGAGTCAGTCCACAAGAGGAATCAGCGAAGCAACGGGGGCAGGAGAAGAGCAATGCAATGCGCTTTCGCTGTACTGTCTAGGATTTTGTTTGGTTTCGTCTCAGCACAGTGCTGGCGGAGGAAAGAAGAGGGACGACTTGGATTAAGTCAAGCCAATGGAAGTCCTCCAAAGTGGCTGCACTTGGAGGGCCCTGCTGAAACTAAAACATTGGGAGCCCCTTTTAGCACGATAGATTGGAAAGACTCAAAACAATCAATTCGCAGAAAAAGCCATGTACAAAGGAGTGGAGGTTCTCCTCTAGCTGTCCGTGCACATGAAACTCGATCTTCAGCCAACATCTTCCCCGCTCTAGTGGTGGTTTCACATCTACCAGAGTCAGTTCTTCGACACCGACACGACACGACACGTCGACACATCATTTCTCAAAAATAAAAAAATTCGACACGTTGTATTAAATATACATATTTTTTTAAATATAAAAAATAAATTATAGCCAAAACAAGTTATACGAATAATGCATTAAGCTCAGAAAAGCAAGTTTGAAAAATAATATTTTGATTTCATAGCAAAAAAAAACAGGTGCCGATACTTATTATTCTCGTTATTTTAGTAGAAAAATATAAAGCAGTTAGGAGTCGAGCGATGCAACAAAGAAAAATACAATTGACCTCAACCAAACACACTGCAAAAAAAAAAAAAAACTATTTATGCGTGTCCGACAAGCGTATCGGACGGGTCGGACACGTTCGGACACGTGTCTGACACGCTGACCGGTGTTCGAATTTCAACACGTGTTGACCGCGTGTCGGACACGTGTTCAACACTGATACGCACGCCAAATAGAGGTGTCGGTGCAACCTAGGTAGCCAGACCAAAGGGCACCAAGTAATTAATTGTAACAGATTTAACTCTGTTAGATGAGCAGGAAAAAAAAAGATTTTGTATTACAAAAGGCTATAAATATTAAATAGCCAAAAGTACTTCATTTGAAAGGATCCACAATCAATAACACACCAATTTATTCAATTTATTCGGCAATTTATCTTACAAATTCTTTACTAGTTATTCTTTGTCATTTATCATTTACCAGTCTGTTCAGTTCAAAGAGTGGCCAGCCATTCCGATAGATTTCCTGTTCAAATCGCCACAAACCCGATTCCAACTTTAAAAACCAAAACCAAGATTGTTGCTTGAAAAATTGCCCCAATAAAGCCATCTTAACTTCAAGAAAAGATTCTCAAGAGTCTCCCAGCGTGTATAATGGTAAAGTTACTTCTTTTTGTCGGCAATTATATTGCAATTGACAATGTCATTACAAAACGTTATTCTCCATTAGGGAGCTGCAGAGATACAGAAACTGGAAGTACCTCTCTCAACATCGACTATTACTTTATACGATCTGTACATAAGCCACAACATTCCGACCACTGTTTCTAGCTAAATAGAGGAGGACCGGAACAATTTCTTCAATCCACAGCTTGAAGATTCTCTGTATCAATCCGCATACTTCTGTTAAACGCTTTAAGTATTTGATGAGGTCAAGGCTGAACCCGAGCTCACCCTCTTACTTGCGCATCGACTCGACAGGCCTATATCTCGCATGACTCCGAGCGGCCAAAAAATGCATAGCGGTTGTTCGCCACATTGTCGTATACAAAGTCCCGCAAAAATCTGCATAAAGTTAAATGGTAACTGCTTCATCAAGTTATAATCACAGGATGAAACAGGAATTGGTCAACATAGAGTACAACAATATTAGGAGATGGGAGGACTCACATAGGAACAAATTGCAAGAAAAACGCCAGCTGAGGGAAGGGTAAGTCGATACACTCCATTATCTTCAACACAGCATCCGATTTGATATATGACCTGAAATTCACAGTAAAGTTAATGAGTCCCGTTTCTTTCTTTCTGAAATTTATCGGCTATTCCGTTGCGATGCTTCTTGATATTTCCTTTGTAGCTAAGCATGTTCAAATTGGAGGACTGTCCCATCATGATTAATCGCCATCGCCCTCTGTTCTTCAGCTTCTTCAAAAGTCGCAAGACTCGCAACTAAATGGACTGCTTGAACTTGTGATTTGTTCACCACGACCAGTTGTATTACCTTTCTTTTTTGACGAGCACGACACTTGATATATCGTCCGGATCTCTTCCAGACCTCCTCAAGAGCTTCTTCCCCGCTTCGCTCTGGAGTGCTTCGAACCTGATTCTCCTGAAAATGACCCGAAAAAGGGGGAAAGGAAGATGGGTATGTGATAAAGCTAAAAATTAAACAAAGTTCTGTGTTCATAAGCAACAAGAACAGAAAGAGAAGGAACAAAAAAAAAAAAACCACGCAATCTTTCTCTGCAGCAACAAAATAAGCTTGACTAACTAATACTGAGAGAAATGCAAGTTGGACGCAGCTTCAGATCGCGTTATCAATGTAGTAGCAACGGCTAGCGACGGCTTGAAAATGTTTATGATGCTTTAGTGCCATCCCCCAAAAGGTTTTAAACCTTTAGACATGGTACTTTACTCCTTAACAGCTAGCACAGTTGAGCAACAAATCATTCATCCCTTAACTGGGAAAAGAAGCAGATGCTCACCTATTTCTGTCATTCGCTCGAACAAACCTCACGCCTCCATTGCATAAGTTGCACACACCTATCAAAACACATGCATTCGGTCAAAAGAAAGAACGCAAATTGGCTTCATGGAAAATCATTCAGCTTATCCATTCATCATCATTCTACTGCAATAACTTATCACAGTTGAATTTCCTAATCATGAGAGGCAAGCGTCTTAGAAATCCACCGAGCAATGGTACCATGAATCTCAGCTTTTAACCCAACTCGACACAATTAGGAAAGCAGATATCGACATAAGCGGAAAAATGACATGAACTCGAGTTAGATTTAACCGTCTAGCATGTTCGACCAAAATTATTATGCTTTGCAACGACACTAACGCGAATTCGCAGTCGGAATTTGACGACCGGGACATGGATAGACCTAAATATATCCACGCATCCTGATAAGAAAAACCTCTTCCAAATCAGTCTTTGAAGCACAAAATCCAAACTTGCAGCCTCTGCAACGTCCAATAAGCCATGGACTTAATGTCGAGCTGTAAAACCATCGAATGCGAGAGCTCACCGTCGAACAACATGATGGGTCTGGAGTCCTGCTCGAAGGAGCTCGAAGTGGCCTCGACCCAGTCCGCTGCATCCTTTTGGGGCGTCGATAGAGCAGCGAACGCAGCGAATCTCCGATTCGTTACTCGTAAAGAGCTCGACGGGCTCAATCTTGCACACCCACCTGGGACAAGAAGCGCCATGATAAATCAAAGTTGTCTTCGTTGCACGTTCAGTGGTGAGTTCTGGGTACGATACCTTTTATTTTGTTCGGAATTCCTCCTTTTTGGTGGAGGAAATTTGCAGGGACTTTTCCCGTTTATGTGGATGTGAATGCATCTTGACGTGGAAATTTATTTGACAAGTATTGGATTCAGAGGGCTCAAATGACCTTTAAGACCTAAGTACCTGACACGCGACGCGATAAAGCCAACATGTCGTGTTTTTTTAGAAATAAAAAATTTTGACACGTTAGAATATATTATATATTAAATATATATTTATATATATATATATGCGATAAATTATCATATATATGAAAATATCAGATATTGGCGGTGAAATTTTTTTTCTTCTTTTGTTAAAGATTCACCATTAGATTTTTTTTTTTTGCTAACTGGGTACATTAAATTTATATTTTGAATCCCAATTTATTAATACTTAAAATTGACCCTACGTATGACGAAATGACTTGTTGGGATGTTGGACTCACGTGTCGCTGAGGTATCTAGCACTGAACACGTGTCGATCGTATATCGAAGAGTATTGAAGACTGTCGGAGTGTCAAACACAACAGAAGGCCCTCGAAGAGTGTCGGTGCTCCCTAGTTTAACACCATATTTTTATTTCATATATAGCTTTGTCTAAATGGTTAATACCTTGAAAAAACCAAACTGGTACACAGGTGACAAATTTACTTCAAACAAATTTCTTGACCACCAAAAATCTCAAACTAGTACACCTACAAATTTACCCCAAATTTATTTTTTGACCACAAAAAAATCCTAAACTGAAATAATTGTGATAAATTAAATTGAGTTTATATCATGAAAAACTTTAAATTGGTACATCTGTGACAAACAGAGAGTAAAAACTCCAAACAATAAAATCGTCAATTGTCACGTATCATCTAACTTAGAAATATGTAGGTAAAATTAATAAAAACTAATTGAAGATAAATTTATTACATGTGTGCCGGTTTGGACTAAATTTGACACAAGTGCATCAATTTGGCATTTTTTATGGTCAAAAAATTAGTTTGGGATAAATTTATCATAAGCTTACTAATTTGGGATTTTTCCTGATATTAACTAAGGATGATCGGTTCCTGGTCCGGTTCAATTTCCCTCAAGAATCGAGAACCGGAATCGTGAATCGGACCGGCTACCTTGGGTAACACGACAAATTTCTGCACGTGCCCACGGTAATTGAAAGCTCAACAACAATTCAATATCCCTTTCCTCTATTGTAACCGAGAAAGTTGCAAGCAAAGGCAGCAATAACATTTGACGATAGCAGCACCTGTCATTTTTAGGATCAACTGACGATTTCCTTTAGGGAGAGCAAGATTCAAAATAGTGAAATACTGACGAGGCTGCATCAATATTCAACATTATAATAGGATCAGCAAGAACATAATAGATATGCAATATTTGCATTTTTAAAAAGGGTGCTCACGGCCCAAGCTTTAAAACTTAACAACAATTCAATGCATCTCCATATGATCATCAAAAGCACATTGAAAGCACACCCAAAGGAGGAAAAAAAAAGTACACATGATCCCTGAACATTAACTGAAATGACAGTGAAATAGAAAAAATAGAAAGATTTCTAGACTTCAAGTCCTTTCTTAATATTTGATGGATGAAGCAAAAATGCAGCCAATAAACAATAACCATTACGGTTACTTTTTTATAATAAAAAATTCGACCAATTCCATCCTTTGTCTTTGGAATCGGGAACCGAACCGCCCAGTCACCGATACCAATATTAAGAATCGGGAATCGGACCGAACCCATCTAGAACTAGTAAACCAGACCGGTCTGATCCGGTTCGAGTAGTCCGATTTGCTCACCTCTAATATTAACTCTTGTCTAGATTGTTTCCTTCTTTTGGTAATTCCATACTTACAATCGCAGAAGCATAAAACTTTAGATTAAGCAGGGATTTTATATCCTTCTCAAAACATGTTTCTTCATAAGTTAACGGTTTTGATTATGGGTAAGCGATTTCATGGTTCATTCAGATTCTATTTGAAACTCGAAACTTATCCCATCAGGACCGGTTCTTCGATTTTTGAAATCTGAAACATGCTCTATATATTATGAAATCTGGACTTACCTATCAGTCGGTGTCAGGATCTATCCAGGAACTAGCCAATTTCTTTTAAATAATAAAGAGTACAAAATACACAACATGAAAAGGCACCAGGTTCTCGGTTCTCGATTTCTGATCCGATTCGATTCTTACCACAAGATATCTTTTCAACTTTTTGATGTAGAACAACTGGCATGTGATTTTTTGGAAAAACATGATCGCCAGAAATCAGAACGATTTCACCGCAAATTCACTTATTGGAGCTGGCGAACTCAGATTGCCCTCAAATTTGGTCGGTTGAAGCGAAACGGCCTTCTGATCCAAACTCACGCTTTGTTGTGACCGACGACGTATTTTCGCATTTCAGAGTTGTTTAGATAAGTTTTCGGGTAGTTTTCGATTTTGGGCAACTTTGTGATATAAATAATTGCGATATTTGATTTGAATTCTGATTATGTTTGATTCATTTAATGTTATCTTTGTGGAATCCTAATTTCTTAAGGGGTCCTATCACGTCCGCCCTATGTAATCGGAAGGGAATTATTCTATTAAATTTCAGTATACACCTTGGAAACGTTTTCCAGTTATTGCCTTCCAAGATAAACATTTCATTTGCGGCTGATTTCGAGAGGTTTACCCTGAGTACTTCCTCCGGATACAAGTCGCAAGGCAAAAGAAGCATACGAGACGTTGAATCCTCTTCTTCAACCCTCTGTGAATGTTAGAATTACGCAAGGAGTTCATTTATAATGGATCATCCCCAGCTTCACAAGGGAAAGAATTCGTCAATAATCATCAACTTCCATATGCGAAAAATATCATATGGGAAGGAATCGAACTGATGCACCCTTCCAGAACAAGGTCCTTGCTTCAAAGACAGCACTCCCTTTCTTTGCAGTTCATAAGTTCCTAATTAATAGCTCACCCTTGCATTTTCTTGCCTTACTTGATGGTGCTCAGACATTGGGAATTAGAGTGAGCGACATCTCGTATTCGGCGATATATGGGACGTCGGTCACATACAAGGTCATAAACCTGAGCTGTGACCAGAACTTGGGTTGCAGTAACATTGTGCTGGACCATGTTTACATAACCTCCACCGTTCCGAAGAAGAAAGCTTATCGCTACTGCTTCAATGCTCATGGAAGATATAGCCACACCAAACCTGCAGTCACTTGTTTGCTGAACTAATTGTAGGCTTTGTATCAACTACTATATGTGAAATTTACCTTTCACTCATTTTGTAATTGGTAATAGCTATCCATAATTAGGTATCTCAGTAAACTAAAGCCGACGTTTCTCTCTGAACATCGACAATTCTTGATCCGAAAGTCCCACTTATGCCTCTCTATGGTAGCTAAATGCTTCAAGTACTTAGCTGAGGTCAAGGCTGAACTAGGCTTTAGCTCTTGCTTGCAGTTTGAGTCACCAGGTCTATACTTACAGACGAGTCTGGGAGGCTGAAAACTGCATACTAGTTGTTCGCCACATTGTCATATGCGAAGTCCAGTAAAGTCTGCAGGGGTAAACACAACTTTTAGCCTTTTCGGCATTGGTTTGACAAATTCAACGTGCAGAAAGAGATGCTTAACCAGAGGGTGCTATATGACTATGATTTCGGATAGATAGTTTAGACATTTAGAAGGATCAACAAGATTTGAGAAACAAAGAATTAGGATTCAGTAGAGAGACCATTCTCTCTAGAAGTTACTCCTTTCGCAAAAGACACAATATTTCCAGATTTTCTGTCTTCTAGTTTCGCGATGTCCAATTTAAGGGACAAATTCTGCCTCCATAGCTTAACCAAATCAAGGGTTCTATGTGTTTATGGGAAGATCTCGCGTAACTCTACCAATGTGTAACGAGGATACAGATCGCATATTAGTTAGGAATTTGCCCACTGACCAGCCTGATGGGGTAATCTTACATACGAACTTCCCCTTCTCCTTAATTTTTCAGAACGGTACGATTCCTTTTTCTCTGTCGAACATTGCATTCTGTAAGTATGTAAGATCAGGCAACACGTCTATGGAATTGCAGTCCTGAATTGGCAATATTTGCAAGAATTAAGTCCTCCAAGCCTTGCATCTCGTTTACCAACAGCAGCGTTTTCGCTGACCACCCCTAGAGCTTCTTTTATGCTTGAGAGACTGGAAAGCCTCACAAGCAGTTTCCAAGCTGACGGTGACTCTTCAGCATTCCAATGGCCTTTGTTAGCTCTGTTACATCATCTCCAATCTTCATACGCTTCAACATTATGAGATTTCCAGTGGAATCGGGTAACTTTGGAACATTTGCTTCACATAAATCCAACTCAAGCAGTGATTCTCATCCTCCAATCGAGTCCGGAAGCTGTCTTGACTTGCAGTCAGATAAATCTATCATCCGCAACCCGATAAACTCGCTGATAGATTCAGGTAATTTAAAAAAGTAGCGCATGTTTCGCGCAAATCCAACTTGAGCAATGACTTAAATCTTGAATCGAGCTTGTAGCTATGTTATCTGACTCCCACGCAAATCCAATACCTCCGGTGTTTTTAGATGAATCCTAATCACTTCATTTTTTCTCTTCAATTGAGCAGAGGTTGTTGCATTTGACCTAAGGAAAAAACAAAAACAACAAAGATTGTCACATGGTAGACATAAGGATAATGGTACTGATATTTTTTTCTTATATTTGGCAGATTTTGGTGAGGTACATTTGCAGAGCTCAGATGCTATCCAATGCTAACGCCAAAACCTGTAGCTTATGTTTTGAATAATGTTGCAATTCCATCTGTATGGTCAGATCAGGGCAATGATTCATCCTATGAGATGTCTGAACTTGGATCACCATGACTTGGGCAAAGCGACTCTGCTGATATTGGCATTGACGACTCTGTAACATGAGTTCACCTATCCGGAAGCAAGTTCAAAGTATGGACTCTGTAATAAACAGTTCACATTGGACATGATTTTCCTGGCTTAAAGTACGCAACAGAGGTGTAAGCAGCATTGCCAGTGGCAGAGGAGCACCTTATGATAAATGCCGCCATGGCCAAAGATCAGTATGACAAGGCATAACAGAAACTCACGTGGTCCATGCTCAAAGATTATCCTTAGAAAGTGTTGGTTGCGACTTAAGTTCCGGAAAAGCGAGTGCAGGAGCTGCAATTAATCCCATTGCAAATAACAGTAACACTGTACAATCCCGAATTTCCTGACGTGCAAAATCCTGCTACCGCAAGGTTACAAGTTCCAAAGGACTTAAAATGTCATTCTTCCGTCAGAAGAATGGCATAAGTTGAACAGAGTTCTTACAACAATGCAGGAAAGGAATCTACAACAAAAAACACACATGGAACATCTCATAGCCAGATTGAATCAAGAGACTGCTGGGAGACAACTCTTAACAACAAAAATATGTCCTTTGGTCTGGGAAAATTTGTTGAATCTTGTATCCACTCATCATCTCCAATCAAGAGAAATGGTTGCTTGCTCTCCACCATATCATATTTTGAGATGAGAATTGTCATTTGTGCCATGCAGAATTTTCGCTTCTATGCGGTGAATTATCGGTACTTCGTTCCCCAGCCGGTCACTCCGAACTTCTCCCTGTACACTGAATATATGCCGGTCCAGTAGTCATTTTGATAGTATCTGTAGGACTAGTCAGATGTACTCAATGGATCAAAGGAAGTAAAGGGGCTATTTTATGAATACATCACATGTTTAGCCCTTGAAATTCTCGCTTGCCAAGTTGCCATTTACTGCAACGATTAATCCCCGTGCTTCCACAAATCATTATCCGATGACTCTGTCTTCCTTTAAGGACCTTCCTCTCTCCTCCACTCCATATGTGCCTGGCTCAATCAATCTCCCTTACAAAAACGCTAATTTTAGTGAGGCTAATGGCATTTCCACTCCCTTAATCACTTTTCCACAACTATTAAACGTGTAAACTGCATATGAAGTTATAAAATGGTTGTTGAACAAGTCAATTTATGCTGTTAAAGAAAGCTTTCTAGATCTTGTATTGTGGAAGAAACTATTGTTGTCGTAAAAAAAAAAAAAAAAATCATCACCCATTAAGTGATGGAAACCATTTTGTCTTAGCAAACACAATGTCCCTCTAAGCAATTCCTACAATAATGAAAATAGTATTTCACGAAAAATGAAGGTCTTATTCATGTTTCCTTACTTTCGAAATTCACAAATATTGCAAGAGCGATTGGTGCTTCCATCATTTTGATACGAAAGGTGAACAAGGATGCATGGCATATGCTGAATATTTCTAACAGGAACAAATAGAAAAGGGTTAATATAATGAAAAACTCCAAACTGATACACATGTGACAAATTTACCCCCAAATTATTATTTTTTACTAGGAAAAACCCAAACTAGTACAGTTGTGACAAATTTACCCCAAACTATTTTTTTTACCACAAAAAATCCTAAACTGGTATACCTGTGACAGATTTACCCTAAATTAATTTTTTTGACCACGAAAAACCCCAAACTGGTATACCTGTGACAAATTTACATTCCGTTAAATTAAGTTAATATCACGAAAAATTTCAAATTGATATACATGTGACAAACAGAGGGTAAAAATCGAAACTAGTACACGCATCTATTACCATGTGTCATAAACTTAACATTTTAACGGTTAAATTTAACGAAAACTAACGGAGGGTAAATTTGTCATAGATATACCAGTTTGGGGTAAAATTGTCATAAGTGTACTAGTTTGGGGTTTTTTGTGGTTAAAAAAATAGTTTATGGCAAATTTGTCACAGATGTACGAGTTTGGAATTTTCTGTGGTATTAACCCAATAGAAAATTGCTCAGGGAGAAAAGGACAATTAAATTCGAGGGGAAGAAAAAACCAAAGAAGACTTTACTAACTCTTAAGAGAATATCACATGGTTCTCTTCCGTCCTTCTATAGTCGGCTGTCGCCATCGTCCCCGCTATGACCGTAAGTATCCTTCCATTCTTTGTAATTGCCATAAAATGAAGGTGAAATGCCGCATCCTTCGACCCACAAATAACACGTGTCTTGAAGTCGTAGATGAGGCAGAATTTGCGACGGACAGTTATGGAGAACCAATTGCCGCAGCTTCTTTAATCCTGATAGATCGGGCAACCTTTCTAAGCTACTACATCTGTCAATACGCAATCTCTCTAGCGATCCCAATTTCTCCACACCTGGAATCTCCATTAGCCCCGGGCAACCACTCAATGTTATCGTTTGGAGCCCCTTTAATGTTGATACGGATAGCCTCTCGAGCGATTCACTACCCGCCACGAACAAAGAATGGAGTTTCACCAGCTTTTGCCCAAGCACATCATCAAATTCGACCTCCCTCAGCTGACAGTTATAAAGTGTCAATCTGGACAGATTTGTCAAGCTGGTAAAGAGGGACCTTTCCATCGGCGACTTGACGTCGACTAGGTGAAATTTGTCAAGACTAGACGGAAGCCCCATCAGAAATCGGGTGTCGACACAAGTAATATAAAGAAAATCAAGCCGAGAAAGAGTAGCCAAATTAATCGGAGGAAATGTGGCATCCCTCATGACGAGTGTCAATCTCTCCAGTCTAGATAACCCCTCGATCCAGTCTATCTTTGGAAATCCATGTATGAATTCCGACAACTGAGGAGTTTCGTCTTCGTACTTGTACCCGTCATCCCGTATATAAAGATTGACTAAGTTAGTTAGGCATGAGAAGTTAGGGGCGGTCCACAATAAATAAGATGGGAACGCCAACTCCTTCAAACTCAAGGGGAGCTCCGGAATTTGTTCAAGTTTACAACACCCACTTAGATGAAGTTGTTGGAGGTGAGACAGCTGATTCATAGTTGTGGGCAATCTCCAAATCTTGCTCCATGATAGATTTAGCGTCCTCAAAAAGCATAGTCGCCCGATTTCACTTGGAATTTCCCCCTCCAAATCTTTACAACGTGAGGCTTCCAACCTTTTAAGATTCTTTAGCATCCATATAGTTTTTGGTAGCTCTCTGATCTTAGTCCGACTTAGACATAAAATCTCCAATCGTTTGAGATTTCCAATACAAGCAGGTAATTCTATGATATGTGTATCCTCCAAATTTAGCTCAATCAGGGACTCTAACCCTCCTATTGAGTTCGGTAGCATTTCTATCTTAGTGTGAGAAAGATAAATCTTCGTCAACATTTTGAGATCTCCGATAGAGTGTGGCAACTCTCTTACTCTCGTCCCAGCCAAGCACAATTCAAGCAGTGATTGCAATTTTCCAATGGAGTCTGGAAGTGTTCTAAGCGAACAACGACTCAAAGACAAATACTTCAAATCCGTCATCTCTCCGATGGAATGATGAAGTTCTCCAACATGCACACCTTCTATTTCTAGCGTTAACAGGGATCTAAGACCACCTATTGCAGAAGGTACTGCAAAAAGTTCGCTTTGGTTGCAATCCAGCAAACCACTCCCTGTTATTGCTAAGTGCTTCAGGTGCTCTAGTTTAGAGAGAGAGCCATCAACCACTAGCGAGGATGTACAACCTCGAAGAACCAATCTTTTCAAATCCTCGCATTTCGAGAAGTCCAGAGTCCTTTTTAAGCTTGGGCAACAAGCGATATGTAAAACTTTCAAGTTCTCGCTCACCTTAAAAAAAAAAAAAAAAAAAACAATGGATCAGACAAATCAGGAAAGGCAAATGGGTAAGTTTGGTTAGGGAGAGGGAAGCCAAAAAAAAGTAAACTGCATGTTGTAATGTTGTACCAGGAATTGCTTCCATCCGGCCCAATCTTCAGTAATGCCATTTCCTGAAAGCTCGAGCACAACTAGTTTCTCGAGACATAAATTTGTCGCATTTAACTCCGAAGGGCAATCACTCCAAGAGAGCCAAGTTAACTTGGAGAGAATAATATTCTTAAAGTCCCCTACCAAGTTGCCGCCTTCCAATTCCAAGAATCGTAGATTGGGCAGCTTTGAAAATTCTTCACTAGTGAAGTTGTACGCCTTGGATGGTCCCGTTAGTCTGAGTGCTACCACTTTGTCTGTCCCCTGGTCATAGGAAAAGCAAAAAGTAAACAATCCATGGCAAATAGTTGTTATTATACAGGTCTGAGGAGCTTGATTCAGTAATGAAAACACACATTATAGCTTTGCACATAGCTAAATTGATAAAAGCATAGGAAAGAGTTAATCAAATTAATATGACTTGTTAATATAGCTGAAAAGAACGACTTATACTGTACAAAGCATAGTGATATCAATAATCCATCGGTTTAGAGAAATTCCGCCGTAAGATGATAACAAAGAATTTTATTATCACTGAGCAAAGCCGGTTGATAGAAAATACTGCCAACACATTTAACTTTTCTGAAATGGAAAAAGCCTGCAATGGTTTTGCATTCAAGAATAAAGTTGCCATACCAATTTGTAATTGCAATAGTTTCAGGTGAGTTTTATTGCAGGATGAGAACAGGCAAGTCATACTCATTTTAAGTCTCTTTGTAAATTCCAAATAAGGATCAATGGACGAGATAGATTTGTAGGATAGCTCTACTAGACAATCTTTGGTAAGTAGCCATATATTGTATGATAGCTCTACCAGACTGCTAATGATTTCCAACTTAGCTAAAATTTACCTGCAAAAATCTAACTCCACAAACGTTGTTAAATACACGGTCAATTTTTCGCTACAGAAAATAACAAGGTGATTTATAGCCTTTACCTCTTTCATCCGAACCACGTCCAAGGCAGCCTTTGGTAACCACAACCTACTACGCTTCCCTGGAACATCAATGTCTTCGCACCGAACAATTTCTCTTCCCAGATCTCGAAGTTGATCGTGCATCCAGAATTTATTAGTTTCTACTATCTTTATCAAAGACATGCGGGTAAGAACAAGTACTTCACTTTTTGGAAAGTAGCCGGAAGCTTTCCACTTATAGTACGGGTGCAATATCTCTTTTCCAATGAAGTAACACGCGATGTCAAGAAAGATCTCTCTCTGACTATGATCTAACATGTCATAACTAATCTTTAATTTTCCGAAGACTTCCTCCTTAGGCACTGAATCTAATTTCTTCAACGTGTCTTTCCAAATCGTTCTATTTCTGCCAAAAAGTGAGGAACCGATAACCTCGAGAGCTAATGGAAGTCCACCTGTTTTCTTGGTAATTTTGAGTGAGATATCTTCATATTGTGGTGGTGGGGAATCCATCCCTAAGGCATGCTGACTAAAGAGCTTAAGAGAGTCAGAATAATTCATTTCTGTCATTCCATAAATTTTAAACTCTTCACAATGTGCTTGGTTCCAACTACTCCCTTCACCCTCCTCTTTGATTGGCAAAAAGTTGATGGTCCTTGTTGTGATGATGATTTTGCTCCCTGAACCAAACCAATCACTCTTTCCGGCTAGTTTAGAGAGTTGATCCAGCTTATCCACGTCATCAACAACAAGTAGAACTTTCTTATTACGAAACCTTTCACTAATTATGTTTATCCCTATATCAGAATTGTGGATCTCAGGAGATTTGCATTGGAGAATTTCTGACAACAACTGTTTTTGCAAGTCAATAATTCTACCACTTTGCACAGATTCGCGAACATCCGAGAGGAAGCTACAGCCTTCAAATTGATTGGAGATTTGATTAAAGACGGCACTTGCGAGAGTTGTCTTACCGATGCCGCCCATTCCATGGATGACCACGTAAGAGACATCACGAGTTAACAAGTCCATGACAGCTTCCACTTGATCATCGATCCCCACTAAATGTTCGGGCAGATTTCTGCTCCTTTTCATTAGCTTGTTCGAAACCTCGTCAATAATAGTGTTGATGATTTCACCATGGCTGCCATATTGAAACGAGAGTTTTAGCGTGAAACATGTGACACGAAACTAGTCGGGTTTCTGAACGGGCGAGATTTCACCAAAAAGAAGATCACTTGCTTAAGTAAAAGGAAGGAATCAGATCTACAATATGCTTGGATGAGTGGCTGAGTGAAGGAAGACAATGATTACAATGAAAGAAGAAAAAAGTAAGGATGGCCGGAGTGAGTAAAAGACAGAAAAAAAAAATGGGAGAAAATTCTTTTCGATCTGCAAATAAAAATTAACTATGAAAAGATCGGAAGGGATGAGAAGGAAAATTTTCTTCTCCGCCTTGCTCCTCCCCATTAGAAAAAATAACTAAGTACATTTCGAACCGACGCACTCACCCTTTGTTCTCCAAGTCCAATCCCCTGAATTTTGCGACCCCGGTCAGAGCCTCCTTCCATTGCGGAAGGTCACGGCCGAACTTCTCCTGGTGCTTCTCGAGAGCATCGAGGTACAGTCGAGTTCTCAGCTTCACATCGTCGGGCTTCACGTCATAGAAAATGGGTAAAATTGTTTTATCTTTCGCGTTGCTCGAGCATTCCACCATGTGCGTGAGCTCGCGAAGACACCACACGCTGGATGCGTAGTCCCTAGAGAAGATGGGAAGGTATATTTTGGAGGATTTGATGGCATGCAAAAGCTCGTCTCCGATCTTTTCGCCCTGTCGGATCTCTTCATTGTCTCTGAAAACTCGAATCCCAGCCTTGACCAGGGAGTGATAGAGGGAATCAGTGAAGTTAAGGCGGGTGTCGGAGCCTCTGAAACTCAAGAACACCTCGAATTCGGCCCCCGAGGAAGAAGGTCCGTCGTCGACAGAAGCAGACATCGCTGATGGGCCTGGTGAGTCCCTCTTTCTCTTCATCTTCCCTTCAGGAGCTCAAGAGCTTCACCGGATGTGATCACACAGGGAGATGTGGAATCCTTCTTTCTGAATCTGATCTGGGATTCCTCGAGAGGAAGTAGCGGATCGAGGATTTGGATGTTTATTGTGTCTCAGGACAGAGAAAAGAGAAGAGCGACGACTTGGATAAGTGAAGCCAATGAAAGTCTTCCGGTGTGGCAGGGCCCAACTTTATCTTCATCTTCCTTCAGGGGCTCAAGATCTTCACCGGGTGTGATCACAGCGAGATGCGGAGCCCTTCTTTCCGGATCTGACCTGGGAGTCGGTCCACAAGAGGAATCAGCGAAGCAACGGAGGCAGGAGAAGAGCAATGCAACGCGCTTTCGCTGTACTGTCTCTGATTTTGTTTGGTTTCGTCTCAGCACAGAAAGAGGAAAGACGAGCGACGACTTTGATTAAGTCAAGCCAATGAAAGTCCTCCAAAGTGGCTGGAGGGCCCTACTGAAACTAAACAAACACTGGGAGCTCCTTTTAGCACGATGGATTGGAAAGACTCAAAACAATCAATTAAAAAGCCATGTACAAAGGAGTGGAGGTTCTCTAGCTGTCCGTGCACATGAAACTCGATCTTCACCCCCCACATCTTCACCGCTCTAATGGTGGTTCCACGTCTACCAAAGTCAGTTCTTCGAGACTGGGCAGAGGTAAACGTTTGATCAGTGGCCAGACCAAAGGGCACCAAGTAATTAAATGTAACAGATTTCACTCTGTTAGATGAGCAGGAAAAAAAAAAGATTTTAACTCTATTGACACTTGAAAATAACCTGCATCGCGACAGATCAGTGAAGATCATAAGGTATTATCGACAAGTCAATTTTGGCAATTAGCTAGATCGCTAGCCGAGTAGAGTAGCCATTGTCCATAGGAGCCAGTCGCTAAATAACAGTCAACCAAAAGAGGGTTGCTTAGCGAGATATCAAAATGAGGGATAAAGAAGAAACAGAGTTGGAGCCAAACCACTTGAAGGATAAGAGTATGCAGTTAACATATTACATCCTAAGAGTCTCAGATAATCACACCCTAAAATATCAGGGGCAGTTAAGAGTTTAGAATGATAACCGCCATCATCGGTCACCTTTTGTATTACAAAAGATTCTCAGAGTCTCCCAGCGTGTGTAAAGGTAAAGTTACTTCTTTTTGTCGGCAATTATATTGCAATTGACAATGTCATTACAAAACGTTATTCTCCATTAGGGAGCTGCAGAGATACAGAAACTGGAAGTACCTCTCTCAACATCGACTATTACTTTATACGATCTGTACATAAGCCACAACATTCCGACCACTGTTTCTAGCTAAATAGAGGAGGACCGGAACAATTTCTTCAATCCACAGCTTGAAGATTCTCTGTATCAATCGGCATACTTATCTTAAACGCTTTAAGTATTTGATGAGGTCAAGGCTGAACCCGAGCTCACCCTCTTACTTGCGCATCGACTCGACAGGCCTATATCTCGCATGACTCCGAGCGGCCAAAAAATGCATAGCGGTTGTTCGCCACATTGTCGTATACAAAGTCCCGCAAAAATCTGCATAAAGTTAAATGGTAACTGCTTCATCAAGTTATAATCACAGGATGAAACAGGAATTGGTCAACATAGAGTACAACAATATTAGGAGATGGGAGGACTCACATAGGAACAAATTGCAAGAAAAACGCCAGCTGAGGGAAGGGTAAGTCGATACACTCCATTATCTTCAACACAGCATCCGATTTGATATATGACCTGAAATTCACAGTAAAGTTAATGAGTCCCGTTCCTTTCTTTCTGAAATTTATCGGCTATTCCGTTGCGATGCTTCTTGATATTTCCTTAGTAGCTAAGCATGTTCAAATTGGAGGACTGTCCCATCATGATTAATCGCCATCGCCCTCTGTTCTTCAGCTTCTTCAAAAGTCGCAAGACTCGCAACTAAATGGACTGCTTGAACTTGTGATTTGTTCACCACGACCAGTTGTATTACCTTTCTTTTTCGACGAGCACGACACTTGATATATCGTCCGGATCTCTTCCAGACCTCCTCAAGAGCTTCTTCCCCGCTTCGCTCTGGAGTGCTTCGAACCTGATTCTCCTGAAAATGACCCGAAAAAGGGGGAAAGGAAGATGGGTATGTGATAAAGCTAAAAATTAAACAAAGTTCTGTGTTCATAAGCAACAAGAACAGAAAGAGAAGGAACAAAAAAAAAAAACCACGCAATCTTTCTCTGCAGCAACAAAATAAGCTTGACAAACTAATACTGAGAGAAATGCAAGTTGGACGCAGCTTCAGATCGCGTTATCAATATAGTAGCAACGGCTTGCGACGGCTTGAAAATGTTTATGATGCTTTAGTGCCATCCCCCAAAAGGTTTTAAACCTTTAGACATGGTACTTTTACTCCTTAACAGCTAGCACAGTTGAGCAACAAATCATTCATCCCTTAACTGGGAAAAGAAGCAGATGCTCACCTATTTCTGTCATTCGCTCGAACAAACCTCACGCCTCCATTGCATAAGTTGCACACACCTATCAAAACACATGTATTCGATCAAAAGAAAGAACGCAAATTGGCTTCATGGAAAATCATTCAGCTTATCCATTCATCATCATTCTACTGCAATAACTTATCACAGTTGAATTTCCTAATCATGAGAGGCAAGCGTCTTAGAAATCCACCGAGCAATGGTACCATGAATCTCAGCTTTTAACCCAACTCGACACAATTAGGAAAGCAGATATCGACATAAGCGGAAAAATGACATGAACTCGAGTTAGATTTAACCGTCTAGCATGTTCGACCAAAATTATTATGCTTTGCAACGACACTAACGCGAATTCGCAGTCGGAATTTGATGACCGGGACATGGATAGACCTAAATATATCCACGCATCCTGATAAGAAAAACCTCTTCCAAATCATTCTTTGAAGCACAAAATCCAAACTTGCAGCCTCTGCAACGTCCAATAAGCCATTGACTTAATGTCGAGCTGTAAAACCATCGAATGCGAGAGCTCACCGTCGAACAACATGATGGGTCTGGAGTCTTGCTCGAAGAAGCTCGAAGTGGCCTCGACCCAGTCCGCTGCATCCTTTTGGGGCGTCGATAGAGCAGCGAACGCAGCGAACCTCCGATTCGTTACTCGCAAAGAGCTCGACGGGCTCAATCTTGCACACCCACCTGGGACAAGAAGCGCCATGATAAATCAAAGTTGTCTTCGTTGCACGTTCAGTGGTGACTGGTGAGTTCTGGGTACAAGACCTTTTATTTTATTCGGAATTTCTCCTTTTTGGTGGAGGAAATTTGCAGGGACTTTTTGTTGGGCTTTTTTATTTAAAGCCAAGTCCAGCCCACTTGCCCTTTGTTTTGTTAATTCAATACCTAGGGCAGCAGCAGATAAAAACATACAGTACGCACGAGAGAGAGCAGCCACCGACAGGAGAAAAAACAAAAACGCAGAAAAATACTGCAGTTTTTCTGGGGGTCCATCGAAGATCAAATCGTCGATCGGAGGTCTTCCCGTGGTCCGATTGGGCTAAAATTTTGACAGCATCTTCAAGACTCGTTGTTCTTGATTCTGTACGGTTGGATCGTGATTTGAAGGTATTTACTGTATCTGTTCGTGGGTATTTCGGGACTGCATATTTTGGGGGTGATTTTCATCCGATTCTCTCGTTTACGGTGTAGTTGTTACTTGATCTTCACTTATAGCTTTGAGATTTTATTGTCGTTGTATTCAGCGAGTTGTGTACCCAAACGATTAATATATAGTGAAGATTTGGGTGGACTCCGTGAGCGGTCTCGTGGTTTTTATCCTTCGCATTGAAGGGGTTTTCCACGTAAAAATTCTGGTGTTATTTTTCTTTCAATTCGCATATTTCCATTGGTTAGCTCGAATCGGTTTCTCACAGGTTTAGTCAAAGGGGGAAAGTTATATCCGCTGCTTGTCTGTTTTTCCCAACATAGTGATATCAGAGCATTGTTTTTTGACTGAACGATGGAACCGAACGTGAGCAGAATGGTTAGTTTGAATGGAAAGAATTATCATGTATAGAGAGGAAAGATGAAAGATCTACTATATGTGAAACGGTGGCATTTACCAGTGTTTGCTGATACTAAACCTGATAATATGAGCGATGCCGATTGGAATCTTGAGCACAAAATTGTGTGTGGATTTATTCGACAATTTGTCGATGATAATGTTTTGAATCACATCAGCAAAGAATCGCATGCTAGGACATTGTGGAATAAGCTGGAGTCATTATATGCACGGAAGACTGGCAATAACAAAATATGTTTGATTAAACAATTTATGGAGTTGCATTACAGAGATGGCCAATCTATATCAGATCACTTGAATGAGTTTCAGGGAGTGATAGATCAACTTTCTGCCATGAATATTAAATTTGATGATGAAGTGCAGGGACTTTGGTTGCTATGTACCTTGCCGGAATCTTGGGAGACTTTTCGTATGTCTTTAATTAATGCTGCACCTGATGGTATTGTTACCATGGATTTTGCAAAAAGTGGTGTTCTAAATGAAGAGATGAGAAGAAAAACACATGGTTCTTCCTCTCATTCAGAAGCTCTAGTTGTTGAAAACAAGGGTAGAAGTCAGAGTAGAGGTCCGAAAGGTAGATACAAGAGCCGAAGCAAGTCAAGATCATGGAAGAAGACTATTGAGTGTCATCACTGTGGTAAGATGGGTCATATGAAGAAAAATTGCTTCCAGCTGAAAAATGAGATGAGGAATGAGAAGAAAAATGGCAATGAAAATAACGAGAGAAGAAATAATTGTGGTGATGATCGGGTGGCAACTGCTACTGATGAACTTGTTATTGTTTGCTATGATGATAATGTTAATTTTGCATGTGATGATTCAAACTGGGTTATTGATAGTGGAGCTTCTCTTCATATTACCTCCAGGAAAGAATTCTTTACATCCTACAGGTCAGGAAATTTTGGTACCTTAAGGATGGGTAATGACGGTTTGGCTACTGTTGTTGGCATAGGAGATGTATGCTTGGAGACTAGTACTGGAGCAAAACTAATTCTGAAAGATGTTAGACATGTTCCTGATATTCGTTTGAATTTGATTTCGACTGGAAAACTTGATGATGCAGGATTTTGCAGTACTTTTGACCATGGACAGTGGAAACTCACCAGAGGCTCATTAGTCGTGGCTAGAGGTATGAAACAATCTTCCTTATATTTGTTTCAGGCTAAGATTTCCAAAGACATGTGTAATGTTGTGGAAGATGAGAATGCAACTGCATTATGGCACAAGAGACTTAGTAACATAAGTGAGAAAGGAATCGGCTTATTAGCTAAAAAGGGTTTACTCTCTGGAGTAAAGAGTGCAAGACTTGAGAAGTGTGCACATTGTTTAGCAGGAAAACAACGAAGAATTTCTTTCAAGAGTCATCCGCCTTCGAGAAAATCAGAGTTGCTAGAACTAGTGCATTCAGATGTTTGCGGTCCAATAAAACCACTAACACTTGGTGGTGCAGCTTACTTTGTAACATTCATTGATGACCATTCAAGAAAATTATGGGTTTATTTCTTGAAGACGAAAGATCAAGTGTTAGATGCATTCAAGCAGTTTCAAGTTTCAGTTGAAAGACAGACTGGAAAGAAGTTGAAATGCATTCGTTCAGATAACGGTGGTGAGTACATCGGGCCATTTGATGAATATTGTAGGCAACAGGGAATTCGACATCAGAAGACACCTCCTAAAACGCCTGAGTTAAATGGTGTAGCGGAAAGAATGAACAGAACACTGATTGAGAGAGTCAGATGTTTGATTTCAGATGCAAAATTGCCAAAATCTTTTTGGGGAGAGGCTTTGAGTACAGTGGTACATGTTCTTAATATTTCTCCCATTGTTGCTTTAGATGGTGATGTTCTAGACAGAATTTGGTTTGGAAAGGAAATTTCATATGATCATCTAAAAGTGTTTGGCTGCAAAGTTTATGTTCATGTTCCCAAAGATGAGAGGTCCAAGTTAGATGTCAAGACAAAAGAGTGCATCTTTCTTGGTTATGATTCTGATGAATTTGGCTACAGGCTTTATGATCCAGTTGCTAAGAAAATTGTCAGAAGTCGAGATGTAGTATTCGTTGAGAATGAGACCATTTGTGATATTGAGAAGATGAAGAAGACAGATTCTCGTGATTCTGATATGTTAGTTGATACTAGCTCAATTTCACCTTTTGAGTTGCAGGAACAGTTGCATGATCAAGTTGAAGACGATGGTCAGACTACAGATCAGCAGGTTCAGGGTCAGACTCATAATGATCAGTTGATTGAAAATCAGGCTCAGGGTGACCAGCATCATTCAGATGATATTGATGCTCAAGAGATTGCACCATTAGCTCCACCAACTACTGCTTTGAGGAGGTCTACCAGAGACCGCACCTCATCTACTAGATATTCCTCTAATGAGTATGTTCTGTTGACAGATGCAGGTGAACCTGAAACTTTTGAAGAAGCAGTAGAAGATAAGAATAGGAAGGAATGGTTTGATGCAATGCATGATGAGATGAAGTCATTGCATGACAATCACACTTTTGAGTTGGTGGCATTACCTAAGGATAAAAGAGCTTTGAAGAATCGATGGGTTTACAGATTGAAGCAAGATGAGACGACTTCGCGTCCTCGATATAAAGCTAGATTGGTTGTTAAAGGCTTCAATCAGAAAAAAGGGAATTGACTATGATGAGATCTTCTCACCAGTTGTAAAAATGTCTTCAATTCGAGTTGTTTTGAGTTTAGCAGCTAGCCTTGATCTCGAGGTTGAGCAGATGGACGTGAAGACCGCTTTCTTTCACGGTGACTTGGAGGAAGACATATACATGGAGCAGCCTGAAGGTTTTCAGGTAAAAGGTAAAGAGAATTATGTTTGCAAACTGAAGAAAAGCTTATATGGCTTAAAGCAGGCGCTGAGGCAATGGTATAGAAAATTTGAGTCTTTTATGGGGGAGCAATCCTATAAGAAGACTACTTCTGATCATTGTGTATTTGTGCAGAAATTCTCTGAATGTGATTTTATTATCTTATTGCTCTATGTTGATGACATGTTGATTGTTGGTCAGAATACTTCTAGGATTGACAGGTTAAAGCAAGATTTGAGCAAGTCTTTTTCAATGAAAGACTTGGGGCCGGCTAAGCAGATTCTTGGTATGAGGATCACTCGCGACAGACAGGCGAAGAGATTATGGTTATCTCAAGAGAAGTACATAGAGAAAGTACCTCAAAGGTTCAAAATGGACAAAGCTAAAGTTGTAAGTACATCTCTTGCTACACACTTTAAGCTTAGTCATAAACAATGTCCGTCAACTGAGAAAGATCTGAAAGAGATGGAAAAAGTTCCTTATGCTTCTGCAGTGGGTAGTCTGATGTATGCAATGGTTTGCACAAGACCAGATATAGCTCATGCAGTTGGAGTGGTTTGCCGTTTTATGTCAAATCCAGGTAGAGAGCACTGGAATGCATTGAAGTGGATATTGAGATATCTCCGAGGCACTTCTAGTTTGAGACTTTCATTTGGGAGTGATAAGCCGATTCTTGTTGGATATACTGATTCTGACATGGCAGGTGATATTGACACAAGGAAATCTACTTCGGGTTATCTGATTACTTTTTCAGGGGGAGCTGTGGCTTGGCAGTCAAGGTTGCAAAAATGTGTTGCCTTGTCGACGACAGAGGCAGAGTTCATCGCAGCAACCGAAGCATGTAAGGAATTGCTTTGGATGAAAGAGTTCACACAGGAACTTGGTTTCAGTCAAGAGAGGTATGTTTTACTTTGTGATAATCAAAGTGCTATACATCTTGCAAAGAATTCCACTTTTCATGCCAGGTCAAAGCATATTGATGTGAGGTATCACTGGATACGAGAAACTTTGGAATCCAAAGGGTTAGAACTTGAGAAAGTACACACAGAAGATAATGCTTCAGATATGATGACGAAGGCTCTCACTAGAGAGAAGTATGAGTTTTGTCGGCGTCAGGCCGGCATGGATTTCTAATGAATTCTTTTGTGTCGGGATCTTCCTTAATGGGCTGGAGGGGGAGATTTGTTGGGCTTTTTTATTTAAAGCCAAGTCCAGCCCACTTGCCCTTTGTTTTGTTAATTCAATACCTAGGGCAGCAGCAGATAAAAACATACAGTATGCACGAGAGAGAGCAGCCACCGACAGGAGAAAAAACAAAAACGCAGAAAAATACTGCAGTTTTTCTGGGCGTCCATCGAAGATCAAATCGACGATCGGAGGTCTTCCCGTGGTCCGATTGGGCTAAAATTTTGACAGAATCTTCAAGACTCGTTGTTCTTGATTCTGTACGGTTGGATCGTGATTTGAAGTATTTACTGTATCTGTTCGTGGGTATTTCGGGACTGCATATTTTGGGGGTGATTTTCATCCGATTCTCTCGTTTACGGTGTAGTTGTTACTTGATCTTCACTTATAGCTTTGGGATTTTATTGTCGTTGTATTCAGCGAGTTGTGTACCCAAACGATTAATATATAGTGAAGATTTGGGTGGACTCCGTGAGCGGTCTCGTGGTTTTTATCCTTCGCATTGAAGGGGTTTTCCACGTAAAAATTCTGGTGTTATTTTTCTTTCAATTCGCATATTTCCATTGGTTAGCTCGAATCGGTTTCTCACAAGTTTAGTCAAAGGGGGAAAGTTATATCCGCTGCTTGTCTGTTTTTCCCAACACTTTTCCCGTTTATGCGGATGTGTATGCATCTTGACGTGGAAATTTATTTGACAAGTATTGGATTCAGAGGGCTTAAATGATTTTTAAGACCTAAGCACCGAAGCTCACATGGCACGTCGTCAGCGCCACATCGCAAACACGTCGTTTCTTAAAAAAAAAATCGATACGTTGGGACATTATATATTAAATGTATATTTTTATGTCAGTGATGAATTTTCTTTCTTTCTTTCTATTAGGGATTCACCATTATTATTATTTTTGCTAATTGGATTATTATTTTTTGAGGTGACAGGATATATGAATTAAGTAATTTTTGATAAATTTATATTTTTGACCACTAATTTAATAAAAAAAACTTAAAATTGACCTCGTGCGTGACAAAATGACTTGTCGGGATGTTGGACTCGACGTGTTTGGAGCGCTGATCATGTGTCAGTAGTATGTCTGTAACATTCCGAAATTTCCGCCCATAAGGCTTAAAGCATGGAATGTGATCTCGGAATTGGAAAATGGAGACGAAGAATTTCTAACAATCAATTTGGAATAAACGACGCCTAATCAAGAATGAAATTTGGCGAAAATTGGATTTTCGGACGAAGGGTGCGAAAAGACGATTTTGCCCCTGAGTGTCAACCTTGCCGTATTAGTCGAACGAGGGCATTTGGGTCATTTAATTTCCCCTTGAAGCTGCCGCATGAAGGAGGGCAGAAATGGAAGAGGAAATGGGATTTTTATGGAGATAATACAAGTGTCATTGTTTGGATGGTGCTCAATAAACATCCACTAACCTAAGCATTCTATAACCTTGACCAAGAGTAGACCAAAAGCAAATTTTCTTCTTCTCCTTTAGCCATTTGCACGACCAGTAGCTCCTCTTACCCAGCTCCTTCTTCGCTTCCTTCTTTCCTCACGAGCAGAATCGGTTCTGCTCAGGTCAGAAACTGTCGCTCCTCTCGACGTCGTCCAGGGCTCCGACCGGCAACCACCAGCCATCAAGCCGACCACCACCACCTTCATCTTCCTCTTGCCGTTCAGCTCCAACTCGAAGCACTGCATTTGGTCACCGAACGAGCTCCGTTCGGCCGTTTTCCCGCGAGTCGCCGAAATCTGCTGCAGCTGGAGGTAAGTGGACGTTTGACCTCCATAAGACCCCGGTTTGCTTCCGATTTTCTGCGGTAGCTTATAGACGTAAAGGGCTAGGTTTGGCTGAGTTGTGGTAAAAATTTTGGACGAATTTGATGGAGTTTTGATGAAGAATTGGTGCTGTTTTTGAAAGGTCAAAAACTGACCGGTTGCGGGCTTGAAGAAAACGGTTGGAATCGCGGACTTGCCGGCGTCGCCTTGCACCCAAATTTTCGGTAGGGCCTCTTGACTCATGGAACTCTATGTTATTAAGAGGATTTGGTGATGGATATGAGTATTTAGTTGACCAATGGGCTGATTGGTATGGATAGTATAAAAATCGGTTCTGTTCGGATGGGGTTCTGTGAAGACCGGTTCTGTTTTGGGCCGTTAAAGGTGTCGCCATGATTTCAATTGATCGTTAAGGCATACTAGGGTGTTAATTGTGGTGTTAATGGGAAGTATGAGGATTGGATTGGAGTTAAAAGAGAAATTGAGGGCTGATAGAAGTGAAAATGTGAGATACCATATAATCTGTTTTCAGCGCACACCGATTTTGAAATTAGTCGTTCTAAGTCGTCCGATATCCGAATTGAGCTCCGTTTTCGCCCACGCGTCCGTAAGACATTGAATTTTAAGATTCTGAAAGTTGTTTTTATAAAAAGTTGAAGGATAAATTTCATTTTAATTGTAACAGAATCTGGTTGTGGACCAAGAAATAGAGCTGTTTTGGGCTGAATGGTATTAATGATGACTTGCCTTGATAGAGCGGCTATTGTCATGCTTAGGGCCATTGAATCGGTGCTGTGGGTACATGAGAATAAGGGGTTGTGTGTGCTATTGAAGTATTGACACAATGGAAATGAGAAATGATTGAGTTTTGATGTGGTTTTCCTAGGTGTGCCGTGGGTGTCCTGTTCGGACATGAATTTGCTGACCTTGGAGGAGCATGGTGATTGGAGTTTGCTATTTGAATAAAGAGGTGAGTGACCTCTAACCCTCTATTAGAACGTCCGGACGCAACTGGACGGGTTCCATTACGGAATCGATGGATTGGGTTAATTGTTATGCTGGAATGATTGAGAACCGCATGATTTTGATGAAGCTTGAACCGTGACTACTTATATGTGAGGCAATTGTGTCCCCATGGTTTCATTGGTTACGTGCTTAACGTTGTGCCTTGTTTGTCAATGTGATAGAATGGCACTTACTTCTTAGAGTTATATTGGGACAAGCACGTTTGTCTTGGATAAGTATTGGAGTTACGATTTAATGCCTGAAGTTCCTCAGGGTCAAATGTGGTTAAATGCTTTTTTTTTGTCATGATTTGTGACTGGAATCACCTAAGGAAGTGGGCTAGTGAACTGTGAGAACTATGAGGTTAATGGTAAGTGTATTGATGAGACAAGGGCTTAAGGCCGGTAGAACACCCTGATGCGATCTAATCGCGGGGGTTGAGATATGAAATATACCCTGAGGCGATGTAATCGCGGGGTCCAGAAATGTGAAATGCCCTGATGCGTAAAGACGCGGGGTTGATATGGCCATTGTCCTGATGCGTTGAGACGCGGGACGGGAAGTTATATGTGTTGTACCCTGATGCGTAGAGATGCGGGGTTGAAAATGACCAATGTCCTGATGCGTGAGATGCGGAACGAGAATTGATGTGTGTCGACACGGGCTTGAGATGACATTGAAAACCTGATGCGTTTACGTGGGTTTGTCAATGAGATGGTCTGAGGCATAAATACGCGGACCTAGCCTGAGGCGTTCCACACGCGGGCTTGAATCAAATGGAGGTTGGGAAGAAAGGATGGTATGTCTTGGCATTGTAAAGTGTACTTGATCTGAATGATGAGATTTGATGCCATGAGAAATTACCTTGTGTTGATTTTGTTTACATGTGTCGATGTTGTTTAGTTCGGTGGGACGGATGGCCTAGTTTAGGGTTAGGATAACTTGCTGAGACGTAAGTCTCACCCCGTCGTGGGATCTTTTTGTTCTTTTTTTTTTTCCCAGGTACCAAGCTAGGTAGCATCAGTGGCCAAGGATTTGGGATTTCAGGAAAGTGGTAGCCGAGGAAGTGAAGAATATCTGATGACATTAAGGATTTTGCTATGCTTTGAATTAGACTTGTAATTGGTGTTTAAAAAAGGGGATGTACCCCTCTTGTCCCAAGTCATCTCGCAGTGATTTTGGTTGGGGTGTTTTCTTGCTTCCGCTGGTTAAATGAATTTTCATGAACCGGGCCTAAGGATCTTGGAAGATCGTGTAATCTTGATGTGGCCTGGGGTGATGTGCGTGTGCTCATTGGGTTCGGGGCGTGACAATGTTGGTGTTGTGACGAATGCGGAAAACAAACACAGAACAACAAGGATTTACGTGGTTCGATCAAGGTGATCTACGTCCACGGACGAGGCAAATAGAGATTTCACTATAATCAAAGAGGGTACAAATTACAAAAGTCGTTCTCTGCGACTAAACAAACACACGGCTCACGAAAAACTCACAGATGACGAAAAATCACCGTACACCAAATAAACCCTAGCCGCAGTAGTAAATAGGGCCCAAAAAAATTTTCTAGGGGCCGTGTTGACACCTGATTTTTAATCACATTTTATTTTGATTTTTACTTCTTAAAATTAATTAAAAATAACAAAAAAGTCATAAAATTACAAAATCAACTTTGGAAGCCTTGGCCCAGCCTTAGGAACCAATTTTGAACAAAAAATATTTTTCGAAATTTTTAATATTTTTTCGAATTTATTTAATTATAAAAATACCCAAAAAATCAGAAAAATACCATTCGTGGTCAGAAAAATGCCAAAAATAGTCAATAATTTTATTTTAATTTTCTCTTCAGGTTGGTCTTTATAAATCTCAAAAATTCGACTTGGGTCACTATGTTGCTTCACAAACATAAACCCGAGTCGACCATAAAAATTACCTTTTGAGTCCCCTAATTTTTAATTTCCACTTTTCATAAGCCATGACATTATAATCTAGAGCCTTGAAGAGCTATTGGGTCAATTAAGCCTTTAATTTGATCAATTTTGACGAAAAGGACCTAATTGCATAAGTTTCTTTGCGATTTAGTCCCCGATTTTGCGAATCTTAAAATTAAATTCTCTCTAGGGACACCCATGAAAATCAAACGCCCCTACCCCATAGTTTTCATTGTCCCGAACTCATGGGTGGCCTCAATTCGGACTAATTTGATCGTTTAAGCCTCCGATTTGGCGAAAATCGATTTCGGATCCTATGCATAATTTGGGGTTTTTGCCAAATTCCAATTCAATTGCTTGTAAAAACACTCATTTTAGATGGAAAACGCGCCGAGGAGTCCGATTTTGGGGTCAATTTCACGAAAAACGGTCAATTGCGGGCTCAATTGGGCGAAAAACGGTGGTCGGATCGGTCGGGTCGGACTCGACCCGACCCGACCGAACCGGGTCTGCAACCAAAGTTGCAGACCTGGTTTTCTCACGTACACAGCAGCAAAAAAAACAGAGGGAGGCAGGGGACAAACCGGCAGAGGGAGAGCGGTCGCGCGACAGGATCTCAGAGGTCAGGCTTCTTTTTGCAGGGGCGAGCGATGCGTGATCGTCCGCGGAGGTCGCCACGGCTCGGGCTATAAGGCTGGAGAGAGAGAAGAGAGAGAGGGGCAGGCTCACGGTTTTTTTTTTTAAAAAAATAGAGAGAGAGGACGAGATCCGGGAAGCACCGAGAGAGAGGAAGCGATTGAGCGTCCGTCGAAGGGCCTCCAAGCTTCAAGGAACCCGAGTCACCGTCGCCGAAGCCCGGAGTCGCCGGTGACACTCGGCCAAGGTCGGTACCCCTGTTTTCAAACTTTGTTTTTTGAGCTTATTGTGAGTTCTCGGCCTGAGTCCGTTTTTGACCGAATCGACCCAAACCGAATGCATGCCGACGTCCCTTAACATCCCTATTTTGATTTTTGAACGTTGCATCGCCTCGGTTTCGTGCGAAACGTCCATGGATCTAGCCTAGAGGTTCGTTTTTTGCATGCCCAATATGTGTTCGACGAAATGCTTGTGAATGGCTGATTCGGTTTGGCCCACGGCCGTGCGTCGTTCGAGTGTCCTATGCCCGTTTGTTGCCTTAAGCTTGCTCTATAATCGGCTCTAAGCTTCCTGTGGTGTTTGTTTTGCATCGGTCAACACCGAAAACGGCGGTTGGAGCTCCCCGGGCCCAAACCCGAGCCGAGAGCTCGGCCCGGCGAAGACGGAGGTCGCCGACCCCTAGGCGACCTCAGGTAAGCTTCTTAGCCATGGTAGGGTACTCTGTGAACGGCTGAAAATGAGTTTGAAACAAAAAAATTTTCCGGAAAACGCCTTGCCGGAACCGAATCGGTGGGGGCTCGTTTTGCCGATTTCCGGCGACTTAGTGGCTATGAATCTTGATGTATGTTGGTGTGGTTTGCTTAAGGGGTTGAATGCCGCGAAAATGAGCGAAAAATATGTAGGTTTGGGCTCGGTCCCGATTTTCCGGCGAGGATTCCGGCAAACTTGCCGGAAAAATCACTGTTCCGGCAAGTCGCCGGTCATCCTCTCCGGCGGACCATTGACCAGTCAACGATAGTTGACTGGTCAAAGGTGACGTGGCGCCACGTAGGCGATCTAGGAATTTTGAAAAACCCTAGATCGGACGGTGGGAAATGTGCCATGTGTCGCGATCTAGGAATTTTGAAAAAATAAATAAATGATTTTATAATAATAAATAATATTTTCGGAAATAAAAAAAATTAGATCGGACGGTCGTGGGAGCGCCACGTGTCGCGATCCGATGCTTTCAAAAAAACCTAGATCGGACGGAGGTGGATGCGCCACGTGTCGCGATCTGGTGGCTTCAAGATCAAATAGATCGGACGGACGAGATTGCGCCACGTGTCGCGATCCGACCTTTTCAAAATTAAATTAATCCGGCGGCTAGGGTAGTGCCACGTGGCAAAACGTGGACCGTCCGATTGGTTTTAATCTTCAAAAATTCGAAAAAATGATTTTAAAATAATAAAAAAATAGAAAAATTCTAAAAAATCAAAAACGGCATCGTTTAGACCGGCCCCGACCCGTACGGTCGGGCCGGGCGCCCGAGAGGCACGGGCCGGGTTTGACCCGGTCCGAAAAATATTTTTTAATATAATATAATAAAAAAATTCAAAAAAAAATCCGAAAATTAATAAAAAAAATCATCAAAAAATTAAAAAAAATTCAAAAAAATTAAAAAATTCCAGAAAATAGGAAATTGTTACAATCAACTGTCCATGACCTATTTTGGGTCTTTCAGACCCCTATCTTTCCAAAAATGACGACTTTGCCCTTTAGGCGTGTCGTCTCCCAAAAATTGCATAAATTCTGAAAAATTCTAAAAAATTCCAGAAAATAAGAAATAGCCACAATCAACTGGCCATGACCTATTTTGGTCTTTCGAACCCCAATATTTTCAAAATGACGATTTTGCCATTTTGGCAAATCGTCTCCCAAAAATTTCAAGAAAATTCCAAAAACTCCAGAAAATAGGAAATGGCCACAATCAACTGGCCATGACCTATTTCAGGTCTTTCAAGCCCAATATTTCCAAAATGACGATTTTGCCCTTTTGGCCAATCGTCTTCCCAAAAATTCATAAAATTCCAAAAAAATTCCAGAAAATAGGAGACGGCCACAATCAACTGGCCATGACCTATTTTTGGTCTTCTGAAACCCGACCCTCTTCAAAAATGACGATTTTGCCCTTTAGGCAAATCGTCTCCAAAAAAATCAAGGAATTTCAGAAAATTTCAAAAAAATCCCAGAAGATAGGGAATGGCCACAATCAACTGGCCACGATCTATTTCTTGTCTTTTGAGTCCTGATCCTTTCAAAAAATGACGATTCTGCCCTTTTGGCATATCGTTCCTCAAGAAACCCTGAAAATTCCAAAAAAATCCAGAAAATGGGAAATGACCACAATCAACTGGTCAAGACCTATCTTTGGTCTTTCGAATCCTGATCTTTTCAAAATGACGATTTTGCCCTTTAGGAAAATCGTTTCTCGAGAAATCCCGAAAAATTCAAGAAAAATCTCCAAAATAGGAAATGGCCAAGATCAACTGGCCATGGCCTATTTTGTTCATTTCAACTCCCAAACCTCTCTAAAATTGACGATTTCGCCCTTCGAGCAAATCGTCCCCAAATCTTCCCAGTCTACCCTTGGTCCTAAATCACACATTCCCTAAGCCCTTAAGGCTATACTAGGAGGCCATTGATTTGAATTGATGTGCATTGACGTGGTTCATTTATGCACTTGATTGCGCTTTCCTTATATTGATTGTGATTTGATAGGACTAGTCTTCCAATCTGCATGAAACCCCTTGAATCAGACTTACCTCACCCAAAAATTGCGCCTGTATGAAATCTTAGTTAGGAAAATCACTCGCGTTAGGTACCGAAAGGGCGTTGGTAATGACACCAACGTAACCAAGTCCCCGAACCCTAAATCTCTGGTTCCGCAGAACTGATCGATCTCTCCCAATCGATTAGTGAGGTTTCCGGTCCACCTTCTAAGAAGGACCGGTGGCGACTCCAAATGCATGCACACATAGCACATGCCACCACGACCACACCAAGGTCGAATGCGATCGACTCTTATCGTCGAAAACCCGCGTAAAAATTTACTCCCGCCGCGACTTGGTATGGGCCTGGGAGGGCCTGCGTCGAGAAGGCCCGCGATCCACATTGCAGAGTGGGGGCCCGATTCGACAATCCATTAGCCCGTTGCCGTAAGTGAATTTCGGGTCGCGACAGACTGGCGACTCCGCTGGGGACCGAACTCTAGAACCTATGGATCTAGACCTCAAGTGGACTTAGGCCGTAATTAAAACGCTGAGTGATTTTCTGACATGTTTTCTGTAGGCGCTCTTGAAGACGAGGTAAGTCCGCTTACGATAGGTGTTAAATATTTTTGCAGATTGGAGTGATAAGGGGAGTAGTCTGTGATTAACATTGTCTTGCGCAGGTTGGGTGTAGGAATGTATGTCATGTGGATGATTTTGAAGCGCTGATTGATATATAAATTGTTATGCATGATTCACCTGCATATTTGAGGATCACGACACTTTCGCACAAAGCGCCCAAACCCAGGCCGCGAAATCACCTGTTTAGGTAGCCATAGATAGGGAATCGATATGCGAGGCTCTAGCGTGGATTTGCGCTTGGGTTGACCATATTTGATCCCGCTCACTATTCAAGTCGATTCTTTTATCCATTTGTTGTGGATTGCGCTTATGGACGAATTTATCGACTCGAATAGTGGGAAGCCGTTAGGTCCATACCTGAGCCATTTTGATTTCTAGAGTCAAGCCTCACTTGTCTCATATGTATGTGTATGGATGGTTGGTATACCTAAAACCAAAATTCATTAGGTATCGCTTGTGGTAAGGTCCTTCCATTTCTATTTAATTTGTCTGCCATCTTTGATTTCACACGACATGCTGCATTCATCAAATCCTATGGTTGAGTCCAATTCCATTTTACAGTATGGATAGAGTAGAGGTGGTATCCCTAAGTCGGTCCAAGATTCCCGAGATATTCGAGTACGAGCGACGTGCCATCCGTCATCGAGCTACCGAGGCATTCAACGGATTCCACTCCTTCCGATTTGTCCAAGGGAGGGCACTTACTGGACGAAACCTCATCCGAGGGACGGATTGCTTCTACACCAAGTCCGCCGAGCAACTCGAGCGCGAGCACAAACACGAGCATAATATGGAAGGGATGATCAACCTTTATCGAAAGCGGAAGAAGGCGTTTCGAAGGACCATAACAGATCCAAGACCCTCTCTAGTGGTCATCGAGATTTCATCAGACGAAGAGGATTTTCTCGAGAGCCAGCCGTCCTCTTCCACCCCTAAGACATTTCATCTGATGAAGACGGTGACCCGAGCTAGCCGGAGCAAGGACGACAAGCGACATTCCCCGAAGACCCGACTTGGGGCATCTCCTTAGGTTCTATAGGGTCGCATTCCGACTATCTCATTTTAATTTATCTATCCGAGTCCTAGAGTCTTTAAGGAGGGTTCGCCTATGGAACTCCCTTCTACCTTTGGTACTTTGGTCTTTGAGTCATTTCTAGGCGTCCCAATATTGAAACGCGACACTGGAATTTCTCTCAACCATTCGGATTTTTCGGTTCAATTACATGTCTCATACAGATGAAATTTTCATTAGGACTCACACTTGACGTGTTTAACGCAAGTACGAGAGTCTAATCATTATTTCATGGTGCTTGGGACATGAAATTGAACCGGCCCATATCATGCATCATTGGTAATCCATGGTGATTAACTAAAGTTATCCGTGTTTTCTGAATTCAAGAGGAGATTAGATATTCAAATTATTTTTGATAAACAATTTCAATTTGGATGTCCTATCTCCCACTGAATTTAGGACACATTGGAACTGCATCTTTATCTTTTTGGACATTCCACAGATTTCTCTGGGAATTTGTCAAGAGTAATAACCATGGATTACGCTCCTTCCAATTGTATGTTTTCTTTTGAAAAACATTGATAAAGAACTTTTCACACGAAGTTAAGGCTTTGTAAAAGTCCTTATCTTCGTTAATCACAAGAAAACATAAAATTGAAAGGATTTATGCTTTACTTCCCTTGCTAACATAGTTCTGTAATTTAAAACAGGTAATTTCCAAAAGCGAAATCCAAATACCTACGTGGAGACTCAGTCACAAGTTAAGATGGACCAGGATGACGTGAAGAAACGCTTGACCACCCTAGAGAGCCAGATGACTCAGGTGATTGCAACGATGACAGAGATGAAGGCACTCATCTTCACCATACAAGGGGTATCCCCGACGGTCTCCAATCTTGACCTGACCGTCCGACCTGTTTCGCCTAAAATATCGGACATTGATCAAGCCGAAGGAGCAAAGGTCTTCCCCGAGAGCAAACCTATGATGGCCGATCTGGAAAAACAGCACAAGGGAAAGCTTGGTATTATTGAGGACGATGCATTGACTGGAGAGAATCTGTTCGTCACATATCTAATTCGAGAGAAAGATTCTAGTCATCAGAAGAACGTTGAAGGTCGTGCGAACCCAATCAACGTCGAAACCTGTCCACGCAACGCCTCTCCTACATGCCTTAAAGGGAGGATGCTTGAGGTTCCACAAAGACCAGAATTTGCCAAGAGATACGATGGCATTGGCTGCCCTAAAACTCATATCGATTTGGAAGCAATGACTGATTATGACTGGAATGATTCACTTCTTGTCCAGAATTTTCGGCATAGCCTAGTTGGTCCCGCGTTAGGATGGTTTACAGCGCTTGCCGTCAAGGGTATCTTAGAATGGGACGATTTGGCCAATCAGTTTCTTCAGCAATACGATTTCAACAAGAAGGCCACCCCTACCAGAATGGATCTGGTACTTGTGAAGCAAAGGAGAAATGAAAGTTTCAAATCATTCGCACAAAGATGGAGAGCGAAAGCAGCCCGAGTCCAACCCCCGCTGGACGAAGATGAGTTAATAGAGCACTGTCCGAAAGCTCTCCCCTATGATTCCTTTAATCGGTTGAGTACGGCTCATTACCAATCATTTTCACAATTTGTACATGCGGGTGAAAGGATGGAATGGGCTAAGCGCGATAGTATAATCAGAGACAAACAAAGGCGTGGAGAATCTTCTCAAATGAGTAAAGAACCGGTCAGGGAGATGAGGACCAACTATCGAGGAATGACGGTCGCGAGTCAAATTTCTGAACACAAGTCGAGACATCAATCACCTGATTCCGTTCCTCACCAGAGACAACCAGCGCCCAAGATAGAGAAAGCTGGCCAGTCAAGCAAGAAAGGTCCTCCATTCTTTACACCACTACCACTTCCTATGTCAGAACTGCTCCCCCGGCTTTTGGAGGAAAGGTTGGTAGCCAAAAAACTACCGAGGGCGAAACCGCCAAGGTTCCCAGGGTTAGACATGAATCGAACATGTGCGTACCATATGGGTGAGAAGGGGCATAATGTCGATAATTGTCGAGCACTACAATATGATGTCCAGGCTCTCATCGACAACAACTTACTGGTGTTTGATAAGGCATGCCCCGACATCCCACAAAACCTTTTGCAAGATCACGAAATCAATGATGTGTCTGAGGATAGATTGGAAGACAATCTGGGGTTCAGCGTCAATATACCCAAATGGGCAGTAGTAACTTCATCCTCTCAAGGCCCGGAGGAGGGTACCACCTCGAAGGAACGAAAAGAACCATGCTTGACTGAGATGGGTAATATGGGCATCATCGGTAGGGTTCAAGACCCCGCTTTTACAGGATCCTTTGCAAAAGTTAACTTAATCTCTGATGAATGTATGATAAGGACTACGAAAGGGGAGTCATGGGAGAACCCTTCTGGATACTTGTTGAAAGTTAAAGATACTGAAGAGATCGAAGAATTAGGGAAGTACGATGAGCGTCTGGAAGAAGCGCGCCGAAGAGACATAAAAACCATGTGGGATGCCACCAAGGGAAGCGAGATGCCACGTAGAAGGCAAAATCTGATACGTGACAAGACAGTCATACCAAGCTCATTGAAGCAGGGGGACTCGTCAGCACCACCTCTCATCCGGGGTAATGCCTCTTGCGAAACATCCAGAGTTTGCGAGCCCAAGAAGAAATCGCCAATGCAGTTTACATCACTTCCCGTGCCACTATCAAAACTGCTCCCAATACTCTTGGAAAAAGGGATGGTGACTGTCGCGACCCGTCCGGAAGCGGACGCGGTTAATGGATTACTGATCGCGGGTCTTGGATCGGCGCGAGCCCTCCCAGGCCCATACCAAATCGCGGCGGGAGTATTTTTTAAAGGATTCGACAATAAGAGTCGATCGCTTTCGACCTTCAGTGTGGTCGTGGTGGCATGTGCAAATTGTGCATGCATTTGGAGTCGCCACCGGTCTTTCTTGGAGGGTAGACCGGAAACCTTACTGATCGATTGGGAGAGATCGATCAGTTCTGCAGAACCAGAGATTTTGGGTTCGGGGACTTGGTTACGCTGGTGTCATTACCAACACCCTTTCGGTACCTAACGCGAGTGATGTTCCTAGCTAAGAGTTCATGCAGGCGCAAGTTCGAGTGAGGTAGGTTTAATTCAGGGTTTCATGCAGATTGGAAGACTATTCCTATCAATCACAATCAATTTAAATGAAAGCGCAATCAAGTGCATAAATAAATCACATCAATGCACGTCAATTCACATCACATGGCCTCCTAGTATAGCCATAAGGGCTTAGGGAAGACGTGATTTAGGACCGAGGTAAAATGGGAAGATTTGGAGGCGATTTAGCCCGGCTGGCAAAATCGTCAATTTTTGGAAGACGATTCGCCCAAAGGGCGAAATCGTCATTTTTAAGAATGATCGGATTCAAAACACCCGGGATGAGCCTTGGCCAATTGATTGTGGCCATTTCCTATTTTTTTGGGATTTTTCTAGAATTTTTAGAATTTTTTTTTGGAAGACGGTTTGCCGGAAGGGCAAAACAGTCATTTTTGGAAAGACCGGGGGTCGAAAGACCCGGAACAGGTCATGGCCAGTTGAATGTGGCCATTTCCTATTTTCTGGAATTTTTTATAATTTTTTATAATTTTTCGAATTTTTTGAATTTTTTATGACTTTTATGAATTTTTTTATTATTATTTTATTATTTTCTGAATTTTTTTTTAATATTAAAAATATTTTCCAGGCCGGGTCAGACCCGGCCCGCGCCTCACGGGCGCCCGGCCCGACCCTTCGGTCGAAACCGGCCTAAACGAAACGACACCGTTTTGTATTTTTAAACATTTTTTCTATTTTTTTAATAATTTTTTGATTTTTTAATCATTTTCTTTAATTATCCGAAAATTCACAGGATCTAACGGTTGAAATTGTGCCACGTGGCCTCTTTTGGCGCGTCCGATCAGGGACAAGATCGGACGCTCCTCAGAGTGCCACTTGGCACAATATCGTCCGTTAGATTAAAATGTTTTTATTATTTTCAAAAATCATTTATTAATTCTGAAAATCTTTTTTATTTTTTTGAAAATTCCACGATCGCGACACGTGTCGCGATCGGGACCGTCCATTTCATTTATTTGAAAAAACGCTCGGACCGGCCCCACCTGGCTGACGTGGCCGCTGACGTGGCGTGCCACGTCAGCGTTGACTGGTCAGCGGGCGACCAGGCCCGCCGGGGAAGATGACCGGCGCCGGCGATATCTCGTCGGCGCTTCGTCGGAAGGCCATAACTCGGCCTTCCGGCCTCCAAATTGCACGAGATCAGCGGCATTCGAACCTATTCGACGAGCTCTACCACATATAGCAACCTTGACACAGCAGAATTACCTTGGACCCCCCTGTAACTCCGGCCGAGACTCGTTCTCCGGCGAGAGATCACCATAGCTATTCTACGCGTAACATATTTAATATAAACTATCAGGGAGCTTCTTGGGAGTCAAAGAGAGCTTACCTGATCATCATGAAGCTTCGCCTCGGCCCGAGATGAGCCGCGGAGCTCGAAGTGGCTCGGATGGAGTTGAGGGTCGGCCGGGGGATTTACTCGGTGAAAATGCATGAAACGAAAAACAGAAATGAGCATGGGGGTGGAAGAAACCCATTGCAATAAGTAACGCAGCCAATGGACGCCTTAAACTCGAGTTGCCATTGGAGGCCGAGTGAGAGCTCAATGGCGAGTCTCACCTTTTCCGGCGGTCTCCGGCGAGTCTGATGGGCATGGGGGCTTCCTCGTGACGTCGCCGAGCTCGGGGAATGGTTCACCGGCTTTGTTTTTACTTGGTCGAGAGCGACACGGGCTCGGAGTTTTTTTGCTCGGCCGTCGGTTCTAAAAAAAAATACCGTCCTCTCCTCCCTTTTCAGCTCTGCTGGCCGACCGCTTTTTGTTGCGGAATCCCCACCTGCTCGACCACCGTCCCTTTTCCTTCCATTTGCCACCCGCTTTTGGTAAAATAATGCCACGGCCGGTCCTCCTTCTTCCTCTGTGTTCGGCGCGCGATTATTCAGCCATGGTGGGTCTGCAAGTGCAGACCCGGTCGGACCGGGTCGGGTCGGATCTGACCCGACCGGCCCGGTTCAACCAATTTCACCAAATTGGACCTCAAATCGACCTATTTTCATGAAATTGATGGTAAAATCGGACTCATTGACATGTTTTCTATCAAATATGGGTATTTTCGTGAATCAATTGATTGAAATTTAGTGAAAACCCCAATTTGTCCCTAGGATCCGAAAATTATTTTTGCTTAATCGAGGGCCCAAACGACCGAATTAGTCAAAATTGAGGCCACCAATGGATTCACCACGATGAAACCCATAGGGTAGAGGTGTTTATTTTTAATGGGTATGCCCGTATAAAATTTAATTTCAAAAATTGTGAAACCGGGGACTAAATTGAAAGATTTTTATGCAATTAAGTCCTTTTGGCTAAAATTGGTCAAATTGGAGGTCAAATCGACCCAATTGCATTTCAATACTTTAGAGTCTAATGTCATAGCTTATGAAAAGTGAGAATTGAAAATTAAAAGACTCGAAAAGGAATTTTTTTGCTCGGTTCGGGTTTATGTTTGTGAAGGAACATAGTGACCCAAGCCGAATTTTCAAGATTTAAAGTGACACACTTGAAGAGGAAATTAAAACAAAATTATTGAATATTTTTGTGTATTTTTCTGACCACGAATGGTATTTTTCTGATTTTTTGGGTATTTTTATAATTAAATAAATTCGAAAAATATTATAAAATACCAAAAAATATTTTTTTGTTCAAAATTGGTCCCCGAGGCTAGGCCAAGGCTTCCAAAGTTGATTTTGTAATTTTATGACCTTTTTTGATATTTTTAATTAATTTTAAAGAATAAAAATCACAATAATAGATGGTCAAAAATCAGGTGTCAACAGCTGCCCCTCTTTGAGAGGAATCTCGTTAGAGGTTTCTCTCAAAGACAAGGTGGCACCTGAATCTTAACCGACTCGACTGGGGAAAAGAAATGCTATGACATCGGACCCTTAAGTCTTTTGATGAATGCTCAAATTAATCACCGGTTTACTCTTGCAATTCGAACATGGGCCGGAGTGAGAGAGGCTTACCTGAAGCTCACCTGTCAGATGCTGCCGGTTGCGACGACTTTCAAGAAGATACCTAGGACTCGTTCAGAATATCCTAGGGAGATTAAGCTCTGACCTGTATGGTAGGTCATACCATCATGGAATTCCTAACTGGTAGGAACCTAAGGAAGGCGCATCCCATGCTTTGGGATCTGCGAAGGATTTTGATCCGTATGGTGGATCGGACCTTTGTATTGATCCTTCAGGCGGTTTCTACCTTTGGTTGAGTTTAGTTTGATCCTTATGGCGGTTTCTACCAATGTGCTGATCCTTATGGCGGTATCTACCATATATGACCCTTTAGGCGGTATCTACCTTCAAGTTTAGTTTGACCCTTATGGCGGTTTCTACCTGGATTTGACCCTTCAGGCGGTTTCTACCTTTGGTTTGACCCTTTAGGCGGTTTCTACCTTTGTTTGACCCTTTAGGCGGTTTCTACCTTGAGTTGACCCTTTAGGCGGTTTCTACCTTGGTTTGACCCTTTAGGCGGTTTCTACCCTTGTTTTGACCCTTGAGGCGGTTTCTACCTTTGTTTTGACCCTTCAGGCGGTTTCTACCTTTGTTTGACCCTTTAGGCGGTTTCTACCTTTGTTTTGACCCTTCAGGCGGTTTCTACCTTGAGTTGACCCTTCAGGCGGTTTCTACCTTTGATTTGACCCTTCAGGCGGTTTCTACCTTGTGTTGATCCTTCAGGCGGTATCTACCATTGATTTGACCCTTCAGGCGGTTTTTACCTTGTGTTGATCCTTCAGGCGGTATCTACCATGTGTTGACCCTTCAGGCGGTATCTACCATGAGTTGACCCTTCAGGCAGTTTCTACCTTGAGTTGACCCTTCAGGCGGTATCTACCATGAGTTGACCCTTCAGGCGGTTTCTACCTTTGATTTGACCCTTCAGGCGGTTTCTACCTTGAGTTGACCCTTCAGGCGGTTTCTACCTTTGATTTGACCCTTCAGGCGGTTTCTACCTTGTGTTGATCCTTCAGGCGGTATCTACCATTGATTTGACCCTTCAGGCGGTTTCTACCTTGTGTTGATCCTTCAGGCGGTATCTACCATGTGTTGACCCTTCAGGCGGTATCTACCATGAGTTGACCCTTCAGGCGGTTTCTACCTTGAGTTGACCCTTCAGGCGGTATCTACCATGAGTTGACCCTTCAGGCGGTTTCTACCTTTGATTTGACCCTTCAGGCGGTTTCTACCTTTGTTTGTTTTGAAAAGGGGTCTCATGACGAGGGTTCTCCACGTCCGATGAGACTGCTTGATTTTGTTTAAAAGGGGTCCCGAGACGAGGGTTCTCCACGTCCGATAGGGCCTGTTTGATTTTGTTTAAAAGGGGTCCCGAGACGAGGGTTCTCCACGTCCGATAGGGCCTGTTTGATATTTTTGAAAAGGGATCCTAGGACGAGGGTTCTCCACGTCATGCTAGGACCTTTTTTTAAAGGGTTTCTCTTCCCCAAGAAAATATTGGTAATCTTTGAGAAGACAGCAATTGTCTAATTGACAAAATTTTATGACTTAAGTTTTAGTCATGAGATGTGCATTTTGATGCTGGAGGTTATCCAAAGCATTCTTGCAGCATGCAAATGTGATCACAAATCCCTTGCATGGAAAATCTGGATCAACAGTTTGAAAATTCCAAAAAGAGTTTGTTCAAAACATCAATTGGAATATTTCTCGACAAGGAGGTCTTCTCACCTGTTTTGCGATAGTGGTTTTTTTATAGGGGACGCACTCAATTCCCTACTAACCTGTGCCTAGGTTTTAGGCTCATTCGCAGCGCATACATTTTGATCGGTCGGGAGGTCTTCCACGGGACCGTAATGTTGGGCTTGGATATTGGTTTTCAAGGGGGACCCGCTTTGGAGTCGAGGCCATTGAACGAAAGCTTTCGCCATCTGCTCCGGGTTTACAAGTCAAGAACCCTGCAAAATGAGAAAGAAATAGTCTTGCTCGTACTTCTTCGAGCTAAGCTATATGTTAACCCAAGTGTCTTAGTCAGAGAAGACTGTTTCAGGGTTATGATGTTGGTAGGAATGGGGACCGAAAAAGGCTTGTTTTTGGCCCAGAATTCATGACGAGTTTGACATTGGTGATCATTGCTGATTTACCACCTGTCTTTTCCTTTCTGCATCTTTAGTTTTTGAGGTGTACAATCGATTTTGAGGTGTGCACCAGCTCTTTAGAGAGCGTCTCTTGTTGCATTCAGAGACCGACTCTCTCCATGTCTTTGTTCTGTGCTTGGCAGCATTTGGGGAGCAGCTTTTTTTGATTTGGTTCCTTCAGGGATTTCCTCTTTTCCCAACTAGGCTTTATTGGGGATCAATCAAACAGTTTTCACGAGCATCGGCCTTGCTTTTACCAGGCACTTTGCTTTTTCTTGATGCTGGGGATTTTTTCTTTGTTGAAATCCTGCCTTTTCTTTTCCTTTGGAACTACGATGTTCAGAAAAATGTGCTAGATATATGAATCATAGTACATTTAAACGCCGATATGAAATTTTTCTATAAATCCCATCTCCTGGATTCTTCCGTTCTTGGAGTGATGCAGTTTCTATCTTGAAACATGCCATGATCACCAACAGGGGTTTATGAAATGAATTCGTAGGCTCAACTTGGCTGTGCAAAGGATATGGTGTGTGGGATAGAGAAATGAATGCTTCTCGTCATCCTATGGCACTTGGATTACCATATAAACAACACACAAAGATTGATGTTAGTCCGAGCAAGAAAATTTCTTACCATTCTCTCCCGATGCTGCTGGACTTACTCTCCTTTTACCCCGATGTGGGGTGGTTCTTGACAGGGTTGAGAATGAAAACCGCCGTTCGAAGGGGTTGTCAATGGTCACCTGTAGTATTTGGGGATATGAAACGAATGCCTCAGTCGTCCCAATCCAAGTAATCGCTGCAAATGGTCCCTACCTCCGTAGACCCAGATTTTGTTATCTGCCCACTCCATTCATCTCTCAAGTGTGTGTTGGACATGTTTGGATTAGGCTTCGCCTCTCGTCTGAGAAAACACTCTTTTAAACGGTTTGAACAACTTTTATTGGAAAACGTCTTTTTGTTTTCTCCAAAGATTTTACCCATCAAGGGGATTTTATGATGCACCATGCATGTTCTTATTCATGCTTCAGGTAACCTCCCGATTTAAATCGTGAATATCGATGCATTGGGAAATCTTTATGCCGGCTGAAAGGATTCTGACATTTTTTTATCTCCAGCTAACTGGGAAAAGGGATACTTACCTTTCCGTCGCAGCTGCGGATCCCTGCAAATGTAAAAGAAGCATATCATTGTAGGTTCACGAATTTTTCAAAAATCGAAACGATACATCCTACCCTTGGTCATGTACTCTAACGAGTAGTACATGGGATGTAAAAACCTGTTCGTCTGCAAGGCGACTCCCCTGTCAAGGATAAACAATAAGTGTCAATTCATATTCCCAAATTCAAGACAAATTGGGACGATACAACTTTACTCTTGATTTTCATCCCATTCTGATGTTGCGTATTGATATGAACAACATCTATCAAATCCGCCTATCCATTCTTGGAGTGTTTGCAACATCAATGGTTCATCTGCCCCCAGTTAGGCAACGTCTGTTCTGTTATTTGAACGCATGGCTCCTTGAGTGCTTTATCCATGTTTATCATCTGAGAAGGAAAAGAAAGGAGACATTACTTCGGTGTTTGATTGAAGATCGTTTAGGAACGATACATCGTTTTACCAAATAGGTGGCTTCGCAGCCAAACGTATTTCGTATTGAAGGGGTAGATCCCATTACACTCCGCGGGTGATAGTCATTGTTCGGGGAACTTGCTCCACAGATTAAGCGATTAATCCACGGCCCTCGGCTTGAAGATGCTCAAATGGTGATGTTGACACTCACGCGCAATTAGTTCTAGACATTAATGAAAGATGTTCCCGTGGGAACCTTACAGTGAGATCAACAACATATTCAATAGGAGTATTCAACCCCTTTCTTCTAAGCATTTTTCATCGAGTAACCATGCCTTGCATCAGACGCTTGATCACCGGCCTTGCGTCACCACTGCGATGGTCCTCCGGCTCCAAATTGATCGAGCCAAAGATTGAACTCATCGCCAAGGAAATTGCTCGAGTCTTCGAGCCATTGATGTTCAAGTTGGGTATCAACGATTGGCGGGGGCAGGTTTCTTTCATTGCCTTCGTTGTGAGGGATTGGAGTCTTTGAGCTAGAACCTTCATCATTGCCCTGTTGGGGTTGAGACATACATTCCTGAAGAGTATTGATCCAAGTGTCCAGCTCCTCATCAAGGAAATCGCTTGTTCTTTCTAGCCCTTGGTGCCCAGATTGGCTGTCGTCGACTGCAGGCGAGGGATTCCTCTCTTTGCTCTCGCCGTGAGCAACTTGACCCCTCGAATTGGAACTTCCTCCAATGACTGGCAGGTTTATATGTGCACTCTCTACCAATGCCAGATCCGCTTCAGGGACAGCATTAATGACCGATTCGCGCTCAAACTGAGGAATCCCTATGTGCTGGAGGAGTATTGAGATAGCTCGGCAGAGCATTCTGATTTGGGTTAGAGGAGTTGCTGACACGACTGCTGGTCCCGTCATTGCTGAAACACGGTTGGGTGCTCTCGGCTCTCCAATCATCGTGGTTGTAACTCTGCCCGGCACTTGAGCTCCAACCGGCTTTATGATGGTTTAACGCTATCCTTCCATCCTTTAGCAATCTCCTATAGTACTTAAGGTGAGACTCAACGTTAATTCTAGAGAGCCCCGGCACGTTCATAATTTCGAGTACACGTAGTGGGCTAGCCGAATCAACTCCCAACTCTCGAATTGCATCAACAAATTTGGTGTGAAGTTCATAGGTCCAGTAAAACCCTGTTCTCTTATCACCCAAAATATCGTCAATACTTCGGTAGCTATTCTCTACGGGATCTGGTCGTTTCGAAAGTTGTCTAGGGAGGGACTCACCGACTTTGGATTGGCTGGCTGCGACAGCGGGTTCGTCATTGAGAGAACTCCACCTGTGATGATTCATATCCCATTTCTCAGAGGATGTTGGTGTTGACTCTATGGTGTTGACTTGCTCATGCAGATCTCCGACGGTATCTGGCTGTGTCGGAAAATGCTGTGGAGAATACGGTAACAGCTGAGCGTTATTCGTCAACAGGGATGGTTCATCGAGGAACACCTCGCCGAGGACAACAGGATTACCACAATTAAGGCAGGCGGCCTTGGTCAGAGCTTCCTTATATCTCGCGCTTTCAGCTCGAAGCTTCTCATTCTCCTCCTTCAGGGCCAATAACTCATGATCTGAGTGTTGCTGTTTCACCCGGGTTCGTTTGTTGGCGAACCAAAACTTGACCTTCGAAAGCTCCAATCCTAACTTTCGGCTCAACTCAATTTTCTGTTGTGTGCTTGGGGTGGAGCATTCATTGAAGAAAGCTTCGAGTTCTCGGATTTGGCCTGGAGTGTGGCGTTGCAGCTGCTTCCTTTTCCGACTCCGGTCATCATTTTATACTCCTTCGTAGCTGAAGCCTAGAATTTCATCACTGGAGGAGTCAGTCTCCCTGGCTTTCGGGCAGGATTCAGCTCCAGGATCTTCAAAGTCTTCCAGCAGTTCGTGTTCAGAGATGTCCAGGTCGGGCGTTTCTAGCAGATGGGAATAGCTTTTAAACATGATGGATCGGAGTATCTCGGGCTGATCTAGTTCACTCAGCTTTCTCTATTCGATCTTATGTGTTTGCTCACTCTAGAAATTTTCTCGAGTGATTGTGCGTGTCCTAGAACCATCCTTCAAGCTGCATATGAAGACCAGCAAGCAAGCGCTCCTCCCAAGACCCTGCAATTACTCCTCGTCTGTCTTCCCCTTTCTTTTTCCTCGTGATAGGATCACAAACTCTCTTGCATTGATTCGGTTTTATCGAGTATTGCGCTCGTCCCCTAGTTCAGTCTTCAAAGTGGTGGGTCTACAATCTTTCGGTGCCTTTTATGATTTGCTAGGCCCGAGAACGTGGGGAGCAACGGCGGACCCGCAATTAATGACTCCGTTTAATTCATTTAGCTCCATGGAAATTAACGCTATGACCTTCTCTCAACCCCTTTTCATTGTTCAAACGAAAGTGGCATTTTCCCTGTGCATGCTGTTACTCTTCATTTCAACATCCTGGGCGCTTGGTGAGGAATGAGTTCGTGGCCACTCAAAATTTAAAGACCGTCCCTGGTTTCAGACTTAATCTAACAAGGGATCATCGCAACTGAGCATGACGATGTTCGTCGATAGCGTTGGTTTTCATACATAATTAACTATAGTCATTAAAGAAAAATGTTCCCATAGGAACTTTACAATGGATAAAATGAGTGATCCACTCGTGAACATGTTCTTCTTTCTATGGGTGTTCGTAGTGACCGACCCATCGTGCCCCGAGTCAGGTGCTAGATCATGGCTGTCCAAGCATGCCAGCTTCCCACTGATTGAACAAGGCATCGAGCCCCTCATTAAAGAAATCGTCTGTTGTGGGTTGACCAGCGGCAGGCAGAGCACCAGCCGGCTACTGCTCGAATGGAGGAGTGCGCACTCGCTGTACTTGTGACACGTGCTCTTGAAAAGTGTTGAAATGGCCCAGAAGGACATTCTGATCATCTTTCAGTTCGCCGGTGGTCGGGTTGCTAGCTTGATTGATGCTTAGATTCGGCCGGGTATCTCTTGATACCTGAGCATTACAATGGCGGTCGCCCCTAGTTTTTGAGCTCGAGACAGATTCCTCCCGGTTTAGCTCCGCTCGACGCTGTTTTAATAGCCTTCTGTAGGCACCAAGGTGATTCCTGACCAGTTCCTTACTAAGCCCCGGTACATTCATGGCCTTAAATATGCGCGTCGGATTTGCTGAATCGATCCCCATTTGGTGAACCACGTCTAGGAATCTGAAATGCAGTTCAGGGGGCCAAGCGAACCTCCTCTTATCGTGGCCCAAGATTGCATCAATGGCTTGACGACTGATTAACTCATCTCCAGCAGGACCCGACCCTATCGAAAATTGTTGTGCAGAAGGTTGATGTGCTTTGAGCTGGTCGGCGGTAACATCCAGCTCCTTGAAACTGTAACTCCAATCAAAGCGATGCATATCCCATCCTCCAGGAGGCATTTGTATCGTCTTCGTAGGATCATCCTGCTCATGCGTGACTCCGGCAAAATCTGGTTGAGCAGGAGGTGCCCCGAGGGAGTATGGTGGTAAATGAACGTCTTCAATCATCGCGTGAGGCTTATCGGGGAATATCTTACCGAGGGCGATGGGGTTATCGCAATGAGGGCAAACGGTAATATTGAGAGCTTCTTCATACCTCATGTTTTTTGTTCGCAGCTTTTGGTTTTCTTCCTTTAAAATCTCGACCACCTGACGTTTGCGTTGAGCCTTCGATTTGGATCTCCTATTTTGAAACCAAAATTGGATCTTCGACTGATTAATCCCCAACTCCCGGCTCAATTCAATTCTCCACTTCTTTTTCATGTAATGGCTTTTACTGAAGAGGGTTTCCAACATTTGGGTTTCCTCCTGAGAGTATTGGTGAGGACGTCTTCTTTTCCCGAGTTGAGCATCGTGGATGTCGTTGTCGTCGTCGCCGTGATTTTGATTTCCGTTGCCGGAAGTGTTGGGCTCCATGGTTTTGGCGTTAGACTTGATCTTGGAATCTTCGAGATCCCTCTGTGGTTCAATTTCTGAGATTTTTGAGTCAGTCGCCTCTAGCAGCTGACAGTAACCTCTTAAATATGTTGGATTGAGAAATGTTTGATTGGTTCTTGCCCACTCAGAGTTCTCCACTCTCTCCTGTATGCTCACTCCCTATAAAATTTTCTTCGAGTGACTTTGTATGTTCAGGAGACGCTCTTCAAGCATCATTAGGCAAACGTTCCCCCTCAAGACCTTGAATTTCTCGCTTAGCTTTTCAACGTGATGGGACTGCCAAATCCTGTTAGGGCTCTCTTCGATAGTTGCGCTTACCTCCCACCTAACTCTAATAATGGTGATCCCGACAAATCTTTTACATCTTTTAATTGATGAGCCGAAAATCGCGGACCGAAACGAATCCAATGGTTCTCGTGAGGGGACCTCCTGCTTTACCCCCTAACTGGGCTCCACCAGCATTATTACTGAGACCCTTCATCATCCTCGAGTTGCTATAAAATGAGGAATTAACGTATGGCAGGTTAGCGTTCTCGCATAATCAGCTTCTTCCTTCTAATCTCTCTATTAGACTCATCTTATTCTCAAGCCAACCCAACGCAAATGGCCTCCTCTCCCGTACGTACTTTTTCAACTGATGTCTTGGCCCAGTGGGAAAAGCTTTATAACCTACTGGGTCGCGGTTACGCGCACATAACCGATCATTCTGCAACCGAGGATGCAATCTGTGTCCTGCTCGAGGACCTTGATACCACTTCTCTCGAAGGTACTACACTGGGGAGGGAATATAGAATTTTCCCGACTCTCTTTGCACACTCCTTAGAGGCCTATCGTGTTGCTAATCGGGAGGTTCTCGTGGCTCGCGTCTTGCGAGCTCGTTATGAGGATCGATCTGATCATTTGGTGCTGACCAACTATCTGGTTGATAGTTACAAAAAGGCCGTCGAGTTTGCTAATGAGCGGGTCGCGACGTTGCTTCGTGAGAGGAGAAATCTGGTGGATCAATTGGCCATATCCCTGACCACCGGCGAGCATGACCGCCGCAATGTCCTGTTGAGGCTTCAGAGCGACTGGCAGGAAGAACGGCTCGACAAGATAACCGCGGACATAGCTCGCGGGAATGGACTGGTTCGGGACCTGGAAATAGTCACCGAAGAACACGAGGCCAAGGTCGCCGAAGTTAAGGGAAAATGCAGAAGTCTTCTCCTCAGGCTTGCCGACCATGACATGCGGAGTTGGGAGTATAAGCAGAGCATTAATAACATGGAGGGTCAGTTGGGATCGTTAATTAGGGCTCACTTTGGCTTTACTTTTCCACCCCGAATTGTATGACCTGCTTCTGAAAACCCTCCGCCGAGCAAAATAAATGAAAGTTCTCGTGTGTGTGTTTTAACTTCTGTATGGTTCATTTCTTCGAGCATCCAAACATCTTCAACTTGGGTGAGCCGAACCATAATATCAATAAGCCGAGCAAATACGTCCTGATTTTATAACTCGCTCATGATCAGATGGAAGAATAGTTGCAGATTTGTCCAAGAAAAGATTTCTCTATACTACTTGTTTTTCACCTGCAAATGAAAAGACCGAGTCAGAAGGAATAATCTGAAAAAGAAAGCATAGACCCCTTTCAATCTTATGCTTGCTCGTGATTAATAAGGACAAGAACTTTTACAAGGGTTTTAATCTTGTGCGAAAATTTTTTATCAATATTCCTCGAAAGAAAGCATACTATTGAAAGGAATGTAATTCACGATAATCGCTTTTGATTAATTTCGAGAGGAATGAATTACTCAAAAGTGCAAGACATAATAACGTGTTTTAAATTCAATTGAAGATATGGCATCCAAATTAAAGTCGTTCGCTAAGAACGAAAGTAGTTTGGGCATCTATCTCGTCATTAAATTTGAAACTACGCTGATATTCTTGATCAATTATCGTGAATTACCAGTGGTGTACAACATGCATGAACCAATTCAAGTGTGTAGTTCCTTCTAGCGAAATTGGGGTTGGATTACCTCACACGACCAAAAGGTCGTGCAAGACTTCCAATTTTAATTTCCTCTAAAGGAATTATAAACTTGACTTGGGAGTATTCAGATGATTAGAAAAAATGCCACTATCACATTCCAATGACCCGTTAAAAGAAATACAACCAAGTTCCATCTGAATGTATACACCAATAGATCCCTAATACAATCGCTCTAAGGGGTGAGATAGAGAAAACCTCAGTAAAAATAAACCCTATACAAGAGGACTAGTAATGGAAAATGAAATAAAGGAATGTGATCCTAACGTTTAAGGATGCCCCAGTTTTGATCTGTGCCTTCAGGATCACTTGCCCCAACTCGTCATCTTCATTGGATGATACCTCAATAATGTCCATAGTATGCTCCTTTATCGCACACTCGGTGTTCGTCGTGGGATATCACCCTCCTCGTCTTCTATCAAGGACGTTAGGGACAAACGCACATATCTATCCTCGAAATGGCATTTAATCTAATCACCAGAATGCAATGAATGAAATGCCTATATTTATATGAACAGTGATAGATTTGGGGGGATAGAGAGTCTTACCAACCCAACTCGTCGACTTATGTGCGGTTTTAGGTGTACCAACCGCCCAAAGACATGCGCATGAAACAAGTGACGGTAAACTTCTAAAAATCAGAGGGTTTGGCACCTAAGGTTAAGGTTCTCATCTCGAGTTCTAGAAAGAGCCGATTCCATTGCACAGCTATCGTTGCATTGGGACTCGATCCATAGTTCGAAGCGAGCGAAATTGAAAAGTGGATTACCCCGTGTCTTTCCTCACGGAGATTCCATTTTCAATTCCTTCTATTGTGTTCCTAAAGGCGGCGCCCGGGGCTTTAGGCGCGGTTGTGTATATTTTCGGTGTCGTGCTAAAGCGATAAACATGCATCTTATTTAACAATCACCGCTTAAATATAAAACATACACATAATCATTCATTCCTACGCCAACCTGCATAAGACAATGTTAATCACAGACTACCCCCTTATCACTCCAATCTGCAAAAGCATATAACACCTATCATAAGCGGACTTACCTCACCTTCAAGAGCGCCTGCAGGGTTAGAAAAATCACTCAGCGTTTTAATTACGGCCTAAGTCCACTTGAGGTCTAGAACCATAGGTTCTAGAACAGTTCCTCAGCGGAGTCGCCAGCTGTCGCGACCCGTCCGGAAGCGGACGCGGCTAATGGATTACCGATCGCGGGTCTTGGATCGGCGCGAGCCCTCCCAGGCTCATACCAAATCGCGGCGGGAGTATTTTTTAAAGGATTCGACGATAAGAGTCGATCGCTTTCGACCTTCAGTGTGGTCGTGGTGGCATGTGCAAATTATGCATGCATTTGGAGTCGCCACCTGTCTTTCCTGGAGGGTAGACCGGAAACCTTACTGATCGATTGGGAGAGATCGATCAGTTCTGCAGAACCAGAGATTTTGGGTTCGAGGACTTGGTTACGCTGGTGTCATTACCAACGCCCTTTCGGTACCTAACGCGAGTGATGTTCCTAGCTAAGAGTTCATGCAGGCGCAAGTTCGGGTGAGGTAGGTTTAATTCAGGGTTTCATGCAGATTGGAAGGCTATTCCTATCAATCACAATCAATTTAAATGAAAGCGCAATCAAGTGCATAAATAAATCACATCAATGCACGTCAATTCACATCACATGGCCTCCTAGTATAGCCATAAGGGCTTAGGGAAGGCGTGATTTAGGACCGAGGTAAAATGGGAAGATTTGGAGGCGATTTAGCCCGGAGGGCAAAATCGTCAATTTTTGGAAGACGATTCGCCCAAAGGGCGAAATCGTCATTTTTAAGAATGATCGGGTTCAAAACACCCGGGATGAGCCTTGGCCAATTGATTGTGGCCATTTCCTATTTTTTGGGATTTTTCTAGAATTTTTAGAATTTTTTTTTAAGACGGTTTGCCGGAAGGGCAAAACAGTCATTTTTGGAAAGACCGGGGGTCGAAAGACCCAGAATAGGTCATGGCCAGTTGAATGTGGCCATTTCCTATTTTCTGGAATTTTTTATAATTTTTCTGAATTTTCCGAATTTTTTGAATTTTTTATGACTTTTATGAATTTTTTATTATTATTTTATTATTTTCTGAATTTTTTTAATATTAAAAATATTTTCCGGGCCGGGTCAGACCCGGCCCGCGCCTCACGGGCGCCCGGCCCGACCCTTCGGTCGAAACCGGCCTAAACGAAACGACGCCGTTTTGTATTTTTAAACATTTTTCTATTTTTTAATAATTTTTTGATTTTTTAATCATTTTCTTTAATTATCCGAAAATTCACAGGATCTAACAGTTGAAATTGTGCCACGTGGCCTCTTTTGGCGCGTCCGATCAGGGACAAGATCGGACGCTCCTCAGAGTGCCACTTGGCACAATATCGTCCGTTAGATTAAAATGTTTTTATTATTTTCAAAAATCATTTATTAATTCTGAAAATCTTTTTTATTTTTTTGAAAATTCCACGATCGCGACACGTGTCGCGATCGGGACCGTCCATTTCATTTATTTGAAAAAACGCTCGGATCGGCCCCACCTGGCTGACGTGGCCGCTGACGTGGCGTGCCACGTCAGCGTTGACTGGTCAGCGGGCGACCAGGCCCGCCGGGGAAGATGACCGGCGCCGGCGATATCTCGCCGGCGCCTCGTCGGAAGGCCATAACTCGGCTTTCCGGCCTCCAAATTGCACGAGATCAGCGGCATTCGAACCTATTCGACGAGCTCTACCACATATAGCAACCTTGACACAGCAGAATTACCTTAGACCCCCCTGCAACTCCAGCCGAGACTCGTTCTTCGGCGAGAGATCACTGTCGCGACCCTCTTGAGGTTGTCGGGCTCTCGAGGGCTAATGGGCCGTCCTGTCTGGTCGGACGCGGGCCTCTCCCAAGGCCCATTACCCAAATCGCAACGGAGGTATGCGTGATCGACTTTCAGTGTGGTCTAGTGACATGTGCTAAGTGTGCATGCCATGGAGTCGCCACCAATCATTTTTTTAGGGTATGATTGGACCACCCAATCGAATAGTTGGGAGTTTCTATTCAATTCTGCGAGAACCAGAGAAATGGTTTCGGGGACTTAGTTACACCAACTGTCAGAGTTGACGCCCTTTCGGTACCTAAGTTGACTGAATTTTCTAGCCTGAGATTCATGCGGATGAGTAAGGTATGAACCCTAAATCTAAAAATTCATGTAGATAAGAGTGATTATCCTAGCAATCACAATCAGTAATAAAATGCCCAACTCAAGGAATCTAGATATGCAAATAAATCAAATGGCATTCCTAGTAAGGTCCTATTTATCAATCACAGCTCAAGAATGATTTAGCTGTCCTAGCCATTCTACACACGATCTAACCTAAGAAAAGCATTAGGAAGCATCGAAGGAGTTCGAGAGTACTCACATGGGGTTCGCCGTGCCCTGGTTTGGTCTTGGACGAGTTATCGAGCTCATGCCGACCCGATTATATTTGGGGATCCACTCGGCGTTTTACACCATGAAATCATGTGAAACAAAAACGAAAATATTCAGCAAGGGGCATTTATTGTAGATGGTGGTCGATCTAATTGGACGTCAAGACTAAAAAAGATGTAGAAATTTACAAATTAAAATACTCGAATGACATTTTTTTGCCAAATTCAACTCTATGCGTCGTGAAGAAACACATGCAATTGAACTTGAATTTTGACTATTTATGAGTTCAAAATGTAAAAGAAATTAAAATAAAAATATTGACTATTTTTCTATATTTTTACGACATCGAACGCTATTTTTCTTCATTTTTCATGTATTTTTCTATTTTTGGAAAATATTAAAAAAATATTAAAAAATATGAAAAATTATTTTTTTTTATCAAAAATGGTTCCTTTAGCTTGGTCAAGGCTACCAAAGATGATTTTTTAATTTTTTTAACTTTTTATAGATTTTTTATGAATTTTTTAAAAATAAACTATGAAAGACTGATCAAAAATCAGGTGTCAACAGCTGCCCCTCTTTGAGAGGAATTTCGTCAGAGGTTTCTCTCAAAGACAAGGTGACACCTGTGTTCCGATCAACTCGACTGGGAAAAGAAAAGAAATCATGACATCCAATTTTCATGCCCATCAATATGTGCTTTTCCTTAAAAAGAGATGTGCTCATTCAATTCCCTGATATGATGTAAGAAAGTTAAGGAGTAGATAGACTTCCCTGCCCCTTACCTGCCGAATGCTTGCGGCATTTGCTGTGTCTGATGGGTTCAAGTAGATTCCTAAGGACTTGTCATCGGAGTGTCCTGGGGATGTTAAGCTCTCACCTGTATGGTAGGTCAAACCATAATGGGATTCCTAACTGATATGAACCTAAGGAAGACGCATCCTACATTTGGGAATTTGCCAAGGGTTTTGATCCGTGTGGTGGACTAAATTAGAAATGGCTTGCCTAATGTAAGGCTTATTAGGGAAAACGACTCCTCCCGCGTTCGGGATTCATCAAGGTTTTGATCCGTATGGTGGATCGGACCATTGGGTTGATCCTTCAGGCGGTCTCTACCAGTCCTTTGACCCTTCAGGCGGTTTCTACCATTCATTGACCCTTCATGCGGTTTCTACCATTGAGTTGACCCTTCAGGCGGTTTCTACCATTGGTTGACCATTCATGCGGTTTCTACCATACATTGACCCTTCAGGCGGTTTCTACCATTATTTTGACCCTTCAGGCGGTTTCTACCATTGGTTGACCCTTCAGGCGGTTTCTACCATACATTGACCCTTCAGGCGGTTTCTACCATTGTGTTGACCCTTCAGGCGGTTTCTACCATTGATTGACCCTTCAGGCGGTTTCTACCATTGAGTTGACCCTTCAGGCGATTTCTACCATTTATGAGATTCCAAATTGATATGAATCAAAGGATGACGTACCCGCTCTTCGGGGCTAGTCGGAGACTCGATCATTCTGTGGATCAGTCTTAGAAAAGATTTGCCTACTAAAAGGCTTCACCTAAGGATGACGCACCCAGTCTTTGGGGTGGCCAAAAGTCCTGCAGAAAGCTTAGACCTGAAAAAATTTTCCTCGCCAAGAAGATATTAGTAATCTTTGGGAAGACAATAATTGTCTAACTGACAAAATTCTACGACTTAAGTTTTAGTCATGAAATGTGCATTTTGATTGTTGGAGGTTATCCAAAACATTCCTGCCATATACAGATGTGATCATAAATTCCTTGCACGGAAACTCTAGATCAAACAATTTGAAAATTTCAAAAAGAGTTTGCTCAAAACATCCATTGGAGTATTTCTCACCCAAGAAGGCTCCTCACTGCTCTGTGATAATGATCTTTAATAGGGAAAGTGCTCAATTTCCTACCGACCTGTGCCTGGGTTTCAGGATCATTCGCAACGCATACATTTCGACCGATCAGGAGGTCTTTCACGGGACCGTAGTGTTAAGCTTGGATATCGGTTTCCAAGGGGGACTCACTTTTGAGTCAAGGCCGTTGAACGAAATTTTTCACTATCTGCTCCGGGTTTACAAGTCAAGAACCCTGCAAAATGAGAAAGAAATAGTCTTGCTCGTACTTCTTTGAGCTAAGTTATACATTAACCCAAGTGTCTTGGTCAGATAAGACTACTTCAGGGTTGTAACATTGGAAGGATTGGGGACCGAAAAAGGCTTATTTTTTGCCCAGAAATTGTGAAGGGTTTGACATTGGTGATCATTGCAAATTTGCCACATGTCCTTCGAAGAACATCTCCATTTCTTGAAGTGTACACTCCTCTTTTAGAGCGCACAAGGATGTTTAAAAGCGTCTCTTGTTACATTAAGAGACCGTATGTTTGTGTGTTTGCAATTTGAGCACGACAACATTTGGAGAGTAGTCATCTTGATCTAACTCCTTTGCAGGGTCTTTTCATCGTCTCTCTAGACTTTACTGGGGATATTTTGAATAGACATCAGCCTTGCTTTTTACCAGGCACTTTGCTTTTTCTTGATGTCTAGGGATTTTTCTTTTCCCCCTTTTTTTAATCCCGTGTTTTTCTTTTCTTTTGGAGCTAGGATTTTCGGCAATCATGCTAGATATGCAACTTAAACTTTGGCACGCTTCCATTCCTAGAGTGATGTTGCCTTTGCTTTGGAATATGCAATGATCACCAATAGGTTGATGAAATGAATTTGCTGGCTCAACTTGGTTGTGCAAAGGATAACAGTGTGTAGGATAGAGAAATGAATCATTCTCGTCATCCTATGACACTTGGATTATCATATAAACAACACACAAAGATTTATGTTAGTCCGAGCAAGAAAATTTCTAACCGTTTACTTTCTGATACTGTTGGACTAACCTTCATTTGCCCCAATGTGGGGTGGTTCTTGACAGGGTTGAGAATGAAAATCGCCGTTCAATGGGGTTCTCAATGGGCATCTGTAGTGTTTGGAATGAAGAAATAAATGCCTCTGTCATCTCGATCCATGTAATCGTAGCGAATGACCCTTATATCCATAGGTTAAGGTTTCGCTATCATTTCCAATCTCATCATCTCTCAAGTGTGTATGGGACGTGTTTGGATTAGGCTCGCTTCTCTTATGAGAAAATACCCTTTTGAACAGTTCAAACGACTCTTTTTGGAAAAATTCATTTCATTTCATCAAGATTTATCCTTCAAAGGGATTTTATGATGCACCATACATGTGTAATTCATGTTCAGACAATCTCATGTTTTAAAACATGAATGTCAATGAAGTAAGAATTCTATGTCTTTTTAGATGTGAGAATCGAATTAATTCTGAAAGTTTTTAATCTCCAATGAATTGGGAAAAGGGATACTTACCTGCCCATCGAGGCTGGAGATCCTGGAGATATAAAAGGGATATGTCATTGTATATTCTAAAACTTTACAAAAATTGGAACGATACATCTTACCCTTGGTCATATGCTCCAACGAGTGTACAAGGGTTGTGAAAATCTGCACTTCACATAGTAACACAAGATTGTTGGGTGTTCTAAAGTTCTTTCGACTTCTTGGTTTTTGGAGAAAAATGAAACTTACATGTCTGCCCTGATGGCGAGCTCCTGCCAAGGATAAATATTAAGCATTATTTTGGGTTTCCAAATTCAAAACAAATTGGGACGATACTACTTTACTCTTGATTTGAATTCCTTCTGCATGCCAATGTGCGGATTGTAGAAGTCGGCCCTCAAGCTTGTGGCCATGATTTCTTCGTCTGGTTGGGCAACGAATCCACCTCGAGGATTTACGTCGGAGGAGATTCATTCATCTTTTTGGGCGTGTTTCATGCATTGTTTTGTTATTTGAATGCATGGCTTCTTAGGTGCCTCATCTCTGTTCATCACCTGAGAGGAAAATGAGAGAACATTATCCCCGCATCTGATTGAAAATCATTTAGGAACGATACGTTCTTTTTACCAAATGGGTGGCTCCGCGGCCAAATGTGTTTTACATTGAAAGGATGGATTCCATTACGCTCTGCGGATGATAACTATCGCTTCGGGGACTTGCCCCACGGATCAAACGATGAATTTGATGTCTTCGGCTTCGACATGCTTTCCAGATGTAGGAATGGTTTACCCCCATTTTCAGTGGAGATGGGTTTTGTCGAGTGGGCAAGATCAAAAACTCATCCTAGATTTGGCTTTAGTCGAAGGTTGAAATCCCGACCTTGGATAAGCGAATCATGATTCATCTCCTTCTGCTTCGGATTTGTCATTTGCGTGCTTCACATTTTACAATACCAACTTCGCCGCTTGATGAAAATGAATCGATGATTTTCGAATTGCCCCAAGTTCTATAGTCATCTGCGTCGAATCTCTTTGAACTTCATCGGGTGATAGACAAACTGATAAAATGATTTTTCAATCCTGAGATCGAACTCCTGACGTTTCGTACCACTTCCAGTTCACTGACTACCAGGACAAAGCACTATTGGCGTCCCTAACTGGTTCGTTTTTTGTTATAAAATTCTTGAAGCAGTTAGCGACCCCCATCGAGAATGAAACAAGCTCAATTTAGAGTTCATAACGACTAAAGGTCCCTTAGAACGATACAGAGCTAACCGTCTTTGAGCTCGCTCGGGCTTTTGCTCGCATTTTCCTATGTGAAGCCTTTAAATGTTTTTCTTCGTGGCGTTCAATTGATTCGCCTCGACTCTAATCTAACAAGGGATTGTCGTACTCAAGCATGATGATGCTCGCAGGTAGTACTGATCGCTGCCCCAGATTAACTCTAGGCATTAAGGAAGATTATCTTGCATGGAAGACTTTATGACAGAAAGATTAATGATACATCCATTCACATGTGCCTAGTTCCCTTGAGGATTCTCGGTGATCAGCCAGCTACACCATGAATCAGACATATAATCGTCATTTTGGATCATAACTTCATAAGTCCATCAGTTTTAAACTGATCGATCCAGATATGGAGCTCCTCATCAAGGAAATCTTTTGATTCTTCGAGCAACTGATATTCGGGTTGACCATCATCGCTTGGCGTTGAAGGATTCCTGTTTCTGTTGTGAGCGATCTGATTCTTCGAGCTAGAACCTTCGTCGTTGCTCGAGATTATAAGAGGATGATTGATCGGTTCACTATCAAAAGCACCTTCCATTTGGGAATGGGAGAAACAAAAATCCTCAAAGCATCCGCCTGCTTGATCTTCCGAAATCATATGCCCAAGCCGGGCAGATCTTTGAACACTAGGCGCAATATGTTGATCGGGGATAGGAAGAGCACTAGCGAAAAGTTGTTGCTCAAACCAAGGAGTTCGTACCTGCTGCACTTGTGGCATATACTCTTGAGGGGTGCTGAGATGATTCGGGGGAATATTCTGATTAGCGCCCAAGTAGTCGATGGTGCTGCTACCAGCTTGGTCGGTGCCTAGATTCGGCAGGGTATTTCTTACTTCAGGGGCATTGTAGTTATAGCCATGCCTAGTGTTTAGGCACAAGTTGAGTTCTTTCAGGTTCAGTGCTGTGTGGCGCTGTCTTAGCGCCCTTCTGTAGCTCTTGAGGTGACTCGCGACTCCATCTTTAGTGAGTCCTGGAATGTTCATGATCTCAAGTATGCGCGTTGGATATGCTGAGTTGATCCCTAGTTGCTGAACCGCACTAAGGAACTTGAGATGAAGCTCGGGGGACCAATTGACCCTCGTCTTCTTGCGACCCGGAACAGTGTTGACAACTTGGCTATTGCTCTCTGGCCTATTTCCAGTAGAATTTGATCGAGCCGGAAATTGTTGTGGAGGGAATTCATCAGCTTTGGATTGGTCGGTCGTGATAGTAAGCTCATCGTTAAGGAAACTCCAATCATGGTGACGCATATCACATCCTTTAGAAGGCATCGATATTGACTTCGTAGAATTGATTTGTTCATGCATATCTCCAACAAAATCCGATTGTATCGAAGATGGTTCGAGGGAGTGGGGTGGTGAATGAGCATTTTCAATCCTCATATAAGGCTTATCAAGGAACATTTCGCCGAGAGTGATAGGGCCACCGCAATTAAGGCAAGCGATAGTGCTGGGAGCTTTCTTATACCTCATGTTCTCTGCTCGAAGCTTTTCGTTTTCCTCCTTTAGAATCGCAAGTTCTTGACGTCTGTGTTGAGCCCTCAATTTGGCTCGCTTATTTTGAAACCAAAACTTGACCCTCAAAGGTTTCATCCCTAGCTTCTGGCCCAATTCATTTCTTTGTTTCATGTTCGGGAGAGGGCATTCACTAAAGAAAGCTTCAAGCTCTTGGATTTCATTCTGAGTGTGGCACTGGCGACGTTTCCTTTTCCGAGATTGACCATCGCTGCTGCTGTTGTCGTCGCTGCTGAGCTCCTGAACTTCGTTGCCGAAAGGGTTGGGTTCTGTGGTTCTGGTACCAGACGCCATCCTGGAATCTTCGAGATCTCTCAGTAGTTCATTTTCTGAGATTTTTGGATCAGTCGCCTCTAGCAACTGATGGTAACCCTCAAACATGTTGGATCGAGAAATGTTCGATCAATTTTTGCTCACTCAGGGTTCTCTACTCTCTCATGTATGCTCACTCTCTCTAAATTTTCTTTTGAGTGGTTCTGTATGCCCATGAAACGTTCTTTAAACATGGATGAAGATCATCAGGCAAGCGTTGCTCCCAAGATTTCGTATTTCCCGCTTTGTCGTCTTCTTTCTTCTTTTCAACGTGGAGGGACACCAAATCGATTTCCTTTTCTCGATATCCATGTCTGTCTCCCACTTATTTTCAAAAAGGTGGAACTACGCTCGCCTCCTACTCAGTTTTTTAATATGATGGGACCGCCAAATCCTTTCGCAACTTTTTTCGATAGTTGCGCTTAACTCCCGCTCAATTTTAATATGGTGACACCGACATATCTTTTTACAACTTTTTTAGGTTTATCAAGCCTGAAATCGCGGACTGGGACAGATCTGATGGTTCACCGAAAGAGCCACCACTGCTTTACCCAATTAACTTGGCTCCACGAGCATTATTGCTGTGCCTTTCTTCATTCTCGAGTTGCTATAAAAGGAGGAGTTAATGCAGAGAAGATTAACACTCTTACATAATTGCCATTTCTTATTTTAATCACTCTACCACACTCATCTTCTTCTCCCTCACTCCAACGAAAATGACCTCCTCTCCTATTCGCGCTTTCTCGGCCGAAATTTTGGCCCAGTGGGAAAAACTCTATAACCTCCTCGGTCGAGGCTATGCTCATATAGCCGATCACCCAGAAACTGAAGATGAAATCCGCATTTTGCTCGTGGAAATAGACACCACCTCCATCGAGGGCACTAATTTAGAGAGGGAATATAGAATCTTCCCAACCCTATTTATAAACTTTTTAGAGACTTACCGTGTCGCTCATCGAAAAGTTACCGTGGCTCACGTTTTGCGAGCTCGCTATGAGGATCGGTCCAACTGCTTGGTGTTGGCCAACCTTGTGGCCGATAGTCACAGAAAGGCTGTTGAGTTCGCCAACAAGCGAGTCTCGATGTTGCTTCGCGAGAGGGGAAATTTGGTGGAGCGCTTGGCCTTATCCCTGACCACCTATGAGCACGACCGTCGTAATGTCGTGTTGAAGTTTCAATGTGAGTGGCAGGAAGAAAGGCTTGACAGCATTACCGCGGATATAGCCCATGGGAGAGGACTAGTTCGGGACTTGGAAATAGCCGCCGAAGATCACGGGACCAAGGTTGCCGAGCTTAAAGGGGAATGTAAACGCCTTCTTCTTAAGCTTGCAGATCTCGAGTCTCGAGGTGGTGAGTATAAGCAAAGCATCAATAATATGGAGGGCCAACTTGGTTCCTTTGTGATGCTAATTAGGGCTCATTGCGGTTTTATGTTTCCACCCCGATGATTTGTATGATCTGCTTTTAAGGTCCCTCGATTGAGCGAAATGAATGAAAGCTCTAATGTGTGTGTCTCAACTTCTGTATGGCTGACTTTCTCGAACACCTGACCACTCTCAACCTAGGCAAGCTGCGCTTTGACATTTATGATTCGAGCGTGTACATCTTGATTTTTTAATCTTGCTTATGATCGGATAAAGGAACCTCCCACCACGATTATCCACAAAAAGACTTCTCTTCTCTACTTGTTTTTAACCTGTTTCAAATGAAAAGGCAGAATCAGAAGAAAGAATTTGAAAAATAAAGCATAAATCCTTTCAATTTTATGCTTACTTGTGATTAATAGGGATAAGAGCTTTTACAAGGGTTTTGACCTTGTGCAAAAGCTTTTATCAATATTCCTCAAAGGAAAGCATATCATTGAAAGGAATGTAATTCACGATAATCGCATTTGATCAATTCCAAGAAAATCAATGGAATGTTCAAAAGTACACAATTACGATGTGTTTTAAATTCAATTGAAGATACGGTATCCAAATTAAAGCCGTTTGCTAAGAACGAGAGTAATTTGGATATCTATCTTTTCATTAAATTTGAAAAACACGAATACTCTTGATCAATTATTGTGGATTACCAATGATGCAAAACATGCATGAACCAATTCAAGTTTATAATTCCTTCTGGCGAAATTGGGATTGTATTGCCCTATACGGCCAAAAGGTTGTATAAGACTTTCAATTTCAATTTCATCCAAAGGAATTATAAAATTGATTTTGGAGTATTCGAGTGATTAGAAGAAATGCCACTATCACATTCCAATGACAAGTCAATAGAAATACAACAAATTTCAATCTGAATGTATATAAACACAAATAGATCCCTAATACAATCAATCTAAGGGATCAGATAGAGAGGATCTCAGCAAAATAAATCCTATACAAGAAGGCTAGAAATGAAAATTAAAACAAAGGAATGTTATCTTAATACTTAGAGATGCCCCAGTTTCGATCTTTGAGACGTGACTTCAGGATCACCTATTCCAAATCGTCATCTTCATTAGATGATACCTCAATGATGTCCATAGCAGGCTCTTCTTGTCCACTTGGCGCTCGTAATGGGATGACACCATCTTCATCTTCCATCAAGAACATTGGGAGGAAAACACACCTATCTATCCTCAAAATGGCATTTAATCCAATCACCGGAATTATGCAATGAATATAATGATTAAGAGCTGTAACAAGTTCGAGGGATAGAAAAGTCTTACCAACCAAACTTAAGAGAAAATCAAGCTTCTCTGTATTTTTAGCAGTGTTAGGTATACTAACCTTCCATAGACAAACGCATGAGACAAGTGAGGGAAAACTCCTAAAAATCAAAAGATAGGGCTTGGTACCTAAAGCCAAGGTTCTCACCTCGAATTCTGGGAAGAGCCGATTCCATTGCACAACTATCGTTGCATTGGGACTCAATCTATAGTTCGAAGTGAGCGGAATTGAAAAGTGGATTACCCCATGTTTTTCCTCACGGAGATTCCATTTTCAATTCCTTCTATTGTGTTCCTAAAGAGGGCGCCTGGGGTTTTAGGCGCAATTGTGTGTATTCATTGTGTCGTGCTAAAGCAAAAGACATGCATTTTATTTAACAATCACCGCTTCAATATAAACATCCACACAATCATACATCCAAAACTACTGCCTGCATAAAACAAAGTTAACAAGCACTTCACCCCTTATTTCTCCCGTCTACAAAAACATCTAACACATTCGTTAGCATATACACCTCACTTTCGAGAGCATCTGCATAAAATTAGGTTAGAAGAATCAATCAACTTTTTAATCGGCTCAAGTCCACTAAATGGTTAAGAACTAGTCCCCAGCGGAGTCGCCAGTCTGTCGCGACCCTCTTGAGGTTGTCGGGCTCTCGAGGGCTAATGGGCCGTCCTGTCTGGTCGGACGCGGGCCTCTCCCAAGGCCCATTACCCAAATCGCAACGGAGGTATGCGTGATCGACTTTCAGTGTGGTCTAGTGACATGTGCTAAGTGTGCATGCCATGGAGTCGCCACCAATCATTTTTTTAGGGTATGATTGGACCACCCAATCGAATAGTTGGGAGTTTCTATTCAATTCTGCGAGAACCAGAGAAATGGTTTCGGGGACTTAGTTACACCAACTGTCAGAGTTGACGCCCTTTCGGTACCTAAGTTGACTGAATTTTCTAGCCTGAGATTCATGCGGATGAGTAAGGTATGAACCCTAAATCTAAAAATTCATGTAGATAAGAGTGATTATCCTAGCAATCACAATCAGTAATAAAATGCCCAACTCAAGGAATCTAGATATGCAAATAAATCAAATGGCATTCCTAGTAAGTTCCTATTTATCAATCACAGCTCAAGAATGATTTAGCTGTCCTAGCCATTCTACACACGATCTAACCTAAGAAAAGCATTAGGAAGCATCGAAGGAGTTCGAGAGTACTCACATGGGGTTCGCCGTGCCCTGGTTTGGTCTTGGACGAGTTATCGAGCTCATGCCGACCCGATTATATTTGGGGATCCACTCGGCGTTTTACACCATGAAATCATGTGAAACAAAAACGAAAATATTCAGCAAGGGGCATTTATTGTAGATGGTGGTCGATCTAATTGGACGTCAAGACTAAAAAAGATGTAGAAATTTACAAATTAAAATACTCGAATGACATTTTTTTGCCAAATTCAACTCTATGCGTCGTGAAGAAACACATGCAATTGAACTTGAATTTTGACTATTTATGAGTTCAAAATGTAAAAGAAATTAAAATAAAAATATTGACTATTTTTCTATATTTTTACGACATCGAACGCTATTTTTCTTCATTTTTCATGTATTTTTCTATTTTTGGAAAATATTAAAAAATATTAAAAAATATGAAAAATTATTTTTTTTTTATCAAAAATGGTTCCTTTAGCTTGGTCAAGGCTACCAAAGATGATTTTTTAATTTTTTTAACTTTTTATAGATTTTTTATGAATTTTTTAAAAATAAACTATGAAAGACTGATCAAAAATCAGGTGTCAACAATCACCATAGCTATTCTACGCGTAACATATTTAATATAAACTATCAGGGAGCTTCTTGGGAGTCAAAGAGAGCTTACCTGATCATCATGAAGCTTCGCCTCGGCCCGAGATGAGCCGCGGAGCTCGAAGTGGCTCGGATGGAGTTGAGGGTCGGCCGGGGGATTTACTCGGTGAAAATGCATGAAACGAAAAACAGAAATGAGCATGGGGGTGGAAGAAACCCATTGCAATAAGTAACGCAGCCAATGGACGCCTTAAACTCGAGTTGCCATTGGAGGCCGAGTGAGAGCTCAATGGCGAGTCTCACCTTTTCCGGCGGTCTCCGGCGAGTCTGATGGGCATGGGGGCTTCCTCGTGACGTTGCCGAGCTCGGGGAATGGTTCACCGGCTTTGTTTTTACTTGGTCGAAAGCGACACGGGCTCGGAGTTTTTTTGCTCGGCCGTCGGTTCTAAAAAAAAATACCGTCCTCTCCTCCCTTTTCAGCTCTGCTGGCCGACCGCTTTTTGTTGCGGAATCCCCACCTGCTCGACCACCGTCCCTTTTCCTTCCATTTGCCACCCGCTTTTGGTAAAATAATGCCACGGCCGGTCCTCCTTCTTCCTCTGTGTTCGGCGCGCGATTATTCAGCCATGGTGGGTCTGCAAGTGCAGACCCGGTCGGACCGGGTCGGGTCGGATCTGACCCGACCGGCCCGGTTCAACCAATTTCACCAAATTGGACCTCAAATCGACCTATTTTCATGAAATTGATGGCAAAATCGGACTCATTGACATGTTTTCTATCAAATATGAGTATTTTCGTGAATCAATTGATTGAAATTTAGTGAAAACCCCAATTTATCCCTGGGATCCGAAAATTATTTTTGCTTAATCGAGGGCCCAAACGACCAAATTAGTCAAAATTGAGGCAACCAATGGATTCACCACGATGAAACCCATAGGGTAGAGGTGTTTATTTTTAATGGGTATGCCCGTATAAAATTTAATTTCAAAAATTGTGAAACCGGGGACTAAATTGAAAGATTTTTATGCAATTAAGCCCTTTTGGCTAAAATTGGTCAAATTGGAGGTCAAATCGACCCAATTGCATTTCAATACTTTAGAGTCCAATGTCATAGCTTATGAAAAGTGAGAATTGAAAATTAAAAGACTCGAAAAGGAATTTTTTTGCTCGGTTCGGGTTTATGTTTGTGAAGGAACATAGTGACCCAAGCCGAATTTTCAAGATTTAAAGTGACACACTTGAAGAGGAAATTAAAACAAAATTATTGAATATTTTTGTGTATTTTTCTGACCACGAATGGTATTTTTCTGATTTTTCTGATTTTTTGGGTATTTTTATAATTAAATAAATTCGAAAAATATTATAAAATACCAAAAAATATTTTTTTTGTTCAAAATTGGTCCCCGAGGCTAGGCCAAGGCTTCCAAAGTTGATTTTGTAATTTTATGACCTTTTTTGATATTTTTAATTAATTTTAAAGAATAAAAATCACAATAATAGATGGTCAAAAATCAGGTGTCAACAGTGACCAAGGAGGTGTCGAGGTATAATCCTCCCTTGTCCAAAGGATATGATGAAGCCAAGTCATGCGCCTACCATGCAGAGGAGAAAGGGCACAACGCAGACAATTGTATTCGACTGAAAATCAAGATGCAGAAACTCATCGACCATGGAGTTTTTTATCTCGAGGAGATAAAGCAGAACAGCCAGCAAGACCCATCATCGGATTGCCAAGGACTGGACAGGGTGTATATGGATAATCCTATCGAAGACTATGCCAGCCCAGCTGACCGGACGATCGATGACAGCAGACTACACGGATAAGGGAGTCACTTCCTCCTTTCCATCGTCACTCTTTAGTCTATTTGCATTGTAGTTCATCTGTAGCTCCAAGTGCAATTTCTTAAAAAAAATCAAAAATCAAAAATCAAAAATACAAAAAAAATAAAATACAAAAAAAATCAAAAAATGGGGACGTGTGGGAGCCACAAATCGGTCGATGACGATCCAAATGAGAGAAAAGAAAATGTGTAAAAAAAAGAGAGGAGATGAAAAGAAAAGAAAAGCCCTGAGACCTGATTTCCCACACGTCTCCTGGTTTTCAAAGTTTTGGGAAGCGAGGATGTCCAATGATATGAGGACTAGCTCCCATCTCACGTTTTCAGTTTTAATTTTTCCTAAGACGTCTACCAAAGAAATTCATCATGTATAAACTCTCCCTGTTATATGTCAACTAACCATCTTCATGACATTTCAGGCATACTATTAAGTGGTTCGGGTTCTCGAGAGGAAGCTACCCTCCAAATCGAGGAAGATGACGAAGAGCAGAATCTGGGAGAGGTCAAGTATAGCTGGGATCCCCATGAAGAATCTAGACCACCCACCACAGAGGGTACCATTTTAGTGAACCTAGGGACCTCAGAGGACGTCAATGAAGTGAAGATCGGTGAAAGTCTGTCGTCGACAGAGGCGTTGGGGACAATTGAGCTCCTCCAAGAGTACCAGGACATTTTCGCCTGGTCGTATGCAGATATGCCGGGGTTAGATCCCAGTATTGTGGAACATACGCTACCGACCAATCCAAGTATCCCGCCTAGAAAGCAGAGGCTTAGGCGGACGAAACCCGAGTTGGCGAAGAAAATTGAAAAAAGTAATGAAGCTCCTCAAGGTGGGGTTCATTGAAGTAATTGCATATCCAGAATGGATCGCTAATATCGTCCATGTCATAAAAAAGGACTGGAGAGTTCGAGTCTGTGTGGACTATCGGGATTTAAACAGGGCTAGCCCCAAAGACGACTTCCTATTACCGCATATCGATGTCATGGTCGATAGCACTGCCGGATTTGAGCGGTTCTCTTTTATGGATGGGTTCTCTGGCTACAACCAAATCCGTATGAGGGGGGAGGATAAAGCCAAGACGTCATTCATCACGCCCTGGGGCACTTTCTGTTACAAAGTCATGCCGTTTGGCCTAAAGAATGCTGGGGCAACCTATCAGAGAGCGATGGTTACCCTTTTTCACGACATGATGCATAAAGAAATAGAGGTGTATGTGGACGACATGATAGCGAAGTCCAGATGTGGTGAGGATCACACCGTAGTGTTGAGGAAATTATTCGAACGACTCAAGAAGTAAAAGCTGAGGCTGAATCCCGCGAAATGCGTATTTGGGGAAAAATCCGGCAAGTTGCTGTGGTTCATAGTTAGCAATCGTGGCATCGAGATTGACCCCACCAAGGTTCAAGCCATCCTTAGTCTTGTGACCCCTTCGGCAGTTAAGGAGGTGAGGAGCATTTTAGGCAGATTGAATTATATCGCCCACTTTATATCCCAGCTTTCAGAAATAGCCAAGCCGTTCTTTAAGCTCCTGAAGAAAAACGCTAGAATCAAGTGGGACCACGAATGTCAACAAGCGTTTGACAGGATTAAAGAATATCTGGTTAATCCACCGATATTGGTGCCTCCGATTCCTGGCGTTCCTCTGACCCTTTACCTCACTATTCACAACGAGTCCTTGGGGGGTTTACTCGCTCAAACGAACCCTGAAGATGGCAAGGAGCGAGCGATTTATTATCTAAGCAAGAAGTTCACCCTGTCAGAGGCGAAATACCCGGAGATAGAGAAAACGTGCGTTGCACTAATCTGGGTACTCCGTAGGCTGAGGCAGTACACCCTTCACCATACTATCCAGTTAGTCACGGAGAATGATCCAATCAAATACCTGCTAGAGAAGCTGTCATTGGTGGGAAAATTGGCTAAATGGCAGGTACTCCTGTCTGAATTTGACATAAGAAGCTCGAATCAGAAGCTAGTGAAAGGATGAGCCATCGCCGATATGCTAGCAGAGAGTTCACAAGATCACGACACCCCCGTCGGAGAAGAGGAAGCCGATGGTCATATCCTGACACTCTCAGATGACAAGTGGACTATGTATTTCGATGGCGCGGTCAATTTAGCCGGGGCAGGTACCGGGGCAATCTTAATATCTCCAGACGGCCAGCACTACCCTGTAGCCGCGAGCTTGACATTCTCATGCACTAATAACGTGGCGGAATATGAAGCTTGTATCCTGGGGCTACAATTGGCCCTTAGCATGAAAGTACGGAAGCTACATATGGAGATTCGATGCTAATCATCCTACAGACCCAAGGTGAATGGAAAACAAGGGACCTTAAGCTCATCCCATACCATAAATTCTTGGAGGAAATAACTGAGGGATTCGAAGTGATCGATTTCAAGCATCTGCCGAGGACGCAGAATCACTTCGCTGATACGCTAGCTACCTTGTCTTCCATGCTTCAAATAACGAACGGTATGGACATCGAGCCGCTAAGGATTGGCATCACCCAAGAGCCGGCGCATTGCATGGTGGTTGAAGAGGGGTTCGACGATCAGCCTTGGTATCATGACATTAAGAACTACCTGGTGAAGGGGAGATTTCCTCTAGGTGCTCAGACGGGGGACATGAAATACATAGCAAAGGCGGCCAACAAGTTTTCCCTCAGCGGCCAAATCCTCTATAGGAGATCCTATGATTCAGTGCTCCTCAGGTGCGTGGACGCCGAAGAAGCCAAGTTACTTGTAAGAGAGATACATGAGGGGGAAGGCGGCCCTCACATGAACGTTCATCTCATCGCCAAGAAAATCATGCGATTGGGTTATTACTGGATGACCTTGGAATCGGGCTATAATCAACATGTGAAATCATGCCGTCAATGTCAGGTGTACCGGGATAGAATCAATGCACCTTTGATCGAGCTTCACCAAATGTCCAAGACAGGGCCATTCTCCATGTGAGGGATCAATATGATAGGCCCGATCAATCCCAAGGCTTCAAGCGGACATCGCTTCATACTGGCAGCAATCGACTATTTCGCGAGGCCATGTCATATACGAATGTCACCGCGAAAAAACATGGCAAAATTCATCAGGCGAGACATCATCCCGAGAATCCATCAGGGGACGACTCCCCACCAAAGGAGCATGTTGGGGCAGAGCCATCAAGGCCCCAATGACAAGTAGCGAGGCATAGGCTATTCCGGCAGGACATCTCGAGAGAGACAATACCTCCAAGCATTGAAAGGGCAACACTTTGAGGATGAAGAGAGACAGGAAGTCCTAAGTGAGAGGCATCCCAAAAATGGGAGATCGCAAAAGTTTCGAAATAGATTAAAGCATTCAACTGGGGCAAATTCTACTTAACCGGGGAAAATGCCACTTAACCGGGGCAAATGCCACCTGACCGGGGCAGCCGGATCAAGAGTAAAGTGGTATCGTTCCAGTTCATTTTTAACACGGAACATACACTAACTCTTCATTTCTTATCTTGACAGGGACTACCCGTCGTGCAGATAGGTGAGTATCCTTCTCCTTTAAGACTCCAAAGAAGCTCCAAGCCTTGGACCATCTCATCCGATCGAGTCGGATCGTACATTCTCAGACTCTATGCAATTACATCCAGATGGGAACGCATAATTAAGGGTGAAGTTGTATTGTTCCAGTTTTCTCTATATTTGAGAACGTATACTGTCGCGACCCGTCCGAAAGCGGACGCGGCTAATGGATTACCGATCGCGGGTCTTCCCCCGCACAAGGGTGCGGATCGCAGGTTTTGGACCGGCGCGGGCCCTCCTAGGCCCATACCAAATCGCGGCGGGAGTTTTCTTTTAATAGGTTCGACGATAGGAGTCGATCGCTTTCGACCTTTAGTGTGGTCGTGGTGGCATGTGCAACTTGTGCATGCATTTGGAGTCGCCACCGGTCTTTCTTGGAGGGTAGACCGGAAACCTTACTGATCGATTGGGAGAGATCAATCAGTTCTGCAGAACCAGAGATTTTGGGTTCGGAGACTTGGTTACGTCGGTGTCATTACCAACGCCCTTTCGGTACCTAACGCGAGTGATTTTCCTATTTAAGATTTCATGCATGGGCAATTTTAGGTGAGGTAGGCTTGATTCAAGGTTTCATGCAGATTGGAAGACTGTTCCTATCAATCACAATCAATTCAAATGAAAACGCAATCAAGTACATAAATAAATCACTTCAATGCACATCAATTCAGATCAATGGCTTCCTAGTATAACCATAAAGGCTTAAGGAAGACGTGACTTCGGACCAGGGGTAAAATGGGAAGATTTGGAGGCGATTAGCCCGAAGGGCAAAATCGTCAATTTTTGGAAGGTTTGGATACCGAATTACCCAAAATATTCCATGGCCAGTTGTTTGTGGCCATTTCCCATTTTTGAGAATTTTTTGGAATTTTTTTATTTTTCTTCAATTTTTGGAAGACGATTCGCCCAAAGGGTGAAATCGTCATTTTAAGAAGGGTCGGGGTTCAACACACCCGAAATGAGTCTTGGCCAATTGTTCGTGGCCATTTCCTATTTTTTGGGATTTTCCTGAATTTTTTTAGAATTTTTTTGGAAGACGGTTTGCCGGAAGGGAAAAACTGTCATTTCGAAAAAGATAGGGGGTCGAAAGACCCGGAACAGGTCATGGCCAGTTGAATGTGGCCATTTCCTATTTTCTGAAATTTTTTAGAATTTTTCTGAATTTTCCGAATTTTTTTGAATTTTTTATGATTTTCTATTTTTTATTAATTTGTTTTTTTTTAAGAAATTATCCGGACCGGGTCGGATGACCCGGCCCACGACCCGGACCTGCGACCCTGGCCCGGCCCGCCTCCTCCACGACCAAAACGACGCCGCTTAATGAATTGGGGAAGAACGCTCCAGATCGAGCCACGTGGCGTAACCAGGATCGTCAGATTATTACTACGCGCTGACGTGGCCGCCACGTAGCTACAACGTCAGCGCCACGTAGGCGTTGACCAAGTCAACGTGCGTTGACCGGTCAACGCCTCGCCGAGGAAGACAACCGGCGCCGGCGTTCCCTCGCCGGCGCCTCGTCGGAGGGCGATATCTCGGCCCTCCGACGTCCAAATTGCACGAAACCAACTCCTTTCAAACCGTACCGACCTCCTCTACCACATATATAACTCTAGACACAGCAGCTCACCAACCGACTAGCCTGCCATCTCCGACCGAAGCTATGTCTCCGGCGAGGCCTGTTTTGGCCGTTCCACGCGTTAACTACCTAAATAAATTGATCGGGAAGCTTCATAGAAGGTTGCAAAGACTTACTTGACCGTCTGTGGGCTTCGGTTCGGCTCGAAATGTGCTCCCGAGTTCATGACCGATTCGGGTATCCGTGGCCGGCCCGACGAGTTTCATGCAATAAACAAACAAACGAAAGGCAGTGGGAGAAGCAGGGATGGAGCAGGAATAATTTAAAAGAAGTATCTTGAAGAACCACGGTCTGGATGAGGATATGCCATTAGAGGCCGAGCGAGGACTCGCTCGGGATAATTACCTGACTCGGCGATGAGAGGACACGTCGATCGGTTCTGGAGCTTCCTCGGGACGTCACTAAGCTTGGGGGGTGGTTCCTCAACTTCAGTTTCGCTTAAAATGGGACGACGAAGGCTTGTAAGCCTCGGTGGATCCCGGCATTGTCAGGCTCGAACGGCGGTCGGGGACGGGTTATTGCGGTGGCTGCGGGTCGGTGACAACGGCAGAAGATGGCGTTCGGCGGTTTAGGGAGGGGGAAGGGTTGGCCGCACAAAAATGGGCGATCGGGAAGATAGAGGCGTCGTCTGGTGATGGCGTCGCTCGGCCATCCAACCCCGCGAGGAAGAGCCCCAGGAAAAAAGAAGAAAAGAGAGAGCGGGCGGGAGCCAACGTGCGGGAGCATCTGTGCGGAAAAAGAAAGAAAGAAGAAAGAAAAAGCAAAAGAAAAAAGAAAAAGGTAAAGAAAGAAAAAAAAAAAGAAAAAAGGCAACAACAACAATAATAATATAACAATAAGATAAAATAAAAACAAGACCACATCATTGGTCAAATATTCCTTCCTTCTTTTTTCTTTTTTTTTTTTATTTTTCGAAAATAAAAATAAAAATAATAAAAAATGAGAATTATTTTTTTTTGTCAAAATGGTTTCTTTAGCTTGGCCAAGGTCACCAAAATTGATTTTTCAATTTTTCAACTTTTTATAGATTTTCTATGAATTTTTTTTAAATAAAGGAAAAAAGGTTGATCAAAATTTAGGTGTCAACAACTGCCCCTCTTTGAGAGGAATCTCGTTAGAGGTTTCTCTCAAAGATAAGGTGACACCTGGGTCCTGATCGACTCGACTCGGAAAACTAAAGGAAAAGGAGTCATGACATCCAATCTTCATGCTTGTCCATGTATGCTCTTTCTTGAAGGGGGAAACGTTCATTTGACATGAGAGAGTGGGATAGTAGAGAGACATACCTGCCACTTACCTGTTCGATGTTTGTACGATTTTCGCGGTGTTTGATGGATTCAAGAGAATTTCTAGGAACTCGTTACTAGAGTATCCTAGAGAGGTTAAGCTCTGACCCGTATGGTAGGTCAAATCATAATGGGATTCCTAACTGATAGGAATCTAAGGAAGACGCGTCCCATTTGGGATTTGCTAAGGATTTTGATCCGTATGGTGGATCAGACCATTGAGTTAACCATTTAAGTGATTTTCACTATTGGATTGACCCTTCAGGCGGTTTCTACCTTTGATTGACCCTTCAGGCGGTTTCTACCATTATTTTGACCTTTCAGGCGGTTTCTACCTTTGGTTGACCCTTCAGGCGGTTTCTACCTTGAGTTGACCCTTCAGGCGGTTTCTACCTTTGATTTGACCCTTCAGGCGGTATCTACCTTTGTTTTGACCCTTCAGGCGGTTTCTACCTTGAGTTGACCCTTCAGGCGGTTTCTACCTTTGATTTGACCCTTCAGGCGGTTTCTACCTTGGTTTGACCCTTCAGGCGGTATCTACCTTTGTTTGTTTTGAAAAGGGGTCTCATGACGAGGGTTCTCCACGTCCGATGAGACTGCTTGAATTTTGAAAAGGGGTCTCATGACGAGGGTTCTCCACGTCCGATGAGACTGCTTGATTTTGTTTAAAAGGGGTCCCGAGACGATGGTTCTCCACGTCCGATAGGGCTTGTTTGATATTTTTGAAAAGAGATCCTAGGACGAGGGTTCTCCACGTCAAGCTAGGGATGTTTGAAAAGGGGTTCTATCCTCATCCCTTCTTTTGAAAGATCCCGAAATTTGTCGGGAATTCAATTTTGAAGCAGTGAAAGATTTTATCTTGACGAAGCTTCACTTGAGTCTGTTGAGGCGACATTCTGGGAGATTGGTGTTTCCAACGGATCCTGCAGAAGTTCGAGCCTGAAAAATTTTTCTTCACCAAGAAAACATTAGCAATCTTAGGGAAGACGGCGGTTGTCCATCTGACAAAACCGTATGATTTAAGTCTTAATCATGAAATGCGCGTTTTGATGTTGGAGGTTATCCAAAGCATTCTTGCAACATGCAAATGTGATCACAAATCCCTTGCACGGACAATCTGGATCAAACAAATTGAAATTTCCAAAAAGAGTTTGTTCAAAACATCTATTGGAGAATTTCTCATCCAAGAGGGCTCCTCACCACTCTGTGATAATGGTCTTTTGTAAGGAATGCGCTCAACTTCCCACTGACATGTGCCTAGGTTTTAGGATCATTCGCAGCGCATACATTTTGATCGGTCGGGAGGTCTTCCACGGGATCGTAATGTTGGGCTTGGATATTGGTTTTCAAGGGGGACCCGCTTTGGAGTCGAGGCCATCGAATGAAAGTCTTCACCATCTGCTCCGGGTTTACAAGTCAAGAACCCTGCAAAATGAGAAAGAAATAGTCTTGCTCGTACTTCTTCGAGCTAAGCTATATGTTAACCCAAGTGTCTTAGTCAGAGAAGACTGTTTCGGGGTTGTAACATTGGTAGGATTGGGAACCGAAAAAGGCTTGTTTTTTGCCCAGAAATTACGAATGATTTGACATTGGTGATCATTGCAAATTTACCACCTGCGCTTTCCTCTCTGCACCTTCAATTTTTTAGGTGTGCACCCACTTTTGAGGTGTGCACCAACTCTTTAGAGAGTGTTTCGTCGCATTAAGAGATGATGACTCTATCTGCGTCTCTGCTCCACGTTTGACACCATTTGGGGAGTAGTCTTTTTTATCTGACTCCTTTAGAGATTTCCTCTTTTTCCATCCGGCTTCATTGTGGATCAATCAAACAACTTACACGAGCATCGGCCTTGCTTTTACCAGGCACTTTGCTTTTTCTCGATGCCGTGGATTTTTCTCATTCATTTTTGAAATCCCACTTTTTCTCATCTTCATGGGATCGTGTTAGACCTATGATCAAAGGTCTAACAAGGTTAAGCATTTTTTTTTTTGCAAACCCTAAGTCTTGAACTCCTTCGTTTCTGAAGTGATGCTGCATCCGTCTTGGAATGTGCAATGATCACCAACGGGTTTATGAAATGATTTTGCCGGCTCAACTTGGCTATGCAAAGGATTCGGTGTGTGGGATAGAGCAATGAACGCTTCTCATCATCCTATGGCACTTGGATTACCATATAAACAACACACAAAGATTAATGTTAGTCCGAGCAAGAAAATTTCTAACCATTTTCTCCTGATGCTGCTGGACTCACCTCCATTTTGCCCCGATGTAGGGTGGTTCTTGACAGGGTTAAGAATGAAAACCGTCGTTCGAAGGGGTTATCAACGGTCACCTGTAGTGTTTTGGGGGCTATGAAATGAATGCCTCCGTCGTCCCAACCTATGTAATCGCTGCGAATGGTCCCTACCTACGTAGGTACAGATTTTGCCATCCGATTCACTTTCCTCATCTCTCAAGTGTATGTAGGATGCGTTTGGACTGGGCTCGCCTCTCTTTTGAGTAAACTTCCTTTTGAATGTTTTGACCAATAATCATATTTGGAAAAATTCATTTCTTTCTTTCCCAAAATTTATCCATCGATGGGATTTTGTGATGTATCGTGCATGCTTTATTCCTACTTTGGGCAACCTCCCGATTTAAATCATGAACATCGATGCATTGGATAATTTTCATGACGGCTGAAAGGATTTTAACATTTTTTTATCTCCAGCTAACTGGGAAAGGGATACTTACCTACCTGTCGCGGCTGCAGACCCCTGAAAATGTAAAAGAAGCATATCATTGTATGTTCACGAATTTTTCGAAAATCGGAACGATACATCCTACCCTCATGTACCCTAACAGGCAGTACGTGGGATGTAAAAACTTGTTCGTCTCCAAGGCGATTCCCCTGTCAAGGATAGACAACGAGTATCAATTCATATTCTTAAATTCAAGACAAATTGGGACGATACAACTTTACCCTTGGTTCTCATCCCGTTCTGATGTTGCGTATTGATATGAACCACGTCTATCAAATCCGCCTATCCATGCTTGGAGTGTTTGTAACATCAATGGTTCATCTGCCCCCAGTTAGGCAATGTCTGTTCTGTTATTTGAACGCCTGGCTCCTTGAGTGCTTTATCCATGTTTATCCTCTGAGAAGGAAAAGAAATGAGACATTACTTCGGTAGTTGATTAAAGATCGTTTAGGAACGATACATCGTTTTACCAAATGGGTGGCCTCGCGGCCAAACGTATTTCGTGTTGAAGGGGTAGATCCTATTATGCTCCGCGGGTGATAATCATTGTTAGGGGAACTTGCTCCACGGATTAAGCGATTAATCCACGGCCCTCGGCTTGAAGATGTTCAAAGGGTAATATTGACACGCAGAGCGATTAGTTTTAAGCGTTAGTTAAAAATGTTCCCGTGGGAACTTTACAACGAGGTCCGTAACACATTCATTCAACGTATTCACCTCTCACTCTCCTGAGCCTTCTAATGATTTAGCGCACGAGCTTCGGACCAGATGTCCGGTCGCCGGTATCGGTCACGACTGCGAAGATGCACCTGTTCCAAAATGCTTGGCCCATAGGCTGAGTTGCTCATTCAGGAAATCGTCCGACTGTTCAGGTCGTTGGCGTTCAAATTGGTCATCCTTAATCGCTGATGATGGACTTCTCCCATTACTGTCGGCATGAACAACCAGGTTCCTCGGTTTATGCTTGATCCATATGCCGAGTTGCTCACTGAGGAGCTCACTTGAAATTTCAAGCCATCGATGCCCAAGTCGGGCATCCTCAACCGTTGGCGATGGGTTCCTCACACTACTTTCGGCATGAACAACCTCACTTCTCGAGTTGGTATTTTCATCGTTGTCCAGTAGATTTGTATCCAATGCTGGATTCGCCGTAGGAATAGCACTAACGATCGGTTGGTGCTCAAATTGGGGAGTCCATACTTGCTGGAATTGTTGTACATACTCTTGAGGAGTACTGAGGTAACTCAGGGGGGAATTCAGCCGATCGAACCAAGAATAGAGGTCTTCAAGGAGATCGTCTGACCCATCGAGCGACTGACACTTAGGTTGAGTATTGTCGACTACTGGCGAAGGAATTTTTTTGCCATTTTCGTCATGGACCACCTGATTCTTCGAGCCGGAATCTCCGTAATTGTCTCGCAAGATTGTATGTGCATCTCCTGTCAATGTTAGATCCGATGTAGGACTAGCATTAACGGCCAGTCGGTGCTCAAACTGGGGAGTCCGTATTTGCTGAAATTGCGGTACATACTCCTGAGGAGTACTAGGATAACCCAGGGGAGTACTCTGATTGATGCCTGAACAATCGACCGTGTAATTGCCAGTCCCATCGGTGTTAAGAGGTGATTGGACGCTTCCTGCTTCATGAGGATTGCGGTCACAGCCATGCTTATCATTAAAACTTGAACCGCCTCTATCTTGGTCTAGCGCCACTCGTCCATCTCTTAGTAGCCTCTTGTAGCACCAAAGGTGATTCCTGACCTTATTTCTATCCAGTCCCGGCATGTTCATGATCTTGAGTATGCGCGATGGGCGAGCCAAGCTGATCCCTAACTGCTGAACTGCATCAACAAATTTGCTATGAAGCTCCGAAGTCCAACAAAACCTTCTTTTCTTGCTAGCCGAAGTAGTGTCAGCCACTTGGCAGCTACTCTTCGCGGAATCTGGTCGTGTTGAACCGCCTCTATCTTGGTCTTGCGCCACTCGTCCATCCCTCAGTAGTTTCTTGTAGCGCCAAAGGTGATTCTTGACCTTACTTTTAGCCAGTCCCGGCACGTTCATGATCTTGAGTATGCGCGATGGGCGAGCCAAGCTGCTCCCTAACTGCTGAACTGCATCAACAAATTTGCTATGAAACTCCGGGGTCCAACGAAACCTTCTTTTCTTGCTAGCCGAAGTAGTGTTAGCAACTTGGCGGTTACTCTTCTCGGAATCTGGTTGTGTTGGAAGTTGCTCTGGGAGGAATTCAGTGGTCTCAGATCGGCTGGTCGTGATGGTGAGTTCATCATTGAGCGGACCTGACTTGTCATGACACATGTCCCCTTCCACAATGGGCGTCGACTTTGACCTTATAGCACTGGTTTCCTCTTGTAGACCCTCGGCGGTACCCGCCTGTTCCGAAAGACGTTGCGGAGGGCATTGCAACAAATGAGCATTATAAACCCCCAGATCTGGCTCCTCAGTGAATACTTCGTCCGTGGGAACAGGGTTTCCGCAATCAAGGCAAATGGCGATGCTTAGAGCTTTTTTATACTGAGTGTTTTCTATTCGAAGCTTTTCATTTTCCTCCCTCAGAATCGCTAACTCGTGCCGATCGCGTTGATGCTTCAGCCGGGTTCGTTTGTTTTCAAACCAGCACTTGACCTTCCGAGGCTCCCACCCTATCTCCTGGCCTATTTTGATTTTCTGTTCCATGTCCGGATAGGGGCATTCCCTGAAAAACAACTCAAGTTTATGGACTTCACCTGAAGTGTTGCGTTGGAGATATTCCCCTTTGTTGACACCTGATTTTTTACCATTTATTATTGTGATTTTTATTGTTTAAAATTAATTAAAAATATCAAAAAAGGTTATAAAATCACAAAATCAACTTTGGAAGCCTTGGTTTAGCCTTAGGAACCAATTTTGAACAAAAAAAAAAATTCGGTATTTTTAATATTTTTCGAGTTTATTTAATTATAAAAATACCCAAAAAATCAGAAAAATACCATTCGTGGTCAGAAAAATACCCAAAAATATTCGATAATTTTGTTTTAATTTCCTCTTCAAGTGTGTCACTTTAAATCTCAAAAATTCGGCTCGGGTCACTATGTTCCTTCACAAACATAAACCCGAACCGAGCCTAAAAAAAAAAAATTCCTTTTCGAGTCTTTTAGTTTTCAATTCTCACTTTTTATAAGCTATGACATTGGATTCTAAAGTCTTAAAGTGCAATTAGGTCAATTTGCCCTCCAATTTAATCAATTTTTACCAAAAGGGCTTAATTGCACATTTTTCTTTCAATTAGTCCCCGGTTTCACGGATGTATACGTATGCTCTACGTATTTATACTTCATACGTATTTATACGTTATGCATATTTGTACTGTTTGGTAACCTCTTTAACTCTTGTAATAATAATAATGGTTATTATTTTTAACACCTTTGTTAGTGCCTTTTTTTTTAGCATTTTTGTATTGTGAGTGCTATTGCTAGTGCTATTTTTAAATAGCATTTTTGTATTATAAATTGTGAGTGCTATTGTTAGTGCTATTTTTAAATGACATTTATTTATCATAAATTGTGAGTGCTATTGTTAGTGCTATTTTTAAATGGCATTTATTTATCATAAATTGTGAGTGCTATTATTAGATAGAATTTATAATTGTTAGTGCTATTTTTAAATAGCATTTTTGTATTATAAATTGTGAGTGCTATTGTTAGTGCTATTTTTAAATAGCATTTTTGTATTATAAATTGTGAGTGCTATTGTTAGTGCTATTTTTAAATGGCATTTATTTGTGAGTGCTATTTTTAGATAGAATTTATAATTGTTAGTGCTATTTTTAAATACAATTTATTGGAAGGTATTTTTGGCTATAAAAGGATGGCAAGAGTTTTGAGGTTGGAGGGGGAGAGACATTTTGTAGAGTGTGCAAATTTTTGAGAGCTTAGAGAGAAGAACACAAACACTCTCTATATTCTCATAATCTTGAGTGAGCAAAATATACTAAGTTCGGAATATTGATTCCGCATATTGCTAGCACAATTGTTGTGGAGTTATTAGTCGTCTCCCCGTTCGTCAATTGGTGGTGCGTCCGAACTAGATGCCTAACACTTGTGGAGGCTGAGATCGAAGAACATCGAACCGACACCTCCGTTCAAGCACGCTACGAGAGGTAATCTATTTACTCCCTTTGAGACTTTGTGATTTTTTTCGATTGAAATGCACGAAGTACGCCTCTGGAGATACATGTATGGGTTGTTATTTATTTTCGCTACGTGTTACGTGGATCCCAACAGTGGTATCAGAGCCAATCCTTAGGTGTTTTCGTGCATTTAATTGATTTTTTGCAATTTTTGCAATACTATGGCCAATATGTATTAACGAATTGTTCGTCTTACATGGCTAATGGAGATTGATTATTTTATATGATAAATTAATCAACGTAGCAAAAATTGAGACTAAATCAATTTTGAATCGAAAATTTATGGCTATCTTATTTTACGTAAAAATTCTGAATATGATTCAACGTAGAATTTTTATTGTGCCTTCCTAAGTTTTAAATTGTGAATTTATTACTTACGTGAAAGGGTGGTGATCATGGAAAAATCCCTAATCAATGTGATTGATGTATATATGAATGTATGATGATTATTTATATATTTGGGGTTGTAATTATTAAATGGAGGCTGCGTACTCCTTTTATTTTTCATGTAATCTTTATTTTTAGCATAGTCAATTGTTGATGTAAATACTACGAGGATTACGTGGAGGAGCCTTTTAAGTCGGCGAGCTCTTTGGGGCCCAATTCTTGAAGAGTTCAAGAAACCAAGAAGAAGCGAAGAGCGACTCTCCGTTATTAAAATATTAAAATGATTAAATGTGGTCTCATTGGCTCGAGACCCATTAAGTCATAATTCCATGATCACCACGTAGGATAGATGTTTATGTGATTGACATCTATTTATTTATTATGATTACGTGAGCATGTTAAACTGGTTAATGTGCAAAGTCAGACTTACCTCACCCAAACTTGCGCCTGCATGAACTCTTAGTCAGGAAAATCACTCGCGTTAGGTACCGAAAGGGCGTTGGTAATGACACCAGCGTAACCAAGTCCCCGAACCCAAAATCTCTGGTTCCGCAGAACTGATCGATCTCTCCCAATCGGTCAGTAAGGTTTCCGGTCTACCCTCCAAGAAAGACCGGTGGCGACTCCAAATGCATGCACAATTTGCACATGCCACCACGACCACACTGAAGGTCGAAAGCGATCGACTCTTATCGTCGAAGAATACTCCCGCCGCGATTTGGTATGGGCCTGGGATGGCTCGCGCCGATCCAAGACTCGTGATCGGTAATCCATTAGCCGCGTCCGCTTCCGGACGGGTCGCGACACCCTTTCTGACGCTGATCATCGCCGCGGGTACGGTTCTCGTTAACCAAGCCACGGGTTTCATCGTTAGAAGGATCGGTCTCTATGGCCCTCGTGTCAGGTTCGGTCCTGGGATCTTCAAATTCTTCTAGCAGCTCGAGCTCGGAGACCTCTAAGTCTGGTGTTTCCAGTAAATGACAGAACCCCTTGAACATTTTGATCGAAATATCACTGATTGATTTTTCGTTAACTCGGCTTTCTTTGTTCCTCCTTGGATCCTCACTTTCTCTGCAAGCTCTGAAAGGTTAAATGAGTCCGATCACCGTTCTTTGATCAAGGTTGATGGCTACCTGACGAGCGCTCTTCTCAAGGCTTCGTAATTCCCACTTTGTCCTTTTGTGATGGCTGTCTGACGAGCGCTCTTCTCAAGGCTTCGTAATTCCCACCTTGTCCTTTTTTACCATTTTCTACGTGAACGGAGCCTGAAGATCTCTTGCGTTGATTTCGCTCTGTCGAGCACTACGCTTGTCCCCCTGGCCCAGTCTCTAGAGTAATAGGTCTGGCCACCTTTCGGCGCCATTATGTTTTGTCAAACCCGAGATCACAGGACAATGGTGGATCCGTGACTCATTGGAGACGCATTAATGAAACCCGCTTGGCCCTGCTGCACATAAATTATTATTATAACTTCTCCTTGCTTATTCGAGCGTTATAAGGTGAGAGATTGATGCCAAAAGATTAATACTTTAGTCTGATCAGATTCAGCCTCTCAAACACTCTCTCAATACTCACTCTCTTCTCCACCATCCAATCGCGCATGGCTTCCCCTTCTGTATCTGCTACCTTAAACGAAGCTTCAACTCAATGGGGGAGACTTTATCACCTCCTGGGTAGAGGTTATGGCTATATAAACAATCATCCTGAAGTTGAGGTTGAAGTCCGTACTCTGATTCCGGCCCTGGACACCGTGTGTATCGAAGGTACGAAACTGCAAAGGGAGTTTGCAATCTTCCCCACTATCTTCAACAATTTCCTAGAGGCTTACGAAGTCGCTAGCCGGGATGTCACTATGGCTAGCATCGTACGAGCTCGCTATCAGGACAGAGCTGAGTTCCTGATGTCGGCCATGCTGACGGCCGATAACTATAAAAAAAGCTGTTGAATACGCCCACGCCCAAGTCTCATTGCTGGTCCGTGAGAGGGACAACTTGGTGGGGCGTCTGGCTCTCTATCAAACCGTCTTTGAGCAAGACCAGCACAATTTCTTGCTGAGGTTCCAGTGCGCCTGGTTGGAGGAAAGGCTTGAAGACCTGACCGTGGATATAGCCCGCGGGAGAGCGCTGGCTCAGGAGTTAGAGCGTGAATTCGAGTACTATGAGACCAAGGTGAATGAACTTAAAGAGAAATGCCGTCTCCTTATCTTCAAGCTTGTAGACCTTGATTCTCGAAGTGTCGGCAGTAAGCAAGGCATGGATAACATGGAGAGTCAGTTAAGCTTCTTCGTGACGCTCATCAGAACTCATTTTGGGTTTACGACTCCCCCTCAGTAACCCATTTGTAAACTCTTCTGTTGAGTGAAATAAATGCGAGTTTTTTTACATATGTTCCTTTATTCTGCATGTTTGGCGAGTCAAGAAAGGTCCTCGCTTTCTGATCTGTGTGACTCCCTTCTCACATGTGCCAACAGCTTGATTACGCATTATTTCCACAGCCTGACGCTCTTCATTCGAACGATTTGAGTGCTTTGTGAGAAATAGATTTGTAGCTGCTCAAAACTTTAAAATTGCCCATGATTTTGCGGTCATGGTGTTTGGGGTAGCTAACAATCTCTCCGCTTTCGAGCTCGCTCATGTTCTACACGTAACTTATGCTGGCCCTTCTGCCTTCACGTGTCGGGTTGATTTCACCTTGAACTTAATATAACAATGGATTGCCGTATCTATACATGATGACACTTGCAGACAACATCGTGCGAAATCAGCTCTAGCTATTAAAGAAGAAAACAAACGCACCAATGAGAATTTTACAATAGGGGATACATCTCTCTCGCGTACATCACCCTCTTTCTTTGGGTACGTCCAACGATCAACCAATCTAGCCTCGGCTCAGGTGTGCCATTACCGACTGTAGATCATGGCTGCCAACCTTTAATAGCTTCCAACTGATCGAACCAGGTATCAAGTCCTTCATCGAAGAAATCATCTGATCCCTCGAACGATTGGTGTGTAGGTTGAGCTGCATCGCCCGACGAGTTCTTCGAACTGGAACCCACATCCTTGTCTGGGAATATAAGAGGAGATTCGATCGATTGACTACCACAAGCAACTCCCACTTGGGAATAAGGGGAATAAGAATGCTCAAAGCATTCCCCCATCAGATCATCTGAAACCACATGCTCCAATTGGGCAAACTCTGGAGCACCGGGCGTAGTGGGTTGTTCTACGACAGGATGAACACTGGCTAGCTGCTGCTCGGACGGAGAAGTGCTTACTTGCTGCACTTGTGATGCGTGCTCTTGAGGAATATTGAAATGGCTCGTGAGGATATCCTGATCAAATCCCCAATAGTCGTCTAGGTTCGACCGGGCTTCCTTTGACATAAGGGTGCTGGGTTCGCAGCCGAGTCTATTGTTCGGATTCAGCTCTGCATAACGCTGTCCTAACGCCCTTCTGTAGCAACCAAGGTGATTCGCGACTAATTGCTTGGTAAGTCCCGGTACATTCATGACCCTAAGTATGCTTGTCGGACCTATGAAGTCGAGTCCTATCTGTCGAACTGCGTCTAAGAACTTGAGATGAAGCTCCGGGGGCCAAATGAATTTCTTCTTCTCGCTGTCCGGAACAGCGTCGATAGCCTGCCGACTAATCTCTAACTCCTCTTGAATCGTATCTGATCTTACCAGAAGTTGTTGTGAAGGAGGTTCATGAGCTTCGATAGGGTGACTCCAATCATGACGACACGTATCCTCTTCCTCCGAAGGCACTTGTATAATCTTTGTAGGATTGATCTGCTCATGCGCGCCATCAGCAGGATCTGATTGTACCGGAGATGGTTCAAGGGCGCAGGGTGATAAATGAGCCTTTTCCATCCTCGTAGAAGACTTACCAGGGAATATTTTACTGAGGGTGGTAGGGCCACCGCAGTTAGGGCAAGCTATAGTTCTAAGAATTTTCTCATACCACATGTTTTCCATTCGAAACCTTTCCTTCTGTTCCTTTAGAGTCATGATCTCCTGACGCCTGCGTCGGACACTTAGTCTGAATCGGTTATTCTGGAACCAAAACTGGACCCTCATAGGATTCATTTCCAGTCTCTGGCCCAATTCCATCTTTTGTTCCTCGCTTGGGCAAGGGCATTCATCGAAGAAAGCTTCAAGTTCTTGGATTTCCTTCTGAGTGTGGCGCTGACGGCGTTTTCTTTTCTGGGGTTGAGCATTGTGGCCACTGCCGTCGTCGCCGCTGCGATCTTGGTGTTCGTCACCGGCAGTGTTGGGTTCCATGGCTTCGATATCGAATTTGATTCTAGAGATTTTGAGGTCTTCCAACGAACTCGTCACTCGGGGTTCTCTGTTCTCTTTTGTATACTCGCTCTTTTGATTTGTTGCCTCCTTTTCCTCGAAAAACAGGTCTGTTCAGTGTTCTGTTTTTGAAACGACGGAACTGTTTACCTCCTGCTCAGCTTTTTGACACGATGGGGTAACCAAATCCTTCCGCGGCTTCTTCGATAGTAGCGCTTGCCTTTCACTTTTCCTTAATAGTCATGTCTGTTCAGCACTGTCTTCCTTTTTTAAGTGGCAGAACTGTTCACTCCCCTCCCAGCTTTGTGCGTGATGGAACAACCCGATCCTTTCGCGGCTTCTTCGATAGTTGCGCTCGCCTCTCACCTAAAATCAATAATGGTGAGACCAAAGGATCTTTTGCAGCTTTCACTTGGCAAGCCTGAAATCACAGACCGGGACGGAGTTGATGTTTCACGGGAAGAGTGACCCTTGCTTTACTTAATCATCCTGGCTCCACAAGCATTATTGCTGTGACTTTTCTCCACTCTCGAGACGCTATAAAATCCAGAGTTAGTGTTTGGGAAATTAATGCTCTCATATAATTTGTTTCCATCTTCTAATCGCTCCATTACACACATCTCCGTCGAAAATGGCCTCTTCCCATGTTCACACTTTCTCAGCCGAAGCTTTGGCTCGATGGGAAGAGTTCTATAACCTCTTGGGTCGAGGCTATGCTCACATAGCTGATCATCCCGAAACCGAGGATGAAATCCGAGTCATGTTCGGGGACCTGGACATCACCTCCCTCGAGGGTACCGCGTTGGGGAAGGAATATAGTATTTTTCCAACGCTCTTTATAAACTCCTTGGAGGTCTACCGCACTGCTCATCGGGGAGTTACCGTGGCTCGTGTCTTGCGAGCCCGTTATGAGGATCAGTCCGACCGCCTAGCGTTGGCTGACTACCTGGCCGATAGTCACAAAAAGGCTGCTGAGTTCGCCAAAGAGCGGGTTTCGACATTGCATCGCGAGAGGAGGAATCTGGTGGAGGACTTAGCTCTATCCCTGGCTACCTATGAGCGCGATCGTCGTAATGCCCTGCTAAGGAATCGAAGCGAATGGCTGGAAGAAAGGCTCAACGGCATAAATGAGGATATAACTCGTGAGAATGGACTTGTTCGGGACTTGGAAATAGTCGCCGAAGATCACGAAACTCAGGTTGTTGCAGTCAATGATGAACGCAAACGCCTTCACCTCAGGCTTGCGGACCATGATACGCGGAGTGGTGCGTATAAACAAAGCATCCATAACCTGGAGGGTCAGCTGGGCTCTTTCGTGTCGTTGATTAGGGCTCACTTCTGCTTTACTTTTCCACCCCCAATGAATTGTATGATCTGGTTTGGGCAAGAATGAATGAAAGCTCCTGTGTGTTTGTTTTAGCTTTTATATGGTCCATTTCTTCGAGCATCCGGACATCTTAGACTTGGATGAGCCGATCCATAATAAGTCGAGCAAATGTGTTCTGATTTTCTAACTCGCTCATGATCAGATGAAAGAACAGCCTCAGACTTATCCAGGAAAAGATTTCTCTATATTACCTATTTTTTACCTGCAAATGAAACGACAGAGTCAGAAGGAATAATTTGAAAAAGAAAGCATAAACCCCTTTCAATCTTATGCTTGCTCGCGATTAATAAGGACAAAAAAAAATTTACAAGGGTTTTAATCTTGTGCAAAAAAAAATTTATCAGTATTCCTCGAAGGAAAGCATACTATTGAAAGGAATGTAATTTACGATAATCGCTTTTGACCAATTTTGAGAAGAGCGAATTAGTCAAAAGTGCAAGGCATAACGACGTGTTTTAAATTTAATTGAAGATACGGCATCCAAATCAAGGCCGTTAAGAACGAGGGCAATTTGGACATCTATCTCGTCATTAAATTCGAAACAATGCCGATACTCTTGATCAATTATCGTGGATTACCAATGACGTACGACATGCATGAATCAATTCAAGTGTATAATTCCTTCTAGCAAAATTGGGGTTGGACTACCCTATACGACCAAAAGGTCGTGTAAGACTTCCAATTTTAATTTCCTCTAAAGGAATTATAAACTTGATTTGGGAGTATTCGGATGATTAGAGAAAATGCCACTATCACATTCTGATGACCAGTCAAAAGAAATACAACAAAGTTCCCATCTGGATGTATACACCAATAGATCCCTAATACAATCACTCTAAGGGGTGAGATAGAGAAAGACCTCAGTAAAAATAAACCTTATACAAGAGGATTAGTAATGGAAAATAAAACAAAGGAATGTGATCCTAACGTTCAAGGATGCCCCAAGTTCGATCTGTGACTTCCGGATCACTTGCCCCAACTCGTCATCTTCATTGGACGATACCTCCATAATGTCCACAGTAGGCTCCTTTGTCGCACACTCGGTGTTCGCCATGGGATATCATCCTCCTCGTCTTCTATTAAGGACGTTTGGGAAAAACACAAACATCTATCCTTGAAATGGCATTTAATCTAATCACCAGAATGCAATGAATGAAATGCCTATATTTATATGAGCTGTAATAGATTTGAGGGATAGAGAGTCTTACCAACCAAACTCGTCGACTTATATGCAGTTTTAGGTGTACCAACCGCCCAAAGACATACGCATGAGACAAGTGATGGTGAACTTCTAAAAATCAGAGGGTTTGGCACCTAAGGTTAAGGTTCCCACTTCGAGTTCTAGAAAGAGCCGATTCCATTACACAACTATCGTTGCATTGGGACCCGATCCATAGTTCGAAGTGAGCGGAATTGAAAAGCGGATTACCCCGTATTTTTCCTCACGGAGATTCCATTTTCAATCCCTTCTATTGTTTTCCTATAGGCGGCGCCCGGGGTTTTAGGCGCGGTTGTGTGTGTCCATGTGTCGTGATCATCACAATGCAAGTCATGCACAACAGTTTATCAATCAACGCTTCAAATCATCCACACAACATACATTCCTACGCCAACCTGCATAAGACAATGTTAATCACGGACTACACCCCTTATTTCTCCAATCTGCAAAAACATATAACACATATCGTAAGCGGACTTACCTCACCTTTGAGAGCGCCTGCATGGTTAGAAAAATCACTCAGCGTTTTAATTACGGCCTAAGTCCACTTGAGGTCTAGAACCATAGGTTCTAGAACAAAGTCCCCAGCGGAGTCGCCAGCTGTCGCGACCCGTCCGAAAGCGGACGCGGCTAATGGATTACCGATCGCGGGCCTTCCCCCGCACAAGGGTGCGGATCGCAGGCTTTGGACCGGCGCGGGCCCTCCCAGGCCCATACCAAATCGCGGCGGGAGTTTTCTTTTAATAGGTTCGACGATAGGAGTCGATCGCTTTCGACCTTTAGTGTGGTCGTGGTGGCATGTGCAACTTGTGCATGCATTTGGAGTCACCACCGGTCTTTCTTGGAGGGTAGACCGAAAACCTTACTGATCGATTGGGAGAGATCAATCAGTTCTGCAGAACCAGAGATTTTGGGTTCGGAGACTTGGTTACGTCGGTGTCATTACCAACGCCCTTTCGGTACCTAACGCGAGTGATTTTCCTATTTAAGATTTCACGCATGGGCAATTTTAGGTGAGGTAGGCTTGATTCAAGGTTTCATGCAGATTGGAAGACTGTTCCTATCAATCACAATCAATTCAAATGAAAACGCAATCAAGTACATAAATAAATCACTTCAATACACATCAATTCAGATCAATGGCTTCCTAGTATAACCATAAAGGCTTGTTGACACCTGATTTTTGATCAGTCTTTCATAGTTTATTTTTTAAAAATTCATAAAAAATCTATAAAAAGTTAAAAAAAATTAAAAAATCATCTTTGGTAGCCTTGACCAAGCTAAAGGAACCATTTTTGATAAAAAAAAAAATAATTTTTCATATTTTTTAATATTTTTTAATATTTTCCAAAAATAGAAAAATACATGAAAAATGAAGAAAAATAGCGTTCGATGTCGTAAAAATATAGAAAAATAGTCAATATTTTTATTTTAATTTCTTTTACATTTTGAACTCATAAATAGTCAAAATTTAAGTTCAATTGCATGTGTTTCTTCACGACGCATAGAGTTGAATTTGGCAAAAAAATGTCATTCGAGTATTTTAATTTGTAAATTTCTACATCTTTTTTAGTCTTGACGTCCAATTAGATCGACCACCATCTACAATAAATGCCCCTTGCTGAATATTTTCGTTTTTGTTTCACATGATTTTATGGTGTAAAACGCCGAGTGGATCCCCAAATATAATCGGGTCGGCATGAGCTCGATAGCTCGTCCAAGACCAAACCAGGGCACGGCGAACCCCATGTGAGTACTCTCGAACTCCTTCGATGCTTCCTAATGCTTTTCTTAGGTTAGATCGTGTGTAGAATGGCTAGGACAGCTAAATCATTCTTGAGCTGTGATTGATAAATAGGACCTTACTAGGAATGCCATGTGATTTATTTCCATATCTAGATTCCTTGAGTTGGGCATTTTATTACTGATTGTGATTGCTAGGATAATCACTCTTATCTACATGAATTTCTAGATTTATGGTTCATACCTTACTCATCCGCATGAATCTCAGGCTAGAAAATTCAGTCAATTTAGGTACCGAAAGGGCGTCAACTCTGACAGTTGGTGTAACTAAGTCCCCGAAACCATTTCTTTGGTTCTCGCAGAATTGAATAGAAACTCCCAACTATTCGATTGGGTGGTCCAATCATACCTTAAAAAAATGATTGGTGGCGACTCCATGGCATGCACACTTAGCACATGTCACTAGAGCACATTGAAAGTCGATCACGCATACCTCCGTTGCGATTTGGGTAATGGGCCTTGGGAGAGGCCCGCGTCCGACCAGACAGGACGGCCCATTAGCCCTCGAGAGCCCGACAACCTCAAGAGGGTCGCGACAAGGCTTAAGGAAGACGTGACTTCGGACCAGGGGTAAAATGGGAAGATTTGGAGGCGATTAGCCCGAAGGGAAAAATCGTCAATTTTTGGAAGGTTTGGATACCGAATTACCCAAAATATTCCATGGCCAGTTGTTTGTGGCCATTTCCCATTTTTGAGAATTTTTTGGAATTTTTTTATTTTTCTTCAATTTTTGGAAGACGATTCGCCCAAAGGGCGAAATCGTCATTTTAAGAAGAGTCGGGGTTCAACACACCCGAAATGAGTCTTGGCCAATTGTTCATGGCCATTTCCTATTTTTTGGGATTTTCCTGAATATTTTTAGAATTTTTTTGGAAGACGGTTTGCTAGAAGGGCAAAACCGTCATTTCGGAAAAGATAGGGGGTCGAAAGACCCGGAACAGGTCATGGCCAGTTGAATGTGGCCATTTCCTATTTTCTGGAATTTTTTAGAATTTTTCTGAATTTTCCGAATTTTTTTGAATTTTTTTTATTTTCTATTTTTTATTAATTTGTTTTTTTTTTAAGAAATTATCCGGACCGGGTCGGATGACCCGGCCCAGGACCCGGACCCGCGACCCGGGCCCGGTCCGCCTCCTCCACGACCAAAACGACGCCGCTTCATGAATTGGGGAAGAACGCTCCAGATCGAGCCACGTGGCGTAACCAGGATCGTCAGATTATTTTTTATTTTTTTAATCTTTTAGTTATTACTACGCGCTGACATGGCCGCCACGTGGCTACCACGTCAGCGCCACGTAGGCGTTGATGAAGTCAACGTGCGTTGACCGGTCAACGCCTCGCCGGGGAAGACAACCGGCGCCGGCGTTCCCTCGCCGGCGCCTCGTCGGAGGGCGATATCTCGGCCCTCCGACGTCCAAATTGCACGAAACCAACGCCTTTCAAACCGTACCGACCTCCTCTACCACATATATAACTCTAGACACAGCAGCTCACCAATCGACTAGCCTGCCATCTCCGACCGAAGATATGTCTCCGGCGAGGCCTGTTTTGGCCGTTCCACGCGTTAACTACCTAAATAAATTGATCGGGAAGCTTCATAGAAGGTTACAAAGACTTACTTGACCGTCTGTGGGCTTCGGTTCGGCTCGAAATGTGCTCCCGAGTTCATGACCGATTCGGGTATCCGTGGCCGGCCCGACGAGTTTCATGCAATAAACAAACAAACGAAAGGCAGGGGGAGAAGCAGGGATGGAGCAGGAATAATTTAAAAGAAGTATCTTGAAGAACCACGGTCTGGATGAGGATATGCCATTAGAGGCCGAGCGAGGACTCGCTTGGGATAATTACCTGACTTGGCGATGAGAGGACACGTCGATCGGTTCTGGAGCTTCCTTGGGACGTCACTAAGCTTGGGGGGTGGTTCCTCAACTTCAGTTTCGCTTAAAATGGGACGACGAAGGCTTGTAAGCCTCGGTGGATCCCGGCGTTGTCGGGCTCGAACGGCGGTCGGGGACGGGTTATTGCGGTGGCTGCGGGTCGGTGACAACGGCAGAAGATGGCGTTCGGCGGTTTAGGGAGGGGGAAGGGTTAGCCGCACAAAAATGGGCGATCGGGAAGATAGAGGTGCCGTCTGGTGATGGCGTCGCTCGACCATCCAACCCCGCGAGGAAGAGCCCCGGGAAAAAAGAAGAAAAGAGAGAGCGGGCGGGAGCCAACGTGCGGGAGCATCTGTGCGGAAAAAGAAAGAAAAAAGAAAGAAAAAGAAAAAGCAAAAGAAAAAAGAAAAAGGTAAAGAAAGAAAAAAAAAAGAAAAAGGCAACAAAAACAATAATAATATAACAATAAGATAAAATAAAAACAAGACCACATCATTGGTCAAATATTCCTTCCTTCTTTTTTTTATTTTTCGAAAATAAAAATAAAAATAATAAAAAATGAGAATTATTATTTTTTGTCAAAATGGTTTCTTTAGCTTAGCCAAGGTCACCAAAATTGATTTTTCAATTTTTCAACTTTTTATAGATTTTCTATGAATTTTTTTTAAATAAAGGAAAAAAGGTTGATCAAAATTTAGGTGTCAACATATACTAATACATCTCTTTTGCGTCTCCAGGGACTCCCCACCATGGCGGGCAGGTAAGTACCCCTTCCCTTATCTCTTAGAGCTTAAAATTTTTGGAAACACTTCTTTCGACTTTGAAAGGTCTTTGAGCCATTGAGATTCCGAAGAGTCTAGAGATACTCAATAATTCCACGTGTGAAAAAAATGCATGCGAAATTCTTGAAATCTTTTCATCTGCACTCACATTTAAAAGCTTTTGGAATCATCCAGCACATACATTGGAACATGCATATTGCATCAAGGATCCCAGTAAGGGACGTTTTGGATAAAAAGAAATGAATTTTCAAAAGGGAATGTTTAAAACTATCAAAAGGAGTATATCAGACGATGAGAGACAACCCATGCCCAAACACGTCCCTACAAACACTTGAGTGATGAGTGAAGTAAGAATTAGAATAGGAACCGTGTTCGCGGATGTAGGGATCATTCGCAGTGGTTACCTAGATTGAAAAGACGAAGGGCATTCTTTTCTCTATCCCAAACACCACAGGTCAACCATTGTTAACCAATTTGGGCGGAGGCTTCAATTCTATAACCCTGTCAAGAACCACCCCACATTGAGGCTAGTCAGAAGGAATTCCAGCGGCAGTATGAGGTAAATGGTTAGAAATCTTTTTGCTCGAACTATCATCAATCTTCGAGTGTTTCTTTACATTCAAACTCGTACTGTAATTCAAGTGCTTGAGGACGACGAAAAGCGGTCGCTTCTCTATCCCACACACACTCATCCTTTGCGCAGCCTCATTGAGCCTGCATATCCGCTTCGTTAACCCTGTTGGTGATCATTGCCCATTCCAAGATGAAGATGGCGCCACCTCAAATCGGGAGAACTTAAAAGAACTGAGTCTATAGACAAGGCATAAATTAACTCTTCAATGTGCTAAGATTTTGTTCGCATGTGTGTCCAGCATAATCTAAAAAAAAAAAAAATTTCTCGCCCAAAAAAAAAGGAAGGAGAAGAAAAGAAAAGGCGGGATTAAAAAAAAGAGGCAAAAGCCAATCCCGGGCATCAAAAAGCAAAGTGTCTGATAAAAGCAAGGCCAATGCCTATTCAGATTCTAATGTATTTATAAATCATCCAAATGATTCCAAAATATCCAAATGTTAATCCCCAGTGGAATCTACTTGTAAAAGAAAATTCCTAATGGAATCAAGTCATGAAGTTATCCCCAGCCGGGGCGCGTCCAGGTGACGGCTACACCATCCTTGAACAATGAAGGCGCTTTCTGAATATCAATCCAAGGGTCAAGATCGGTGGTAAATCTGCAATGATCACCAACATCAAACCCCCCTTTCATATATTCTGAGCCAAAAACAGGTCTTTCTCAGTCCCCAATCCCCACCTACGTTACAACCCTTGAAAGTCTTTTTCGACTAAGGCACTTGAGTTAACGTAGAGTTTAAATGATTTTAAGCATCGCTCGAAGAGGTACGAGCAAGACTATTTCTCTCTCATTTTTGCAGGGTTCTTGACTTGTAAACCCGAAGCAGATGATGAAGATTTTCAATTCATTGGCCTCAACTCGACCACGAGTCCCCTTTGAAAACCACTGACCGAGCCCAATATTACGGTCCTTTAAAAGTCCCTTTTGATCAACCAAAGGGTATACACTGTGAATAGTTTCGAAACGTTGAACATAGGTTCGAGAGAGAATTTGAGTGTTTCAAAATAAGAGGAAGTGAGAAGAAACCTCCTAAAAAAATAGCAAGGAGCCCTCTTTGATGAGCGTACTCCAATTGGCGTTTTAACCAAACTCTTTTGACGATCTCAGATCATTTGATTCAAAACCCTCCCTAAAAGGAGCTTTGATCGTCACACTATGTTGCAAGATGTTTTGGATGATCTCCTACATCATTAGCATACCCGAATGAAATTTATGGCTGAATGAAATTTTTGACAACATTAAGACAGAATCCCATCTGCTAGTCATGGGAACCCATTTTCAAAATCAGACTAAAACCCCATCCGACATTGCGAACCGCAGTCATGGGAGTCTTTTTAAAGAAAAAATCCCCTCTGCTAGTCATGGGAAAACCCTTTAAAAAAAACAAACAAAAAATCCGTCTGACGTTGAAAACCGTCATCATGGGAAAGCCCATTTCAAAAACAAAAAGTCCCATTGGACATGGAAAACCCTCGTCCGAGGAACCTTTTTTTCAAAAAATCAAACAGTCCCATCAGACGTGGAGAACCCTCGTCCCGGGACCCTTTTCAAAAAAATCAAATAGTCCCATCGGACGTGGAGAACCCTCGTCTGGGGAACCCCTTTTTCAAAAATCAAACAATCCCATCAGACGTGGAGAACCCTCGTCCTGGGACCCCTTTTAAAAAAAATCAAAAAATCAAAAATCAAAAATCAAACAGTCTCAGCGGACGTGGAGAACCCCCGTCCTGAGACCCCTTTTCAAAAAATCAAGTAGTCCCATCGGACGTGGAGAACCCTCGTCCTGGGAACCCTTTTCAAAATCAATCAAATAATCCCATCAGACGTGGAGAACCCTCGTCCAGGGAACCCTTTTTCAAAATCAATCAAACAATCCCATCAGACGTGGAGAACCCTCGTCCTATGACCCCTTTAAAAACAAACAAACAAACAAACAAACAAACAAAAAATCCATCTGACGTTGAAAACCGTCGTCATGGGAAAGCCCATTTCAAAATCAAAAAGTCCCATCGGACGCGGAAAACCCTCGTCCGAGGAGCCCTTTTTCAAAAACTCAGGCAATCCCATCAGACGTGGAGAACCCTCGTCCCGGGACCCTTTTAAAAAAAATCAAATAGTCTCAACCTACGTGGAATACCCCCGTCCTGAGACCCCTTTTCAAAAAATCAAGTAGTCTCAGCGGACGTGGAGAACCCTCGTCCTATGACTCCTTTTCAAAAACTCAAAAAAAATCACATCTGACGTGGAGAACCCTCGTCTGGGGAACCCCTTTTTCAAAAATCAAACAATCCCATCAGACGTGGAGAACCCTCGTGTTGGGACCCCTTTTTTTAAAAAAAAAATCAATAAAAAATCAAACAGTCTAAGCGGACGTGGAGAACCCCCGTCCTGAGACCCCTTTTCAAAAAAATCAAGTAGTTTCAGCGGACGTGGAAAACCCTCGTCCTGGGAACCCTTTCAAAAAATACAAGATCCCCTCTGACTTGGAGAACCCTCGTCATGGAAAACCTTTTCAAAAACTCAAAAAATCCCATCGGAGTGGAGAACCCTCGTCCGAGGAACCCTTTTTTTAAATCAATCAAATAATCCCCCTCTGACGTGGAAAACCCTCGTCACGGGAAGCCCCTTTAAAAAAAAAGAAAGAAAAAAAAGAAAGAAAAAAAATCAAAAATCAAAAATCCCATCGGAGTGGAGAACCCTCGTCCGAGGAACCCTTTTTTAAAATCAATCAAACAATCCCCCTCTAACGCGGAGAACCCTCGTCCGAGGAACCCTTTTTTAAAATCAATCAAACAATCCCCCTCTGACGTGGAAAACCCTCGTCACGGGAAGCCCCTTTAAAAAAAAGAAAAAAAATCAAACAGTCACATCAGACGTAGAGAACCCTCGTCCTGAGAACCCTTTCAAAAAATGCAAAATCCCCTCTGACTTAGAGATCCCTTGTCATGGAAAACCCTTTCAAAAAACACAAAAATCCCCTCTGACTTGGAGAACCCTTGTCATGGAAAACCCTTTCAAAAACAAAAAAATCTAATCAGACGTGGAGAACTCTCGTCCCAAGAACCCTTTTCAAAGAAAAAAGTCAAGGAAAACTTAAGAAGTTCCCTCTGGCCCCGCTAGTCAGCGTCATGGGATCCCCTAAAGCAAATAGGTGCCTAGAAGCCGACCCAAGACTGAAGCCCAAAAGGCTCGCTTGCCGCTTCGAAAGCACGATGACCTAGATAAATCTCTCTGTAAGTGTTCACAGGTTGGTAGCCGCGGATCTATCATCTTCCAGATCGGATCGCCAATTTTCAGCTTCAGAAGATTTCTTCCACCCCAAATCCCACCAGACAGGGATATACGACAGAGGTGTCTCAAAGCACAGTTCAAGATCGGAGCCCATAACGCTCGCGACTTGCCGCCTAGAGATTCGGTGACCGTCTTTTTCGCGAAGCACGCGCCGGATAGCCATGCCTCGAAGCTCTCACCCTTCGGAATGGATTGCAGCCGGTAGCCGCGGAAGAGACATTTATTCCACCCCAAATCCCACCAGACAGGGATCTACGACAGAGGTGTCTTAAAGCACAGTTCAAGATCGGAGCCCATAACACTCGCGACTTGCCGCCTAGAGATTCGGTGACCGCCTTTTTCGCGAAGCACGCGCCGGATAGCCATGCCTCGAAGCTCTCACCCTTCGGAATGGAGTGCAGCCAGTAGCCGCGGAAAAGACTTTCAAAGCCCTAGTTTAGCGAATCAAACGCTACGAAGGGAAGAATAAAGCCTGGTATAGCGAGTCAGAAGCTACGAAGGTAAATAAAAAAAAACAAAAAAAAACACTAAAAAAAAAACAAAAGAGAAGCCGAGCCCACGATTCCAACGCCCTAGGAGCATAACAACGAACTCTCAGATTCCACGAGCACAGCAGCGGACAGGTAAGCAAGCTCCAGGTAAATTTCCCCCTCTCCGGCCTACGTTCAAGTTGTCAAAGCAAACCGGGGATAAATTTGAGCTTTCATCGATGGGTTTCTTAGAATCTAATGTCATGGCACTTTCCTTTTCCCCAGTCGAGTCGGTTAAGACTCAGGTGTCATTTTTATCTTTGAAAGCGACCTCTAACGAGCTCACTCTCAAAGAGGGGCAGCTGTTGACACCTGATTTTTAATCACATTTTATTTTGATTTTTACTTCTTAAAATTAATTAAAAATAACAAAAAAAGTCATAAAATTACAAAATCAACTTTGGAAGCCTTGGCCCAGCCTTAGGAACCAATTTTGAACAAAAAATATTTTTCGAAATTTTTAATATTTTTTCGAATTTATTTAATTATAAAATACCCCAAAAAATCAGAAAAATACCATTCGTGGTCAGAAAAATGCCAAAAATTGTCAATAATTTTATTTTAATTTTCTCTTCAGGTTGGTCTTTATAAATCTCAAAAATTCGACTTGGGTCACTATGTTGCTTCACAAACATAAACCCGAGTCGACCATAAAAATTACCTTTTGAGTCCCCTAATTTTTAATTTCCACTTTTCATAAGCCATGACATTATAATCTAGAGCCTTGAAGAGCTATTGGGTCAACTAAGCCTTTAATTTGATCAATTTTGACGAAAATGACCTAATTGCACAAGTTTCTTTGCGATTTAGTCCCCGGTTTTGCGAATCTTAAAATTAAATTCTCTCTAGGGACACCCATGAAAATCAAACGCCCCTACCCCATAGTTTTCATCGTCCCGAACTCATGGGTGGCCTCAATTCGGACTAATTTGATCGTTTAAGCCTCCGATTTGGCGAAAATCGATTTCGGATCCTAGGCATAATTTGGGGTTTTTTCCAAATTCCAATTCAATTGCTTGTAAAAACACTCATTTTAGATGGAAAACGCACCGAGGAGTCCGATTTTGGGGTCAATTTCACGAAAAACGGTCAATTACGGGCTCAATTGGGCGAAAAACGGCGGTCGGATCGGTCGGGTCGGACCCGACCAGACCCGACCGAACCGGGTCTGCAACCAAAGTTGCAGACCTGGTTTTCTCACGTACACAGCATCAAAAAAAAAACAGAGGGAGGCAGGGGACAAACCGGCAGAGGGAGAGCGATCGCGCGACAGGATCTCAGAGGTCAGGCTTCTTTTTGCAGGGGTGAGCGATGCGTGATCGTCCGCGGAGGTCGCCACGGCTCGGGCTGTAAGGCCGGAGAGAGAGAAGAGAGAGAGGGGCAGGCTCACGGTTTTTTTTTTTTTAAATAGAGAGAGAGGGCGAGATCCGGGAAGAACCGAGAGAGAGGAAGCGATTGAGCGTCCGTCGAAGGGCCTCCAAGCTTCAAGGAACCCGAGTCATCGTCGCCGAAGCCCGGAGCCGCCGGTGACACTCGGCCAAGGTCGGTACCCCTGTTTTCAAACTCTATTTTTTTAGCTTACTGTGAGTTCTCGGCCCGAGTCCGTTTTTGACCGAATCGACCCAAACCAAATGCATGCCGACGTCCCTTAACATCCCTATTTTGATTTTTGAACGTTGCATCACCTCGGTTTCGTGCGAAACGTCCATGGATCTAGCCTAGAGGTTCGTTTTTTGCATGCCCAATATGTGTTCGACGAAATGCTTGTGAATGGCTGATTCGGTTTGGCCCATGGCCGTGCGCCGTTCGAGTGTCCTATGCCCGTTTGTTGCCTTAAGCTTGCTCTATAATCGGCTCTAAGCTTCCTGTGGTGTTTGTTTTGCATCGGTCAACACCGAAAACGGCGGTTGGAGCTCCCCAGGCCCAAACCCGAGCCGAGAGCTCGGCCCGGCGAAGACGGAGGTCGCCGACCACTAGGCGACCTCAGGTAAGCTTCTTAGCCTTGGTAGGGTACTCTGTGAATGGCTGAAACTGAGTTTGAAACAAAAAAATTTTCCGGAAAACGCCTTGCCGGAACCATAGTTGTTAAGGCGACAAGGCGAGCTAGAGCCTCTAAAACGCCTAGGCGATTAGGCGCCCGCCTAGTCGTCCGCAAGGCGATAAGGCGACACTATAGCTAAATTTTTAAATATATATATGTGTATAATTGTATATTTTATATTTGTACTTTAAAATTTACATTCATGATTTAAATAAACAACTATCAAATATATTTAAGACATATAATAATCATAAAATTGAGTAGGTAATCGAGATTAAGTAACTATAAGTTCAATAATTTCAAAATAGTCTAATATGCTCTACTAAACAAGTTTCAAATAGTAGCTTAAGATAAAAATAGTGAAGTTTAAATTATTTATAACTCAAATAGTGCCATCAAGCATCACTTCATTTTCATTGTTCCCCCCTCTCGAACTACTAGGTTGATTACCAATTTATCAAAATATTCTAGATTTTATTAGGTTAAAAGTGAAGGAAAAGTTCGTGGGCCCCATTCTTTTTTATTCCTTTTCTTTGTACAGGAGCACCTTCCGCGGACGACGTCTCCAGGTCTCCTTCTTCACCCTTCTTCTTTTTTTATCTTCTGCAAATTCTTCTTCTTCCTTGCGCACAAGAGACCCATTTCTCCACCAATATCACCTGACCACCACTTCGCCGGCCTTCGCTCCGCCTGCAACCGAGCCGCCGTGGACCACTCGAGAGCCACCACCGAGATCTGAGCTCGCGACCCAAGCCAGCTCGAGGTCGACCCTCTCCTCCTCTTCTGTTCACCGAAGCCCTCTAGCTTGTTGAGCTTCGCCGGTTACCGACCCCACCAGCCCCAACGCCTCTGTTTTGTGCCGTCGCCTTTGCTCGTTGCTCCGTCGAGGCCTGAGACGAGTCTTCATCTGGAACCCGAAGGCCCCGACGCTCCACAAACCCAAACCCAAGACCACCCAGCCGTGTTCCACAGACCCGGCAACTCCAGATCCGAAGCTCTCAGCCCTAAAGCTCCTCTTCTCAGCAGCGTTGCGGCATGTTGTCGCGCCGCTCGGCCACCTGCAACCTCGACCAGCATGATCACTTGTCAGAAATGTCCAAGGCGCCCAAGGCGTCCACAAGGCGCCGTCTAGATAGTCAAGGCGCCCGCCTTGAGGAGACTCGGCAAGGCGACAGGACGACTTGGGCTTCCAAGGTCGCCTTGTCGCCAAGGCGACGCCTTGATAACCATGGCCGGAACCGAATCGGTGGGGGCTCGTTTTGCCGATTTCCGGCGACTTAGTGGCTATGAATCTTGATGTATGTTGGTGTGGTTTGCTTAAGGGGTTGAATGCCGCGAAAATGAGCAAAAAATATGCAGGTTTGGGCTCGGTCCCGATTTTACGGCGAGGATTCCGGCGAACTTGCCGGAAAAATCACTGTTCCGGCAAGTCGCCGGTCATCCTCTCCGGCGGACCATTGACCAGTCAACGACTGGTCAAAGGTGACGTGGCGCCACGTAGGCGGCCACGTCAGCCGCGGCGGGTCCGCGGCGAAAGAAAAAAAAAAAGGGAAAACCCTAGATCGGACGATGGGAAATGTGCCACGTGTCGCGATCTAGGAATTTTGAAAAAATAAATAAATGATTTTATAATAATAAATAATATTTTCGGAAATAAAAAAAATAGATCGGACGGTCGTGGGAGCGCCACGTGTCTCGATCCGATGCTTTCAAAAAAAACCTAGATCGGACGGCGGTGGATGCGCCACGTGTCGCGATCTGGTGGCTTCAAGATCAAATAGATCGGACGGACGGGATTGCGCCACGTGTCGCGATCCGACCTTTTCAAAATTAAATTAATCCGACGGCTAGGGTAGTGCCACGTGGCAAAACGTGGACCGTCCGATTGGTTTAAATCTTCAAAAATTCGAAAAAATGATTTTAAAATAATAAAAAATAGAAAAATTCTAAAAAATCAAAAACGGCATCGTTTAGACCGGCCCCGACCCGTACGGTCAGGCCGGGCGCCCGAGAGGCGCGGGCCGGGTTTGACCCGGTCCGAAAAATATTTTTTAATATAATATAATAAAAAAAATTCAAAAAAAATCCGAAAATTAATAAAAAAAAAATTAAAAAATTTAAAAAAAATTAAAAAAAATTAAAAAATTCCAGAAAATAGGAAATGGCCACAATCAACTGTCCATGACCTATTTTGGGTCTTTGAGACCCCTATCTTTCCAAAAATGACGACTTTGCCCTTTAGGCGTGTCGTCTCCCAAAAATTGCATAAATTCTAAAAAATTCTAAAAAATTCCAGAAAATAAGAAATGGCCACAATCAACTGGCCATGACCTATTTTGGTCTTTCGAACCCCAATATTTTCAAAATGACGATTTTGCCCTTTTGGCAAATCGTCTCCCAAAAATTCCAAGAAAATTCCAAAAACTCCAGAAAATAGGAAATGGCCACAATCAACTGGCCATGACCTATTTCAGGTCTTTCAAGCCCAATATTTCCAAAATGACGATTTTGCCCTTTTGGCCAATCGTCTTCCCAAAAATTCATAAAATTCCAAAAAAATTCCAAAAAATAGGAGACGGCCACAATCAACTGGCCATGACCTATTTTTGGTCTTCTGAAACCCGACCCTCTTCAAAAATGACGATTTTGCCCTTTAGGCAAATCGTCTCCAAAAAAATCAAGGAATTTCAGAAAATTTCAAAAAAATCCCAGAAGATAGGGAATGGCCACAATCAACTGGCCACGATCTATTTCTAGTCTTTTGAGTCCTGATCCTTTCAAAAAATGACGATTCTTCCCTTTTGACATATCGTTCCTCAAAAAACCCTGAAAATTCCAAAAACATCCAGAAAATAGGAAATGACCACAACCAACTGGTCAAGACCTATCTTTGGTCTTTCGAATCCTGATCTTTTCAAAATGACGATTTTGCCCTTTAGGAAAATCGTTTCTCGAGAAATCCCGAAAAATTCAAGAAAAATCTCCAAAATAGGAAATGGCCAAGATCAACTGGCCATGGCCTATTTTGTTCATTTCAACTCCCAAACCTCTCTAAAATTGACGATTTCGCCCTTCGAGCAAATCGTCCCCAAATCTTCCCAGTCTACCATTGGTCCTAAATCACACATTCCCTAAGCCCTTAAGGCTATACTAGGAGGCCATTGATTTGAATTGATATGCATTGACGTGGTTCATTTATGCACTTGATTGCGCTTTCCTTATATTGATTGTGATTTGATAGGACTAGTCTTCCAATCTGCATGAAACCCCTTGAATCAGACTTACCTCACCCAAAAATTGCGCCTGTATGAAATCTTAGTTAGGAAAATCACTCGCGTTAGGTACCGAAAGGGCGTTGGTAATGACACCAACGTAACCAAGTCCCCGAACCCTAAATCTCTGGTTCCGCAGAACTGATCGATCTCTCCCAATCGATTAGTGAGGTTTCCGGTCCACCTTCCAAGAAGGACCGGTAGCGACTCCAAATGCATGCACACATAGCACATGCCACTACGACCACACCAAGGTCGAATGCGATCAACTCTTATCGTCGAAAACCCGCGTAAAAATTTACTCCCGCCGCGACTTGGTATGGGCCTGGGAGGGCCCGCGTCGAGAAGGCCCGATCCACATTGCAGAGTGGGGGCCCGATTCGACAATCCATTAGCCCGTTGCCGTAAGCGAATTTCGGGTCGCGACAGGCCGTTGCCCCCGAACCCCCATTACAATCTATCGCACCCCTACGGAGATTTGGTTTTTCTCTCCACTTTTGGGTCACACAAAAAATATGTCGGGTCGGGTGATGAACCGGGCCAAGTACATAAAATTCAAGACATATTTAAGAGTCGGAAAGTCTAGAAACATGACACAACACGAAAGCTCCCGAAGAGTGTCGAGGCTCCCTAGTTTAGGACTCTTTTTTATTCCAATGTAATGAAAAACCTCATACTGCTACACTTGTAACAAATTATTCCTAAACTAATTTCTTGATCGCCAAAAATTTCAAACTGATACATTTGTGACAAATTTACACTAAACTAATTTTTTTGATCACACAAAATTCCAAACTTGTATACTTATAACAAATTTACCCTCCATTAATTCCGTAAAATTGAATTAATACCATGAAAAACTTGTTTAAATTGGTACAGCTATGACAAGCGAAAAGTAAAAAACCCCAAATTGAAAAATCTACCGACTGTCACAGGTCATCTAAATCTACATTTTGACGGTAAAATTTAATAAAAGTTAATTGAGGGTAAATTTATCACGTGTGTATCAGTTTGTGGTAAATTTGACACAAGTATTTCAGTTTGACCTTTTTGGCAGTCCAAAAATTAGTTTGGGATAAATTTGTCATAGGTATATCAATTTTGGATTTTTTTTGTGGTATCAAGCCTTGTCTAAATTGTTATTTTCCTTCTTTTGGTAATTGCATACTTTCATAGAAGCATTAAACTCTAGAGTAAGCAAGTGTAAGGTTTACACCCTGGATTTTATATCCTCCTCAAAACATTTTTCTTCATAAGTTGATGGTTTTCATAGGGGTAAGTGATTTTAGGGTCCATTCAGATTCTATCTGAAACCCGAAATTAACCTATCCTATCGAGACCGATTTTTCAATTTTCAAAATCTGAAATCTACTATGTATATTCTAAAATCCAGAACCTCCCTGTCGATTGGTGTCAGGATATATCCCGAAACTGACCAATATCTTTTAAGTAATAAAAAGTACAAATACGTAACATGAAAAGGTTTCGAGTTCTCGATTCTTGATTTCCGATCCGGTACGGTTCTTACCTAGGAGTCTAACCACACGATATATGTTTAACTTTTATTTGGAATTAGTAACCGTAGGAACCTGGAATCGGATCAATTCATAGTCGATTCAGTCCAAATCTTGATCTATGTTGAATTCATGCTCATCCCTAGATTTGATGACCAGTATGAATTCGTTCTTTACTAAAAACCAATACTTTCACGGTTGTCTTGAAGAAATTAAACCACACCAACAGGATTTGATTTCATATTATAATTTGTTGGAACAATTCGTAGCAATTTTTTTCTACAAGAAGTTTGGCTACTCAAGAGTCTTACTTAACCATGCTCTGTGATATATCCATCCCAATTATTACATGACATTTTGTATATTAATTTTTTTTATTTTCTATATTAATGCTATTTATCCAATATTTCTACAGAATAAAGTAAAATGGCTGATACAAACCACGGATTAATGAGTAGGAGCACTTACATTATAGTTTTTTTTGGTCGGAACTTACATTATAGTTATTGTGCCTAGATTTTATGTTAATTATTGAGGATAGGAAAAAATTGCCTGTGAAAGAACGACTGTATATTGTACTAGATTATCAACGGCAACATTTCCTACAAATTTGTCTATTTCTTCATTACATTCTAATTTATAGGAATTTATAGATGGTAATGTAATAAATGCTAAAAAATTATCATTTTCTATAAATGGAAAATATGGCACGACCCTCGTACCATTCCAGAAAAAATATATGCGGAACATTACAATAACATATAGCGACCTGTTAAATGTGCAAACAAATACGTTAGTATATATACACGTTAAGCTACGAATGATATAACAATTGAAACAGTATAGGATAAAAAGAAAGTCGAATAACAAATGAAACAGTAACTAAACAGAATGCAAAAATCGAAGACTATACGATCAGCGTACCTTTTTAATCCAAAATTTTAATAGCATCACTAATTCCAATCTTTCGCGAAAAATGAATGATTTAAAAAATATTTTTGTAAAATTGATCGCATGTATCGCTTACAAGATGAATGAACGAAGAATATTTTTATCTTTTACGAAAATATTTAAACTTAAATTATTGTCTAGAATGTTAACTATAGGGAAAATTATCCAAAAAGTCACAAACCTATTGCAAATATGTCAATTTAGTTTTGTCAATTGAGTCATAAGCCTTTTGCATTAGTGTCAATTCAGTCTATTTGGTCAGTTAACGCCGACATAGACAAATTTTGGTAGGATTTCAATTTTTTTTTAATTTTTTTAATTTTTTTTCTTTCTCTTTCTTTTTTTTTTTCTTGCCATTGGCCAATAAGGGTTGCCAGAGCTCGCGGCCACTGGGCAAAGCCATTGCAACCGCAGGAGACGGATTCTCGCCCGAGGTCGCTCCTCACGATGTTTTGGGTTCCGAGGCAAGGCTGCCTCACCTAGATCAATGGTATGGGTTCGCAACGCACAGCCACTAGTAACGCTACCTCACCTGGATTGATAGTTCGAGTTCGCGAGGCGGCCTTGTTCAATCTCCGAAGAGTTCCGATGGGAAGAAAAAAAAACAAAAAGAAAGTAAAATAAAAATAAAAGATAATAAAAATTCAAAAAATAAAATATTATTTAAAATTGTTCACGTAAGCATGACTGGTCAAATGGATTGAATTGACAAAAACAACAAAAGGTTTAGACTCAATTAGCAAAAAAAAAAAAAGTTTAGAACTTTTTTGGTAAGTTTTCAAAAACTATTTCATTGACTATTTATTGCAAGCTATACAAGCAATAATTTTTAGAGAATTTTTTTGAAATTATTTTTTCCATAATAAAGGGTGCCTAAGGATGCATTTGTTTCACTGAAATTTTAATTATATAATTAATGTTTTTCCATGGAAACAATTCTAAGGAAAAATGTTGGTTTTAATTTATTTGTGGTTTATCAGAAGGATTTCCCCTATGTCATAAGGGGAAGTTATTTTTCCTTAATCTAAGCTTGTTATTTTCACTCTATAAAAATGTTTTCCGTAGTTTGATTTGTTTTTCGTTATCCAAACACCAAAAAATCGATTATGGGCATAGTATTTTTCTTAAAAAATTATTGAAATGAGCATGCTATATTCCACCCCTTAAATGACTAACTACTCCCCCGTTTACACTAAAAGACACACATACGATCAATCATTCAATTGCAATTTAAAAAATCGAAAAATCTTTCCTTCATCAATGATTTCAATGAAAAGCAAAAAAAAAAAAAAAATCTCAAAATATGCCCATTGTGATACATTTACAATGAACGTTTTGTAACATAAAAAATCCCAAACTATACCCACTATGAGTCTATGACACATTTATCCTAAAATATTTCCTATGAAATAAAAACTCTCAAACTTGCACATGTGTAACGCATTTTATCTTGTCAATGCTCTGTAAGATTTTTTTTTTTTTTTTGCAAAAACAACGTCGTTTTAATTTTACTTAAATCACACGGGCGCCATGTCAAGACATTTTGCTTTCTGGTGTTTGTGTAGGTAGATTTTTAGCAGTTCTCGTTGACATAACTTTGATGGAGGAGGGTGAATGTGTCACACTTGTATAAGTTTTTTTTTTTTGTGTCACACAATTTTTTTTTGAATAAATATTTTACAATGGACATAAATTTGGATTTTTTGTGACATTTGCTCTTGATTTTATAAAAACTTACTTATTCTTTATTCCTCAAATCTCAAAAGCTCGCTTTCTTGGTGAAATTTTTTGTTTAACATAGCATGGAAGATGTTAGAGGAAAATCTAGAAATACACTAAAAGCATTATCTACAATGAGATATCTTGATATTTTTTTCGTAAATAGTTTATGGGCACTAATAATATTTGTCAATCCAAAATAGTCATATTTCACTGGAATTTTGAAAAATGTTTCATCTTTAATGTGATGTTTTAATTTATTAAGTTTCAGCCTTCTAAAATTTCACATTAGAGATGAAACTGTTTGTTTGGAAAATCAGAGGTTTTTTTTTTGTCTGTTTCGTTTTTTTTTTATCATTCTAGCATATGTATATGAATAAAAAAAGAATAAAATCGATAAGAACGGATTTGCGGGCGATATATGTAACGAAAGTGAAAACATCTTTACAAGTGAACGCGATAAAATGTTGTCTACGTTACATTTTTTTTTTTTAGACTCTACTTGAAAGTATTCTGTATTCATAAATTTTGCTCAACAACATAGAAAAAAATAAGTGTTTGGAAATCTTTCTATTCCACGAAACATTTTTTTTGTGAAAGTAACATTAAATAATAAATGAAACATAATGCTTTTGATATACATGGAAAACCTACAATAAACAGTAATTAGACATGTAAAATTCTTTATTATGGTAAGTAGATCCAGCATAGAAGTAAAAAAACTAAAAACAAAAAAGGGATTGTAAATAAATTTTGACTGCCACTTTAAATTGTAATCGAATGGTTGAGGCCCGACGTGACCATTCGGAATCGTGAACCCGAAATCGACCCGTTAATTGGCCCGAAACCGGCCCGTTGACCGGGTTCACGGTTTCGAATCGCAACCGGCCCGTTCCGGTTCCATGATTTTGGAAACCGGGAAAAAAATAATATATGGGGGCTGCTGAACTTGAAGGGCCGAGCCGCCGAGGGAGTTTTTTTTTCCAATTTAATACAAAAAAAATTATTTACAAAATTAGTTACTATTGAAAAGTTTTTACGATTTTGGGTCTCGCGCGCCGGGGTGAGTAGCACGCGAGCATTGCGTGCTGCATGAAGCAGCGCGCAACTATGTGCGCTGTCCAAGTCAGCGCGCAACTCTGCTTGTGCGCTGCAAAGCCTTGTGCATATGCACAAGGCTTTTATTTTTTTATTTTTTCATGTTTTCTTTTACTTTTTTTTATTATTCAACTTGTTTTTAATTATTTATTTTTTTCCTTCTTTTATTTTAAGTGACCGTGGCCACGGTCAAGATCGCCGGTCGCCGTCGTCGCCGGTCGCCGCCGTGGCCGGTTTTAATTTTTTTCTCGTCGCTTTGCTGCCACCCTCGCCTCGCTCACTCGCTCGATGACGTGCCTCGGCCCCACAGCCCTATCGCCTCACTCGTTTCATTCGCTTGCACTGAACCCACAATGATGGCGTCAGCGATCTTGACCGTGGAGCATTTTTTGAACAAAAATATTTTTTTTGTGTTTCTGTTCCCGGCTACGATTGTTGGGAAAAAACGCATTTGGTAAGTAAAAAAAATATTTTTTCCGTTGGCGATCGGCGGTGATGGCAGCCGGGGGCGACCGGCGGCGACGGCGGCCACCAGCGGCGACCGGCGGCAGCGGCGACCGGTGGCGGTAACCGGCGGGTGGTGGCCGCACCGGTGGCGATGGGTAGTGGTTCCAAAGTGTTCCGTGGAAAACTTTTGTGCCAGGGAACACTTTTGACAAAAAAAAATTTGCTTCTGTGTTTTGGAACACTTTTGGAACCACCACCCATCGCCGCCTGTTGCCGCCGTCGCCACTGGTCGCCTCCGGTCGCCGCCGCCGCCGCTGTCATCGTGGCCGCTGGTCGCCGTCGGTCGCCCGTCGCCGCCAGCCCGCCGGCGGCGGCCGCCACCGGTCGCCCCCCGCCGCCGGTCGCCCGCCGTCGCCGATCGCCTGCCTCCGCCGGCCGTCGCCGATCGCCAACGGAAAAAGTATTTTTTTACTTACCAAATGCGTTTTTTTCCTAAAAATCGTAGCTGGGAACAGAAACACAAAAAAATATTTTTGTTCAAAAAATGCTCCACGATCAAGATCGCTAACGCCATCGTTGTGAGTTCAGTGCAAGCGAATGAAACGAGCGAGGCGATAGGGCTACGGGGCCGAGACACATCATCGAGCGAGCAAGGCGATGTGGTAGCAGAGCGACGAGAAAAAAATTAAAATCGACCAAGGCGGCGACCGGCCACTACGGCGACGACGGCGATCGGCGATCTTGACCGTGGCCACGGTCACTTAAAATAAAACAAGGAAAAAATAATTAATTAAAAACAAGTTGAATAATAAAAAAAGTAAAAAAAAAAAAAAAAAAGCCTTGTGCATATGCACAAGGCTTTGCAGCGTGCAAGCAGAGTTGCGCGCTGCTATGAGCAGCGTGCGGGTCTCGCGTGCTACACCCCGGGCGCGCGAGACCCAAAATCGTAAATACTTTTCAAACGTAATTAATTTTGTAAATAATTTTTTTTTGTATTAAATTGGAAAAAAACCCCGCCGAGGCACCATTTTCGCTGAAGGCATTTAAGGGGCATTTAATTATAAACCGGGAAAAAAATCTCATCGTCTTTCCTCTCTCTCTTCTTTCTTCATCTTCACTTTCCTTTTTTCTCTCTGTTGCACGCACGACCAGCCAGCCACCCCCAATCTTCACCCGGCGCCGAGCTCCATCTTCATCCCCGCTGCTCACCGACGCCACCACCCAGCCGCGAGATCGAGACCCCACCGACTCGAGGTGTCTCCGCCTTCCTCCTCCTCTCTTCTTCATCTTCACTTTCCTTCATTATTTATTATTTTAAAAATAAAATTAAAAGTTTGGAATCGAAACCGGGAACCGGCCCCGAAACCGCCGGTTCCGCCATTTCGTGGAACCGGAACCCCACGTCTTGAGGGTGGATTCCAGTTTTACTTTTTTAAATTAAAATTTCCTTTTCTTTTTGCCTAGAGAAATTTGACGAAGAAACGACCGCTTTTGTCCGAGAGAGGGAGAAAGAGAAGGAAACGGCAAAGCTTGTATGCGGACACACTGCGTCGTCGCTCTCTGCACAAGGCAAAGCGAAGGCGAATTAGCAGCTGGGTTTTCTTGAGAGAGAGAGGGGACGGTGAAACGAGTGACAGATCAGCATGGGTTGGATCGGTGAGACCGTGGACTCTATTCGGAGTATTCAGATCCGTCAGCTCCTCACTCAGGCCGTCAGTCTTGGTTCGTCCCGCCAATTTTTTTTCCCTTTTCTTCCTTAATTTTTCGGCATTCTCTATTTTTGCTTCGTGCTGCTGAAAAATGGAGATGAAATTGGAGGATGGAGTTTCCAAAGTTTTGATTTTTGAACCGGAGTAGGCCTGATGGGAAGTGAATTCGATTTGGGTTTCTTTAAACCTTTCTGTTAGTCGATTCTTTTGGAGAAAAAGCGTGTTCGAGTAGATTGAAAACGGCGATAGGTTGATATCGATGGGGTTTCTGTTTTGATTACTTGGATGTTCTAATTCTTTATATGTTTTTATCCCTTTTATTCTTGAGAAGGAGATATTGCTCTCATAAGTTGTGTATGTTCTTTTTTGGTTTAGGCATGATTGTCACATCTGCACTGATCATATGGAAGGCTTTGATGTGCATCACTGGCAGTGAATCTCCCGTTGTTGTTGTTCTCTCTGGGAGCATGGAACCAGGGTTTAAGAGGGTATGTATATTATTCTATTGATGGTGAACATTCATTATGTGAGGATTACTTCAAAGATCTTTCATTTTAAGTTTTCCTAGCTGAGGCGTATAGAATTTGGTCCATTTCTACAATCTTGTTACAAGAATTCATCAAGCTCATGTAGTCGTTTGAAAAAACCTACAAAGCCCATAAGTCAGAATTGCAAATGTTTGTAGATCATTGGTAGTTGTTCTGTGGCTTCACTTCTCACGTCTTTCATTTGTATGCCAGTTTCCACAACATTCTTTAATTGGTTCCTCTTAACCTCTGCCACACTGTCTCAGATGTTTACATGACTTGCTTAGAGCTCTATGTTTTGGTGGTTGTCTTTGTATTGTTGCTTGACACTTCTTAGAGGTTACAATGCTTTAAATTAGGCACGTTAATAGAGAACAGTGTACATATTTTAGTGACCACTTTAGCTGTTACAACCATGGCCCAGGTTCCCCGTTTTGTTTTGGTTTTTCAGTGCAAGTTACCCATAACCGGTTGGATCTATCTCCTCAGCATCCTTTGTGAAAAATGCTAGAATTATTTGACTGATCCACTGCAGTGCTACAGTTCGACAGTATATTTATGGAACTGCCTCTCTTACTCCAATTTTTTGCCCCACTGGACAAACTTGTGTAAATATTTCGGGGAAAGAAGTGAAATTCACCGTAGAAATTGTCTGATTTCCTAATTTTTTAAGTGCTTGACCTCCTGACTAGCTCGTAAATGGCAAATACATTGTCTCAGTGCAATTTTTTTAGCTACAAAGCTCTGGTTTTCAGATGGTTTGTATTGCAAGCTTGGATAGCTTCGTGTTTTTCTTTTGTTGCCAACCTCTATGTCGTGAATCCAGATCTTTATATTCATTGGTTTGTTCTGTTTCTTGCCTTTGTCAGTTAATGACTCCTTTAATCCTTGTAGGGAGATATATTGTTCTTGCACATGAGTAAGGATCCTATCCGAGCTGGAGAAATTGTTGTTTTTAATATCGATGTAAGCTCCTTTTCCCTCTATGTTATGATACTGTAATTCTTATAACCTTGGAATTACCAGCATCCTACACTATGTCATTTTCTCCTGATAACTTGTGATTCTTGCTTTTTTATTGCTCATATTTCCACTGCATATTTTGGTTCATGCTCCTCTGATAATCTTTTCTCATATTCAGGGCCGTGAAATTCCGATTGTGCATCGTGTAATAAAGGTATCTGTCGAAGATCTCAACCTGCCTAGTTACATGATTTCTGGTTTTAAGCAACTTGAAAATTTGCCTAAATGGAAGAAAACCATGCCTAAATAATACTCCACATGCTGGTAATCTCCATTTTCTTAGTGGACATTTTGGCTCCCAGTTTGGGAGGTTTTCACTGTATCAGCCTAAATTTTTTTATATCTTGTAGCTTAGCCTTCTTTTCTTAATCATTTTCTTTGATTTCCATTCCAATTTCTCTTTGCATATTGGCTAGCTCGTAGTTTCCTTTTCCTACACGCACTCATTCAATGACCACCCGCTCCCAAAATAACATATTCAAACCCAATGTCTCTTTATGTTGAACATTGTCGATTAGTTTGCTTGAGTTTGGGTCCTGAAGAATGAGAAAAGAAAAGGCTAGGGGAAAAAGCATCCTTTCGACATCAGTCATGAGTAACATTCTCTGCTAGTCAAATGACCGATTGTCCCTGCAGGTACATGAACGCCAGGATACTGGGGAGGTTGATGTCCTCACAAAAGGTGCCAGTTACTAAATCAGACACCATTTGCCTAATGTTTCAGTGTGGTGTGGTGAGACTATAGCTGTATTTCTGTTCAAGTCCTAACACTTCATCTTATTTCGTTCCTATATTGACAGGTGACAACAATTATGGAGATGACAGGCTCTTATATGCTCACGGTCAGCTGTGGCTTCAGCGGCACCACATTATGGGAAGAGCTGTTGGGTAAAGCTTTTGTCTATGACCTCCTTAGAGTGTTGTACTAGAGTCTCTCGCTTTATAGGCCTTCTTTTTCTGTTTTATGCTCCTTATTCCTACATTCATGGCCCTGATTGTATTACAGGTTCTTACCATATGTTGGTTGGGTTACCATCATAATGACCGAGAAACCTGTAATCAAGGTACGTCTTTATAAATCTTTAGCGGGCTCTAGAAAAATGGTTTTTCGCTCTTAATGTATTTTTTCAAGGATACCCAAGCAGAATTACCTTCTGCTGGTTGGATTTACGTTTATATTGTCATGGGATTTGCATTATGAATGGCGTAATGGCTTCTGCTAGCTATTTTTGCAGAAAACTTTATGTTGCATCTTTTTTTTATTCTGGTCATCTTGTTCCTTTGCAGTATATACTTATCGGTGCGCTGGGCCTGCTTGTAATCACTTCAAAGGACTAATGGAGTCTCTGCTCTGGGATTAGTGACCTGAAGGACAATCAATGCCTCCGGCCGTCATACCATTTGGTTTCAGTTTTCCTTGTGTCTCGGTAGTTTGACAAAGAGAGCGGATATCTCAGTATTAAAACGGAAAGCGGATTTTGATTTTCCTGATTGACATTAGTCAGCCATTAGTCCATATTTAAGCAGATATTTTCCATATTGATGACGGATAACTCTCCTCAGCAGATACCTACTGATCCTATCTGGTGTCAACTAAAATTTTCATTTAAAATCAGAAAAAGTGGCTGCCCGAAACCATATACTGATGTCTAACATGCTCGCTGTCATTTTTGTTGGGACTGTTTCCATGGTCAAAGAGCCTCAACAGCTTCTTGTGCATGGCACAATTTAGGGGCTAGTTTTTTTAGAGCTATTTTATTGACAAATCCACTATAGAAATGGATTTCTTGCACAATTTGTAGCTGTAAGTGGCAAGTCACAATTGGGAAGGCTGTATGGAAGTGGCCAAACTATGGGTGGTTGAGGTGAGAATGAACTCAATTGAAACCTCCAATTGCCACAATCTTAACAGTCCTGGCCAGAGCGACAGTGGTATAAAATCAAGGCAAGATTTGAAGCCATTACAGCCATATGCAATCATCATTTTCAGGCAATTATAAATGATCTGGTTTTAGTTTTCGTTTGTTGAAGTTCAAAGTACATTTCTGAAATTCTAAACTTTCCACTCCACAACAACGTACAATTCAATATTCAAATCAGCAGGATCAAAACTTAAACCAAAAGGTTCAAAGAACAAATGGGAAGGAGGACTTGCTCTCGAGCGAACCTGGGTTAGTGGAATAGGACGATGCTCTTGATGCTACACTAACAAATGAAAGATAGAAAGAGAAAAAAGGAAAACTTTTTAAAACACAGACGTCGTGATCACAATTTGAACTCGCAAAAGCAATCCGGCAATGCAGATCCTTTTCCCATTACAAAATCATCTCTATGAGCCTCCCAAAGTGCTCGCGCCAACCTTTTCCCTCTGAAGCCCATGTAAGTAAGTTCTGAAAATGCTCTTCTGCTCAAGAAAAGAGTTTTGTACAAGCCCTTGAAGGCGCGCATGGCTGCAACCATCTTGTCCATGTTCCCAAAGTATGTAGCCATGTAGGCATCGCTGTTTATTGAAACATAGTAATCCAAAGCGGCTTTTGTGTTCCCATGCATGTTTCCGAAATCCTCACCACTGAGAAGCGCAGATTTGGTGACCACGCTAGTGTAGACAGATGTCAGCCCTTCAATTTCCATGACGCCATCACCAGCAGCAAGATAAATATGTGTATTGGTAGGGATCCGAAGAGCCTTGAGTATAAAGGCCGTCTCTTTTGGTGTAAGGGGGCATTTCCCCCGTCTTCTCCAAATTTTGGCCAGATCACCAGTCCACGGTTTTTTATCTCCCCGAGCTGCTTCGATGGCTTCCATAGAGGATGGTGAGAGACCTGTGTACTCACATTGGCTGTAAGCGACCATGTCAGGTTCAAAACGGAGGTGAAGTGCAAGAAAGGGCTTTGGTATGGCCAGGAGGAGCTCAGAAGCTTTCTTCTCCAAAGATTTGGTCAAGCGTAATGCACTGTAACAGCCTTGACAGAGAGCAGCCTTTGCATACTCTGGATATCTGCACTTTATATGATAAGCATCAGATGAGAACAGACAGAACATAATAAGGGGGAAAGCAAATTTGCATGGAAGTAGGGACAAAGATTCACATCTTTTGTTTTCTTAAAAACAGGATCATGAAGGCCTTCTAAACACCAGCAAAATGGAATCATCCCAAATGGAAAATAAGGAAAAAAAAAGGAGAGAAGGGTGTGGTGGACCAACTGAAATCTTTTTTTTTTAACCATAAGACACATAACCCAAGGATTCCAAGGAAATAATACCAGTCCATCAGTGTTAACTTTGGCCACAGTTGTTAATCAGTTCAAAGACCTCTTGGAACGAAAACGTCCATCATCCACTTAAGACTACAACCCTCACACATGGGAAACGCTAAAAAAGAGCCAACTGAGAAAGGTGCAGAACCATACCTATCCCGTCTTTGGCTCATTGCTGGTGTAAAAGATATATATCGATGTTCCAATAAAGATGGAAGGACACTTTCAAGGTAATCAAATTGGCCTTTGCGTTTGCTACAATCTACTGGAAAGGGTTCCTTCGATGCAAACTCTGGGGGCAACTCTTTAGCAACTCTCACAAAGCCAGTCATTTGTTGAATGAAGTAGTCAACGTCAAAGACATCTGCAAAACCGCTGAGATGAGGAATTGCATTAGATAAGGTTGCTGTATAGTGGACTTCATAATCTTCTTCCTCGAAATCTTATTTTACTTGTAAATTCTTACTATACTCTGTTGAATATCCAAAAGATAAAATGCAGAAAGGTGTGCATGTTCATTTGAGATAGCTTATCCGCATGCTGCTACACCCCCTCACCATTTTTTTTTCTTTTATTTTTTGGCCAACAAGCTAGAGAACAAATTGAACCTCTGTTTATGAAATGCCCCAAGTTCCCAAAAATAATCTTCATCTCTCCTGTTTTCTTATATTTTTCTTCTTTTCCATATTCCATAGCTTGTGTTCCACAAATGCATCTGTATTTTGCTCAAGCCACAATTCTACCAAAATTACAAGTTCCAAATGCCGTGGAGAAAAGCAGATATGGAGTAATACCTTGTTTCATTCCAGTAGGCAGCAACTTCAAATTTTGGCATAACAAGCGTGGCGTTCAACAGGCGAGCAATGCCAACACCATCACATAGCTGCAGACGTCGCATTTAGCAAAATTAGCAAGTGATACTTGAATCTTATCCACAAGGACATGAAGCTTGCAAACACGAGATTTACTAAGCTCTCACATCTCTTCTCATCTGATTGAGGCCACCGTAGCAATCGATGCGGATGTATCCATTACTCTTCTCTGGTAGAGCTGCAGCAATTCAACAAAAACCAATGCAATTGTCTGCAATGAAAGCCAATTCAAAATCTATCTCAGAATATCTATAATCAACCAGATATCCTAATCAAGCCTAAATGCATCCCTATCCCAGGAAGTGTCAGACCTGAGTTTCAACAAGCCCAACCACCAAACAAGAGCTCAGTTTCACATTCATCCTTTCAAGGACATATGGACCTTATGAGACACTCATGGTTTTATTAGTCCACCCGAGTAAACGAATAGCACTTTGACAGTTCAAGTTCTCCGCCATGCTAAAAAAACTTGTTTTTGGACCCTGTATCTATTCAACGCACTGCTACTTTATAATTTACAGCAACATGGTACACGCCGGAAGGTAAATAAACACAATAGTTGCGCATTCTGGCATCGATAAAGAAGAAAGCAACACTAACCGGTCAGATGTCCTTGAAGCCACCATTTGCAAGGTCTCCACTCCACCATCCTCCTCACTCTCCATATGTCGACATTCTCTCTGCGACATATATGATCATTCTCAAATTTTCGGAAACGACTTTGTAGTGCCAATTCCGACATACTGCCCACGCATTACAAGGGCTACGTAATCAAACCGTGTAAACGAATCCCTTATCTCGAGCTGAATTCGATAGCTCAAATCAAGACAATAACGAGACACTCCGACCAAAATCTCCCGCGAATGAACCGAGCTAAAGATACTACTCGCAGCAGAACGAGAGAGGAGTCAACAAATTACAAGAACTACATACCTGGAAAGGGACGAGAAGGAGGTCTGAGAGAAGATAGAACGAGGAGCGAGCACGGAAATGGCGAGGAGGACAGAGAGAGTGACCACGAACACGCTGAACAGCGGCTTCACCGATATTGCCGGGATTTGAATCATACCGACGATCGGAGACGTGAGGCCTCGTGCGGCTCCTTCTCCAGATGCGATCCAAGGTCGGCGGGCCGCCGAAGAATGATCTATTAATCACCGTGCAGGTAGATCGTAGATCGCAGATCGCAGAACCGAACGAAGAAGATGAAGGTAGCCGTGAATCCGGGGGCAGACGCTCGAAACTCTGGTACCGCACAAGGTTGGGCTCAGGCCCATACAGCTTCCTCGAAGCCCGGCCCGATTGGCCCAAATGAATGGGAACGACACCCACCCTCTTTTCATCCTTTGTTTCTCCAATATTTGCACAAACATCTTTTTCATCATATTGTATTATGTACATGGATTAAACATATTGCTGTACTCAAATTTATTGACGGTGTCATTGTAGAAGCACGATTTTACCAGTATTAGATGCATGGAACATAGAAGATCGTCATTATTGATCCGGCCTGGTAAAAAAATACCGATTAGTGAGTAAAGGGTGGGGTTTTTTTTTTTCCAATTTAATTAAAGAAAATATTTGCCAAATTACGTAAAAAAAATATTTACGGATTTAGGTCTCGCGCAGCAGTTAAAGTGCTGCGCAAGACCTGTTCTGCACTCAGAGTGTCGAGCAAAGGCGTCTATTTTTTAAATTTTTTTATTGTTTTCGTTTAATCTTTTTTTAATTTCTTTTTTTGTTTTCTTTTAATCATTTTTTATTATTCAAATTTGTTTTCTAGAATGGACAAAACATTAATAAAATGCATACATAATATAATACCATGTTCTGTAATATTCATGTGAATTAACAATAGGTGAAACACTTCTATATCAAGAATTTATCTGCAAATGATGTTCTAGAAACTCAAAAAAATAAAAAAGTAGAGATCATCACAGGATGAATTATGTCGACGCCGCTCCGCCTCTCATCTCTAGCCTGCATTCGACGCCACCTTGTCGCTCCGTAGCCCCATCGCCTCGCTCGCTTGCTTGCATCATCATGGTGCACGGCTTGAGTTATTTGCCAACGCTGATGAAGGGCGTTATGTAGACTTATTTGTCAGCACAACCGCCGATGGCACTGCGACCAAGCACTGGGCAAACGAGAAGATCGGCTCATGTATAACAAATTGAATAATAAAAAAATTAATTAAAAGAAAATAAGAAAAAGAAATTAAAAAATGATTAAAAGAAAAGAAAAAAATTAAAAAAAAATAGAAAAACGTTGCTCAATCTACACAATCCACCGAGCTCTGGGTTTTTTTCCCCGATTTGGGTAAAAAAAATTTACGAAAATAGGTCAAAACCACCCCCCAAATCACTTTTTTTTTGTTTTCTTTAAAAAAAAAATAAAAAAATAGAAATGCCTTTCCTCGACACGCAAAGTGCCGAACAATTTTGACCAAAAATAAATAAATAAATAAAGTGCCCAACAAGGCTTGTCCAGCACTTTGAGCACTGAGCAGGCCTTGCACAGCACTTTGACTGCCGTGCAAGATCCAAATCCATAAATATTTTTTTTTACCTAATTTAGTAATTTTTTTAATTAAGTTGGGAAAAAAAAAAACCCCTAAACGGTGCTCGTTAAATTCAGTATAAATTTGCCAAAATTTGGTAAAAATAAAGTACGGCCTTGTTGGCGCCCGTCTTACAGAAATGTGTGGAAGAAGACCGCATCATTTTTCCTCTGAATGACGAAATAAGAAATAACAAGAGAAAAGAGCGAAGCAATGCATGCCAGAGTGGAAAACAAAGCAACAACCAGCATCACATAGCCATAAGAATCTAAAATAACTATATCAATTGAATAGACCCTAACCATGAAGTCACACTTTGCATGGCGTATGCTTGTTACAAAAGGCAGCTTTAAAAATCGCAGCTAAACACATGATGTTCTTTTAATTGACTAACAACCAGAGGATTCTGAGTCCAAGATATCCGCAGAACTAAGCGACCCCGATCGGCAACACGCATATTCAACATAAACAACAGACATGTGACGAGCCACATGACACCTCCTCAGCTCTGCTCCTCCGCCTCCGCAGCTTCCCTCTCTTCTGCAGCAGCCGCCATCAATTCATCAAAGTTCTCCGTCTTCCCAAGTACTATCTCGATCTGAAACAAGAATTTCACGGAGAGCAGTTCAGATAAGTGGAGAAAGGAACCTGGTAGAGAAACTTCTGTACTGAAATCGGCGCCCATTCATCAGCAGACAAGAGAATCGATCAATCACAATGTGATATCGAACGTTAAATCACAGAGAAAAGCCAGCAAACAGGAACAAATTTTCCTACTCAAGTCTAAACAAATCGTGTGTAAAGGCAGTGAAAGATTTGTTAATAGCTTCAGCTACAGCGTACAGCTTACTGTAATGGACTTTCTCTCGACTATGACAATCAACCTTTTCATCCCTAAAACCAAAACTTGCCATCCTTACATTAACACGTCCAGCCAAGATCAACCACATATCAAGGTTGACTTTATTCGACAGGCTAGTCCATGTTTCCTTTTTCTTTTTTACTCTAAAGATTGTGGAGGGAAATTATCTATTTCTCATATGCCCTAGCTGCTTTGTTCTAATAAACTTGTCTTATGTGTACCTTGGCCTTCTGCACCGGTCTTCCTCTGGAATCATCCTTGATGTCAACAGTAGATGTCATGATCTCTGCCATCATATTATGAACAACCGTTACTGACAGTCCTGCATGTTCTTAATCAGATAGATATAAAAAGACGACTCACTCTTCTCAACAGCCAAGCCATTGTTCTTCAGAATTTCCGCCACGGTCACCACTGTCGCAATAGCTGCAGTGGCAAGAAGGATTTCCATGAATGATATGGAGAATGAAGATAGCACAAACTGCAATAAAGAACAGTACCCATGCAAACAATGAAATTCAGTTTCTTCTTTCCCATTCCATGGAAATCATTTTCAAGGAAAATGGTTTATGGAAAGTGATTTTCTTCTTGCCATAAAGGGAAGTCATTTTCCCCAATCTAAGCTTGTTGTTTTCGGTTCATGGAAAAACATAGGTTGATTGGTTTTCGGTCATCCAAACACCGGAAAGTCGGAAAATAATTTCTCAGAAACAGTTCTCTTTCAAACAAACAAATCCCTAGATTTCAAAAGAAAAAGAATTGAGATTAAATTATTAAGCATCTCAGCATTCACAACTAAAAGTTAGTCCTTCAACCATTTTACATTCTACATAAGCCCTCAAGTGACATTCTTGTGTTATTAAACTGCAGGATCACAGCGAGTTCTGATAAACTCAGGTATACTCAAAAGACAATGTCCCAACTTACGACATATGCTGACACGCAAACACCCAATTGAGTTAACTGCATGAAAATCAACTGTTCTTCTCTTTCTTTCTCAAGTGTAATAGATAGAAGGACTACGAGTACTTTACTGAAAAAGCTATTACAATGAAGTACAGTCATGTGAATTTTTACAAAGCAACATATGGCTATGCCAGGGACACCATGAAGACAAATCATGAAACCAAACAAGTAATTTACAAAATGAAAGATGATTTTTCCCAAATGACTCAGAATAGCCTAAAGACATGGCACCATAGCTATTTCTGGACTAACTAGATCTGGAAGTGTAGATTAAAGCAAAGGCACAACCAGGATAAGTCCTGAAGAAAGGTCTGGAAAGGAACTGTGCAATCGAAAACCTGAGGGAGGCAAACGAGTTAAGATGTATGCTTCAAATATCTCATCATACTCTAGCCCGTGCACATAAGCTCAAATGGAGGGAGAAGTAGTGTAAACGAAGACTTATAGAAAATTCCGCAAACAGAAACAACAAAACTGAAAAGCTAAGAAGGGTTGACATTTCAGTCCCAAAATACCACACAAAAGCAGCACAGTATGCGTGCACACACTAATCAGGCTGACAAATATCGCAATGAATGAATATCAGACATTCAATAAATGAAGAGAAGCACATATTTCTTGCAAGACACCCAGATTCAGTCAGGCTGATATTTGGCAACTGTTTCATCTATACAAACGTCACGTTGAAAAAAAAACACTATTAAGCTCGTACAAGCTAGCTATCGGTCAAAATACAGTACCCATTCCCAAAGCTGAGAGCTCGACCTCATTGTGTTGCTGCATATACCTCTGCAAACCACCAGAAGCAACATGTCAAACCTCAAAGGCTAGAACTAAACAGCAATCAAACAACCCCTTATCGACACCAACTAGGAAAAATATCCAACCGCGATCAAACGGTGGCCTCCGAGCTCGTGCGGTTCATTCCAGTCCAAGATACGAGAGGAAAAAGAAAGGGGGTTACCTTGGCGAGATTGACGTAGAAGAAGAGAGGCTTCTTGGTGTTGGAGACCTGAATGCGGTTCTTCTTGTGCGCGTCGGTGATGGCGATGTTGTTGATTCCCTCGGTAACCTCCTCCATCGGACCTCAGATTTTCTTGGGCACGAAAACCTTTTGGCAAAAACCCTAACCCCTGAATTGCAACTCCCCACCCTCTTTTGTCTCTCTCCTTCCTTGAGAAGTATCCTTTCCCTTAAAGGCGCGGATCTTTGAGCTAGGTTTTCTGTGTAAGGCTCCAGGCCCAGGCCCATTGGCCTCAAAACACAGAGCATAGCAAGGAAATGGGCCCAGCCCATTTGTTGGTGTGACGGAGGTAGGGAAAGCCTTTCCCGGAAAGGAATCGATTTGTCAAGGAGGGAGGGACATACATGAGTATAGTATCATCGTCGGGTCCTCTACGACCCATCATTTAGATAGATGGAGGTAAGGTAATGAGCTCCGATATTAAGGAACTCTATTATCATTTACTTTTTTTTTTTTTGTAATCGAGGTTTCCCACGTGCAATGGACCATTCCTTAGGGTGGTGGAGGTATGACGCCAATGGCACCGGTTAATTTCCCCAAGACACGGCCAGGAAGATTCGAACATGTGTCCTCATCAGTTTAACTGTTTAAGACCCAGAGATCTCACCAACTCAGTTAACGCCTCGTTGGCTATTATTTTTTACTTTGTACTAGCCAACGCCTCATTGGCTAGTAGTATCTTTTACTATGTACTGGCTCTAATTGGAAAAAAAAAAAGTGCAGCTGGTTTGGTCAAGCCAATTCTTAAGATAAACTCATCTTACGAGAATTTGACATGCATAAAAGTGTAAATCAGTTTCGCAATTAAATAATTAAATATTTTAATTTATAATTGATCCTTGGATACAAATCACGAGAATGTATATTCTTCTTCCTTCTTCGAATCTTTCGTTGGGAGGCAAAGGATTAAATCCTTTTAAGAAAAAAAAATTTGTTCAGAATACGAATCAAATCGAGGGATCTCTTAACTATAAAAAGGATTAATAAAACGAATCACACTTTTACCACTAAACTATACCCGCTACAATGGAATTATTGTATATAAATAAAACTTTTGTCGAACAAAACAAAGGTAATCGGATGTAATCAAGATAGGATCCAAAAATAAAAGTTTCTGCCACGAGGAGTAATCCTCAAATTATGTCTATTTTTTTCTAGATTTGAAAAAGTGCGGATTTTAATGAATGGAAATCTTATTATATTTTTGGGAATCTGTTATGATATCTTTTCACATTAAATCCACAAATGCATGATTGCTTGTTGAATCTTGTGAATTGCGTGAAAGTATGATACTTAAAATTCAAGAATCAAAGAGTTTTATAAAACATTATTGATGGAAAAAACAAAGTGTGAAGAACGCTTTCTTATCTTCTTTAAAATAAAATAGAGAGAGAGAGAGAGAGAGAGAGAGAGAGAGAGAGAGAGAGTATACAATGAGTATTCTCAATATTATGCCTGGAAGAGAATCTTGCCCCGTGCTTCACCTGGCGTAACTTTCTCATCAAGGCACGTACGGGACACTAGAACTTTCGGGCGAGTCTGGCCCGAGCATGGGCTGAGAGTCGATGGTGGATCGGGGAGGTTTTTCTTTGTTATTAGGGTTAATGCCATGAAAAACTCCAAACTGGTACATTTATGACAAATTTACCATAAATTAATTTTTTGACCACGAAAAACCTCAAACTGGTACAGTTGTGACAAATTTACTTCAAACTATTTTTTTGACCACCAAAAATCATAAACTGATACACTTGTGACAGATTTATCCTAAATTATTTTTTTTACCACGAAAAATCCTAAACTGGTATACTCGTGACAAATTTACCATCCATTAAATTGTGTTAATACCACGAAAAATTTCAAATTGATATGCATATGACAAACAGAAAGTAAAAATCCCAAACTGATACATCCGTCTCTTGCCACATGTCATAAAATTATCACTTTAACGGTTAAATTTAACGAAAACTAACGGATGGTAAATTTATTACAAATATATCAGTTTGGGGTAAAATTGTCACGAGTGTACCAGTTTGGGGGTTTTTTGTGGTTAAAAAATTAGTTTATGGCAAATTTGTCACATGTGTATTAGTTTGGGGTTTTCTGTGGTATTAACCCTTGTTATTATTCATTTCTGTGTGCTTGTGATTAACTAGAATGTATATGAATGTATCTATTTCTCGATAATTAGAAAAAAAAAGAAAAAAAAAGAAAAAAAAGAAAAGAAAAGCGCAGGCCGTCACAAGAACCAAACAACAATGATGTCCACCAATTCTATTCAACCCAAGAAGAAAAAACCGCGAACGAGGTCGGGTTCTATCAGTCTTCATGCGGAGCGTTTGTTTTTCCAAGGAACATGGCAAATCTTCATCTTCATCTTCATCTTCATCTTCTTTCAACCTATGCGTCTCGAAGATTCAAAATGGAAAGCGATGGCTTCCAACCGAGTTCCGTGCATCTCCTCCTCTAGCTTTAAAATTCAGACCTCTAGTGATTTACGTGAGCGAACTGTCAAATCTTGCGGGCGAAAATCAAAACAGCTGTTTTGCATCAACGAGGGAAATGTGTTTTTTTTTTTTTGGTTGTTGTTGTCTTTTTGTGTTCCTCTTTCCCAGTCCGCTTCGTGTTCGATGAAATAAATTTTCGATCAAATGCTTTATTAGAATAGCAGTCTTTGAATGACTATGAGAATATCAGTTACAAATTTTTAAAAATATGACCTCACAATGATTATTAATTATTTATTTTTATGGCCCAAAAATAGATTGTTAGGGTGAAAATCACTTAAAAATGGTTATATGACCAAATCTCTTTTGGTTATGGCAAGAGAGATGGTAAAAACCATTTCGTCTTCCTAGGTTTGCTTAATTTGAATGTCCGAGGTTAGAAAATTTCACAAGTTTTCTAGTGGATTTTTGCCTCAAAGTACCCTCCTTCCAATCAATCCAAATCCCAAATATAGTTCGAATTGATTCAGGAAATTGCAATCTGATCTTCTTGCTCCATGGCCCGTGCCACTTCTCAATATCGCTATATTCTTTCGTGTGCATGTACTATTGCAAAGTCTCGAGAATCGCAAATCGGCAATGCAGAGCTCTGACAATATTTTGAAACGTGCAAGCACTTTTCCTCGGGAATAAATTCTCTCCTTCACACGATTCTGAAATGCGTGTCGCGATTATCTCTCAAGATTCAACGGACTTGTAAATAACACGCACTTAACTATTTAAAGCAGTCGATAGGAGCGGTATCAGTTACTCTTTTCTTGACACTACATGAGTCAACCTACTTTGATCGCAAGGACCCTTTTTCATGTGCATACTCTCTCTCTCTCTCTCTCTCTCTCTCTCTCTCTCTCTCTCTCTCTCTCTCTCTCTCTCTCTCTCAAATACTCATTTCATTAACTAGGGCTCCGTTTGTTTCACGGAAAATATTTTTCCGAAAAATATTTTCCATAATTTCTAGCGTTTGGAGGGCAGAAAATACAAAGTCAAAGAAAATATTTTTTGATCAACGGAAAATTTACTCTTAAAAGTAAGGAAAATGATCTCCTCTTTTAAAAAGCGGAGATCATTTTCCTCCTCCTCGTGCGGTGCTTCTCTCTCTCCTCTCAACGCCTACACTCTCACTTCTCAGTCTCAGTGCCTCTCTTCTCTCTCGCTCGCTCTGTTCACAAATCAGCGAAACCCTAATCTGTGAATCTCTCTCGCCTTGCCGCCTCCCGCTTTCCTCCACCGCTACCCCCCGATCGTCGAAGCTTCTCCGGTAGCCTCCCTATCTCGATCGATCGGCCGATCCCTCTTCTCTTCGTCCATCGAAGCAACCATCGGCATCAGGTTTGTCTCTCGTCCCCTTTGTTTGATCCGCCTCTGCGATGATTTTCCAGTTTCGCGGTGTGTTAGGTTTGAGTTTGCGGGTCTGTTGTCTGCGACTCTGGCTTGCACTGTCGTTGATCTGCGTGTTTCTTGAGCTTCCCCTGGCTATTGATTGCTTCTTTGGTGGCTTCGGCTTTTAGGTTGGTGGATGTGCTTAGATTTATTGGGGGTTCCGATGGTTTTTCCCCCCCTTTTTGTTTCGGGTCTATTTAAGAATGAATTTTAGTTTCATCTTGAAGAAACCTATAGAAAGTTTGGCCGGGTGGTGTGTTCTTCCTTGGGAGCTTGCCTAATTCCAACTATTATGATTTTCCATGATATCTTCATAGAACTCGTGTTCCTACGTTTCTTGATTTAGATTATTTCTTGTTCAAGAGTTTCCTGAGCTTCTCGCAGATGGGAACCGTTTATGCTGTGATTTACTGAGCATAGTGTGAGCAGTTTGCTGAATCGACTCAACTGGACTGTGTCTTTTCAAACATTTATTCAAACTAAGGTTTCGAAGAAGCCTTAGACTAACTATCTTGCTTAGCCATTAAGAAGATAATTTTGTACCTCTTCCCGTTTCTTCTGGGTCTGTTACTTTGTAGTCAGTAACTTAAGAATCGAGTTCAATATATGCTTACTTTTTGCTGGTTTAAAGTGTATGGACATTCAAAGTTAAAGGACACAAAATCACTAAAAATGAGTTCTAATAGTAAGATATTGCATCAACAGAAAATTCAAAAAGTAATTTGGTGAACATTCAGTTTGGCTAATACTCCATGAAATATGAGTAGGCTACTGGTATTCACCTTCATGTTGATTCATCCAGCTAGCTTTGCTGTCAAGCTAAGCAAAAATTGAAAGTTCCCTTGCGTGCGGGGATTCTCAATTGTATTATAACAGTAACAAGTGTTTTCCTGCTGAGTGGGTCCGCTACATCTCTATTTAGATGGATTGTCTTCAATAAAAAGCCACACTGAGGATCTTCCCTTAAGTTCTTTGGGCTTGTGTATTTTAAATTTTCCTTTACCTAACCCATATCCTTGTCATAAAGTTGCGTCCTCTCAGGAGCATCTGAAGATCGTGTTTTCATTATATCCAAAACCACCTAACAAATGTCCTTAGCTAGTGTGAAGGCAACTTTTTATTGGTTATCCTCATTTCTAGTTCTATTTCTTTTTCCCGATGGTAGAGCTGATTTTCTGCCTTTTTTGTTTATGTTGGAGTGGCATTAGTCAGCTGCAATTTCTGTACTTTATGAATGCTTCTTTTCTTTATGAATGTTGGAGTGGCATTGTAGGAGTGCTTCTTTTCTTTATGAATGTTGTTAGACTTGTTCTTAATGTGCCGCTCTAGAAAAGTTTGTGAAACAATTTTCTCAGTTTCAAGTATAGTTGTGACTTGTTCTTATGTTGTTCAGTCCTGTTCATTATATATTTCTCATTCAACTGTTTAATTTCTTGCTTGATTATAGTGATGGCTGAGAAGGGCAAGCAATTTAGGTGGTCTAAGCCTATGGAACGTGTTCTACTTGAAATTCTTGCCGATGAATCTACCAAAGGTAACAAGCCTTCAAGTACATTCAAATCCTCTTCAATTACTCGAGTTATCGATACAATAAAAGAGAGGTTTGGCTTCATTGTGAGCCCGACCATGTTGAGAATCATTTGAAGACAATTAAAAATAATTGGAAGACAATTCAAGCTGTACGTGGCAAGAGTGGATTCAATTGGGATGACAAATTGAAGATAATCATTGTTGGAAAAAATGAATTCGATCAATATGTGATGGTAAGTTTTTTCATCACTTGTCATGGCTATGGCCATTATGGTAACTAGAGACTTGTCCTTTTTTATTTTGTTTGACTTTCATTTGTAATTTGCATTGATAGGCCCATCCTTCTCATGAAAAGTACTTGAACAAGATGATTGATATGTATGATAAGATGGCTCTCGTCGTTGGAAAAGATATGGCCACTGGATCCTTTGCTAAGCAACTTGGAGATATTGATTTGTTAGATTGTACAAAGGTTGACTCTTCACATGTTGATTTAGACGATAACTTCGATGAGTTGATGAAGGGGTCAAAAACATCGTCATCTACTATGCCTTCAGAAAAGAGGTCTCACAAGAGGCGTAAATGTTCAGATAATGATGAGAAATATGCTACACTTTCGACACAACTTGGAGAGATGGCATCGGCACTTAAGGCATTGGGTCAAAGTAGTGCTGAACACTATAGACTCTCCAACGATGTGATGAAAGAAGAATTCTCTAAACTCTACATGCTTTAAGGAGGTTCGTTCGAAACATGTCTCCAAAAATCATGCCTAAACTTAACAGCTTCTTCACAAGCTCTGATCGAAATTAAATTCTCATGAGGAACCTGAATTCTTCTATTCGATGGAGTAGTATTAAATAGTTCACATGCTTTTGATGAAATGAGATCTTCTTAATCCTTGATGTTGTCCATACTTTTCTTGCTATGCTTATTCTCGATCGCGCTGGCCGACGACAGGCCAAGGCTCGAGCTCATTTACAACCGATCGTCGGCAGTTGCCATGATCGGCGACTAGCTAAAATCAAAAGAAAAATAATAAAAATAAAAAAGAAACGAGAAAAAGGAAAAAGATAAATAAGAATTTGAAATATTAAGAAAAATTAAAAAAATGAAATAAAGAAAAAAATTAGAGTTCATGAGAAAAAATCAAATTCAATTTTCCACACCAAACGACGGAAAACATATTCTAGGTCATTTTCAAATTTCAGCCAAACATCGGAAAATAATGTCATTTTCCAGAAAAATGACTTCTTGGAAAATATTTTCTGAAAATATCATATTTTTCGCGAAACAAACGGAGCCTAGGATAAAGTTTGTGACAAGCTCAAACAAAGCAAATCTAAGCTAATCATGCATCCGCTATATTAAGAACCTCTTTTGATTTTGTCTGTAGGGTAGATTTGAGTTTGATGCCTTAAGACTTAATAGCTTAACTAATCATGCAACATTTAAGGAGGACAATTCGTCGATGACAGATAAGCAAGGCATTACTTAAATCTATCTGCCCAACGAAAATATTAAAGCAAGCAACTACTAAACATGCAACCTTTCTGTCTTAATCACTCATGCTTCGTTTAATCTTATTTAGTATCGGTGCGATGTCGGGACCGAGAAAAAGCAATTGCGTGATGCACTTCCCCTCGACCAAAGTCTCCATCGGCCGCTCTTGCTCTGCTTGTCAGCATCAAGCAAGTTAGCTCGGTTGCTTGCTTTGCATAATCCTATGCGAGACGTCAAAATTTAACAATCAAGAGCACACGTTGCGCCCAATTTTTGGCTCCCTAGTGCAATTATGTGACGCCGCTCGAGTATTTCTTTATTTTCAGTAATCCTCTCGACCCCTTAAAATATGTCAAAGTCCTATCGGTCTCGAGGATTACTTATCACTGGAGGTGGTAAAATGGGTCTAGAACTAACCCATATGGGTTTAGAACCCACATCTAACTCATGTTAACGAGTTGCCTTCAATTTTAAAAAGCAATTTAGGTGGGTCATAAATGGATCACTTAGAAACTTAATAAATCCTAATTGAATTTTAAATGGGCTAGCTAATGTAACTATTTTAAATGAGTCATAAACAGATTTGCTGAACATTTTAAATTTTTTGAATTGTTATTATTTTCTTTATTATATATTATTTTCTTCTTTTTTCCTTTTTCATCTTACTCTGATGGCAATTGACGGCCTCCGATGTGCACGGGTTCTTTTCGAGAATCGTGCTCGCCAAGGCCGATGAGCTCATGCTCGCTTGGATCTTGCCAAGAATCAAGCTCATGCTAGCCTGGTTCTTGCTGAGAATCAAGCTCGCTTGTTTCTTGTCGAGAATCGAGCTCGCCTGGATCTTGCTGAGAATCATGCTCACTCGGATCAGCATTAGGGGAGCTCGAGGTCACTGTGATCAGCCGCATTAGTGGTTGATTGCCGAGGCACGACGGCGGTGGAGGGAGGAGGTTGAAGGAATAGAAAAGGGAAAAAATGCGAAAAATAGAAAAAAGAAGAAAAAGAAATAAAAGAAAAGAAAAATAGAAACAAAATAAAAAAATGGGGTAAAAAATAATCATAACTTTTTTAAAAGAAATAAAATTAAAAAAAATCAGATTCTTTTAAATTACAAAAATAATTCACAATTAGCAATATATATATTTTTTTTCAAAAATTTATAAGAAATAAATAACCTTATATTGGATTAAACATAGAAATATTTTAGTTATATGAATTTAGTCGTGTATGTATCAAGAAATTTATACTGTGCATAAATTGATTATAAACGGATTAATGGGTCAATTTGGATCGAACCATTTTTGACCTGACCCAAACCCATTTCGACCAACCCGTTTGTCACTCCAATAATCAATCTAAAAATGTTAATCGTGCGTACCTCAACAGTTGGGTCCACCAGAGATCGGCCGCTCAAACTGTCCATTTAAAGTTAAACCTTCGTCCAGCTCGTTATCAATTGGTAGTACTAGTAATCAGTAATCACCGGGCCCGCTTAGAGCACAGGGATTTGATAATCTTAATTAACGGCAGTCCATCACCAACTCTCAACTCGAGCTACATGTTTTTTTAAGTCGGTGACAACTGACTAGTGCTGGGAACAACACCTTCCGACCAGGCAAAAGTCCAAAGCAGAAGTTGACGAGGATTCGATTGGCCATCCGATTGGACACGAAGGATTAACAACGGAAGGATAGTGATTAGACAATTGCTCATGCTGAGTCAGCGTAACATGCGTGGGGTAATGAGGGGACGATTTCCTAATACCAAGAGGGACAAAATTGATTAAGGGTTAGTTGCCATTCCGTATAAGGCTAGAAGTCCGACGCTCGGTCTTGTACGCCAGGATCTCATACTGTTCATGTATAGAAAGGCGAGATAGATGCACGACGCATCGAGGATTAGGGGCTAAACTAATGAGATTAGGCTTAGCTTAACAAAAAAAAAAGGTGAGGAAATAAGTTACAGAGAGATAAAGATACAAATAGTTCATGAACTTTGATCCTACATGAAATATGGTCTCTGAAATTTGGCCAATATGTAATACTGTCCCTCAATTTTCGATTTGCTAAATGTGGTCCCTAAATTTTCGTTACATTTAGATGTAGTCCCTCAACTATTTAAAAATATTAAATGTATTCTTTTCATTAATTTAAGATTAAGGACGACAGAATTTTTCATATAGACTAAACTGAACATTTTGTACAAAAAGTCTAGAGATCATACCGGAAAAATTTAAAAGCTCAAGAACGATATTATATGTAAGGCGAAAATTAAGGGATCATATGTGTCATTTTTTCATCACAAATGTGTCTAAGTAGTAGGCGAGACACATCAACAAGAAATAGAAGGTGTAGTTTAAGACAATGAGGACTTCCTCTCGCCTTGCATTTGCATTAGAGGTGAGCAAAATGGATCGCCCGGACCGACGGGTTTGGTGTAGTTCTTGAAGTCACCGATCCGATTTTTGGTTCCTCAAGGCAGAACCGTTGTTTGGGCGATACGATTCTTGATTCTGGGGAGAACCGGGTGATGGACTGCTCACCCATGTCAATTAATTTTCAATTTTCAATTTTTATTTTTAAGAACAAAGGGCTTGTGATCTGGACTCCCTTGAGAAGATAACGAGTGATTTTGTTCGTTGGGTCAAGCTGGTTTTTCTTAGATCTCTGAATCAATCCTTTGTCTTGGCTTGAAGCTGCTAGAAGCTCCTAGAAAGAGGGACAATGCAGCTTTTACGGTGTGAATGATAACCATTGTGTTTTTAGAATCAATTTTTGGCTAGTTTTTATTTGTGATTTTTGAACAAGCATCTAAGCAAATAAACGTGTTTGATAACGACATAAAATTTCTTTTCCTAGAATGAAATTTCATTCGATAATATCATTAAAATTACAGGGTTGTGGCTAGCGATCAACGACCTGGGTAGGCGGACCGTCAGTCGGCCGTCGGGGATCAACGATTGGTGGCTGGGGAACATCGGCCCAACAATCGAAATGGGAGAGAGACGACAGCCGGCGGACTGACGAACGAACTGGTTATCGGGACGCAAGAGAGAGGAATTGAACGACGAGACGAATTCTTATTTCTCAATTCTATTCTGGAAACAGAGAAGCTGAGTATTGTGAGTTCTCATTTTTGTTCTAAACTTATTTCTGGAACAAACTTTGGTCCCACAAATAAAAAAATGAAATTGCATTACCAAATAAATTTCTGTTCCAAATCTGTTCTAGAAACAGGCTTGAAACATAAATAGAAAAACAAAATGATTATCATTCACTCATTTAATATGCTTTGATGGAGGTGACTTCTAATGGGAAAGTGGAGAAGACGACCCTGAAGGAGGTTGCAGAATCAAGGGACGAGAGAAAGAAGGAAGGTTTCGAGGAAGATGGTGAGTACAACTATAAAGTTGAGGTCTAGCCAATGAGAGGACCGTCCATCGCCGATGAACCGCCCACCCGGACCAATAGTCCGTTTTGATCCCCGATTCCGAAAATGAAGAATAATGACCATCGGTCCGATTCTCGATTTTTGAAGAAATCGGACCAATTCGGCCATGCTCACTCCTAATGCGCATGATCGGCAAAGTGACCAGCACGATTGGTCTTGTATTGTACTTGTCTGTGAAGAACTTGAACGTATCCCGACCGTACACGTGTTCGTTCCCCCCCCTCAAAAAAGAAAGAGAGAGCGCGGGCCCTCCTATTTTCCCTTATTTTACGGTAGAACCAAGTCGAAAGCCCTAGAGAGCTCTTAATTTCTAATGTCACAACAAATATATTTTATCCTGCACAATAAGAGTTCGATTCTTAATTACGGGTGCTCCTCCGTCTTCCTTAACATTGGGCAATGGCATAGAACGAGTGAGAAAATTATCAAAAAAAAAATTGTTAAATTTATTATAGTTATGTTAATTTAATCTTAACTCTTTCTTTTTATCAATTCAGTCCTAAGCATTTTGCATTTGTATCAATTCAGCTATCCGGTCAACTTTATCCACCCAACGCTGACATGAACAATTTTTAATAATATTTAAATAATATTTAATTGATTTTTTTTTTCCTTTCCTACTTCCACCTTTAGCAGATCGTTGGCAACACTACATCAGTGCCGGTTGGCATTCACGTCAACGTCAAGTAGTCAAAATCATCCAAATGGACTGAATTAACATAAATGTGAAATATTTAAGGCTGAATTGACCCAAAAAAATAGATTTCATATTAAATTGGCACAATCACAATAAATTTAGAAAATTTTCTATGGCTTTCAGCGTATAAAACATCTCTTCAGCTCTTCACTAGCGTCGGCAAAGTACCTATCAAGGCATTTACGTTCCGAAAGAGGGAGAGTTTAAATCGAAATCTAGAAAATGAGATATTAATTTAAAGGATCGTATCATGGTTCTCTGTTGTTGAGTATAAAACTACGATTATGCCACATTATACTCTATCGGAATATTTAGAGAGAAGTTTGAAATGAAATTCGCGATCGTTCACAACATTTACGTGAACAATTTGAACACAAAAATGCATATGAGATGGACTTATCCTAGATTTTCCTTCAAAGCCCAATTTTTTATTTTTTTATTTTTGGAACATAAATCTTTCGTGGATTTAAGGTTTGACAATGTTTTAATATGTGATTAAAATACCAAAAATGAAAAGATAATCAGAAAAAAAAAGTTGAAAATCAAAAGAAAGAAAGTAACAAATCGACTCGATCTTTTAAATTGAATTGCAGTGGGGCAGAGGATAAAAGAGTAATCTTACGAGACAGTGGAAGGCCGAGTCAGCACACGTGGAGCGACGTGGCATCCTCATCATTGTGACAGGTGGGGGCCCGCATGCCGACACATGCCATTCGCGCACGACAGCCCTTCGTCTCTCCTCTATATATGAGAGCCCTCAGATCCTCTCTCCCTTACTCTTCTCCTGGCAGTTGGTCTCTCTCTCTCTCTCTCTCGGAACAGAGCAGTTCCTGAAAATTAGTCTTATTATCGGCCTTAAATCTCTCCACCCTTTTGGTGTTTTCTTCGTGAATCCTGATAATTTTCTGGGAAGATGAGAGACAACATGAAGAGCAACCCGTTGCACCTGAAGTCCCTGAACCACATCTCCTTCGTCTGCGGATCAGCCGAGGAGTCCATCAACTTTTACCAGAACGTTCTCGGCTTCGTCCCCATCCGTAGGCCCGGTTCTTTCGATTTTGATGGCGCATGGTAATTTCTTCAATCGCGTTACGAACCCTTAAAAAAAAAAAAACAAAAATCCAAACAGTTTTCACATGCCTATATAATTGTCGTCTCTCTCTGTCATAAAGATTCGAACTTTATCAATGATTTGTCCATTTGCTTTATATGTATTTTGCGATGCGTTCACGACTACTGTTCTTATGTAGGCCCTGGATCATTGGATTTTGATGGGGGGGAATGTGGTAATTGCATTAAAAATGAATTACCAAATTTCGCCTGCCTAATTTCTTGATCGATCAAACTCATGCCTTTCTGCTTTGTTCTGTGGTGTTCTGGGTAAATCCGTTTACAGGCTCTTTGGTTTTGGAATGGGGATCCACCTGTTGCAGTCGGAGGACCCTGAAAGTATGCCGAAGAAGACTGAGATTAACCCTAAAGACAACCACATCTCTTTCCAGGTAAAATTTTCCCAAAAAAGAATCCTAACTACCCTGTATTTTCGGTTTTGGCAGAGCTTAATCTGAACTTTCAAGTTTGATGGATGGTTGTCGGTTTGCAGTGCGAGAGCATGGGGGCGGTGGAGAAGAAGCTGAAGGAGATGGGAATCGACTACGTGCGGGCGAGAGTAGAGGAAGGGGGGATCGAGGTGGACCAGCTCTTCTTCCACGACCCCGACGGGTTCATGATCGAGATTTGCAACTGCGACAGCCTTCCCGTGATCCCGCTGGCCGGCGAGGTTGCCCGCTCCTGCTCCCGGGTCAACAGCATCCAGATGCTGCAGCCACGGGTCAAGCAGGTGGTCCAGCAGTAGGAGCATCCGATCAAGTTCCCCTCCCAAAAGGCAAAAAAACGAAGAAACTTTCAATGTAAAGCTCGCGCCAGCACATCTTTCCATTTGTCAGGTTGTCGTGTTTTGCATCAACGAGGGAAAATGTTTTCTTTTATTCTTCCTTGTTCCCCTTTCCTGCTCAACTTCGTGTTCGATGAAATGAATTTCGACTATGGCATTAGAGATGGAAAAACCCTTTTGTCTTCTCGGATTTGCTTAATTCGAATTTCCGAGCTTAGAGATTTCACAAGTTTGTGGCTTTTCCAGTTGATTTTTGCCCCCGAGTAGTACCCTCCCTCCTTCGTATCCAAATCCCAAATCTAGTTCAAATTGATCCTGAAAATTGCAATTTTCCCTTTTTGCTCCACGCGCCCGTGCCACCTCTCAATATCTCTATATGCTTTCGCGTCAAACTGGAAATGCAGAACTCGTGCAAGCACGGGTTCTGAAGTGCGTGTCTGCAATTATACTTCAAGATTCAGACCTTCTGAATAGCAGGCACTTAATTATTCAAAGCGATTTGTTTTTTTGTTCGAAAGTGTCTTAAGATCCTCATTTCATATTTAAAGAGAGGCACATCATTTCATAGTTTTTGCAAACTATGTTAATAAACCCCTTTTGATTTTGTCAGTGGGGTAGATTTGGGTTTGATGACTCAATCTGCACTAATCATGCGACATTTGAGAAGAATCTATTCGTCGATGACAGACAAGCAACGGATTACTTAAATCAATTTGCCCAACGAAAAATCCAAAAGAAAAAAAGAAAATTAGGGTGAGTATAATCATAGCTGGTGAAAGCAACTACTAAACATGCAAACTTTCTGTCTTAATCACTCGTGCTTCGTTTAATCTTATTTAGTATTGGTACGATGTCGGGATCGAGAGAAAGCAATTGCGTGATGCACTTCCCCTCGACCAAAGTCTCGATCGGTCGCTCTTGCTCTACTTGTCAGCATCAAGCAAGCTAGCTCGGCTACTCGTTTGCTTTTTGCATAATAACACTATGCGAGACGAAAATTTAACAATCCCGTGCACACAGTGCACCCAATTTTCGGCTCCCTTCAATTACGCGATGGGGCTCGAGTACTTTGTTCTTTTTCGCTAATGCTCTCTATACCTTAAAATAGATCAAAGTCCAAGTCCACGTTCGCAAGCATCATCTCGAGAGTTGCTCGTCGCGTCGCTCCAAGAATCAATTTAAAAAGAGTTACTCGTACTTACCTGGACAGTCAGGTTCCCCAGCGATCGGCCTCTCAAATTAAGAATGATCGGTTCTTGATCCGGTCAAGTCCTCGTCCAAGAACTGGAGACCCGATTGGTTCCTAGTTTCCGGACCCGTGAACCTGACCAACCGGTGCGGTCTGGTTCTCGAGCAGTTCAGTGAAAACGATTGAAATTGATTTTGAGAAGCCTAGCTCCGGTTCTCAGCATGGATTGCAGGACTTCATTGCTGTGTGGATTGCACTTACAGGACTTGACTGCTTGGATTGCAGGAATTCATATCGAAATTGAGTTCTGCTTGTGCGTCGATTGCAGGACTTCATTGCTGCATGCGCTGTTAAATTTTAAGAGACGTAGCTTCTGTTATCAGCAATTTCTCTGCATACAGGTCTAATAGCCAATAGGAATTGATTTTTGTTCCCACCTTGCTTCCGTCCCAATGTTGGTGACTTTGTGGAGATTGTGTTATCAGATCAGACAAAAAGTTCTTTTTCTCCAATCTAGATTCTGGACACTAAACTGATCATTCCTCTGGTACCATACTGGTCACACAAACTAACACTTAATTAGGCTTATATATATTTTAAAAGAAAATATCGGTCCAATTCCCCTCGGAACAGGGAATAGGACCGTTCGATCCCCGGTTCCTGTTTTAAAAATCGGGAATTGGACTAGCGCCTCTGAGAATCAGATCAAACAGGCCGATTCGATCCAATCCGATTTTTTCCGGTTCTATCGATCCGTCTTGTTGATCCCTAACTCAAATCGTCTATTTAAAACCTAGGTCCCGCTCTAATCAACTGTGCGGTAATCACCGGGCCCACTCAGTGCGCAAGAATTTGATAATCTTAATTAATGGCAATCGACCGCCAATCCTAAACTCCGCTACATGTTCTTTCTTAAGTCAGGGACGAAGTACTAGGAGCAACACCTTCCGATCAGGCAAAGGTCCAAAACACAAAAAGTTGACAAGGATTCGGTTGGTCCAATATGTAATATGATTTATGAAATTCTAACTTGCTCAATTTGATCACTGAATTTCTAGTACAAGTTTAATACAGTCTTTGAACCGTATGAAAATTATTTAATTTAATTTTTTTATTAATTCAATATTGAAAATAAAATTGAATATTTTTATATAACTCAAAACTAAATTAAATATGTACCAAAAATTTAAAAATCATATTATATATTAGATCAATGGTCATGGGTGATTTATGTCCCTTTATGTGATTGTGCAGGAAGCGAGACGCAGCAACAAGAAACGGGAAGGTCGAGTTTCAGTTCAGACGATGGGGACTCCCCCTTGACTTGCATGATCGGTCGGTCTTATGATGCACTTGTCTGCGAAGAAATCGAACGTATCCCGACCGTACACGTGTTCGTTCCACGGTAAAAGAGAGGACGAACGCGGGGCCCTCCTAATTTCTCTTCAACTTCCGCCAGAACCAAGTCGAAAGCCCCTCCGTCTTCGCTTAGCATTTGGACGATGGCCTAGAACGAGTCCCATAAAAACATGTCATTATCTTCAGCTCTGCACTTAGCATCAAGGCATGCGCTGTTCCAAACGAGAAAGATTTTAAACCGGGATTTGAGAAATGCGAAGATTTATAAAGGATCTTATTACGGTTCTTTACAAGACCTACTTTAGATTACGATTATGCTCATCGCGTTTTATTTAGATTTTCAGAGAGAAGTTTGAAATTGTAATTTAGATTTAGTAACGAGGTTTGTTTTTTTTTTTTCATGTGTATGTATATAGGGAGATAATTTTTTGCTGAGCTCAAAATTCTGCCGGAAGAGAATGAAATTGAATGACGTCTAAATACAGTGATCGTTCATTCGTTCACAACAGATAACGTGAACAATTTGAACACGAAATGCAAGATAAATCGTTTGGACTTTGTATCCCTGGAAAAGGGCAGGCCCTTGTTTTTCCTTCAAAGCCATTTTTTTTTTTTTGGGAAGATAAATCTTTCGTGAACATATGGTTTGATATGAAAAGATAATCAGAAAAAAAAAGGGGGGTTAAAAACCAGAACCAGTTTGGTAATGGACCGGCATTAATGACTATCTAGCCACACGAAATGGAAAGAAAGTAACAAATTCAATTCGGGACTTTTTCGATGAATTGCGGTGGGGGCAGATGATAAAAGAGTAATCTCACGAGACAGGCGGCAGGCCGAGTTAGCAGACGTGGAGCGACGTGGCATCCTCATCATTATTGGTGAGCTGGCACATGCCATGCACGGCAGGCCCTCCGTCTCTATCCCTCTATGTACGAGCGCCCTCAGGTCCTCCTCTCCCTCGCTCCTCTTCTCCTGGCAATTGCTCACTCTCTCTATCTCTCTCTCTAGCGACAGAATCCTGAAGATTAGTCCTATCATCGGCCTTAAAATCTCTGGACCCTTTCGGTGTTTTCTCCTGAATCCTGATAATTTTCTGGGAAGATGAGAGACAACATGAAGAGCAACCCGTTGAACCTGAAGTCCCTGAACCACATTTCCTTCGTCTGCAGATCAGCCGAGGAGTCCATCAACTTTTACCAGAACGTTCTCGGCTTCGTCCCCATCCGTAGGCCCGGTTCTTTCGATTTTGATGGCGCATGGTAATTTCTTCAATCGCGTTGCGAACCCTCAAAAAAGGCCGAACAATTTCATAAGGCCGTATAATTGTCGTCTCTCATTGCCGTAAAAATTCGAGCTTTTTCAATGATTTGTGCACTGGTTCTATATGTGTTTTACGATGCGTTCACGTCTACTGTTCTTATGTAGGCCCTGGATCATTGGATTTTGATCGGGGGGAATGTGGTAATTGCATAAAAAATGAATTACCAAATTTCGCCTGCCTAATTTCTTGATCGATAAAAACTCACGCCTTTCTGCATTTTTCTGTTTCGTTTTGGCTGAGACCTGTTTACAGGCTCTTTGGTTTTGGAATCGGGATCCATCTGTTGCAGTCGGAGGACCCCGAAAGTATGCTGAAGAAGACTGAGATTAACCCTAAAGACAACCACATCTCTTTCCAGGTAAAATTTTCCCAGAAGAATCGCAACTGCCCTGTATTTTCATTTTTGGCAAACTTAATCTGAACTTTCGAGTTTGATGAGTGGTTCTTGGTGTGCAGTGTGAGAGCATGGGGGCAGTGGAGAAGAAGCTGAAGGAGATGGGGATGGACTACGTACGGGCGAGAGTAGAGGAAGGGGGGATCCAGGTGGACCAGCTCTTCTTCCACGATCCTGACGGGTTCATGATCGAGATTTGCAACTGCGACAGCCTCCCCGTGATCCCGCTGGCCGGCGAGGTTGCCCGCTCCTGCTCCCGGGTCAACAGCCTCCAGATGCTGCAGCCCCGGGTCAGGCAGGTGCTCCAGCAGTAGGAGCATCAGATAAGGGCCCCCTCCCCCCAAGCCAAAAAAAAAAGAAAAAAGAAAAAAAAAGAGAGGTTGTCGTGATTGGATTACCCGGCGATGATATAAGATTATGGAGTCGGTGTGTCGTGTCAGGGAAAAAAAAATGAAGGAAGAAATTCGAAGTGTCTTCGTTTTGGTGAGAAAGGAGGAGAGACGGGTTCTTTTGCTGCTTTTGTTTCGTTCTGTTCTTGTCCATTGTTGGATTGAAATAAAGGACAACGTAGGAGTTTTTTTAAACTTCAATGGGCAGCCATCGCCATGGGTGTTGGCACGTTTACCGTGATGTTAGCAGGGAGAGGATCCGGATCCTAACAGCAGAGATTTTTTTTACGGTGATTTTGGTTTTGGCGTTTTGTTCGGATAAGGCTACAACCGGGGACGGTTCCTTCTCTTCTATTAGCTTTGTCGTGATAGCAATCATAGCATCATAGCAATAGTGTCAGTTCCTTGTCTTCTGTAGCTTTGTCATCTTTTTGGGCACTGTGGATGATAACAGCAAACCTTGTTAGGTATCAACTCGAGCTTCGGCAATCGAACTTAGCACTTCAAATTTGAGAGAGAATGCTCGCACACACGGTGATTGGCCTGGGATTGGGCGAGAATGAGATCACGAGATGAATTAGCACATGAAAAGTATGAGAGAGTGGTCTAATCGGCTCGAACCGGCAGAGAGGATTACGAATACATATCAAGATAAACGTGATTCCTTACTCATCGCATGCTTAATCAAAACCTAGATATAGCCAACATAAATAGCAAAAAAAAAAAAGAAGGCAGACTCTCCTTTTGTTTTGGTTGAAAAGAGTTAAAGTTGGTGTTTGGGCCGAATTTAATGGGCGACAAATCGATCTTTAATCAAAATTCGTTCTTCGATTTTTCTTAGATAGATACAGGCTCTATCGTGACTCTGACAAGAGTATCGATGGGTTGAGTTACAAGAGTACTGTGAGTATCGATGGAGTTACAAGAGTATCGTGAGTATCGATGGGTCGAATTACAAGAGTATCAATGGAGTATCGATAGATCATTCGACGGGATGCGACTAAGAACTGTAATTAAATTGAAAAAAGATGATCAGTTTTTATCATGATTGTCGAGGTGTAACAATGAACACATTTAGATGTATGTATAGCCCTCTACATAAAACAATTACTGAATCTAAATAAATAAGCAACTCCTATTACAAGAAGTTTCATTGTCCACAAGAAGCTACACTGCACTCTTATATTATATATTAACTATTATCTATAAAAAAAATTACAACAATCATAAAATAAGGGCAATAGAAATAACTAATTAGCTGTTATCCTCTCGACGATTGCTTGTGATTATGGTCGTGTCGTTGCTCACTGTCAATATCTATGAATTAGTCGATCAACTTCAAGGTTCTTGTCAACAATATTCACGTTGTATATGGTTGATGAATTTGCTGAATGTCATCGATTCTCATCAAATTACAAATAATTCTCTTCATAAAGGACCAAACTCTACTCTCATTAACTAAGCCCATCTCTTATTGATAATAATCAGAAGTTGGTGATTTCTTGGTGTAAACATATGCCTATTTTAAAAGAATTGAATGATTCATCAAATTACAAATAATTCTCTTCATAAAGGACCAAACTCTACTCTCATTAACTAAGCCCATCTCTTATTGATAATAATCAGAAGTTGGTGATTTCTTGGTGTAAACATATGCCTATTTTAAAAGAATTGAATGATTCATCGGTCATTCGATTCTTTTAAATAAGATAATTAGGAGTTATCATGTGCCCGCCCGTCATTCGCAATTTTTTTTGTCCTTATCAAATCGCCTCTTGAATTGTTTTTTTGAAATCAATACACTCAATTGTGTCATGGCTTCATTTATGGTGTCGCTTATGGTGTTTTTTTGTTTACTAAATCGTTCTACCTTGGAATTACTTGGCCTTTAGTTAATTTAATTGGGCCATCTTTCAAAAGTAAATCGAAGATTTCGTCCGATTTACCAACACCCAACAAGTAAAGTTGGGTGTATTTAGCCCTAACCATTGTTGCTTCTTTAATTATGGGAGTCTTTCAGTATCAACAAACATAAAGCTCATCCAGCACCACCTTTGCTTTCGACCGGAAAAAAAAAAGCACCACTTTTGCCGCGACATTTGCAGTTTTTTCATTTGGTCAGATTCATCCACACGAAAACATTACACAAATTGGAATAAATGGGCAAAATCTTGACCCTTGAATATTTGTCTAAGATTGAGTTTGAATCCATTAAAATTCTTTCTCTAAAAGTGAAGTAAGACATCTATTTCTAACCTTTTTTAATAGAGCAATAAACTGATCAATTGACTCGTAATTTTTCTGGTAGAGTATGGTTTAATCTATATAATTCCTTAAAATTGAAAATGGAATTGTCTTTTAATCTCCGTGCAATTATACATCGAATTAGATGGCCAATTAGCGTACTAGGAAAAAAACAGTTTTTGATAAAGACAAAGGAAAAACTTAAAGTTCCAAAAACAGGTTTGTCCTTACTTCTCTGCATTGGACTATAAATTGATGAATGTGTTCAATAGATGATCGTTCATCTTCGTCAGTAAAAATGAAAAATCATGGATCTTAAAGCCTCTTTGAAAACGCTGGTTATCGACCCATTCAGGACATGGTTTCCTATAAACAGGTATAATAACACACATGTCTAACTCCAATCATTGTCGAACTTACTCGATAAATTGTGCTAGACGAAATGCACATGGGTTGGGACTTTGTATCCCAGAAAAGGGGCACCCCTCGTTTTTCCTTCAAAGCCAATTTTTTTTTTTTTTTTTTTGATTTTGGGAAGACAAATCTTTCGTGAATTTATGGTTTGATATGAAAAGACAATCAGAGGAGAAAAGAAAATAACAAATTCAATTCGGACTTTTTCATTGAGTTGCGGTGCGGCAGAGGAGAAAAGAGTAATCTCACGAGACAGCGGAAGGCCGAGTCAGCACACGTGGAGCGACGTGGCATCCTCATCATTATTGGCGCGCTGACACACAAGCCATGCACGGCAGCCCCTCTGTCTCTATCCCTCTATATACAAGCGCCCTCTGATGCTCTCTCCCTCGAGAAAATATTAGGTAGGCCCGGGCTAACACGTCAGCGTGCGCCCCGGCCAATGAGAAAAGGCCACATGGGTCCACGTAATTCAGTGGCCCCCACTTTATTTTCTGCCCACAAAAATTGCTTTGTCTTTTTTTGAATTTAAAATGCATCTATTAGGTAGCCTGATCACAATAAATGCGCTAGGCTGCATTTTTTCTCTCCAAATTTTTTTCTCTGCACACGCTATCTTTTCTCTGATGAATTGAAACTCTCTCTCTCTCTTCGACTCTAGCTCCACCCTTCGCTCTCTCTCTCTTCGACGCTCACTGTCCTCTCCCTCGCTTTCTCCTCCAATGCTCGCTCTTGCTCCATCTCTGCTCCGTCGCTCGACCTCGGCTCCGGCGCGGCTCCGGACTCGCTCCGTCTCTCTCCGGCACTTGCTTTCGGCTCCATTGCTCACTCGCTCTCGCTCCGTTGCTTGCTCGCTCTCGGCTCCGAGCTCGCTTGGTCTACGCTTCGTGCTTGCTCGGTGCTCCCTTGCTCCTCCGACGCTAGTTGGATTTTACCTATCACGAGAGGACATTTTGGGTGCGCTCGCCTTCTCTTACTACAAGAGTGCATGTACATGCTGTGAGTCAGTTTGTTGTCGAGGATGCCACTGAGTTTGTTGATTTCAATCTTTTGCGTTGGTGTCTTTGTATAGGACGGCATTGCATTTCGATTTCCAGCTCTCTCCAGATTTGTTGCGTCCCTTCATCTCGCCGATGGTCTAGCCCGAAAGTTTGGAAGCATTGGGTCGCTGAAACAGTGAGTCGGCTTGTTCTAAAAAAAAACAGAGGACAAGTTATTTTGCTTGTCTGTGTTAAGTACTTTTTATTTATTGAGGAGCGTAAAACCCTAATTAGATTTTAGTGAGTGCTTGGATTTTGGTTTGTGCTGTTTTATGGTTTTTTATGCCCATTCGTGCAGATTGCACCGTCGCAATCTCGTGAAGTTGCTATGCATATGTACTGAAGGAGGTACACACTGCCTCTCTGCTCCGACCATCGCTCGCTTCGTCGGGGCTCTCTGCTCCAGCGCTCGCTCGTCGCTCGTTGGGTCTCGCTCGTTTGCCTCTGCCAGTTCTTGCTTCACGCAATGCCCGACCATTCCCTCACAGGTTTATCAGGTTTACTCTCTCGCGCTAAGTTTCACCTTTCCTCTTAGCAATGGCATAAGTGTGAAACTAGTATAGATAAAAAGGCATGTCAAATAACTTGAGCACTCCCCTCCAAGAGCAAAACGACAATGGGTTTATTTATGCCTCTGTTTTTTCTCTGAAACTGACGTTAACCAGGTGTCATGGGTGTGCATTTCCCTTCAAGTGCAAAATGAAAAGTATTTATTTGGCATTTCTGCTGGAACCTCGGTCCGAATCCAAAGAGTGATTTTACCAATGCAATCGTGTAATTGGAGTAATTTTGCAAACGTAGCCGTGTAATCGCTAGTCATAACCTAAAGCATGATTACTCCACGAACCTGCCCGGGCATGGTACATTTGATTTAGAATGGGTTTTGTGTAGTGAATGCTGAAGTTTTGGCTCTACTTTATACAATGATCTTAGTCTTTTGTAGTTGTTAGCAGAGGTTTGTGTTCTATAGCTGATTTTAAGTACAGGTAGTGCTATAATTATTTTGTTTGTTGCTTGTGGTGTTGTCTTGCATAAACTGAGGGGTTTACTTGACTCAATAAATTCAAATGTCTTGGATTAATTCATGTGATGGAAAGACCCATTACAGATCTGTTATGCGTGAATTAAGCAAGAATATTTAGATGCGAATGTATAGATATCTTATTGCTATTCTTTTTCCCTTTTAAGAAGGCTGGTTCTCGATTGGGTATTGTTGTAGAACTTCTAATTTACAAGTACACAAACTTGGCTAATGAGTCGGCAGTTTTGCCCGTGAGATACCTCGTGAACCTCACGAGATAGTCTTATTTAACTTCAACATTTTTTAGACAGTTTTTATCTGATTTTTTGATTTTTTACTCCAGACCTTTTTTTGTCAAAGTGTCAAACAGTCGATCACCTTAGACCAACATTTGGACACCAAATTCATTCATCTGCTATTATAGTTCAGTTTCATGGCTCACTGATTATCTCAAGCCATCAAGTATTGCCGCAACTTAGAAGGAACTAAACTAGTGTCACTTTTCTGATGCTGGATCTTGAAAGATGTCTTCATGAGCTGGTATCATAAGGCGTTCGACTACGGGAATATGCGAGTCCGATTCGCCAAAGCAGCGTGAATGGATTGATATTTTTCTTTGTTGTGTTGTTGCGTCTTATGTCTACACTCATTTATTACAGTTTATTGATATGACACGAAACATCTTCTATCTCCATGCTCTTCTATAATAGTTTATGGACATGAAGTAAATCATCTTCTATAAGTGTTTGTAAAACTAATGTTATGCTAGATTCTGGTCCTTGTATAGAAACATACCTTGTTCTATCAACAAGAAACATGGAAACATGTCAAATGTTGAATAGAGCTTCAAGGCACATCTGACAGGTGTTATTTTTTTAGCACCCCCGTAATGAAAGAAATATCAGATTTGAAGGAGTGTAAATTGATACAATACCATTATTTTTTATTCTTTTTTTAACCTTTTGTGGGTTTGTGTATGTTCCTCCTTTCTTACAAACAGAGCGACAGAACAATTCGAAAGCAATATAAGCAAAAATAGGCCGACCTGCCAAAATGCTCATGAAACACCTTAATTTTGAGTATAAAATGCTTCGTTTAACTCAGCAAGATCAAGGGACAAATTCATTAGACTAGGGCAGTGATCAAAAAGTAAGGCAAGTGATAGTAACCCCACATCCAAGTGGACAAATCAATAATATATGTGCATAGCGTCAACGAAGGATGTCCACTGGCCCATAAGTCTAACACCTACATACGTGCATAAGGATTTGGAGACTTTCATGAACAATAGCAACAGTTTCCTGATAAAAAGAGACTCATGTGATTTAGTAACACTCGGTTCAGTGAAGTGCATTTTGATAACAAAAGAGACGCATAACAAATTATCCGTAAAGTAGTTTGACTTCATAATCAACATAAATCAACGGTCACAATATTCAAGCATATCAGATTCTTCCGCCTCCTCAAGAATTATGTTGCTCCCATGTGTTGTTTATGCCTTCCGAACTCATCAATTTATTCATCCCAGGATGTTCACAAGAACTTGATGACCCCTTTGATAGCTGGATTTTTTGCAAACGTACGACCATGGGTGGCTGCAACCACACATCAGAATCTGCTGCCTCCCGATGAATTATGTTGTGATCCTGCATTTTTTATGCCTTCGGGACCGCTCAATTCATCCATCCCAGGATGTTCAAAAGAACTTGATGTCCCCTATACAAAGGAGTAAATAATAAATTGAGAAAAAACATGGTTTACTAAACAATACACCCACATAGATGATCTCATGTAATCCCCACATTAACAAAAGTGGGGCAACTTGTACCCGACTCAAAATATTTCCATGGGACCTATTATGGTACTCCAACAACTATAGACAAAAAAACCATTATCAATAAGCATAAGAACAGTTTACTAAAAATAAAAGCAATACTGGGATCGAAAATGATTTTCGTAATAGATACCTGACTAGTGAATGGGGAAAATCCATTCGTAAGTCCTGGCGGCATGATATATGGTGGTTGCATCTATATAAATAAATGATTTCATTAGTAGAATGTAACAAAATTCTTCCGTGGGATCTATTTTACTACTACAACATTTTTAAATGAAAAGCCATTGACAATAGAATTTTCAACAAATTTCAGCCAAACATTACAATAGTAGCCCGGATTATACCTGACCAATGAATGGGGAAAATCCATTCATAATCCCTGGCGGCATGAAGTATGGTGGTTGCACCTATATAAAATAAATTACCAAATTAGTAGAATGTAAGTTCAAATGTAGAACTCAGAGAGACATACCTGATTATGGTTATTTAGATTTACTATAGGGCCACCAATGCTGCTAGGACAAAATGCATTTGGAATTTGATTTGAATTTCTTGAATAATCTAGTAAATGAGTCTCATCACCCGTTGCTTGGACAACTAGCTCTACCATACAAAACAACAAATACTTTAATTGTCGTCATGTAGCATAAGTATAAAAATGGCATAAACATATCAAGTAGAACTCTTATCTCATTCAACTCACCTCGTCTTTCAATTAGCATCGGGGTTGTTCCTTTCTTAGACTTTTTCTTCTTTTTCTCACTCGAGCTTTTAAGCCTTCCATAACTTACTCCCTTTTCTTTCCTCCGAAGGGGGTCCAAAACCGATGTCCCACACAAAGAAGCCTCATGATTATGATCATCTATCATAGCCACACTTGAGTTGTATGATGAAATTTCAGCCACCGTTACATCCAAGTTCTTCTTTGCTATTCTCATAGTATGTATATCTTGGGCTCCCCAACTCATCACTTCAAAAGCATTTTTCATTAACGTGGAAAATCGATTAGATGCAGATGGACCTTGTGACATTTTATGAGATTCATCATTCACACACCCTTGCTTCGCACCCTTAGTCCAGCTTTTCAAAATATAAGAAGATGGAATGACCGAAACCGATACATTCACATTCAACACATGCAAAGCGTGGCGACACAACCACCCTTTTGATTCAAGCAATTTGCATTCACAAGAAATAGAGAAGTCAGCGGTGTTAAATCTGACAACATGTTCACCTTTAATCCCCTCACACTTGAGAGCATATTCATACATCAACCCATTGATAGCAGTACTAGCTATCCGTTCAGAGACACTTTGCAAAAATTCTTCATTAAACCTTTTAAAAATGGCACGAGTATACACCGAAGCGGCATGCATCAGTATCCCGTTATGCGAAATATGCAATTTCGGTTTCCCACGAGAACTGTAGTCATCTTGACTTTCAATTTCTCTCATATGCTTCAATTGTTCTTCATAGTAGTGGACAAACTCTACAAGGGTCAACGTCTTAGTCGACATTCGTTGGAAGACATTGTTAGTGCTCTCGCTCCTTTGACTTGATTTTAACCACAAGAAAAAATATCACGACCAAAAGCCGAACTCTATTTATGTCTCAAACCGTATAGTCTCTTAAGCCAACTGTTATTTTATGTGCCCCACTCCTCTTCCATTTTCCTCCAAGTAGATTCAAATTCATCCTCTGACTTGCATCTATACATAAGTGCTGAGAAATATTTATCCTTAAACTCTGGTTAGTGGTAAAGATCTGGAATGTTTTGATTGGCATTTTTCCCAATATGCCAAGTGCATAAACGGTGTTGAGCATCCGAAAACACCGTTTGAATGGCTTTTGCCATGGCTTGGTCTTGATCAGTGAAAATGATTTTTGGAGCCTTATTTCACATAGATTCCAAAAACACCTCAAATAACCAAGTAAATGAACTTGCAGTCTCATCCAACATAAATGCACAACCAAACAATGTATTCTTCTAATGATGATTAACTCCAACAAAAGGCACACAAATCATGTTATACTTATTTGTACGATACGTGGTATCAAAAACCATTACATCACCAAAACAGTCATAATCAAATTTAGACAAACTATCTCTCCAAAATAGATTCGTCAATCGACCATCTTGATCTACCTGTTGTACGTAGAAGAACATTGGATTTTGCATTTGCATGCGATGAAAATGATTCAAAAAACTTTGACAATCTCCCCCAGTTATATGATTTAATCTTTCATTTTGCAAATATTTGTGAGAATCTCGCAAAATAAAACCCAAGTTTTGGCTTCCTCCGGCGTCATTTGCCAAGTACTTAAATGACGCAGTCTCTCCAATGCCTGCTTTAGCCATGCCAACTAACACTCCCTTGCAACTATCGGAAATCATTCTTTCGCATCTTATCAAATGTTTTTGACGTTCCGGAATAAACTCGTGATTATGCTCATGAAGATACTCTATCACCTCATAAATCCCATTGTCGACCTTAAATCTGATAAAAGCAGGACAACCACATCTAAATTCAGGTCTTTCATATTTTCTTTCATATCTCTTTTCTTGACTGGATGAGTTGTTAGAGTACCCCTCACAATTACAAACAAAAGTTCTTCGAGTTATTTCTCCATTGCCTTTTTTCCTAATCTTTGCCTTCCTCGCTCCAAATCCTTTGCTTAAAGCGTAGGCCACATATTTATGATATGCTTCAAGCTCACTTGCAAAAACCATTCCTACTTTAAACTCAAAATCTTTTTCCAAATCACGTGTTACATGTGCTAATTGGGCAGTTTCATGCGGCAAGAAAAGAAAAGGAATACTTAATGTGGTGCTTTTACAATCAATATAAAATGTCATCCACATCTCGAGGAGACAAATATCTTTCACATTATATGATTTCAGGATTACCTCTGATTCAGCCATCGAAAGACGTTCGAATTAACTGATTAATGGTGAGCGAACCTTTGTTAGTTATAGTTTCTACAGCGAATCAAGGAGACACTCCACGAGATGGAGCAAAGAAGGTTGAACACACAAGCCATTGTTATAGAGAAGCTGTACAACAAAAAATAACGTTAGAAATTTATCCAACTTGTGAACTAGGATAGTATATTAGAAAACCACGTGCGTAATACTCAATTGAGGACAGAATTCCTACAAATAATTAAGTTCATTAAGCAAAAACGGTATCAAAAACCATAAAACAACATAGACCAGAAACCAAGCACTCACTAACAAATATAAAAACTGATACATCATGTTTGAAATCACAAACTTGCCTTTTCTATTCCATTTCCTTTTACAATAAGTTCCTGTCCATGAACCAAAATGTCCAAGTAGCGGCTTAAAGAACATCTTACATGATTGATACATAACTGTTCGAAATAAGATAGCATCCAAAATTTCATATCTAGAGATATTGTCTGTGTAAAGCACGCAATATATCATGTACTAGGAAGCGTGTACCTCCTTCAGTACATATGCATAGCAACTTCACGAGATTGCGACGGTGCAATCTGCACGAATGGGCATAAAAAACCATAAAACAGCACAAACCAAAATCCAAGCACTCACAAAAATCTAATTAGGGTTTTACGCTCCTCAATAAATAAAAAGTGCTTAACACAGACAAGAAAAATAACTTGTCCTCTGTTTTTTTTTAGAACAAGCCGACACACCGATTCAGCGACCCAATGCTTCCAAACTTTCGGGCTAGACCATCGGCGAGATGAAGGGACGCAACAGATCCGGAGAGAGCTGGAAATCGAAATGCAGTGCCGTCCTATACAAAGACACCAACGCAAAAGATTGAAATCAACAAACTCAGTGGCATCCTCGACAACAAACTGACTCACAGCATGTACATGCACTCTTGTAGTAAGAGAAGGCGAGCGCACCCAAAATGTCCTTTCGTGATAGGTAAAATCCAACTAGCGTCGGAGGAGCAAGGGAGCACCGAGCGAGCACGAAGCGTAGACCAAGCGAGCTCGGAGCCGAGAGCGAGCGAGCAATGGAGCCGAGAGCGAGCGAGCAATGGAGCCGAAAGCCAGCGCCGGAGAGAGACGGGGCGAGTCTGGAGCCGCGTCGGAGCCGAGGTCGAGCGATGGAGCAGAGATGGAGCAAGAGCGAGCATCGGAGGAGAAAGCGAGGGAGAAGACAGTGAGCGTCGAAGAGAGAGAGAGCGAAGGGTGGAGCTAGAGTCGAAGAGAGAGAGAGAGTTTGAATTCATCAGAGAAAAGATAGCGTGTGCAGAGAAAAAAAATTGGAGAGAGAAAATGCAGCCTAGCGCATTTATTGTGATCAGGCTACCTAATGGATGCATTTTAAATTCAAAAAAAGACAAAGCAATTTTTGTGGGCAGAAAATAAAGTGGGGGCCACTGAATTACGTGGACCCACATGGCCTTTTCTCATTGGCCGGGGCGCACGCTGACGTGTTAGCCCGGGCCTACCTAATATTTTCTCGGTTGTTGGCACGTTTGCCCCCAGAGCTTTTTCGACGGTGATTTTGGTTTTGGCGTTTTGTTCGGATAGGATACAACCGGGGACGGACGGTTCCTTGTCTTCTATAGCTTTGTCATCTTTTTGGGCACTGTGGATGATAACAGCAACCTTATTAGGTATCAACTCGAGCTTCGGCAATCGAACTTAGCCCTTCAAATTTGAGGGAGAATGCTCGGCTTAAGTACACCTGGAGTGTCATAAGTTGGACGATCAGTTTAGTATCAAAACTTCAAATCGATCAGTTTAATACTAAGTTTTTGTAATTTCGATTACTTCAGTGCTAAGTGTATACGTGGCCGTCAGAAAATCTATGTGGCGCCTACCTGAACGATTTGCATAAAAAATGAGGCCGACGTGGCTCGAAAGCTGACTCAACATTATTAAGTGCAAAACGACGTCGTTTGCAACCAAATTTCGCCCAACATAAACCCTAATCCCCAAATTGATTAGGGTTTGTCTTTGTTGGTCTTTTTTGTTTTCGATGCCATGCCAGCTCGAGCTCCTCCGCCAACCACCACCTCCTCTTCAAATACTTGACCCAACCGGAAGGAATCCTGTTCATCTCCGACTACAATTCAATTTCAACTCTCGTCAAACTCGAAAAGCATAACAAAAATCCCCTCAGATTTCAACAACTTTAGGCTCGATCAATATAATCAGAGGAAGAGAGAGAATGGGAGAAGGAACGGAGGCTTTCTCAGATTTGGGAAGGCATTCCAAAACCCCGATTGCAATGTCCTCGATTCAATACCTTAATCACTTTGCACGGGACATGGAGCAATTCCTTATGAATTCGTACAAGAAAAGGATTTCCTTTTTTCATCTTTCGAGATCTGAATGGTGACTAACGTGGAGAGGACCAATTGTGTGCAGGTGTTTTGTGAGAAGCACAGGTTGTACAAGTCCCACGAGTGCCCGCAATCGGACCATCGGAGCTAGAGGATCGTCGTCTGCGAGGCCTGTTTGGCGGAGATCGAGGCCATAGGGGAAGACGCGAAGACGACCCTATGAGGGTCCAAGGACTGCGACCCAAGGAAGAAGCAGAAGAAGAAGATGCCGGTGTGCCCCGTGCATTGGTGCAGGGAGGTGCTGACGCCCTCCAACACCAGCGCGTGCAAGGCGTGCGGCCTCAAGGTGTGCCTTAAGCACCGAATCCCAGACGACCACGACTGTAGTGTGCGGTCGGCGGCGGCAGGAGGGCAGCAGAACGAGATGTTCATGGAGGTGCTGGCCTCGAAGGGCGTGAAGGAGTGCGGGAAGAAAGGGCAAGGATCGACGTCTCCGCCAAGCACTCCGACCATCAAAGCCCGTTGATCCAACTTTTTTTGTATATCTTTTTTACTTTTTTAATTAAGCTTTGAAACTTTCATGATTCAAAGATGTAGAAGATGCACTCATACACATAAACGATGTCGTTTTAAATTTTCGCCCTTCTGTAAGCCACGTGGGATTCCATCATGGCGACCGTTTCTAAAAAATTTGCCACGTAAGATAATAAAAATTAATTATACTATCCACGTAATTCATTTTGCTGGACTTTGGCTGGAATGACATTGAAGTGCACGATTTTCTCTGATATTGGCATTGAAGTAATCGAAATTACAAAAACTTAACACAAAACTGATCTATTTGAAAGTTTTGGCACTAAACTGATCGCCATACACAACTTATGGCACTCCAGGTATACTTAAGCCAAGAATGCTCACACACACAGTGATTGGCCTGGATTGGGCACGAATGAGATCACGAGATGAATTAGCACATGAAAAGTATGAGAAAGTGGTCTAATCGGCTCGAGCCGAGAGAGGAGATTATTGTTGGATCTAGCAATATCACCTAGAGGGGGGGCGAATAGGTGAATCGACAATTAAATTGAAATTTCTAGCGGAATTAATGAAAATTTCAATATGCGATCAGTAAATAAGAACAATAGGAGATAATACACAATTCAAACGCAGCAATGAAGTAGGGAAGAGAAGAGAGCACGCTGAGTTTTTTGTGGTTCGGCTTGTCAAGCCTACGTCCACTCTCCCACGATGATAGCCGATCGGCTGGATTTCACTATGAAGAATCAAGAGAATTACAATCACTTAACCACTCGGTTTCTCTCTCTTACAGATTCTCACAATAAATGAGATTTTGAGCACTCCGAATAATTTTGGGTACAATTCGAATCACGGTTGCACTTTTTGGATTGTTGTTTCCTTCTTCTCAGATCGCCATGGTTCTTCTTTTATACTTCTCTGCCTCCAAACTAGCCGTTGGATACCCGGCCAAGAAATCACTCTTCAATCCTTGATTGGACGTCATCAATCGTGATTGAACGAGATTGTATCTTAGAAGATATGAGAACCGTTGAAGAAGATATTGAACCCTTCTGATTTAGTCGCCCATACAACTAAATCTCCAGTTTCCATAAGTGTGGTAAATCCGTATTGGTCCCCGAAAAGATGTTCTTGGAAGGTAATATTCAATTGTAGAAAATCCCTTGATTGTTTAGAAGGGAAATCATGTCAATCGAATATCACAAATTTTCATAAGGAACCTTGCCTTGATCGGAAACTTGCCATTCGTGGGTCTTCATGTTTTGGAGATGCAGAAACTGACTAATTTCAAGTTTCATCTTCATAAGGAATTTCCTGAATTAGATCAGTTATCATGGAATGGTAATTCAGAGATTTGATAAGGTCTATCTGTCACTGCATGTAGATCGTTGCACAAAATAGAGGATCATGTTGAACCTGACCCTCAGAAGCAACTCTATCTGAAGGTCCTCAGATGCACTCCATCTGACCTCGTCAGATGCACTTCCATCTGACCTCGTCAGAAGCACTTCCATCTCACCTCGTCAGAAGCGCTTCCATCTGACCCTTAGTCCAGTAGCACTTCCATCTGACCCTTCGTCCAGAAGCACTCCATCTGACCCTTCGTCCAGAAGCACTTCATCTGACCCTTCGTACAGAAGACAGGCTTAGATCCACTCAACCTGCTACTTACTCATTCTTTCTGCATCATAAAACATTATACTAATCCTTTTGATAGTTTTGTCAGAATCAAAATATAGGAGAATTTCCACAACAATTATGAATATTTATTAAGAAAAACGTGACTCCTTATTCATCGCATGCTTAATCAAAACCTAGATATAACCAACATAGATAGCAAAAAAAAGCAAACTCTCCTTTTGTTTTGGTGGAAAAGAGATAAAGTTGGTGGTTGGCCCAATTTAATCGACGACAAATTGATCTTTAATCAAAATTTGTCTTTCGATTTTTCTTAGATAGATACAGGCTCTGTCGTGACTCTAACAAGAGTATCGATGAGTCGAATTACAAGGATATTGATGGATTATTACACGGGACGCGACTAAAAGATGTTTTGCTAGAATTTAATCAGCGACTAAACGATATTTTGCCAGAATTTAATCGGCTAAGTACGGTAATTAAATTGATAAAAGATGATAAATTTTTGTCATGATTGTCGAGGTGTAACAATGAACACATTTAGGGTGTGTATCGAAGGGATATATCGAAAATCGAATCAGAGGATCACACAGAAAAAAAAAAAAAAGATAGCGCACGAGTTTACCCAATTTCATCCCAGAATAGGGCTATGTCCTGCAAAGAGATTTTACTATGATTTAGGTTTACACCGGCACAACTCGTTACAATGATATCTCATAGGAGCACTATATATATGACCTAAAATAGACTCCAAAACTTAAGCCTGTCCGAATCCATTTGATCCCACAACAAATGGGCCAACAAATGGAACCCCCGCCAGCTGACCGGTCAGCGGGACCCCCATTTCGTGCGCAAGGGTCACATGTCGTCAGATCATATTTCAGTTTCCCTAAGCTCACGTGGGCATGCCCGGTATGAGAAACAATGATCACCGAAGTATTCACCAACTCCAACATGTATAACCCTTTACATAAAGCAATTGCTGAATCTAAATAAATAAGCAACTCCTATTACAAGAAGTTTCATTATCCACGAGAAGCTACACCGCACTCTTATATTATATACTAACTATTATCCATAAAAAAAATTACAACAATCATAAAATAAGGGCAATAGAAAAAACCAATTAGCTGTTATGCTAGTGTTGATTGCTTGCGATTATGGTCGCGTCGTTGCTCACTATCAATATCTATGAATCGGTCGATCAACTTCAAGGTTCTCGTCAACAATAATTACGTTGTATATGGTTAATGACTTTGTTGAATGTTGTCGATTCTCATCAAGTTACAAATAATTCTCTTCATAAAGGACCAAACTCTACTCTCATTAACTAAGCCTATCTCTTATTGATAATAATCAAAAGTTGGTCATTTTTTGGTGTAAACATATGCCTATTTTAAAAAAATTGAATGATTCATCGGTCATTCGATTCTTTTAAATAAGATAATTAGGAGTTATTGTTGACACCTAAATTTTGATCAACTTTTTTTATTTATTTATTTTTATTTTATTTTTTTGAAAATTCATAGAAAATCCATAAAAAGTTGAAAAATTGAAAAATCAATTTTGGTGACCTTAGCCAAGCTAAATGAACCATTTTGACCAAAAAAATAATTTTCATAATTTTCATTTTTTTAATATATTTTCGAAAAAATACAAAAAAAAGAAAAAAAAGAAAAAGAAAATCAAGAAAAATAATATTTGAGGTCACAAAAGTTATATAAAAATAGTCGATATTTTTATTTTTATTTTATCTATTTTCTGACCTCATAAAACAGTAAAATTCAGGTTCGAGTTTAGGTGTTCTCTGATCACCATAAAATTGAATTTGGCAAAAATATTAGTAATAATTAAAAAGAAAAGGATTAAAAACATCATCATTTAAAAGAAAAAGTTTTGTCTTCACTTTTGATTATCTTATTATTATTATTATTATTTTCTAATATTTTATTTTATTAATATTATTATTTTCTTTTCTTTTTTCTTTCTCTCTCCCCCACTCCCTCTTTTCTTTCCCTTTCTTTTTCTCTCTCTCTCTCTCTCACGCGCGCGCCCGCTCCCTCTCTTTCTCACACGGTCTGCATCTCTCTCTTTTTGATATTTTCCTCTCTCTCTCTTTTTTGAATGCACTCAAGTGCACTCAAGTGCACTTGAGTGCACTCAATTGAGAGAGAGGGAGGAGAGATCCCTCCTCCTTCATCCGCCTCCCCCTCCTTCGTCTCCGGCTCCTCTTCCTTCCTTCTCCTTTTTCTTCTTGGTTTTTCTTTTTTCTTCTTCGTGAACCTCCCCACCTCACCGACACCACACATCCGGCCGCCTTTGTCGAGCCAGCTACCACCTCACCGCCACCTTGCTCCGCCGCCCTCCGACGCCGTGCCGAGATCCCGTCCGTCTTGCTGTTTATCGCGACCTCGTGGAGCTCCTAGATACCGCAATCCCCCTCCATCTTCCTCCTCTGTTTCGCCCCCCCGCCACGTCGTCGCTCTTCGTCGTCGCCGCTTGGCCACGAATCCATCGTGTTCGGGCCGATCTCCACCGTGGGCCGATCCCGTGGGTCGAGCGGCCGTGATCTTGGGCCACGGCCGAGCCCATAGCCGAGGCCGTGGGCCGAGGCCGTGGGCCAAGGCCGTGGGCCAAGGCCGTCGGCCAAGGCCGTAGGCCAAGGCCATGGCCGAGCCCATGGCCGAGGCCGTGGGCCAAGGCCAAGGCCGAGCCCACGGCCGAGCCCATGGCCGAGGCCGTGGGCCAAGGCCGTCGGCCAAGGCCATGGCCGAGCCCATGGCCGAGGCCGTGGGCCAAGGCCGTAGGCCAAGGCCAAGGCCGAGCCCACGGCCGAGCCCATGGCCGAGGCCGTGGGCCAAGGCCATGGCCGAGCCCATGGCCGAGGCCGTGGGCCAAGGCCGTCGGCCAAGGCCATGGCCGAGCCCATGGCCGAGGCCGTGGGCCAAAGCCGTGGGCCGAGGCCGTGATCTTGGGCCGTGGCTGAGCCCATAGCCGGTCCATGGCTGAGCGAATCGGCCCGTTTCCGAGCCTGGATTTATTTTTTTAAATTATTATTATTTATTGCCGGTCTTAAAACTTGTAAAATTGATTGTTGACATTTTGATGTGGTGATCGACAGGTGATGTGCGTGGAGATGGTCGCAGGCTGAGGCTGGGCGATTGAAGGCCGGTGTCCAATCCGGTATGTTTTACGTACCCGATCCGTATATCAGGGTTATTTTTCTAAAATGTCGCCATTATAGATTTGGTTTGCATGTATTTATCTCAGTTCAGTAGTTAGCTTATTTATCTGGTTGAGTGTTGTCTATTGCCAATGATATGCTTTTTATTAAAATATTTTTCGAAAATATTAAAAAAATAATAAAAAAAAAATCGATCAGAAAATGCTAAACAAATAAAAAACTAAAGAAAAATTCAAAAAAATTGAGAAAAATTGCAGAAAATTCCAAAACAATTCTAAAAATTTTCGAAGGCTGAAAACATAAAAAAATTGATTTGTTTTCATTTTTGGGATTTTCTCCCATTTAATCCAAAATGGCGATTTCACCCCTCAAAGGGTAAATCGTCTTTGATATTCTGATGAATTGTGGAAATTGCTTAGAATTTGGTGATGGGCCAGATGGGTGGCTAAACCTTATGTCTAAGATTTCCACATTTCATTTCCATTTTTAGAAAATGACGATTTTACCCTTCGAATGGTAAATCGGTTTCTAAAATTCCCGAAAATCACGAAAATTGCCAAAAACTAGAAAATGGGTCAATTGAGTGACCAAACCTGTTTTTGACTCCGGATTCATTCCGAAATGATGATTTTGTCCTTTTTGGGCAAATTGTCCCATTTGTCTCAAAATTACGATTTTGCCCCTGATGGGCAAAATCATGTCTAAATCATTCCTAAGCCTGATTGATGCTTCTCTAGGCCAATATGGCCTTATTAGGAATGCCATGTGATTTATTTGTACATTTGAATTCATTGATTTGTGCACTTTATCATTGATTGTGATTGCTAGGATAGTCATTCCTATCTGCATGAACTCCTAGATTTAGGACTCGTACCCCACTCATCTGCATGAAATCTTAGGTCAGAAAATTCAGTCAACTTAGGTACCGAAAGGGCGTCAACTCGGACAGTTGACGTAACTAAGTCCCCGAACCCATTTCTCTGGTTATCGCAGAATTGAATAGAAACTCCCGACTATTCAATAGGGTGGTCCAATCATACCCTCCAAAAAATGATTGGTGGCGACTCCATGGCATGCACACTTAGCACATGTCACCAGACCACACTGAAGGTCGACTACGCATACCTCCGTTGCGATTTGGGTAACGGGCCTTGGGAGAGGCCCGCGTCCGACCAGACTAGACGGCCCATTAGCCCTCGAGAGCCTTTCATGCAACCTCGAGAGGGTCGCGACAGACTGGCGACTCCACTGGGGACTTTAGAGAACTTGAGCCGATTAAAAAATTGATTGATTTTTCTAACATGTTTTATGCAGATGCTCTTCAAGGTGAGGTACGTACTTTAACCCTTGAGGTGTTAAATGTTTTTGCAGATTGGAGAAATAAGGGGTGTAGTCCGTGATTAACATTGTCTTATGCAGGTTGGGCGTAGGAATGTATGTTGTGTGGATGATTTGAAGTGCTGATTGATAAACTGTTGTGCATGACTTGCATTGTGATGATCACGACACGTGGACACACACAACCGCGCCTAAAACCCCGGGCGCCGTCTTTAGGAACACAATAGAAGGAATTGAAAATGGAATCTCCGTGAGGAAAAACACGGGGTAATCCACTTTTCAATTCCGCTCACTTCGAACTATGGATCGAGTCCCAATGCAACAATAGCTGCGCAATGGAATCGGCTCTTTCTAGAACTCGAGGTGGGAACCTTGACCTTAGGTGCCAAACCCTCTGATTTTTAGAAGTTTACCATCACTTGTTTCATGCGCATGTCTTTGGGCGGTTGGTACACCTAAAACCGCACATAAGTCGACGAGTTGGGTTGGTAAGACTCTTTATCCCCCCAAATCTATCACTGTTCATGTAAATATAGGCATTTCATCCATTGCATTCTGGTGATTAGATTAAATGCCGTTTCGAGAATAGGTATGTGCGTTTGTCCCCAACGCCCTTGACAGAAGACGAGGAGGGTGATATCCCACGACGAACACCGAGTGTGCGATAAGGAGCATACTATGGACATTATTGAGGTATCATCCAATGAAGATGACGAGTTGGGGCAAGTGATCCTGAAGACACAGATCGAAACTGGGGCATCCCTAAACGTTAGGATCACATTCCTTTGTTTCATTTTCCATTACTAGTCCTCTTGTATAGGGTTTATTTTTACCGGGGTTTTCTCTATCACACCCCTTAGAGTGATTGTATTAGGGATCTATTGGTGTATACATTCAGATGGAACTTGGTTGTATTTCTTTTGACGGGTCATGGGAATGTGATAGTGGCATTTTCTCTAATCATCCGAATACTCCCAAGTCAAGTTTATAATTCCTTTAGAGGAAATTAAAATTGGAAATCTTACACGACCTTTTTGGTCGTATAGGGTAATCCAACCCCAATTTCGCTAGAAGGAATTATACACTTGAATTGGTTCATGCATGATTGTGCGCCGCTGGTAATCCACGATAATTGACCGAGAATATCGGCGTTGTTTTGAATTTAATGACGAGATAGATGTCCAAATTACTCTCGTTCTTAACAAAACGGCCTTGATTTGGATGCCGTATCTTCAATTAAATTTAAAACACGTTATTATGCCTCGCACTTTTGAGTAATTCATTCCTCTCGAAATTGATCAAAAGCGATTATTGTGAATTACATTCCTTTCAATAGTATGCTTTCTTTCGAGGAATATTGATAAAAACTTTTCGCGCAAGATTAAAACCCTTGTAAAAGTTCTTGTCCTTATTAATCATGGGTAAGCATAAGATTGAAAGGGGTTTTCGCTTTCTTTTTCAAATTATTCCTTCTGATTCTGTCTTTTCATTTGCAGGTAAAAAATAGGTAATAGAGAGAAATCTTTTCCTGGATAAGTCTGAGGCTACTCTTCCATCTGATCATGAGCGAGTTATAAAATCAGGACGTATTTGCTCGGCTTATTGCTATTATGGTTCGGCTCACTCAAGTTGAAGATGTTTGGATGCTCGAAGAAATGAACCATATAGAAGTTAAAACACACACACGAGAACTTTCATTTATTTTGCTCAGCGGAGGGTTTTCAGAAGCAGGTCATACAAGTCGGGGTGGAAAAGTAAAGCCAAAGTGAGCCCTAATTAACGACACAAAGGATCCCAACTGACCCTCCATGTTATTAATGCTCTGCTCATACTCCCAGCTCCGCATGTTGTGGTCGGCAAGCCTGAGGAGAAGACTTCTGCATTCTCCCTTAACTTCGGCGACCTTGGCCTCGTGTTCTTCAGTGACTACTTCCAGGTCCCGAACCAGTCCATTCCCGCGAGCTATGTCCTCGGTTATCTTGTCGAGCCGTTCTTCCTGCCAGTCGCTCTGAAGCCTCAACAGGACGTTGCGGCGGTCATGCTCGCCGGTGGTCAGGGATATGGCCAATTGATCCACCAGATTTCTCCTCTCGCGAAGCAACGTCGCGACCCGCTCATTAGCAAACTCGACGGCCTTTTTGTAACTATCAACCAGATAGTTGGTCAGCACCAAATGATCAGATCGGTCCTCATAACGAGCCCGCAAGACGCGAGCCACGAGAACCTCCCGATTAGCAACACGATAGGCCTCTAAGGAGTGTGCAAAGAGAGTCGGGAAAGTTCTATATTCCCTCCCCAGTGTAGTACCTTCGAGAGAAGTGGTATCAAGGTCCTCGAGCAGGACACAGATTGCATCCTCGGTTGCAGAATGATCGGTTATGTGCACGTAACCGCGACCCAGTAGGTTGTAAAGCTTTTCCCACTGGGCCAAGACATCAGTTGAAAAAGTGCGTACGGGAGAGGAGGCCATTTGCGTTGGGTTGGCTTGAGAATAAGACGAGTTTAACAGAGAGATTAGAAGGAAGAAGCTGATTATGCGAGAACGTTAACCTTCCATACATTAATTCCTCATTTTATAGCAACTCGAGGATGATGAAGGGTCTCAGTAATAATGCTGGTGGAGCCCAGTTAGGGGGTAAAGCAGGAGGTCCCCTCACGAGAACCATTGGATTCGTTTCGGTCCGCGATTTCCGGCTCATCAATTAAAAGATGTAAAAGATTTGTCGGGATCATCATTATTGAAGTTAGGTGGGAGGTAAGCGCAACTATCGAAGAGAGCCCTAACAGGATTTGGCAGTCCCATCATGTTGAAAAGCTAAGCGAGAAATTCAAAGTGTTGAGGGGGAACGTTTGCCTAATGATGCTTGAAGAGCGTCTCCTAAACATACGAAGTCACTCGAAGAAAACTTTATAAGGAGTGAGCATACATGAGAGAGTGGAGAACTCTGAGTGGGCAAGAACCAATCAAACATTTCTCAATCCAACATATTTAAGAGGTTATTGTCAGCTGCTAGAGGCGACTGACTCAAAAATCTCAGAAATTGAACTACAGAGGGATCTCGAAGATTCCAAGATCAAGTCTAACGCCAAAACCATGGAGCCCAACACTTCTGGCAACGGAAATCAAGATCACGGCGACGACGACAACGACATCCACAATGTTCAACTCGGGAAAAGAAGACGTCCTCACCAATACTCTCAGGAGGAAACCCAAATGCTGGAAACCCTTTTCAGTAAAAGCCATTACATGAAAAAGAAGTGGAGAATTGAATTGAGCCGGGAGTTGGGGATTAATCAGTCGAGGATCCAGTTTTGGTTTCAAAATAGGAGATCCAAATCGAAGGCTCAACGCAAACGTCAGGTGGTCGAGATTTTAAAGGAAGAAAACCAAAAGCTGCGAACAGAAAACATGAGGTATGAAAAAGCTCTCAATATTACCGTTTGCCCTCATTGCGGTAACCTCGTCGCCCTCGGTAAGATATTCCCCGATAAGCCTCACGCGATGATTGAAGACGTTCATTTACCACCTTACTCCCTCGGGGCATCTCCTGCTCAACCAGATTTTGCCGGAGTCACGCATGAGCAGGATGATCCTACGAAGATGATACAAATGCCTCCTGGGGGATGGGATTTGCATCGCTTTGATTGGAGTTATAGTTTCAAGGAGCTGGATGTTACCGCCGACCAGCTCAAAGCATATCAGCCTCATGCACAACAATTTTCGATAGGGTCGGGTCCTGCTGGAGATGAGTTAATCAGTCGTCAAGCCATCGATGCAATTTTGGGCCACGATAAGAGGAGGTTCGCTTGGCCCCCTGAACTGCATTCCAGATTCCTAGACGTGGTTCACCAAATGGGGATCGACTCAGCAACTCCGACGCGCATATTTAAGGCCATGAATGTACCGGGGCTTAGTAAGGAGCTGGTCAGGAATCACCTTGCTGCCTACAGAAAGCTATTAAAACAACGTCGAGCGGAGCTAAACCGGGAGGAATCCGTCTCGAGCTCAAAAGCTAGGGGCGACCGCCATTGTAATGCTCAGGCATCAAGAGATACCCGGCCAAATCTAAGCATCAATCAAGCTAGCAACCCGACCACCGGCAAACTGAAAGCTGATCAGAATGTCCTCCCAGGCCATTTCAACACTTCTCAAGAGCGCGTGTCACAAGTACAGCGAGTGCGCACTCCTCCATTCGAGCAACAGTCGGCTGGTGCTCTGCCTGCCGCTGGTCAACCCACGACAGACGATTTCTTCGATGAGGGGCTCGATGCCTTGTTCAATCAGTGGGAAGCTGGCATGCTTGGACAACCATGATCTAGCACCTAGCTCGGGGCACGATGGGTCGGTCACTACGAACACCCATAGGAAGAAGAACATGTTCACGAGTAGATCACTCATTTTATCCGTTGTAAAGTTCCTACGGGAACATTTTTCTTTAATGACTATAGTTAATTCTATATTAAAACCAACGCTATCGACGAACATCGTCATGCTCAGTTGTGATGATCCCTTGTTAGATTAAGTCTGAAACCAGAGACGGTCTTTAAAATTTTGAGTGGCCACGAACTCATTCATCACCAAGCGCCCGGGATGCTGAAATGAAGAGTAACAGCATGCACAGGGAAAATGTCACTTTCGTTTGAACGATGAAAAGGGGTTGAGAGAAGATCATAGCGTTAATTCCCATGGAGCTAAATGAATTAAACGGAGTCATTAATTGCGGGTCCACCGCTGCTCCCCACGTTCTCGGGCCTAGCAAATCATAAAAGGCGCCGAAAGATTGTAGACCCACCACTTTAAAGACTGAACTAGGGGACGAGCGCAATACTCGATGAAACCGAATCAATGCAAGAGAGTTTGTGATCCTATCACGAGGAAAAAGAAAGGGGAATACAGACGATGAGTAATTGCAGAATCTCGGGAGGAGCGCTTGCTTGCTGGTCTTCATATGCAGCCTGAAGGATGGTTCCAGGACACGCACAATCACTTGAGAAAATTTCTAGAGTGAGCAAACACGTAAGAGCGAATTGAGAAAGCTGAGTGAACTAGATCAGCCCGAGATACCCCGATCCATCATGTTTAAAAGTTATTCCCATCTGCTAGAAACGCCCGACCTGGACATTTCTGAGCACGAACTGCTGGGAGACTTTGAAGATCCTGGAGCTGAATCCTGCCCGAAGGCCATAGAGACTGACTCCTCCAGCGATGAAATTCTAGGTTTCAGCTACGAAGAAGGAGTATACAATGATGACCGGAGCCGGAAAAGGAAGCAACTACAACGCCACACTCCAGGCCAAATCCGAGAGCTCGAAGCTTTCTTCAATGAATGCCCCACTCCAAGCAGACAACAGAAAATGGAGTTGAGCCGAAAGATAGGATTGGAGCTTTCGAAGGTCAAGTTTTGGTTCGCCAACAAACGAACCCGGGTGAAACAGCAATACGCAGACCATGAGTTACTGGTCCTGAAGGAGGAGAATGAGAAGCTTCAAGCTGAAAGCGCGAGATATAAGGAAGCTCTGACCAAGGCCACCTGCCTTAATTGTGGTAATCCTGTTGTCCTCGGCGAGGTGTTCCTCGATGAACCATCCCTGTTGACGAATAACACTCAGCTGTTACCGTATTCTCCACAACATTTTCCGACACAGCCAGATACCGCCGGAGATCTGCATGAGCAAGTCAACACCATAGGATCAACACCAACATCCTCTGAGAAATGGGATATGAATCATCACAGGGGGAGTTCTCTCAATGACGAACTCGCTGTCGCAGCCAGCCAATCCAAAGTCGGTGAGTCCCTCCCTGGACAACTTTTGAAACGACTAGATCCCGTAGAGAATAGCTACCGAAGTATTGACGATATTTTGGGTGATAAGAGAACAAGGTTTTACTGGACCTATGAACTTCACACCAAATTTGTTGATGCAATTCGAGAACTGGGAGTTGATTCGGCTAGCCCACTACGCATACTCGAGATTATGAATGTGCCGGGGCTCTCTAGAATTAACGTTGAGTCTCACCTCAAGTACTATAGGAGATTGCTAAGGGATGGAAGGATAGCGTTAAACCATCATAAAGCCAGTTGGAGCTCAAGTGCTGGGCAGAGTTACAACCATGATGATTGGAGAGCCAAGAGCACCCAACCGTGTTTCAGCAATGACGGGACTAGCAGTCGTGTCAGCGACTCCTCTAACCCAAATCAGAATGCTCCGCCGAGCTATCTCAATACTCCTCAAGAGTATATGCCACAGTTCCAGCACATAGAGATTCCTCAGTTTGAGCGCGAATCAGTCATTAATGCTGTCCCTGAAGCAGATCTGGCATTGGTAGAGAGTGCACATATAAACCTGCCGGTCATCGGAGGAAGTCCCAATTCGAGGGATCAAATTGCTCACGGCGAGAGCAAAGAGAGGAATCCCTCACCTGCAGTCGACGACACCCAATATGGGCACCAAGGGCTAGAAAGAACAGGCGATTTCCTTGATAAGGAGCTGGACACTTGGATCAATACTCTTCAGGAATGTATGTCTCGACCCCAACATGGCAATGATGAAGGTTCCAGCTCAAAGACTCCAGTCCCTCACAATGAAGGCGATGAAAGAAATCTGCTCCCAACAATTGTTGATACCCAACTTGAACATCAATGGCTCGAAGACCCGAGCAATTTCCTTGGCGATGAGTTCAATCTTTGGCTCGATCAATTTGGAGCCAGAGGGCCATCACAGTGGTGACGCAAGGCAGGTGACCAAACGTCTGATGCAAGGCATGGTTACTCGATGAAAAATGCTTAGACGAAAGGGGTGGAACACTCCTATTGAATATGTTGTTGATCGCACTGTAAGGTTCCCACGGGAACATCTTTCATTAATGTCTAGAACTAATTGCACGTGAGTGTCAACATCACCCTTTGAGCATCTTCAAGCCGAGGGCCGTGGATTAATCGCTTAATCCGTGGAGCAAGTTCCCCGAACAATGACTATCACTCGCGGAGTATAATGAGATCTACCCCTACAATACGAAATACGTTTGGCCGCGAAGCCACCTAATTGGTAAAACGATGTATCGTTCCTAAACGATCTTCAATCGAATACCGAAGTAATGTCTCCTTTCTTTCCCTTCTCAGGTGATAAACGTGGATAAATCACTCAAGGAGCCATTTGTTCGAATAACAGAACAGACGTTGCCTAACTGGGGGGGCAGATGAACCATTGATGTTGCAAACACTCCAAGAATGGATAGGCGGATTTGATAGATGTTGTTCATATCAATACGCAACATCAGAACGGGATGAAAACCAAGAGTAAAGTTGTATCGTTCCAATTTGTCTTGAATTTGAGAATATGAATTGATACTCGTTATTTATCCTTGACAGGGGAATCGCCTTACAGACGAACAGGTTTTTACATCCCATGTACTACTCGTTAGAGTACATGACCAAGGGTAGGATGTATCGTTTCGATTTTTGAAAAATTCGTGAACATGCAATGATATGCTTCTTTTACATTTTCAGGGGTCTGCAGCCACGACAGGTAGGTAAGTATCCCTTTCCCAGTTAGCTGGAGACAAAAAAATGTTAAAATACTTTCAGCCGTCATGAAAATTATCCAATGCATCGATGTTCATTATTTAAATCGGGAGGTTGCCCAAAGCATGAATAAGACATGCACGATACATCACAAAATCCCCTCGATGGATAAATTTTGGGAAAGAAAGAAATGAATTTTTCCAAATATGATTATTTGTCAAATCATTCAAAATGAAGTTTACTCAAAAGAGAGGCAAGCCTAGTCAAAACACGTCCTATACACATTTAAGAGAGAAGTGGAGCGGATCAGATAGCAAAATCTAGACCTACGGAAGTAGGGACCATTCGCAGCGATTACATGGGTTGGGACGACGGAGGCATTCGTTTCATATCCCCTAAACACTACAGGTGACCGTTGATAACCCCTTTGAACGGCGGTTTTCATTCTTAGCCCTGTCGAGAACCACCCCACATCGGGGCAAAATGAAGATGAGCCCAGCAGCATCAGGAGAAAATGGTTAGAAATTTTCTTGCTCGGACTAACATTAATCTTTGTGTGTTGTTTATATGGTAATCCAAGTGCCATAGGATGATGAGAAGCATTCATTTCTCTATCCCACACACCGAATCCTTTGCATAGCCAAGTCGAGCCTGCAAATTCGTTTCATGAGCCCGTTGGTGATCATTGCACATTTCAAGATGGATGCAGCATCACTTTAGAAACGGAAGAGCTCAAGACTAAGGGATTTCAAAAAAAAAAAGATGAAAATGAGAAAAGAATCTACGACATCGAGAAAAAGCAAAGTGCCTGGTAAAAGCAAGGCCGATACTCGTGTAAGTTGTTTGATTGATCCACAATGAAGCCGGATGGGAAAAGAGAAAATCCCTAAAGGAGCCAAATCTGAAAGGGCTGCTCCCCAAAATGCTATCAAGCGCAGAACAAAGACATAGAGAGAGTCAGTCTCTGAATGCAACAAGAGACGCTCTTTAAAGAGCTGGTGCACGCCGCAAGATAGGTTGCGCGCCTCAAAGGCTAAAGATGCAGAAAAGAAAGGACAGGTGGCAAATCAGCAATGATCACCAATGTCAAACCCGTCACGAATTTTGGGCCAAAAACAAGCCTTTTTCGGTCCCCAATCCTACCAATGTTACAACCCTGAAACAGTCTTCTCTGACTAAGACACTTGGGCTAACATATAACTTAGCTCGAAGAGGTACGAGCAAGACTATTTCTTTCTCATTTTGCAGGGTTCTCGACTTGTAAACCCGAAGCAGATGGTGAAGACTTTCATACAATGGCCTCGACTCCAAAGCGGGTCCCCCTTGAAAACCAATATCCAAGCCCAACATTACGGTCCCGTGGAAGACCTCCCGACCGATCAAAATGTATGCGCTGCGAATGATCCTAAAACCTAGGCACAGGTTAGTAGAAGGTTGAGCGCATCCCTTACAAAAGACCATTATCACAGAGCGGTGAGGAGCGCTCTTGGATGAGAAATTCTCCAATAGATGTTTTGAATAAACTCTTTTTGGAAATTTCAAATTGTTTGATCCTGATTTTCCGTGCAAGAGATTTGTGATCACATTTGCATGTTGCAAGAATGTTTTGGATAGCCTTCGGCATCAATACGCACATTTCATAATTAAAACTTAAGTCATACGGTTTTGTCAAATGGACAGCCGTGGTCTTTCCAAAGATTACTAACATTTTCTTGGTGAAGAAAATTCTTTCAGGCTCAAACTTCTGCAGGATGCCTGGAGAACCCAGCTCCCAGAATGTTGCCTCAACAGACTCAAGCAGTCTCATCGGACGTGGAGAACCCTCGTCATGAGACCCCTTTTCAAAGCAAACCAAAGGTAGAAACCGTCTGAAGGGTCAAACCAAGGTAGAAACCGCCTGAAGGGTCAACTCACGGTAGAAACCGCCTGAAGGGTCAATTCAAGGTAGAAACCGCCTAAAGGGTCAAACCAAGGTAGAAACCGCCTGAAGGGTCAACACAAGGTAGATACCGCCTGAAGGGTCAAACCAAAGGTAGAAACCGCCTGAAGGGTCAAACCAAGGTAGAAATCGCCTGAAGGGTCAACTCACGGTAGAAACCGCCTGAAGGGTCAATTCAAGGTAGAAACCGCCTGAATGGTCAAACCAAGGTAGAAACCGCCTGAAGGGTCAACACAAGGTAGATACCGCCTGAAGGGTCAAACCAAAGGTAGAAACCGCCTGAAGGGTCAAACCAAGGTAGAAACCGCCTGAAGGGTCAACACAAGGTAGATACCGCCTGAAGGGTCAAACCAAAGGTAGAAACCGCCTGAAGGGTCAAACCAAGGTAGAAACCGCCTGAAGGGTCAACACAAGGTAGATACCGCCTGAAGGGTCAAGCCAAAGGTAGAAACCGCCTGAAGGGTCAAACCAAGGTAGAAACCGCCCGAAGGGTCAGCTCAAGGTAGAAACCGCCGGAAGGGTCAACACAACGGTAGAAACCGCCTGAAGGGTCAACCCAATAGTAAAAGTCACTTAACTGGTCAACTCAATGGTGCGATCCACCATACGGATCAAAATCCTTGGTAAATCTCAAATGAGACGTGTCTTCCTTAGATTCCTATCAGTTAGGAATCCCATTATGGTTTGACCTACCATACGGGTCAGAGCTTAACCTCTCTAGGATACTCTAGTAACGAGTTCCTAGAAATTCTCTTGAATCCATCAAACACCGCGAAAATCGCACAAACATCGAACAGGTAAGTGGCAGGTATGTCTCTCATGTCAAATGAATGTTTCCCCCTTCAAGAAAGAGCATACATGGACAAGCATGGAGATTGGATGTCAAGACTCATTTTCCTTTAGTTTCCCGAGTCGAGTCGATCAGGACGCAAGTGTCACATTATCTTTGAGAGAAACCTCTAACGAGATTCCTCTCAAAGAGGGGCAGCTGTTGACACCTAAATTTTGATCAACTTTTTTTATTTATTTATTTTTATTTTATTTTTTTGAAAATTCATAGAAAATCCATAAAAAGTTGAAAAATTGAAAAATCAATTTTGGTGACCTTAGCCAAGCTAAATGAACCATTTTGACCAAAAAAATAATTTTCATAATTTTCATTTTTTTAATATATTTTCGAAAAAATACAAAAAAAAGAAAAAAAAGAAAAAGAAAATCAAGAAAAATAATATTTGAGGTCACAAAAGTTATATAAAAATAGTCGATATTTTTATTTTTATTTTATCTATTTTCTGACCTCATAAAACAGTAAAATTCAGGTTCGAGTTTAGGTGTTCTCTGATCACCATAAAATTGAATTTGGCAAAAATATTAGTAATAATTAAAAAGAAAAGGATTAAAAACATCATCATTTAAAAGAAAAAGTTTTGTCTTCACTTTTGATTATCTTATTATTATTATTATTATTTTCTAATATTTTATTTTATTAATATTATTATTTTCTTTTCTTTTTTCTTTCTCTCTCCCCCACTCCCTCTTTTCTTTCCCTTTCTTTTTCTCTCTCTCTCTCTCTCACGCGCGCGCCCGCTCCCTCTCTTTCTCACACGGTCTGCATCTCTCTCTTTTTGATATTTTCCTCTCTCTCTCTTTTTTGAATGCACTCAAGTGCACTCAAGTGCACTTGAGTGCACTCAATTGAGAGAGAGGGAGGAGAGATCCCTCCTCCTTCATCCGCCTCCCCCTCCTTCGTCTCCGGCTCCTCTTCCTTCCTTCTCCTTTTTCTTCTTGGTTTTTCTTTTTTCTTCTTCGTGAACCTCCCCACCTCACCGACACCACACATCCGGCCGCCTTTGTCGAGCCAGCTACCACCTCACCGCCACCTTGCTCCGCCGCCCTCCGACGCCGTGCCGAGATCCCGTCCGTCTTGCTGTTTATCGCGACCTCGTGGAGCTCCTAGATACCGCAATCCCCCTCCATCTTCCTCCTCTGTTTCGCCCCCCCGCCACGTCGTCGCTCTTCGTCGTCGCCGCTTGGCCACGAATCCATCGTGTTCGGGCCGATCTCCACCGTGGGCCGATCCCGTGGGTCGAGCGGCCGTGATCTTGGGCCACGGCCGAGCCCATAGCCGAGGCCGTGGGCCGAGGCCGTGGGCCAAGGCCGTGGGCCAAGGCCGTCGGCCAAGGCCGTAGGCCAAGGCCATGGCCGAGCCCATGGCCGAGGCCGTGGGCCAAGGCCAAGGCCGAGCCCACGGCCGAGCCCATGGCCGAGGCCGTGGGCCAAGGCCGTCGGCCAAGGCCATGGCCGAGCCCATGGCCGAGGCCGTGGGCCAAGGCCGTAGGCCAAGGCCAAGGCCGAGCCCACGGCCGAGCCCATGGCCGAGGCCGTGGGCCAAGGCCATGGCCGAGCCCATGGCCGAGGCCGTGGGCCAAGGCCGTCGGCCAAGGCCATGGCCGAGCCCATGGCCGAGGCCGTGGGCCAAAGCCGTGGGCCGAGGCCGTGATCTTGGGCCGTGGCTGAGCCCATAGCCGGTCCATGGCTGAGCGAATCGGCCCGTTTCCGAGCCTGGATTTATTTTTTTAAATTATTATTATTTATTGCCGGTCTTAAAACTTGTAAAATTGATTGTTGACATTTTGATGTGGTGATCGACAGGTGATGTGCGTGGAGATGGTCGCAGGCTGAGGCTGGGCGATTGAAGGCCGGTGTCCAATCCGGTATGTTTTACGTACCCGATCCGTATATCAGGGTTATTTTTCTAAAATGTCGCCATTATAGATTTGGTTTGCATGTATTTATCTCAGTTCAGTAGTTAGCTTATTTATCTGGTTGAGTGTTGTCTATTGCCAATGATATGCTTTTTATTAAAATATTTTTCGAAAATATTAAAAAAATAATAAAAAAAAAATCGATCAGAAAATGCTAAACAAATAAAAAACTAAAGAAAAATTCAAAAAAATTGAGAAAAATTGCAGAAAATTCCAAAACAATTCTAAAAATTTTCGAAGGCTGAAAACATAAAAAAATTGATTTGTTTTCATTTTTGGGATTTTCTCCCATTTAATCCAAAATGGCGATTTCACCCCTCAAAGGGTAAATCGTCTTTGATATTCTGATGAATTGTGGAAATTGCTTAGAATTTGGTGATGGGCCAGATGGGTGGCTAAACCTTATGTCTAAGATTTCCACATTTCATTTCCATTTTTAGAAAATGACGATTTTACCCTTCGAATGGTAAATCGGTTTCTAAAATTCCCGAAAATCACGAAAATTGCCAAAAACTAGAAAAATGGGTCAATTGAGTGACCAAACCTGTTTTTGACTCCGGATTCATTCCGAAATGATGATTTTGTCCTTTTTGGGCAAATTGTCCCATTTGTCTCAAAATTACGATTTTGCCCCTGATGGGCAAAATCATGTCTAAATCATTCCTAAGCCTGATTGATGCTTCTCTAGGCCAATATGGCCTTATTAGGAATGCCATGTGATTTATTTGTACATTTGAATTCATTGATTTGTGCACTTTATCATTGATTGTGATTGCTAGGATAGTCATTCCTATCTGCATGAACTCCTAGATTTAGGACTCGTACCCCACTCATCTGCATGAAATCTTAGGTCAGAAAATTCAGTCAACTTAGGTACCGAAAGGGCGTCAACTCGGACAGTTGACGTAACTAAGTCCCCGAACCCATTTCTCTGGTTATCGCAGAATTGAATAGAAACTCCCGACTATTCAATAGGGTGGTCCAATCATACCCTCCAAAAAATGATTGGTGGCGACTCCATGGCATGCACACTTAGCACATGTCACCAGACCACACTGAAGGTCGACTACGCATACCTCCGTTGCGATTTGGGTAACGGGCCTTGGGAGAGGCCCGCGTCCGACCAGACTAGACGGCCCATTAGCCCTCGAGAGCCTTTCATGCAACCTCGAGAGGGTCGCGACAGTTATCATGTGCCCGCTTGTCGTCGGCAAATTTTATATTTCCTTATCGAATCGCCTCTTGAATTGTTTTTTTGAAAACAATACACTCAATTGCGTTATGGCTTCATTAATGGTGTCACTTGTGGTGTTTTTTGTTTACTAAATTGTTCTTGCTTGGAATTACTTGGCCTTTAATTAATTTAATTGGGCTATCTTTCAAAAGTAAATTGAAGATTTCGTCCGATTTACCAACAGACAACAAGTAAAGTTGGGTGTATTTAGCCCTAATCATTGTTGCTTCTTTAATTATGGGAGTCTTTCATTATCAACAAAAATAAGGCTCGTCAAGCACAACTTTTGCCACGACAATTGTAGTTTTTTTCATTTGGTCAGATTCATCCACACGAAAACATTACACAAATTGGAATAAATGGGAAAATCTCGGCCTTATATTTGTCTAAGATTGAGTTTGAATCCATTAAAATTATTTCTCTAAAAGTGAAGTAAGACATCTATTTCTAAACTTTTTTAATAGAGCAATAAACTGATCACCTAACTCATAATTTTATTGGTAGAAAATGACCTAATCAACAATCGATACCTTGTATATCATTGAGCCTTTTTAAATCAGTCCAGCCCATTTATTTTGTTAGAAAGGGTATGATATTTCTAGGGTAACATAGCAGCAAAAGAACGAGTGAAAAACACAGCAACAAGAACGTAAAAAGGACAGAAGACACGTGGTACAACAGCAAATTTTTCTGAAAAAACTGATCTGTCCAACAGCGATCAACTCTACGATCGGATGTCTTTCTGTTGTCTGCCGATCGGGCTAAAAAATTTTCGGCGGCTTCAAAACTCATTGATCTTGATTCTGGACGGTTGGATCGTGATTTGAAGGTGTCTATTGCAGCTTTTCGTGGGTGTTTTCAAACTACGTTTTTGGGGATGTTTTCATCTGTTTCTCTCGTTAAAGATGATGTTGATGCTTGCTCTCTACTTATAGTTTTGGGATTTCATTGTTGACGAATTCAGCGAGGTTTTGTACCTAAACTTTTAATAGTGGAGATTCGGGTGGATTCTGTAAACGGTCTCGTGGTTTTTATCCTTCGCATTGAATGAGTTTTCACGTAAAAATTATGGTGCCATTTTTCTTTCGATTCGTAAATTTTCATGGGTTGTGCTCGATTCGTTTTCTCTTAGGGTCAGTCAAAAAGGGAAATCTATCCGCTGTTTTTCCCAACATAGTGGTATTAGAGCATTGTTTTTTGACTAAACAATGTAACCGAATATGAGCAGGATGATTAGTTTGAATGGAAAGAATTATCATATATGGAGAAAAAAAATGAAAGATCTTTTATATGTAAAGCGCTGGCATTTACTGGTGTTTGCTGATACTAAACCTGATAATATGACTGATGCCGATTGGAATCTTGAACATAAAATTATGTGTGGGTTTATTCGACAATTTGTTGATGATAATGTTTTGAATTACATCAGCAAAGAATCACATGCTAGAACTTTGTGGAATAAGCTGGAGTCATTGTATACATGGAAGACTGGCAACAACAAATTATGATTGATTAAACAATTTATGGAGTTGCATTATAAAGATGACCAATCTATATTAGACCATTTGAATGAGTTTCAAGGAGTGATAGATCAACTTTCTGCCATGAGTATTAAATTTGATGATGAAGTGCAGGGACTTTGGCTGTTATGTACCTTACCGGAATCTTGAGAGACATTTCGTATGTTTTTAATTAATGATGTACCTGATGGTATTGTTACAAAGAATTTTGCAAAAAGTAGCGTTCTGAATGAAGAGATGAGAAGAAAACGCATGATTTTTCTTCTCATTCTGAAGCTCTAGTTGTTGAAAACAAGAGCAAAAGTCAGAGTAGATGTCCGAAGGGTAGATACAAGAGCCAAAGCAAGTCAAGATCATGGAAAAAGACTATTCAGTATCATGACCGCGGTAAAATGGGTCATATAAAGAAAATTTGTTTTTAGCTGAAAAATGAGAAGATGAATGGAAAGAAAAATGGCAATGAGAACAACGACAAAATAGATAACAGAAGTGATGATTGGGTGGCAACTGCTACTGATGAACTTGTCATTGTTTGCTATGATTCGAATTGGGCTATTGATAGTGGAGCTTCTCTTCATATTGTCACGACCCGTCCGAAAATCAACGGACGCGGCTAATGGATTACCGATCGCGGCCCCCACTCTGAAATGTGGATCGCGGGCCTTAGATCGGCGCGGGCCCTCCCAGGCCCATACCAAATCGCGGCGGGAGTGTCTTTTGAGGGATTCGACGATAAGAGTCGATCGCTTTCGACCTTAGTGTGGTCGTGGTGGCATGTGCAACTTGTGCATGCGTTTGGAGTCGCCACCGGTCTTTCTTGGAGGGTAGACCGGAAACCTTACTGACCGATTGGGAGAGATCGATCAGTTCTACGGAACCAGAGATTTTGGGTTCGGGGACTTGGTTACGCTGGTGTCATTACCAACGCCCTTTCGGTACCTAACGCGAGTGATTTTCCTAATTAAGATTTCATGCAGGCGCAATTTTGGGTGATATAGGTATGAGTCAGGGTTTCATGCAGATTGGAAGACTGGTCCTACCACATCACAGTCAATTTTAATGAAAGCGCAAGTCAAGTGCATAAATAAATCATGTCAATGCACATCAATTTCAATCATTGGCCTCCTAGTATAGCCATAAGGGCTTAGGGAAGATGTGATTTAGGACTAGGGGTAAAATGGGAAGATTCGGGGACAATTAGCCCGAAGGGCAAAATTGTCATTTTTGGAAGGTTTGGATACCGAATTACCCAAAATATTCCATGGCCAGTTGATTGTGGCCATTTCCCATTTTTGAGAATTTTTTGGAATTTCTTGATTTTTCTTCGATTTTTGGAAGACAATTCGCCCAAAGGGCGAAATCGTCATTTTCAAGAAGTTTCGGGGTTCAAAACACCCGAAATGAGTCTTGGCCAGTTGTTTGTGGCCATTTCCTATTTTTTGGGATTTTCCTGGATTTTTAGAATTTTTTTTTGGAAGACGGTTTGCCGGAAGGGCAAAACCGTCATTTCTGAAAAGACCGGGGGTCAAAAGACCCGAAACGGGTCGTGGCCAGTTGAATATTTTCATTTCCTATTTTCTGGAATTTTTTAGAATTTTTCTGAATTTTTCGAATTTTTTGAATATTTCATGATTTTTTTTATTTTTTGATTATTTTATTATTATTTTTTTATTTTTTATTATTTAAAAATATTTTCCGGGCCGGGTCAGACCCGGCCCGCACCTCTCGGGCGCCCGGCCCGACCCTAGGGGTTGAAACCGGCCTAAAACGACACCGTTTTATATTTTTAAATATTTTTTCCTATTTTTTAACAATTTTTTTGATTTTTTATCTATTTTATTTAATTATCCGAAAATTCCCCGGATCGGACGGTTCTCATCGCGCCACGTGGCCTCATCCTGTGCGTCCGATCTTCCACTAGATCGGACGTCCCTCAGTGAGCCACGTGGCCAAATCGTAGCCATCGGATCAAAAATCAATTATTTTCATTTTTTAGAAAACCTACAAATCGGACGCTCTAGAACGTGCCACGTGGCCTCCTCTGGTGCGTCCGATCTTGTACAAGATCGGACGTCCCCCAGTGAGCCACGTGGCACATCCTCGTCCGCCGGATCGATTATTCGAAAATCATTTATTTAATTTTGCAAAATTCCAGGATCGCGACACGTGTCGCGATCGTGGCCGTCCGTTTGTTTTATTTAAAAATAAGCGGACCGGACCCCACCCGGCTGACGTGGCTGCCTACGTGGCACGCCACGTCGGCCGTTGACCGTTGACCGGCCGGAGGGTCACCGGAGAAGACGATGAACAGTGAAAAATCCGGCGGGAATAGTGAAAATTCCGGCGAGGTCGCCGGAAAAATGCGAAACGGACCCGAAACTTGGTATTTTTCGCCCGTTCTTGCGGCATTCAACTCATCATAACTTCAGCAACAATATAAGACCAAAACATGGCAAGAAACACGTCGGGAACCGCCCCAAAAATCCGGCGACCGAACCGGCTCCGGCGAACCGATTTGCAGAAATTTTTTTGTCGCTCAAACTCGTTTTCTTTCATTCACATAGCATCCAAGGGAGGTTTGAGGACTTACCTGGGGTCCCTTGATGGTCGGCGGCCGCCGGAAATCCCTCGCCGAGCTCCCGGTCCGGATCAAAGCCGGCGAAGCTCCGAGCCGTGTTTCGTCGCGGTTCAATGCGAAACAAAGGTCAAAACGAGTTTAGAAGCAATGCTAGTACATATTCAAAGCTTGATACGCGCAAATGGGGGTCGGGAAAGGCACGGCCGAGACAAAACCAAGTCGAGGCATCCATCGGCATTTTGTCGAACACATGGCGTGCGCATGAGAAACGGTGATCGGAGGAGAATACCGACCTATCCGGAGCTCGCCGACGACGGTTGAGGTTCCGGCGAAGCTTAGTGTGGCCTCTTGAAGGCCGAGGACGCCCGCTTTTCCTCGGTTTTTCGCCAAAAAAAACCTCTCTCTCTCTCGGTCCCTTTTGCTTAAAACCCGAGCGCCCCGCACGTTCCTCGTGGCCGACCGGCCCCTTTTCGATGCCAATGCTTCTGCCAAAACCGAATATGCCCTGCAAATTCGCTTCCCATGCTCGGTTGTCCATTTTCCTTTAGAAAAATCGCGCCCCGCACGTTCCCACGTTCCCCTGTTTTTTTTGTTTCCTCCCACGGCTTGCTGCACATTCTGTGCAAGCCTTGCAGACCCGGGTCGGGCAGGGTCGGGTCGGACCCGACCGGCCCGGTTCGGCCAAATCGCCCAAATCGCCAAATTGACCCCCTAAATGACCTCTTTTCATGAAATTGATGGCAAAATCGGATTCCTTGACATGTTTTCCATCAAATATGGGTATTTTCGTGAATCAATTTATTGAAATTCTGTGAAAACCCCAAATTGTCCCTAGGATCCGAAATTCAATTTCGCCAAATCGAAGGCCTAGACGATCGAATTAGCCAAAATTGAGCCCACCAATGGATTCAGCATGATGAAAACTGTTGGGTAGAGGTGTTTAATTTTAATGGGTGTGCCCGTGTGAAATTTAATTTCAAAAATTGTGAAACCGGGACTAAATTGAAAGATTTTTATGCAATTAAGCCCTTTTGGTTAAAATTGATCAAATTGGAGGGTAAATTGACCCAATTGCATTTCAATACTTTGGAGTCCAATGTCATAGCTTATAAAAACCAAAAATTGAAAATTAAAAGACTCGAAAGGGATTTTTTAGGCCCGGTTCGGGATTAGGTTTGTGAAGAAACCCCATGAACCAAGCCAAATTTCCCTAATAAAAAGAGAAAATATCAAATTGAATGGTATTTTTCCTGATTTTTTGGGTATTTTAATAATTAAATAAATTCCAAAAAATATTAAAAAATTCAAAAAATATTTTTTGTTCAAAATTGGTTCCTAAGGCTAGGCTTAGGCTTCCAAAGTTGATTTTGCAATTTTTTGACCTTTTTTGCTATTTTTAATTAATTTTAGAAATAAAAACTAAAATAAAAGATGGTCAAAAATCAGGTGTCAACAGCTGCCCCTCTTTGAGAGTGAGCTCGTCAGAGGTTGCTTTCAAAGACAAAATGACACCTGGATCTTGACCGACTCGACTGGGGGAAAGAAATGCTATGACATCGGACCTTCAAGTCTTTTGATGAATGCTCAAATTAATCACCGATTTACTCTGACAATTAGAACACGGGTCGGAGCGAGGGAGGCTTACCTGACGTTTACCCTTCGTGGCGTCTAGTTCGCCATGCTGGGTTTTTATTACTCCCTTCATGGCTCCTGATTTGCCACTTTGGGGTCTTGAAATTCTTTTCCACGGCTACCGGTTGCAATCCATTCCGAAAGGTGAGAGCTTCGAGGCGTGGCTATCCGGCGCGTGCTTCGTGGAAAAGGCGGTCACCGTATCTCTAGGCGGCAAGTCGCGAGCGTTATGGGCTCTGATCTTGAACCGTGCTTTGAGACACCTCTGTCGTGAATCCCTGTGTAGTGGGACTTTGGGTGGAATAAATGTCTTTCCCGCGGCTACCGGCTGCAATCCATTCCGAAGGGTGAGAGCTTCGAGGCGTGGCTATCCGGCGCGTGCTTCGTGGAAAAGGCGGTCACCGTATCTCTAGGCGGCAAGTCGCGAGCGTTATGGGCTCCGATCTTGAACTGTGCTTTGAGACACCTCTGTCGTGAATCCCTGTGTCGTGGGACTTTGGGTGGAATAAATGTCTTTCCCGCGGCTACCGGCTGCAATCCATTCCGAAGGGTGAGAGCTTCGAGGCGTGGCTATCCGGTGCGTGCTTCGTGGAAGAGGCGGTCACCGTATCTCTAGGCGGCAAGTCGCGAGCGTTATGGGCTCCGATCTCGAACTGTGCTTTGAGACACCTCTGTCGTAGATCCCTGTCTGATGGGATTTGGGGTGGAAGAAATCTTCTGTAGCTGAAAATTGGCGATCCGGTCCGGAAGATGACAGATCCGCGGCTACCAACCTGTGAACACTTACAGAGAGATTTATTTAGGTCATCGTGCTTTCGAAACGGCAAGCGAGCCTTTTGAGCTCCAGTCTTGGGTCGACTTCTAGGCACCTATTTGCTTTAGAGGATCCCATGACGCTGACTAGCGGGGCCAGAGGGGATTTTTCAAGTTTTGAAGAGGGTTCCCAATACGGAGGTTTTCCACGTCCGACTGGGTTGTTTGTTTTTGAAAAGGGGTCCCAAGTCGGAGGTTTTCCACGTCCGCTGGGATGGTCTGTTTCTCAAAAGGAGATCCCAACACGGAGGTTTTCTACGTCCGATGGGATTGCTCGGTTCTTCAAATGGTTCCCAAGTCGGAGGTTTTCTACGTCCGGTGGGATTTCCTGATTTTTGAAAGGGGTTCCCGAATTGGAGGTTTTCCACGTCCAATGGGATTGTTTGTTTCTCAAAAGGAGTTCCCAACACGGAGGTTTTCTACGTCCGATGGGATTGCTCGGTTCTTCGAATGGTTCCCAAGTCGGAGGTTTTCTACGTCCGGTGGGATTTCCTGATTTTTGAAATGGGTTCCCGAATTGGAGGTTTTCCACGTCCAATGGGATTGCCTATTTTTGAAAAGGATTCCCAAGGCGGAGGTTTTCCACGTCCGACGGGATTGTTTGATTTTCTTGAAAAGGTTCCCAAGTCGGAGGTTTTCTACGTCCGATGGGAATGTTTGGCTCTTCAAAAGGAGTTCCCAACACGGAGGTTTTCTACGTCCGATGGGATTGCTCGGTTCTTCGAATGGTTCCCAAGTCGGAGGTTTTCTACGTCCGGTGGGATTGTCTGGTTCTTCAAAAGGCTCCCAAGTCGGAGGTTTTCTACGTCCGATGGGAATGTCTGGTTCTTCAAAAAGTTCCCAAGTCGGAGGTTTTCTACGTCCGATGGGATTTCCTAATTTTTGAAATGGGTTCCTGAATTTGAGGTTTTCCATGTCCAATGGGATTACCTGTTTTTCTGGGAAGGGGTCTCATGACGAGGTTTCTCCACGCCTGATGAGATTGCCTGTTTTTCTGGGAAGGGGTCTCATGACGAGGTTTCTCCACGCCTGATGAGATTACCTGAATTTTGAAAAGGGGGTCCTAGGACGAGGGTTCTCCACGTCATGCTAAGACTGCCTGATTTTTGAAAAGGGGTCCTAGGACGAGGGTTCTCCACGTCATGCTAAGACTGTTTGATTTTTGAAAAGGTTCCCAAAACGGAGGTTTTCCACGTCCGATGGGATTACTTGGTTTCTACCATGATTTGACCCTTCAGGCGGTTTCTACCATAATTTGACCCTTCAGGCGGTATCTACCTTTGAGTTGACCCTTCAAGCGGTTTCTACCTTTGAGTTGACCCTTCAGGCGGTTTCTACCTTCGAATTGACCCTTCAGGCGGTTTCTACCATCGGTTGACCCTTCAGGCGGTATCTACCTTAATTTGACCCTTCAGGCGGTATCTACCATGATTTGACCCTTCAGGCGGTTTCTACCATCATATGACCCTTCAGGCGGTTTCTACCATAATTTGACCCTTCAGGCGGTATCTACCATTGAGTTGACCCTTCAGGCGGTTTCTACCTTTGAGTTGGTTGAGGCGACATTCTGGGAGCTGGGTTCTCCAGGTATCCTGCAGAAGTTTGAGCCTGAAATATTTTTCTTCACCAAGAAAATGTTAGTAATCTTTGGGAAGACGATGGCTGGCCACTTGCCGAAGCCGCATGACTTTAGTTTAATCATGAAATGTGCATTTTGATGCTGGAGGTCTTCCAAAGCATTCTTGCAACATGCAAATGTGATCACAAATCCCTTGCACGGAAAATCTGGATCCAACAATTTGAAGATTCCAAAAAGAGTTTGCTCAAAACATCAATTGGAATATTTCTCGACAAGGAGGTCTTCTCACCTGTTTTGAGATAGTGGTTTTTATAGGGGACGCACTCAATTCCCTACTAACCTGTGCCTAGGTTTTAGGCTCATTCGCAGCGCATACATTTTGATCGGTCGGGAGGTCTTCCACGGGACCGTAATGTTGGGCTTGGATATTGGTCTGCAAGGGGGACTCTTTTTTTGAGTCAAGGCCATTGAACGAAAGCTTTCATCATCTGCTCCGGATTTACAAGTCAAGAACCCTGCAAAATGAGAAAGAAATAGTCTTGCTCGTACCTCTTCGAGCTAAGCTATATGTTAACCCAAGTGTCTTAATCAGAGAAGACTGTTTCAGGGTTGTAACTTTGGTGGGATTGGGGACCGAGAAAAGGCTTGTTTTTGGCCCAGAATTTGTGAAGGGATTGACATTGGTGATCATTGCAAATTTGCCACCTGTCTTTTCCATTCTGCATCTTCAATTTTCGAAGTGCACGACCACTTTTGAGGTGTGCACAAATTCCTATGAGAGCGTCTCTGGCTGCATTAAGAGACTGACAACTCTGTTTGCGTCTTTGCTCTGCACTTGACATCTTTTGAGGAGTAGTCTTTTGAATCTGACCCCTTCTGGGTTTTTCTTCTTCCCCTTTTCAAACAGGTTTCACTAGGGGATTGATGCAAATTGTTCACCCGAGCATCGGCCTCGCTTTTACCAGGCACTTTGCTTTTTCTTGATGCTGGGGATTTTCTCCATCATCATTTTTCTTTTTACTTTTCTTTTGAAATCCCGCTTTTTCTCATCTTCGGGAGATCGTGTTAGACATGTGACCAAAGGTCTAACAACTTTAAGCGTTAACTTAGGAATTTCTTCGCAAACCCTAAGTTTTGAATTCTTCCGTTTCTGAAGTGGTGTTGCCTTTGTCTTGGAAAGTGCAATGATCACCAACGGGTTTATGAAATGAATTTGCAGGCTCAACTTGGCTATGCAAAGGATAAGGTGTGTGGGATAGAGAAATGAATGCTTCTCGTCATCCTATGGCACTTGGATTACCATATAAACAACACACAAAGATTAATGTTAGTCCGAGCAAGAAAATTTCTAACCATTTTCTCCTGATGCTGCTGGACTTACTTCCTTTTGGCCCCGATGCGGGGTGGTTCCTGACAGGGTTTGAGAATGAAAACCGCCGTTCAAAGGGGTTGTCAATGGTCACCTGTAGTGTTTGGGGATATGAAACGAATGCCTCCGTCATCCCGATCCATGTAATTGCTGCGAATAATCCCTACTTCCGTAGGTCCAGATTTTGCTATCTGATCCGCTCCACTTCTCTCTCAAGCGTGTATATGGGACGTGTTTGGATTAGGCTTTGCCTCTCGTCTTTTGAGAAAACGTCATTTTGAAGGTTTTGAACAACCTTTGATTGGAAAAATCTCTTTCATTTTCTCCAAAAATTTTACCCATCAAAGAGGATTTTATGATGCACCATGCATGTTCTAATCATGTTTAGACAACCTCATGTTTTCAAAACATGATTGTTAATGGAGTTAGAACTCTATGTCTTTTCTAGACATTAGATTCTGAAAACTTTTCTTTTTCTCTTTTTTCTCTTTTTTGTTTAACATCTTCAATGGATTGGGGAGAGGGATACTTACCTGTCCCTCGCGGCTGGAGATCCCTGAAAATGCGGAAGAAACATGTTATTGTATGTTCATGAATTTTTCAAAGAATTAGAACGATACATCTCACCCTTGGTCATGTGTTCCCATGGGTAATACATGGGATGTGAAAACCTGTTTCGCCTTGATGGCGATCCCCTGTCAAAGACGGGAATTATGTGTCAGTTTGCGTTCCAAAATTCAAGACAAATTGGAACGATACCGCCTTGTTCTTGCTTTGTGTTTCCGTTTGAACACAAACGCGCGGCTTGCAGAATTTGGCCCTCTATCTTGTGGCCATGATCTCTCCATCTGGTTGGCAATGGAACCTTCTCTAGGATTTGCACTATAGGATATTCATTCATGCTTTTGGATGCATTCCCACGCCAATCTTCAAAGTTCAATCAAAGATCACTTCTTGGAGTCATGGCTTCCAAAGTTGATAATTCTATTCGCCTCCTTGTCGGCGAATTCCTTTCTTTTGCGGTTTTTTGGCGCCAACAATTTTCTGTCCATCTTGACGGCGAATCCCTGTCAACAATAAACATCAAGTGTCAGTTCGTGTTTCGAAATTCAAGATAAATCGAAACGATACTGCTTTACTCTCGCTTCGCGCCTCCTTTTGAACGCAAATGTAAGGCTTGTTGAAGTCGGCCATCTAGCTCGCGACCATGATCTACCCATCTGTTTGGCCACGAAATCCTTCTCTAGGATTTGCACTGGATGAGATCAATTTCTGCTTTTGGACGTATTCTAACGCCATTTTGCGGGGTTCCATTTCCTGGCAGCTTGCCCCCTACAACGGATATTTCTTTTCGCTTCCACGTTGGGCGAGATCCTTTCTTTTGTGGCTTTTTGGTGCCACCAATTTTCTGCCAAATGAGAACAAACTCATGTTAAGCATGGGATCTTTGGGAGACCAATTTGGAACGATACAAAGTTACCGTTCACCCAGGTTTGTATCTTGGGGTTTACTTCCGATGAGGACGACTCTGTCATTGCGTCCATGGATTTTGCCAGAGAAGAAATGTCCTTCCTTTGTCCGGCACACAAATGATTCACTTGCCCCGGTTAGACGTGGTTCATCATGGCTAGGTGATGCCTGCCCCAGCTAAATTCATTCCTGCGTTTTGCTATAATCTCCATCCTCTTTGGGGATGTCTTCCCTCTTGGGATTCCTGATGACGCCTTACTGACGTATTCCTTTCCTTCGTCGATTATTGACGCTTCTCATTTGATGTGGGTGATGGATGCTGCTTCATCTCATCTGTATTTGTGGGTGTTGTTCGTGAGACGATCCTCAATCACGTCGACAACTGCTTTGCCCCAGTTGGGCGGTGTTCATCTTGGCAGCATGCCTTGGCATTCCCATGCTCCTGGACGATTTTCAATCCGATTTGAAGACATTCATGCACCTGCATATGAAGAGACAGGTGTGGGGATTTATCTGGCTTCATTTGAAATTTCAGGAAGGAGGTACTCCCTTCGAGACTTCGTCCTTCCAACATTTGAAGGAGCAGTGTTTTCCAAGTATTTTGCCCCAGTGAGGCTTGTCTCGATGTTCGTCATCTCTGGGTTTGATAACCCTGGTTCGATGCACTTTCATGGGGGATCGTGAGAATTTGCCCCCGGCTTGGCTCCTCGAAGCAGGTGGGGGAGCCCGCTCTCGTGAATTTTTGTCGATGCTGGTCATCTATCTCGATTGCCAGACTCTTCGATTATTATTATTTTTTTGTCCCTAGACAGCCTGACAATCTGGGGATTTGTCATGTGGCGGTTTGGTGATTCTCTCGATCACAGCCGCCATTTGAGATGTTCGATGTTCCCCTATTGAAAAGAAGAAATCTCATGAGTAAATGGCATGTATAATTGACTGTTGGAGTCGATACAATTTACCCTTGAAATTTATCTTTCGGGAACCGGCATTTCTCCCTTTGGGTTCTCTATATGCAGGATATGTGCATGATATGCATGATGCATATTAGGTGTGCCAGCAACAAAACATGAGTTCGTGCTTTTCACTCTATTCAGAGAAAGCATTTTTATCAGATATGTCAATCTGGAAAACTTGAAATTTTCTTTTCAAGCGCTCTTTTCACAGAGATTTATAAATGATGATAAACTTCTTCAAGTTTTCTCAAAGGTTTTGTTCACAAATTGAGCTATTAGAATGCTCTTAAAAATATTTAGCCAAAGTGCATGTTTGAGATGCCATGAAAAGGGGTACTCCCTGTTTGTCATTTGAAGGCATTGCTTCTTGGGCCCTCTGCTTCTGTTCCCAACCTGAAAGGAAAAAGAAATGAAACATTATTCTCATATCAAGAAAATAATCATTTTGGAACGATACGTCCTTTTACCAGAATCGATGGCTCCGTATTGTTCTCCTTCTCATTTAGAAGGGTTTGATGTGTTTTGTCTTTGATTGATTATTCCACTTCATCATGATTCATGGGTGATAACTGCTTCAGGGACTTCCCATACGTACCCCCATGGTGAATTCGGCATATCCTACATTCGGTACCCTTTCTGGGTAGAGAGTGATTTGCCCCCAGCAACTGGATGCGTTGTCTGGGGCTGACTGATTTATTTATGGGTAGTTTGATCATGCCGTGTCGATGCATTCCCACTTAGTCGGAGCCGATCCACTCCGTGTCAGGTGATTTTGGCATCCCGCACCTTTCAAATTCTCTGACGCCTGGTATCTACTCTGTATTCTCTTTTGGGATACCAGATGATATGCTCATACAATCCTTCGAAGATTTCAGCATTTGATGTTCCGACACTTCTTAGTCTCATCAGTGCGTTTTGATTTCTTCATGCACCTTCTGCCTTGTCATCGTTTCATGACATCCCTCGAGCTTCTTGCTATTTGACATCAGCAAGCACGGGTGTACATGTGGTCGAATACTTTAACATCTTGAAGTGTTACTTCACAGGCCATGGTTTCCTTCATTGTGTCCTGTCGCATTCGCCTTACGCTTTAATAGTCTTTTATTTCATCTTCGGGCATCCAAGACGATGGAGATTCTTCGGTGGTCCCATTCACTTTTATCATCACCTGATTTGATCCATCTTGTTTTTACCAACCCAATGGGGGTGACATCTGATGAAGGCACCTTCCTCTTCCCCTTGTAGGGAATGCAAGTTTCTATTTGTTGGTCTTCAACCATCTTATCCATCGTTCCACCATCATCTTGCATGTAGTCAGATGAGGGCATTTTCGGCAAATGTCTGCCATGTAAAACATGTCCCTCCTGTCTATCCGCAGATGGATTTTTCTTCTCGACCTGTTTTTCACCTGAGAGGAAGAGATAGGAAATATTACGCCAATATCTGATTGAAAATCAATTAGGAACGACACGTCCTTATCCTCGATCCGATTGCCCCGGTCAGGTGGCGTTTGCCCTGGCTAAGTGGGGTTTGCCCCAGTTGACTGCTTTGACCTCCTTCATTATTTTTGCAGTTCTTTTTTAATTTGGGGATATATGCCATTTGTAGTTTCTCGTCCCCTTTTCGTCTCGATGGGCCTTTGCTCCGGTATGCTTTTTTTGTGAGAAGTCGACTCATTTGTCTGCCTTCAAATGTCCATCCTGGTGGCTCGAGTTATCGACCAGCTTCAATCTTCTTGAAGCACCACTCCGTTTCTCTTGGGCGTTCCATGCTTTGGGCGGCACACCTGAGATGCCATGAAGCCAGGTAGCCCAAATATGGAAAAGAGAGTTCATACATGACGAATTTTTCTTAGAAACACATTTTGAAAGATTTGATTAGAAGGTGGGGAACGGGGGCTAATCCTCTTATCATCGGATATCTTCGCTACCCTGAAAGGTTTTGAAAACCAGGAGACATGTGGGAAATCAGGTCTCAGGAATTTTTCTCTTTTTTTGTTGTTTTTTTTTCGTTTTTTTTTGTCGTCATTGACCGATTTGTGGTGCTCCCCCATGTCCCCATTTTTTGATTTTTGATTTTTGTTTTTTTGTTTTTTTTTTTTTTAGGGAGACTGCACTCGAGACTATATATGGACTAAAATGCAAATAGACTAAAAAGTGATGATGGAAAGGAGGAAGTGACTCCCTCATCCATGTAGTTTGCCATCATCAATTGTCCGATCAGCCGGGTCGGCGCGGTCATTGATGGGGTTGTCTTCGTACACCCTGTCCGCTTGTTGGTTTTGCCACATGTTCTCCCATGACTCTTCCCTCATAGCCTCTATCGCATATCCTTCAGAGGTTAAGCTCAACTTTGCGAAGGAAGTTGTAAAAGCGGGGTCTTCAACCCTACCGATGATGCCCATACTACCCATCTCGGTTAAGCATGGCTCTTTCCGCCCCATCGAGGTGGTATGCTTCTCCGGATTTTGAGAAGATGTAGTCGGTACCTCACGTGATTCGGGTACGTTGGTGATAAGCCTTAGATCGTTTTCCGGTCCAACCTCGGATACGTCACTGATTTTGCGATCCGACAAAAGGTCAGGCCGGACGTTGAGTCCTGTCCTATCGAACACTAGTATATCACAGTCGATGAGAGCCTGCACATCATATTGTAGAGTTCGGCAATTGTCGACATTATGTCCCTTCTCCCCCATATGGTATGCACAGGTCTGATTCAGGTCGAACCCCTGGAATCTTGGCGGTTTCACCCTTGGTGGCCTCTTGGCTACCAACCTTTCCTCCAAAAGCCGATGGAGCAGTTCTGACATAGGAAGTGGGAGCGGTGTGAATAATGGGGGACTTCTCTTGCTTGACTGGCCAGATTTCTCTATCTTAGGTGCTGGTTGTCTCTGGTGAGGAATGAAATCAGGCGGCTGATGTCTTGCCACGTGTACGGAATTTTGACTCGTGAACGTCATTCTTCGATAGTCGGTCGTCGTTTCCCTGACCGGTTCTTTACTCCTTTGAGAAAGCTCTCCGCGGCTTTCTTTGTTTCTGATCATGCTATCGCGCTTAGCCCATTCCATCCTTTCACCGGCATGCACAAGTTGTGAAAATGATTGGTAATGAGCCGTACCCAATCGATTAAAGGAATCATAGGGAAGAGCTTTCAGACAGTGCTCTATTAACTCATCTTCGTCCAGCGGAGGTTGGACTTGGGCTGCTTTTACTCTCCACCTTTGTGTGAATGATCTAAAGCTTTCATTTCTCCTTTGCTTCATGTGCATCAGATCCATTCTGGTAGGGGTGGCATTCCTGTTGAAATCGTATTGCTGGAGAAACTGATTAGCCAAATCACTCCATTCTCGGATGCCCTCGACATCAAGCCTCGTGAACCATTCTAACGCGGGACCGACCAGGCTATGCCGAAAATTTTGGACAAGAAGCAAATCGTCACGATCGAAATCGATCATCGCCTCCAAATAGTATTGGATATGAGTTCTTGGGCAACCGATACCACCATATCTCCTGGCAAGTCCCGGCCATTGGGGAATCTCAAGCGTCTTCCCTTTGGGGCATGTAGAAGAGACATTGTATGGACGGGTTTCAGCGGGGATCGGGTTCGCACGACCTCCAACATCCTGCTGGTGACTATAGTTTTTCTCCCGAATCAGGTGTGTGACGAACAGATCCTCTCCAGTCATCTCATTTTCCTCCATAGCACCATACTTTTCTTTATGATGTTCTTCCAGGTTACTCATCATGGGTGTGCCTTCGGAGAAGTCTTCTACTTCCAGGGCTCGATCAACATCTGGCACGCCGGTTGAACCTGGTTGGGTGGTCAGATCAGGATTGAAGGTCGTCGGGGACGCCTCTTGTGTAGTGAGGAGGAATGTCTTCATCATTGCCAATATCTGAGTCATCTGACTCTCCAGTGCGGCCAAGCGCTTCTCCAGGCCAATCTGATCCATTTTAACCTGTGACTGAAGCTTCACACAAGTTCTTGGCTTTTGATTCCGGAAAACACCTGTTTCGAATGACAAGACTATGTTAGAAAGGGGAGTAAAGCATAAATCCTTTCAATTTTATGCTTTCTTGTGATTAACGAGGATAAAAACTTTTACACAAGCCTTAGCCTCGTGTGAAAAATTCTTATCGATGTTTTTCAAGAGAAAACATAAAACTAAAAGGAGTGTAATCCATGGTCATTACTTTTGGCGAATTCCCAGAAAATCTGTGGAATGTCCAAGAAGATAAAAATGCAATTCCAATGTGTCCTAAATTCGGTGGGAGATAGGACATCCAAATTGGGATGATTTCCCGAAGGTAATTTGGATATCAGGTCTCCTCTTGAATTCAGGAAACATGAACGACTTTAGTTAATTACCAAGGATTACCAATGATGCATGCTATAAACCGATTCAATTCCATGTCCGGCGTACCATGAAATGAATGTTAGATTCTCGTACTTGGGTTAGACATGCCAAGTGTGAGTTCTAACGAAAATTTCATCTGGGTAAGACATGCAATTGAACCGAACAATTCGAATGGTTGAGAGAAATTCCAGTGCCGCATTCCAATGTCAAGACACTTAGACAAGACTTAGGGATCGAGGTGTAAAAGATAGATGGGAGACCCACAGACGGGTTCTCCTTACAGACTCGATGATCTTGATAAAAGGAAAGGGACGATTGGAACGTGGCCCTTATGAACCTAAAGAGATGCCCCAAGTTGGGTCTTCCGAGGACGGCACTTGGTGTCTTCGGTTCGGCTATTTCGGGTTTTCATTTTCATCAGATGCCCTTCTGATAATGTCCGGCGGGTGTCTTGGATTTGCTGTTATCGCCTATCCTTCAATTTTCGGTAAGGTTACTGGATCATTCCTCGGACAGCTTGAAGAGGGTAAACTTCGTTGAATGTCCCGACAGTCCAATGGCGGATGATGCGTCACTCATACTTGAATACATCCAAGATGTGGGACCGACTTGGGGAGATCATCTCTTCTATCCATACTCTAACATGGAATTTGGACTCAACCATCGGACTTGATGAATGCAGCATGATGTGCAAAATGAAAGGCTGCAGATGAATTTAAATAGAAATGGCAGGACCTTACCATAAGTGGCGTTTAATGACTTTTTGGTTTTAGGTATACCAACCATCCACAATACATGCGCATGAGACAAGTGAGGCTTGACTCTAGAAATCAAAAAGGGTTAGGTATGGACCTAGAGGCTTCCCTCTATCCGAGTCGATAAATTCGTCCATGAGCGCAATCCACAACAAATGGATAAAAGTCTCGACTTGGATAGTGAGTGGGATCGAATATGGTCGACCCCAGCGCAATCCACGCTAGGGCGTTGCATATCGATCCCTGATCTATGGCTACCTGAAAAGGTGATTTCGCGGCCTGGGTTTGGGCGCTTTGTGCAAAGTGTCGTGATCCTCAAATATGCAGTGAATCATGCGCAACAATTTATATATCAATCAGCGCTTCAAATCATCCATATAACATACATTCCTACGCCCATCCTGCATAAGACTATGTTAATCACAGACTACACCCCTTATCACTCCAATCTGCAAAAACATATAACACCTATCGTGAGCGGACTTACCTCACCTTCAAGAGCGCCTGCAGGGTTAGAAAAATCACTCAACGTTTTAATTACGGCCTAAGTCCACTTGAGGTCCAGAACCAAGTGTTCTAGAACAACTTCCCCAGCGGAGTCGCCAGCTGTCGCGACCCGTCCGAAAATCAACGGACGCGGCTAATGGATTACCGATCGCGGCCCCCACTCTGAAATGTGGATCGCGGGCCTTAGATCGGCGCGGGCCCTCCCAGGCCCATACCAAATCGCGGCGGGAGTGTCTTTTGAGGGATTCGACGATAAGAGTCGATCGCTTTCGACCTTAGTGTGGTCGTGGTGGCATGTGCAACTTGTGCATGCGTTTGGAGTCGCCACCGGTCTTTCTTGGAGGGTAGACCGGAAACCTTACTGACCGATTGGGAGAGATCGATCAGTTCTACGGAACCAGAGATTTTGGGTTCGGGGACTTGGTTACGCTGGTGTCATTACCAACGCCCTTTCGGTACCTAACGCGAGTGATTTTCCTAATTAAGATTTCATGCAGGCGCAATTTTGGGTGATATAGGTATGAGTCAGGGTTTCATGCAGATTGGAAGACTGGTCCTACCACATCACAGTCAATTTTAATGAAAGCGCAAGTCAAGTGCATAAATAAATCATGTCAATGCACATCAATTTCAATCATTGGCCTCCTAGTATAGCCATAAGGGCTTAGGGAAGATGTGATTTAGGACTAGGGGTAAAATGGGAAGATTCGGGGACAATTAGCCCGAAGGGCAAAATTGTCATTTTTGGAAGGTTTGGATACCGAATTACCCAAAATATTCCATGGCCAGTTGATTGTGGCCATTTCCCATTTTTGAGAATTTTTTGGAATTTCTTGATTTTTCTTCGATTTTTGGAAGACAATTCGCCCAAAGGGCGAAATCGTCATTTTCAAGAAGTTTCGGGGTTCAAAACACCCGAAATGAGTCTTGGCCAGTTGTTTGTGGCCATTTCCTATTTTTTGGGATTTTCCTGGATTTTTAGAATTTTTTTTTGGAAGACGGTTTGCCGGAAGGGCAAAACCGTCATTTCTGAAAAGACCAGGGGTCAAAAGACCCGAAACGGGTCGTGGCCAGTTGAATATTTTCATTTCCTATTTTCTGGAATTTTTTAGAATTTTTCTGAATTTTTCGAATTTTTTGAATATTTCATGATTTTTTTATTTTTTGATTATTTTATTATTATTTTTTTATTTTTTATTATTTAAAAATATTTTCCGGGCCGGGTCAGACCCGGCCCGCACCTCTCGGGCGCCCGGCCCGACCCTAGGGGTTGAAACCGGCCTAAAACGACACCGTTTTATATTTTTAAATATTTTTTCCTATTTTTTAACAATTTTTTTGATTTTTTATCTATTTTATTTAATTATCCGAAAATTCCCCGGATCGGACGGTTCTCATCGCGCCACGTGGCCTCATCCTGTGCGTCCGATCTTCCACTAGATCGGACGTCCCTCAGTGAGCCACGTGGCCAAATCGTAGCCATCGGATCAAAAATCAATTATTTTCATTTTTTAGAAAACCTACAAATCGGACGCTCTAGAACGTGCCACGTGGCCTCCTCTGGTGCGTCCGATCTTGTACAAGATCGGACGTCCCCCAGTGAGCCACGTGGCACATCCTCGTCCGCCGGATCGATTATTCGAAAATCATTTATTTAATTTTGCAAAATTCCAGGATCGCGACACGTGTCGCGATCGTGGCCGTCCGTTTGTTTTATTTAAAAATAAGCGGACCGGACCCCACCCGGCTGACGTGGCTGCCTACGTGGCACGCCACGTCGGCCGTTGACCGTTGACCGGCCGGAGGGTCACCGGAGAAGACGATGAACAGTGAAAAATCCGGCGGGAATAGTGAAAATTCCGGCGAGGTCGCCGGAAAAATGCGAAACGGACCCGAAACTTGGTATTTTTCGCCCGTTCTTGCGGCATTCAACTCATCATAACTTCAGCAACAATATAAGACCAAAACATGGCAAGAAACACGTCGGGAACCGCCCCAAAAATCCGGCGACCGAACCGGCTCCGGCGAACCGATTTGCAGAAATTTTTTTGTCGCTCAAACTCGTTTTCTTTCATTCACATAGCATCCAAGGGAGGTTTGAGGACTTACCTGGGGTCCCTTGATGGTCGGCGGCCGCCGGAAATCCCTCGCCGAGCTCCCGGTCCGGATCAAAGCCGGCGAAGCTCCGAGCCGTGTTTCGTCGCGGTTCAATGCGAAACAAAGGTCAAAACGAGTTTAGAAGCAATGCTAGTACATATTCAAAGCTTGATACGCGCAAATGGGGGTCGGGAAAGGCACGGCCGAGACAAAACCAAGTCGAGGCATCCATCGGCATTTTGTCGAACACATGGCGTGCGCATGAGAAACGGTGATCGGAGGAGAATACCGACCTATCCGGAGCTCGCCGACGACGGTTGAGGTTCCGGCGAAGCTTAGTGTGGCCTCTTGAAGGCCGAGGACGCCCGCTTTTCCTCGGTTTTTCGCCAAAAAAAACCTCTCTCTCTCTCGGTCCCTTTTGCTTAAAACCCGAGCGCCCCGCACGTTCCTCGTGGCCGACCGGCCCCTTTTCGATGCCAATGCTTCTGCCAAAACCGAATATGCCCTGCAAATTCGCTTCCCATGCTCGGTTGTCCATTTTCCTTTAGAAAAATCGCGCCCCGCACGTTCCCACGTTCCCCTGTTTTTTTTGTTTCCTCCCACGGCTTGCTGCACATTCTGTGCAAGCCTTGCAGACCCGGGTCGGGCCGGGTCGGGTCGGGTCGGGTCGGACCCGACCGGCCCGGTTCGGCCAAATCGCCAAATTGACCCCCTAAATGACCTCTTTTCATGAAATTGATGGCAAAATCGGATTCCTTGACATGTTTTCCATCAAATATGGGTATTTTCGTGAATCAATTTATTGAAATTCTGTGAAAACCCCACATTGTCCCTAGGATCCGAAATTCAATTTCGCCAAATCGAAGGCCTAGACGATCGAATTAGCCAAAATTGAGCCCACCAATGGATTCAGCATGATGAAAACTGTTGGGTAGAGGTGTTTAATTTTAATGGGTGTGCCCGTGTGAAATTTAATTTCAAAAATTGTGAAATCGGGGACTAAATTGAAAGATTTTTATGCAATTAAGCCCTTTTGGTTAAAATTGATCAAATTGGAGGGTAAATTGACCCAATTGCATTTCAATACTTTGGAGTCCAATGTCATAGCTTATAAAAACCAAAAATTGAAAATTAAAAGACTCGAAAGGGATTTTTTAGGCCCGGTTCGGGATTAGGTTTGTGAAGAAACCCCATGAACCAAGCCAAATTTCCCTAATAAAAAGAGAAAATATTAAATATATAATTAAAATAAAATTTCTGAATATTTTTGTGTAATTTTCTGACCACGAATGGTATTTTTCCTGATTTTTTGGGTATTTTAATAATTAAATAAATTCCAAAAAATATTAAAAAATTCAAAAAATATTTTTTGTTCAAAATTGGTTCCTAAGGCTAGGCTTAGGCTTCCAAAGTTGATTTTGCAATTTTTTGACCTTTTTTGCTATTTTTAATTAATTTTAGAAATAAAAACTAAAATAAAAGATGGTCAAAAATCATGTGTCAACACATATCACTTCAAGGAATGAGTTCTTTACATCCTATAGGTTAAGAAATTTTGGCACCTTAAATATGGGTAATGACGGTTTGGCTGCTGTTGTTGGTATAAGAGATGTGTACTTGGAGACTAATAATGGGGCAAAACTAATTCGAATAGATGTTAGGCATGTTCCGGATATTCATTTGAATCTGATTTCGACTAGTAAGCTTGATGATGCAGGATTTTGCAGTATTTTTGATAGTGGACAGTGGAAACTCACAAGAGGCTCATTAGTTGTGGCTAGAGGTATGAAACAATCTTCTTTGTATTTGTTTCAGGCCAAGATTTCCAAAGACATGTGTAATGTTGTGGAAGATGAGAATGCAACTGTATTATGGCACAAAAGGCTTAATCACATAAGTGAGAAATGAATTGGTTTGTTGTCTAAAAAGGATTTACTCTTTGGAGTGAGGAGTGCAAAAATTGAGAAGTGTGCACATTGTTTAGCAGGAAAGCAACGAAGAGTTTCCTTCAAGAGTCATCCGACTTTGAGAAAATCAGAATTGCTAGAACTTGTGCATTCATATGTTTGTGGTCCAATTAAACCACTAACACTTGGTAGTGCAGCCTATTTGTAACCTTTATCGATGACCACTTAAGAAAATTATGGATTTATTTCTTGAAGATGAATGATCAAGTGTTAGGTGTATTCATATGTAATATCTTTAACTTCATATGCAATGTCCAGAACTTTACTTGAACTTCCTTCTTGTGGTCCCTCTAAGCGTTTTGGCAATTGCAGCTCTTCCCCGATGTTCATCTATCGAAGGTCCTTCCAAGCTTTACCATAACTTCTCATTCTAGGCTTGCTCACCTTGCACTTAGGTACCTCTAGCGTTTAGACACCTCTGTGCCCATGTCTTTTTCATCTTTGAAAGAAAACTCATAATATTCATATATTCTGTAAAGACAACATCTGCATAATAGATTATACATCTTTCATTTAGCTATTCTCAACCAGTTAAAGACATTAGTAGCATTTGATGATTTTGTCATTTTCAAAACATCATGAAGGATTTTCCTTGATGCACAAGAGAAATTAAATATCAATTCTATAAGCATGTCATCCACACAAAGCAATAAGATAACAGTCATATTCAGAAAATTTCTACATAAAAACACAATGATCAGAAGTAGTCTTCTTATAGGCTTGCTCCTCCATAAAAGACTCAAATTTTTTATACCATTGTCTTGGTGCTTGCTTTAAGCTATATAAACTTTTTTTTCAGTTTGCAAACATAATTTTCTTTATCTTTCACCTGAAAAACCTCATGCTGCTCCTTGTATATATCTTCCTCCAAATCACAGTGAAGAAAAGCAGTCTTCACGTCCATCTGCTCAATCTCGAGATCAAGACTAGCTGCTACACTCAAAACAACTCGAATTGAATACATTTTCACAACTAGTGAGAAGATCTCATCATAGTCAATTCATTTTTTCTGATTGAAGCTATTAACAACCAATCTGGCTTTATATCGAGGACGCGAAGTAATCTCATCTTGCTTCAATTTATAAACCCATCGGTTCTTCAAAACTCTTTTTCCCTTAGGTAATGCCACCAACTCAAAAGTATGATTGTCATGCATTGACTTCATCTCATCATGCATTACATCAAATCATTCCTTCTTATTCTTATCTTCTACTGCTTCTTCAAAATTTTTAGGCTCACATGCATCTGTTAATATGACATACTTACTAGAAGAGTATCTAGTAGATGGGGTGCGATTTCTGGTAGACCTCCTCAAAGTAGTGGTTGGTGGAACTAATGGTATAATCTCTTGAGCATCAATGTCATCTGAATGCTGTTGATCACCCTGAGTCTGATCTTGAACCTACTGATCATACCAAGTCTGATCCTGAACCTGCTAATCTGGAGTCTGACCTTGAATACCGTCTTCAACTTGATCATGCAACTGTTCCTGCAACTCAAAAGGGGGGATTGAGCTAGTATCAACTAACATATCAGAATAATGGGAATATGTCTTCTTCATCTTTTCAATATCCCAAATTGTCTCATTCTCAACGAATACCACATCTTGACTTCTGACAATTTTCTTTGCAATTGGATCATAAAGACTGTAGCCAAATTCATCAGAACCATAACCAAGAAAGATGCACTCTCGTGTCTTGACATCCAACTTGGACCTCTCGTCTCTAGGAACATGAACAAACAAACACCTTTAGATGATCAAATAAAATTTCCTTTCCAAACCAAACTCTGTTTGGAACTTCACAATCTAAAGCAGCAGTGGGAGAAATGTTGATCACATGTACCACTGTACTCAAAGCCTTGCCCCAAAAGGATTTCGGCAATTTTGCATCTGAAATCAAACATCCGACTCTCTCAACTAATGTTCTATTCATTCTTTCTGCTACGCCATTTAATTGAGGTGTTTTAGGAGGTGTCTTTTGATGTCGAATCCCTTGTTACCTGCAATATTCATCAAATGGTTCAATGTACTCACCACCGTTATCTGAACGAATGCATTTCAACTTTTTTCCAGTTTGTCTTTCAACTAAAACTTGAAACATAATGATGTTTTGGAGCTTGTTGAATTACCTGAAGGTTACAAACCTATTGGTTGTAAATGGATTTTTAAGACCAAAAGGGACTCCACAAGAAAGATTGAAAATTTTAAAGTTAGACTAGTAGCTAAGGGATTTACTCAGAGAGAATGAATTGATTATGAATCAACATTTTCTCCAATTTCTTCTAAAGACTCTTTTAGAGTAATTATGGCTTTAGTGGCTCATTTTGATATGGAGCTTCACCAGATGGATGTTAAAACTGCTTTTCTGAATGGAGATCTTGATGAACAAGTTTATATGGCACAACCAGAAGATTTTGCAACAAATGATACAGGTAATCTGGTTTGTAGATTGAAAAAGTCTATCTATGGTTTGAAGCAAGCTTCTAGACAGTGGTATTTGAAGTTTCATAGTGTTGTTACTTCTTTTGGTTTTGTTGAGAACAAGCTAGATCAATGTATATACTACAAGGTCAGTGGGAGAAAGTTTATTTTTCTAATTCTTTATATTGATGGTATCTTGCTTGCTAGTAGCGATATTGGATTAATGCATGAGACAAAAATGATGTTGTCACAAAATTTTGATATGAAGGATCTTGGTGAAGCGTCTTTTGTCCTTGGCATTGAGATCCATAGGGATCGTTCTCGCCGCATATTAGGCTTATCTCAGAGGGCTTATATTGATCGTGTTCTAAAGAGATTCAATATGCAAGAGTGCAAACCAGGGATTGCTCCAATCTGCAAAGGTGATAAATTGAGTCTTTCACAATGTCCTCATTCAGAAATTGAGAAAACACAGATGAATGATGTACCTTATGCTAGTGCACTTTGTAGTATCATGTATGCTCAAGTTTGTACTAGGCCAGACATTGCTTTTGCAACAGGACTTCTAGGTAGATATCAGTCAAATCCAGGACATGATCACTAGATCGCTACCACGAAGGTTTTGAGGTACTTAAAAAAGGACTAGAGACTATATGCTGATTTACAGATGTGTTCAGAATTTGCAGCTAGTGAGATATTCAGATTCAGATTATGCTGGTTGTGAGGATGACAAAAAGTCGACAACATGGTATATCTTTATGCTAGCAGGTGGTGCAGTATCATGGAAAAGTGAGAAATAGAAAACAGTATCATCATCTACTATGCAAGCGGAGTTCATAGCATGCTTTACAGCTGCTACTCAGGCTATTTGGCTCCGGAATCTCATTAGGGAGTTGACCGTGTTTGACTTTATTGATAGACCCATACAGTTGTATTGTGACAATAACTATGCAGTGTTGTTCATTAACAATAATAGAGGTCTCAAGGGGTCTAAGCATATGGAGGTCAAGTTTTTGACCATAAATGAGTCCGTGCAGAATGGTGACGTTGCAGTAGAGCATATAACTACATATGCTATGATTGCTGATCCATTGATGAAAGGTCTACGCTTTTGTGTATTTGAACGACATGTCATTAATATGGGCTTAGAAGCATCATGAGATGCCATTGTTTAGTGGAAGCTTTCTAGTTTTTGCTCTAATAAAGTTTACAGTGTTATATTACTTTTAGTAATGATTTTGATATGTATTGAACTTTTACATTCTTTGAGGTTTTTTTTTTTTAATGTGATATTGAATGTATATCTGTTGAAAATCTCAAGGAATTGTGTAAACCTTGAGTGATGGCTGGGGCATTTATTTTAGCCAAAAGACATATGTCTTGTTACATGTAAAACATAGTTAACTATAAAAGTAAGACATATGTTGGTTCGTTGGAACCGAAACGATGTTCTCTCATGACACATCCGGTTTCGTGACACATAAAGTGAGAGAATGGTGACTGACAAGGATGATAACATATAAGGTGTCTCTATAATTTGAGATGTTATCTGTTTGCCATACTACCGTATCAAATCCATATCAGTAAAGTTAAGAGTGTTCGTGATCATGGATGGCTCTGTGTCTTCTGATGGAGTTACTGGCATGGTTCGGTGCTTAAGACTTTATGGGATCGGATTGACTATTGGGAATTATCTCTAGACCAATATAAAGATGCGCATATACAGTACAGTTACAATTAATTTCGCCCAAGTGGGAGAATGTTAGAATATATTCTAATTTGGATATATTCTATTGTGGGATTTATTAATTGTTTCTGTAATTATTAATTAGTCTAATAAATGTAAGATATATACAGTTTCATAATTCTAGTCGGATATGAGGCTGGATAGTATGGACTGAGATAAACCTTATCTTTAACGAGGGGATATGTTTCATTCTCCATAAATAGAGCTTAAGTCCCTCCTCTAAACTCTAATGTCCACATAACCTCACATATAGAATTGTCTGAAGCGACAGTGGGGTGCCGTTTCATTGAAGCCAGTGATAAAGGGGGTTCATAGAGGAGAAGATTTTGAGCATCGGATTCTCGCAATTCCGCATCAAGAACGATGAATCCGAAACAATGTGCGTTAATTCTTTAACTCTATGGAACATAGATTTGTGTATATGTACGTGTGTATCTTAGGTCACTGCATAATGATTAATTCCGCAGCTTACAGCTATCTCGTGCTCTCCTATTACCTAGCAACACTTATCTATAGGAAATTACAACAATCATAAAATAGTCGCAATGAAAATAACCAAACAGCATTTATCCCATCGTCGATTGCTCATTGTCCATATCGATGACTTCGTGAATCAACTTCAAGGTTCTTGTCAATAACCTTCACTGTTTGATCAATGACTTATTCACTGGCAAATTGTCGATTCTTTCCAAGTTACCGATAATTCCGTTCATAAATGATCTACTCTCATTGACTAAGTCTATCACTTATTGATGATAACCAAAAGTTAACTTTTTATTGTAACCATATGTCCCTTTTAAAAAGAATTGAATCCATCAGTTAAATATATAAGACGAAGTAGAAAAAACTAACACCTGCAAATTTTAAGTGGAAAATCCAATGTGAGAAAAACCACGAGGTTGCTTAAAACTTCTACTAATTATCAAGAATAGAAGAACACGTAAATGTGGATTAACAAAGGAGAAAAAAAAAACTCTAAACACTACCGGAGAAATCGAGAGACAAATCGAAGAAGAATTTCAACGATTGAAACCATTCCCTTCCTAAAATCTCGACCTCACGAACAATTTCTAAAGCTGATTCCGACGAGATTTCACTGCCGAATCTGAATTGAGTCTTCTACTCTGATCCGTTGTCTTTCTCCGTCTTTTTCTTTTCGTGGGACTCTCTTTTTTCTCTCTTCACTATACTATCAAGGACCTTCAGCCCTCCTTTTCTTTCCTTTTTATGACTTTTGTTCTTTTAAGATGTGGTGGAACCCAACCCATCACCAACTCATATTGACATTGTTATCAACTCAAAGGAACCTTTAACTTTGGTCAGCGTTCTCACAACATCCTTCATTTTTGCGGTTCACAATTACGAGAGAGAAGTAGAGAAGATGCCACTTATTTTTTGAATGGCAGACCACATAATTTCAAAAAGGCGGGTTAATACTACAAAAAATCTCAAACTGATACACATGTAACAAATTTACCCCAAATTATTTTTTGACCACAAAAAATCCCAAAATGATACACTACCTCAAACTTGCACATCTGTGATTAGTTTTATGTAAATTGTTGAGTTGGATGCCAAGTGGCAATTTACAAATGTATCAGTTTGAGGTTTTTATGCTTTGTTTGTCACAAGTGTATTAATTTGTGGGTTTTCTTGATATTAAATCCATTTAACGGATGGTAAATTTATCATAGATGTACCAATTTGAGATTGTACGTGGTCAAAAAACTTAGTTTAAGGTAAATTTGTCATCGATTTAGGGTTTTTTTAGTTTGCGTAAATTTGTAATAAATGTATTAGTTTGAGATTTTTCGTTGTTAAAAAAATAATTTTGGATAAATTTATCATAAGGATACAAGTTTGAGATTTTTCGCGATATTAACCCTTTTAAAAATGTAGTTTTCTAAGAGGCGGGTCAAGAGGCAAAAAGCCCAGTTCATTCCAAAAGCAGCCCAATGGACCAACTAGTGTAACCATCCATGTCGGTCCTCGGCCCGATGAGGAAAATCTTGAAACATGTTCATGTACCCGGTCATTTACTCAGCAAACCTTCACATGGTCCTAGAATACATTCCAAGCGAACTGGACGTCCATCCGTGAACTCTTTTATCCATAAAGGGAATTAACATTTACAAACCATTAAGTTCTTGTTTGACTGTTCATCGAGTGCAATCTTTTTTCCTTCTTTCGAATTATCTTTCCTTTAGATTTGAATTCTAGTACAATAAAATTGCTATTATGATGTTGCGCCTCATCAGGTTGTGTATTCTAGTTATCCATTAGGTAAAGTACAAGCCCATCCCGCAACCTAAAGATGTAACTTTATTCAAGCTCTCTATGTAGTTGAGACGGGTCAACAGCTCAGTTATCCTCGACTATTTATTTCCTATCCTTACTAAAGATAGCCTAGTTCGGATGATGACAATTCTTGCGTATCTCAAATCAATCTATAAGTCATAAGATATGAAATGCTCTAGTTTTCAAAGTCAAAAATTTGAGAAATGGTAAGCATATACGTTTGAGTCCGATAGATAAGCCGCGCAAATCCCTACGTCGACAAAAAAAGTATCCATACCAATAAACCATCAAAGTACCAAAGAAAGAACTAAACAATCTATCTTTCTTGACATATCTAGTTTGTATAGTATGTTTTGTGCTGATCAAAAACTGATGGAAACATGAAGGGGGCAAAACTTTATCACTTGTGGAAAGAACCAAGGGAAGGTTTTTGTTCATCTCTATCCTAGGCAATCAAAAAAGGTATTCCCCTGCAACATGCTTGAGATTTCCAGATTAAACAAGAATCGAAAGTTTACAGAACAAATTGAATAATTGGCCAGATGAGTATACACACACGCTCATACATGAAATTATAAGTGTCAGAGCCCTCTCGCCAGCATTTTCTCATAGTTCTCGATGGACTCGAGCCTTTGGATCATCAGCTGTTGCCTGAACTTCTGGATGAACGCCTCCGCGCTTTCGTTTATGTCCTCCGTCATCTGCCTCTCCAGCTTAGTCATACCATCGTCCTTCTTTGCCGTCCCCGCGACGAAGCCATGTTTGTCCTTCTTGCACCTGAAAAGGACGTTCTCTTCAGCCTGTTCTTGTTTCTTCGGCCTCTGGTCTTCGGATCCTGGAGGAGGAGGAGTAGTTCCTGAGCTGATCTTCTTCATTCTCTTGATCTCGTGTTATTCTGATATGAGGATGAGAATGCTTTATCTCCGCTTCATCGTGCTTCGTGGGTTTCCTACATATAGAGGAGATCAAGGAGGGATGGAATATTCTTTGAGTTTTTTTAAAAATCGGGGTGGTTCCACCGTGCTTCCTTTCCTTCATCAGACGTTCTCCCCCAGCATCTTATTACGCGTGTGAATGAACCAAGATGATGTTATTCTTACCATAGCTAGGGAGTTTGGAGAGACTAATATAAGCTCCTAAAATACAGTTTGACCCACGTGACGTGATTTGACTGGATTTTACAAAACCTCGTCGGCTGGAAAAGAGAAATTAGCCAAGGGAGACCATATTCCTAAAGAAGTGACCGTCTTTGCTGACTTGGTGCTGAAGCCACGTATAACGAGAGTTAAGCAATTTCATCATCCACACGCATGTGGCTTTAGACCATTCAATTCTTTAAGTGCGGCTTAATGCATGGTCCTCTTCTTCTGCCGAGGCGCCATTTTTGGCCTAGTCAAAAAGGAAAGAGAGGAAAAAAAAAAAGTTCATAGGTTGCAACGTGTAATAACTTGAACTTATACATCCATATGACGCACGCTAAGATATTATTTATGTACATCCTTGGGGGATAATCAGAAGTTTCTAGGCTCCTATTTCATTAGAAGAAGAGGCTTTGGCATCTTTGCCTAACTCTTACAAGATTGCTTCTCTTAGGAGAACTCTCAAGGAAAAGCTTGCTTGGGTAGGTCGACTTCATTGCACGCTCGCCGGAATTAGAAGGAGAAGAGAAGGTTGCACGTGTGGAGCATTGAATGTCTACATGTATTACAAAGCTTTCTTGCATTTGGTTGACCTGAATTGCCCATACAACATCACTTGTAGCCTGCAGGTAGATTTGTCAGAATAGATCATAAGCTCATTTCTTAACTTTATATGACGGCCTGAGTTACTATATGGATTAGTTAAATATAATAAATTGGTTGTAAATGGATTTAAACGTAATATCAACATTAATGGGTCATAAGTGGGTGATAAATGCCAATGGATCTACAATTTACTTAAACTCAACCGACATGTATTATGCATAACTCTCTCTTCATTCTCTCTTGCGCTTATTCACCCCGTTCACTCGCCTCAATTTGGTTACGAATTTTCTTATATTGGATTAAATATGGAAGTGACTTAAAAAGTGAGTCGGATCAGATATGAGTCAGGTCGGGTACATGTCAGTAGATTTACATTGTAATAAATAGATCATAAACAAATTAAAAAAGCCTATTCGAGTCGGATCATCTATGACCCGACATAAATCCGACCCACCACCTGTTTGGCGGATCTACTTGTAGGTCTCTGTCTTTCCTTCCAAGTGAGTTCCTCCATCTTGAGAGCCCTATTTTGAGGTTTTTAGGACTCTGTGGAAGTGGAGGCTTGGTCATAGGTTAGCAGCCAACGGGCTTGAAAACCAATTTGGTGATGGGCGAACCCGGATCATTAAGTCAGGTCGGACCTCATGATTCGCCCTATCCGTCTCAGTTATCATCTCTATGTCGAGATACGGTGAGTATGTTCTATTAGGCAATCCTGTTGGTTGGGAGCTGAATTAGGACGATGAACAAAGGACAAGATGCAAAATTGCAGCCCAATACTCCTCACGTGTCTAGCGAAATTGTCTCCCTCTCTTTCTGATAAGTGATGATTTCAGTTGTCAAGCAACTACAATAGCGCTGAATGTTGATTTCAAATTGAAATCTTGCTAAATCATTTGGGTTTAAATGTTAAGAGAGAGAGAGAGAGAGGGAGAGAGATGGACATTCTTCAGCCCGGCCCGAATTAGAATGCAGGCCCACCGAGACTTGTTCGGATACGCCGCAATGCAACTGCAGAGCCTGGGAGAATTTGTCCGAAACGCACGATCCGACTGGCCTCCATTCGAGCAACAATGGAGTCCCTCCACAGAGCTTCCCTCCAACTCCGTCTGCTCCCCCTCTCTCTCTCCCCAACTCCGTCAAGAACTATCATTTTCCGTACACTACTCGATCCCGCAAGTCGGCGACTCAGTACGGGCTCGCCTCCCAAGTTCAACCTCATCTTCACGCCTCGGAGACGTTACAGCAACCCTTCTTCGACTGCGAGGGCGGGATGGCTTCTGGGTCTAGCGGGGGACAAGAAGGAAAAAGTGGGCCTGCCCGATATCGTGAAAGCCGGCGACCCTGTCCTGCACGAGCCAGCCCGGGAAGTCGACCCGGCAGATATCGGGTCGGAGAGGATACAGAAGATAATCGACGACATGGTGATGGCGATGAGGAAGGCCCCCGGCGTCGGGCTCGCTGCTCCTCAGATTGGCATTCCTTTGAAGGTCGGTTTAATTCTGAACTATACTACTGTTAGTTGCTGAGTTTTCTCCTGTGGTGTTACGTCATTGCAATTCGAGATGTCGTCCGTAGTGGCTTTCCTAAGGGTTTACTCTCCTAGGACCTGACAACAGCATTATTTATTTTTCAGTCGTGATTCTCTCAAGTTGGGGCATAGCCAGTTTATCTCGCGGATCATGTTGAGATGCATTTCGCAGGTCCTGTGATATGACCACAGGAAGGACGATCTTATTCGTTGCCTTTTTATCTGGACTCTTAATGAAGGTTTAGCAAGAAAATCGAACCTTTTGCTATGGATAAAGAAATCTTATTATCCGATCACACGGCACATATAGTCCCTTGCTTCCAATTTGTAGGATTGTAATTGTAAAAGTTCCTTCGGCTCTGCTCCTCGAGCATCTTAGCAGAAGTATTGCTTATGTTGCTTCTGTCTACCACATAGTGCCCGATTAGATTAACCAATACTTTGTCTTGCACCTTGTTTCCTTTGCAAGTTATTCATGTCATCTTCTTTGCAAAATGCTGAAAGTTCACCACTCTGATTTGCTGTAGTTTATATGTCAAGGATTCGTCCTTCAACAAAACCATCATAATGATTGCAAGCTGTTCCTTGGTTTCAGCTTAAATTTATGCAATTCAGTGGTTTGGGATATTGTGCAAAGTCAATTGCTTTTTGCCTGATTGAGACTTCTTCTGTAGCGGGCACTTAGTTAAATTTTCAACTTTGGGAAATTTGATCCATGGTCTTTGTGACCAGAACAGCTAATTGAGGTCATCTTCAAATGGAGGCTTCAGGCAATGATTGATCTAGTTAACACCAAGAATTTTTCGGGAATATTAGTGGTGGAAGTAATATCTTCTTCATGAAGGAAATACTCTCTGGCGATAAATTTCAGGCCTAAGCAGATTGGAAATAATTTCAAATACTAATGTACCAAGGATGACGGTTTACAAGCTGATAATTTTTTTCTAAATTTGATTGGATATGGTTGTTGGAACTCAACTCCGCCTATGTAGTTTACATAACCTGTCCCAAGCTAGGGTAAAGGAGGAGGGTAGCGTCAGGCGTAGTAGGCCGGTTGTAAAAAAGAGCTATTTTTATGATATGAACCCTTATTTTTATGAGTCTTTGGGGTTCATTGACCGCGGACCCCAACTAGTTTGGGATAAATGTGTTGTTGATGTTGATGTTGATGGTAGTTGGAACTCCAGACTAAAGTAATGCGTCTACTTACAGAAAATTTTGCAATGAAATGACAAGTCTTGATGAGTGTGTTTTCTTCAATCCCAAATTCATCTAATATATCATCCAGTTTTTGTTGCTGTAGAAATCAGTCTGCTATTATAGGATAGTGATATTCTTGCTTTGCAGATTATAGTGCTAGAAGATACCAAGGAGTACATAAGTTATGCGCCTAAGGAAGAGACTAAAGCACAAGATAGGCGTCCATTTGATCTCCTGGTATGAGACATTTTTTAGCTGAACCACATATCACCTATTTATTTTACGACAGCAGTCTTATTTGGCTTCGGTGATTTGCTGCTTTTCCTGAAACAGGTAATCTTGAACCCAAAGCTAAAAAAGAAGAGCAATAGGACCACCCTTTTCTTTGAGGGCTGCCTGAGGTGATAATCATGGTTTGAGAACTGGTGTCTTAAACATAATCTTTTCATTCTTCTGTGATGATCATTCAGTCTGAAATGAGCTAGAAATGTTTAGGGGCCAAGTGATTTTCTGCTTTAGCACATATCAAGGAAAAAGGAAAGAAAATCCTTTCTCATGGCATGACATTGATAAAAGGGATGACATATATTGAAATCACTACTGCAGAAAGTGTCTTTCAATTGCTTGAAGAAAGCGTTTTCTGATGTTTAAGCTTGAATTCCTGTTTTAAATATTTGAGGTATACACCTATAGTACCAAGACTTTCGGTCTGAAGGGAACCGTCATTGGCAAAACTACAACAATTTTACTTAGCATAAGAAATATGAGAGACTTGTGCGATTATTCAATAGGAGAATAAAAGTGCTATTGGGGAAATCTGACTTGTAAAGTCACCTCTAGAAATTGTTGTAATTTCACCAGAACTCCATAGCTCTGCAAGATGCTAAAATGCACATTGAGATACCAGTTTCATTAATGTCTGAGCTTATTTTTTTAACTTAAAAGAGAAAAACTTTTGCCTTTTTGACTCACGTTGTCCGCTGTTCTCCACCATACTTTCAGTGTTGATGGATATAGAGGATTGGTGGAAAGAGATCTTGATGTGGAGGTTACGGGATTGGGTCGCGATGGTAAGCCTATCAAGATTGATGCTTCGGGTTGGCAAGCTAGGATATTACAGCACGAATGCGATCATTTGGATGGAACTCTGTACGTGGACAAGATGGTTCCAAGAACATTCAGAATTGTGGAGAACCTGGACTTGCCTCTTGCGGACGGGTGCCCCAGACTAGGTGTACGTAAGTCGTGATCATAGCCAAGTAGGAAGTCAGAATTCTGAATACTCAACCAAGTATTTTTTATGGCGATTATCAAGAGCCATGCATGATGCTGGGAAAAATCATTCTCAGATCACAGAACTCGGATATACTGGTGGCTTGAGGATGTACAACCATTCTCTGGTGTGTGCCGTCATCATTTGTGCAATTGGAATGAGTTTTCGTAAAGAGCAATACTTCCTATTCGAGTGCGTGAGCACTTGGTTTGAGTTAGTCAGGTAGTCTTCGAGGAACCATTGATATTTGAGGATTCTTCAAGAGCCAAGAACTTGAAAATTTTCTGCTGGGATTCGATTTTGATTCGCCAATAATTGTACTAGTGAAACATTTTTGTGGTCTTTTTTTAACTTTCATTTCCTTTGTGCTGGTATAAATTGTTGCGATACTTGCGACTTCCTCATGTTTGTGAAGGTTCTTCAACTGCTTGTCGTATGCTCAAACATTCACATTTACTGTGAACAAGGACATTGTATTGCACAAGTTATTCATGAATCATCATAGAAAGGCTTCTTTTAGATTCTGGAATGGATGTTCAATTTCAAAGGTAACCTATCTAATGAGATTCCTATCTGGGAAAACGTTAGATTTACTAATACTGGTTTACAGATTGATTTACTAAATGATGTGTCAAACTATGATTGATACTTGAATATTATATTTCCCACTTGTTTAAAGGGTCGCTCATTGTCTGACTTAGTAAGCCCATTTTTTGTAAACCGGTCTTAATAAGCCTACCATTGGTCGTCCAATCTAAAGAGATCAGGTCTTTCTCCTCTGTTTTTGGCTGAAGATTGGGCATGATTAATACCCCTTTAAGTCACAGATAAACCTCGCTAGGGAATATTCTTTTGCCAGAGGCTCTGCCACAATATGGCATGGCGTAGCAACTTGTGAATGGTGCCTGCTGATTTACCAAAGGAACTAGTCCATGGGGAGCCGATCGGATATGGTGCTTGCGTTGATCCAACGTGGCAGGTAAAAGATGCACGCGTCAACGAGATGGCTTTCTGTTTGATCCCAAAAAAAAAAAGAGATGGCTTTCTGGACCTTGCGCATGGTCTACTATGGCTGCTGAGGACGCATGCACACATTGACCACACGGCAGACCAAGTATGACATCGACCGGCGTCTCCATGGCACGTCTTGCACTTGCGTTCATCATCGAAAAGTCCAAGCTGAGAGAGACCCATTTTTCAAACTCGAACGACCTTTCTTTTCGGTTGTTGTTGGACTTGCACGCCATGCACTTGTACTCGCCTCTCTCTCTCTCTCTCTCTCTCTCTCTCTCATCTTTTATAAAAGGTTTTTTTTTTCTCTCTTTGGAGATAAAATTAGGGACCTTTGTGGTAACGGGGGATTGGAAGATGGTGGTGGAGGGTCTCTTATTGAGGTGGTCCATAGATGAGTCGTCCTATATAATGCCCACCCATCACATTGATTGATTCATTATGGTTTTGACACTTTAGCGTGGGGTTGGGCCCTAATGGTCCTTCATCTATGTCCGTCCCCTCATTCACCATTGATGATTTCACTTGAAGATAGCAGATGATAAAGGAAACCCCCCAACAGTCTCTCCCACTTCTCAATCTTCTAAATTTCCCAATTGAAAGGAGGAGAAAATTAGCAACTTCATCGGTACACCGTTAATTTTCTCCATTTTTTCTAATTAGAGGAAGAAATCGACCTCGACCGAATGTTTGTTTAAAACCCAGAGGAAAAAAGAGAAGAAGAAATATGAAAGCGAAGAGAACTTGGGAGGTTGCAATTTTGAGGAAAAACTTCCTCAAAAGATTGGATAGTCTCTCAGTTTCCTCTGGTTATTGTAGCTTGACCTTCGTTACGCTCTGAATGAAAGAAAGAAGAATAATCCAGAAAGCACGACAGAGTAGGAGGTGGTCTTGATCATTTTTGCTATTTTGAGAGTAATTGGTGGGTACTTTTGCTTGGGATCCATCGTCCCTACTTCACACGTTTCCCGTACTACGATTTGGCTTTTGTCTCAAGATCCTTCTAGGACTGTGTAGGCGTCAAAACTGTTGGGGTTCACATCATCTGATTGTCCCTGAGACTACCATACCTCGGAGCTCAAATGTGCAGCTACACGAGCACTAGGAATGGGACGTGTCAGAGAGGAGCTTTCTTTCTGGTTCTTGTTCTCTCCCTCTACCAACGTCAACTTTTAGGCAGTCAGTCTCGGCAATCGCCAACTTTGCTCAGAAAGAATCTCAAGGAAGATCTTCGTTAAACCGTGTAACATCTTCTTTCTGAACTACTCCCAAAGGGTCGATACCCATGAATACCAACAGATCACTTTACCTCTAGCCCAACCTCAGCTTCCAATAGGTCCATCTTACAGGACCACAGAAGCATGTTGTTGATGCGCACATAGAGTGATTCCAAGAAATTCCAGCTTCAAAATCGGAAATTTGTCTGTAGGGAACTTAACCCTGGACCTCCTGCACTATCGTCTCGCTCCAACGGGTAGCCAATAGGACCGAGATCTTAATTAGGCCTTCCATCAACTCATGTTGCTCTCAATGCATTTCAATTGCCCAACGCCTGAGACTGTTAACCAGAAGATGCGATAATCCGGTGCTATTTTATTCTCTTTTAAGTTGAATTAGTTGATTATTTCCACATTTTCCCCGGTGAATTTTCTGTGCCTAAGGAAATGAATTACCCCACGGGAGGAAGCCAGAAGCCATGATTTCATAAGCACGCGACTTTAGACCAAGCTCTATTCACATGGAGGCTAGTTAGAGTGTACAGAATGAGAAACAGAGAGAGGAAGGAGTTCCCATGGAACTTTGACTTTTGTACAAAGATGAAATTCACTTAAAGTTCCAGATAGATTTACACATGATCACATAAATAAAGGACATCCATGAACAGAGCTTCTCTAGAATCTAAATCCAACCCAAAAGGAAGAACAGCATATTGAGCTCATAAGAAAGAACAGAGAGGGGACAAAAGCAGAAAAGAAGCAAGTACCAAACTTTCCCAATCCCACTTCTTGCTCCCAAAACTCCCACAAATCGCAGTTTATTGAGACATAGACCACACTATTTATCAGCTAAATCTTATCTCATATATGACCAAAATCCTATATTTCTATCAAGAAATAAAGAAAAAGAGAAAAAAAAAATTCACCTCCTGAAGCAGATACACCATGAGCAGTCACCAGCAGGGAACAGGGCTCTACACATGGAACCCCATCCTATCTCGATCTGCGGTTCCCGGGCTTGGTCTTGCGATTCTTGGGTTGCTTACCGAAGGCGCCGCAAAACCCACATGCAGACACCTTCGGCGACGGCGGCTCGATCGCCGTGGACACCTTCGCGGTCCGGTACCCTCGCCCTCCGGCGCCGTTGCCGGATCGGCTCCGGTTCAGCGTCTCGATGGGAGGAGGAGCGCTGGCCCTCGATGGCGTTGACGACGGCTTGGTGCTATTGGGATCGTCTCCGAGGGCGGCCTTTTCCTGAGCATCAAGCTCATCTTTTCGCCTCAGCTCGGCTTGTATGAATCGGTCGTCCCACACCAGCCCTGAAGAGCCTTGCCTCCTGAACGAGACTTCAGATCTCTGCAACCCAGCCATCACCTCTCTCTCTCTCTCTGGATCTCTCGCTGTTTATATTGATTACTTATCAGCAAATGGCTCGATGCTGGAGTGACGCATTTAAGACTTTTCCGTTTAACATTTATATAGAGAGAGCGAGAAGGAAGGAAGGGTAGAAACTACTACAAACTAGGGAGAGAGAGGCTGGGAAGAGGAAGAGGTCATAATCTGTCTGCTAGTCAAAATTGAACTCCTTTTCGAGATTTTTCTTTTTGTAAGGATTTAACACATAGTCTGCACGTCAGCCTCGGAGGATGCTACGTTAGAGAAGTCATGGCCGCGAAGAAGGAGAAGAAAAAGTCGACAGCATTTTCGGAAAGATTTACCATTTCATTACATTGATACCCGAAATTACTAAGTTCTGGTTGTTATCAATAGGTGACAAACTTAGTCGATACTATCAATTATCTATTATCTATGAAAACCTTTATCAGAATGAAGCCACCGATATTGGCATTCACGTGTAAATGCCATGTAGCAATATCTTGGGATATATAAAAGTGTCATGATTATAGGGAAATGTGTCAAATGAATAGGTCAGGTTGGTTAAATATAATCTCCATTTTCATGCAACACAAATTTAACGGCATATATCCGATCCGTATTTCTTAAATATGTCTATATTTAACCATATTATACGATACTTGTATCTTATAATTTGATAAATAAAATGATATTGCTAAAACACTTTTATACAATACAAATGTTGTAATTTTTTTTAGCCTTTTTAATTTTCTTAATTTTTTAGAAGGTATTTCCTATTTCTATTTCTATTTTATTTTCTCTTTTCTTTTCTTTTCTTTTTTCCTCTTCCTCCCTCCTCCGTCTGGCGGTTGCAGGGCTTTAGCGACGGCCGACAGCCCGACAATTGGCCACGTCCTGGCTACATGGAGCTCGCCAGAGGCCAGCGAGCTCGGGGCTTGCTAGATCACAGCTGGCGAGCTCAGAGCCAGATCCTGGCAAGCCCATATCTCTCCTCGCCCATGGCCGACGAGCATCCATCATGGAGGAGGTAGGGAGGGGTGAGAGGAAAAGGAGAAAAGAAGATAATAAATTTTTAAAATATTCAGAAAACTTATTTATGTCTCGCTTAAAATAATTTCCATAGCCAATCCATTTGTGACATTTTTAAAACTCATTTAGGACTCATTAGGTTTCTATGTAAACTCACTTTTAATACTTAAGCAACTCATTTACCATTAAATATGGGTCAAACATGGATTCTAGACTCATTTTGCCACCTTTAAATTTAATCGCTGTGGGGTTAAGTTTAATGCCTCGATTTTAGGATTCTTGTAATTGCAAATAGAATTAGGAAGTTATTTATTTTGAATATACGATTAGGAAGTTTTCTTTTTAATTTCAATAACCATTTGTCATCATCGATCATAGGTTTTAAATGGCTGGCCACCATTGCCCCAACTCTCCGTGTCTCTCTAATATTCTCGTCATTTGTTTTCTGTCCAAAATCAAGAAATGAACCATCACAATCTCCGGCGATAAATGTAGTGTCTTGTCCATGGATGCAACGAAACTAAAAACACGATCTTTCTTTCAAAAGAAGATGACGAGCTTCGACTCGAAATGGCCCTTGTTTTCTTCCGGGCCTTCTTCCAATCGTCGAGGGAAAATGGACATGTATAAAACAGTGAATATGCAAACATTGCCTTGTTGGGGAACATGCCCCTCGGCCCTCGCCTCGCTCATAGTAGGCCACGCTGACGCTTGCGTATGACTTAAACATTGGGCAAACGACTCAACGTATCTCATCAAAATTCGAGAGGAAAAATACTTTTGGAACGCAAAGGTTTTGAAGAGCGTGCATTGTAGCAAAAGGTTGCTTGTCGTCTGACTCGGCCATGGATCCATCCCCCCCGGAAACATTCAAGAAGTTGCCTTGTCTCCTTGGCCGTGCTTCCCTCAAATTAAGAACAGTCACAATCAATCATTGGGATTGAATTGAATTCCTAAGTTGAATGTCTTCCCGGTGACCCCGAGAAAGAAGGAAAAGGACGGACAGGACGAGAGAGAGAGAGAGAGAGAGAGAGAGAGAGAGAGGTGTTCCACTTTATTGTGGTTATAGCGGAAACTCGAGCTGCCAAGCCCAATCTGAGCCACAACGGTCGGCCGACCGGCCAAAGTACCCTTTGGACGGAGTAGGGTAAGGTTGCTTAGTTGGTGAAAGCTAATTAAGCCCTCCTCAATAATTTGACGATCATGTAGCGATGAGCGGGCTTGTGCAAAATGTAGACCCGTCCGCCTATTGAGAATGAAGCTATGTTACAGAGATAATCTTCAGAGGTCTCCATGTCGTGTTGTGTTGGACACTTTCCGGCATTCCGACACTCTCTGATATGTGACTAACACGTGGTCAGCGCTCCAAATACGCCAGCAACAAGTGAGTCCAACATCCCGACATGTCATTTCAACTCACACGTGGTCAATTTTAAGCAGTTTCAATAAATTAGTGGCCAAAATGTGAATATATATATATATATATATATATATATATATATATATATATATTTGCTTAAGTCGTGTATCCAACCACCCTAAAATTAATAAACCCAACCAGCCCAAAAAACCTAATAGTGAATTCCTAATAGAAGAAGAAGAAGAAACTCACCGCTGATATGCATATACATTAAATATATAACGCATCCCAACGTGTCGCAATTATCTATTTTTTTCGATAAATCACGTGTCGAAATATCGTGTCTGTCTCGTGTCGTGTGTCATATCGATGCAACATAGTTGAGAAGTATATCTCTCCGACAATGGCTTGGGTTTGCCATTTTCAAACAGGAGACAGGAGAGAGAGAGAATTGAATGGAGATAAAACGAGGGTCATTGGCAAATTTTGAGCAGATAGCAATCATCAAACTCCATCCGTGCTGATCGATTTCGAATGCATCATTTGAATGACTTGATCAATCGCCAAGAACGAACGACAAAGTAGAAGAAGTCATATGTAATGCCAAGTCAACGTGATTTGTTTTGTTTTGTTTTTCCCCCCGTTTCTTTGGGGGTAACTAAGTCCATGCGTGTTAAACAAAGAAGAGAACAGAGAACATCGCATTGACTTTTCATCTTCTTCTAGGAACATTCCAAGTTTCGAATTAGACAGGTCTCCGTCAAACATGGCAACTCACTCTGCTCTCCTTCGTTTTGGCTCTTAACGATGCCATTTCAACAATGCCTCCTTTGAATGAAACCATCACACCACATGGAATATTCAATTAATCATATTAAGTTGGTATGCAGCTCAATTAAAAAAAAATCATGGGCTTACCAATCCGATTGATTTATGTGCAGAACATTTAGGTTTTCGTCCGTCCTTGCCGACGAAATCGACATTTTCGGATGAATATTAGGTATTTAATTGTTATAGCTCGCTTTCATAGTGACTTCCGCTAGTGATCTTTAAAAAGTAACGGTATTAAGAAGGTGTTCCACTAATTTGGAAGAAGAGCACGTATAGGCAAACTTTGGGCCGGGGACTCGTGTACGAACTTATCAACGACCAAATGCAATCGCACCCCCCCTTTGGCCTTTGCATGGATTACGAAAAGACGGATGATTTTTCCACGAAAGTTGCGCGACAAAAGAATAGATTAAGCTTTCGAAATATTATATACAGGGTTGAGAGAATTTTCAATTCGGACGATCTTCTTTGTTAGGGAAAATCACACAAATGATCCATAAAATTTGTCCCAGTGTGCAATATGATTCTTGAATTTTTAATTTGTTTCAATGTGGTTCACAAACTTTAGCCCAATGCGCAATGTCGTTTCTCAACTTTTAAATTATTCAAACTTCAATATATGTTCAAATTAATCCCTGGACTATATGAAAAAGTATAATATAATGCCTCAACTACGATTATTAAAAAGATAATATCGAATATTTTCATGCAGTTCAAAGACCAAATTGAATATATGCCGAAAGTTCGGGGATCACATTGAATAAATTAAAAATTTAGGAAATATATTGGACATAAGGTAAAGTTCAGAGACTACATTGAACAAATTAAAGAATTCTTTGGGCCATATTGTGATTTGTGTCATTTTAACTTTTTGTTAAACATGCTTATTCCGTGCCCGGTAGCTGGACCGGGCTTGTCATTAGGCCCAATAGTTTTCCTTAGCTCGGGCCTGGCCCGGAAACGACAGTGCGCTCCATCCTGAGTTTGGTTTCAACTTTGAATGTTCAGACGAATCAAAAGCGGTCTATTTCGGAGATCTCTGCAAAAGTTCACCCGCCAAAAATTCAAAGCGCATCCATCGCGTTGTCGGTCAATTCTTTCTCGCCTTTCTCTCGCGCGCGAAGCGGAGATAAGGAGGTGCTTTTGCTGTATTATCTTTCTCAAAGTACGATCTTTTCATCTTAAATGACTGTTTTCCCCTAGATCCTGAATCAGGATTGCTCGTTTCGAGAGTGCTTGCGTCGAAGCTCAGATCCGGAAGATTTCCTTGGTAAACTGATATTGCGTGACTATTGGGTTCGGCTGGATTTTTCATGTGGGCAACATGTTTGATGAAATTACTATTTTTTTTTTTTTTTTTGGGGATGGGTTCTTATTAGGGATCGTGAAATAACTGAATTGTGAGCTTCTGGCGGCTAGAACGAGATGTACGGGAGAAAGGCGAGCCAGTTGGTGAAAGAACTCAGTACCGGTGAAAAGGGGCAGCTCAAGCCTTTTAATGTGAGTTTCATATTTCATATTCTTGTACACTAGCAATTTGCGTTCTGAAGTTTCAATGGGAACCCCACGTACATGGATTTCGGCTTCCAGAATGCAATATTGGAGTTCTCTGATTCTTGTATGCCTTTCGATGTCCTTTGGAACTTTCACTGGGGGTTCAAATGCTAAAACCCACCTTTATTTGAATATTTGTTTATCTTATTGCTTCTGCCTTACATATCGACTCATACCTGGAGCGGGGTATGTTTGCTTGAGAAAGGTGCTAAAGTCAAAATATGATGAGAATCAGAGCAGTAGGGAGGTGTAGTGCTTCTTTCTACTATGATTTGTAGCTCAGTCCTGCTGCAATTGCACCACTTGTAAATTCTTGAGATGGACGTAGTTGTTGTTTGATTGATACTTCGTTCTTGACTTCATGAACATGTTACTATTGTAATCTCTCTGCATGCAAACGACATGGCCGCATTGGTCACTTTCTGTTCATAATTCATGTGTTGAGTTTGGTTCTCTAACATATTGTCAACGGACCATGCAGAATGTAGTCTTTTCTGGGGAGACATGTTAGCAATAATGCCTTTGTGTTTAAATCTCTAATATATTCATGGTTGATATCTTGTAATTCTAATGTTGCTTTTAAGGGTTTCTTTTTGCCTCTGCATGTTCCAACACTTTTAGGCTGCGTATGGTAACATTTTTGTTCCTGGGAACATTTTTTGAACAGAAATACTTTTTTGTGTTTCTGTTCTCGGCTACGAGGCGGCCGGCGACAGCGACGGCGGCGGCCGGCGGGTGGTGGCCGCGTCGGCGGCGGCGGGTGGTGGCCGCGTCGGCGGCGGCGGGTGGTGGCCGCGTCGGCGGCGGCGGGTGGTGGTTTCAAAAGTGTCTCAAAACTCAGAAGCGAGTTTTTTTCGTTTCTTCAAAAGTGTTCCTGAAACAAAAGTGTTCTCCGGAGCACTTTTGGAATATTTTTGAACCATACGCGTTTCTGTTCCAAAAGTGTTCCGGGAACACTTTTGGAACAGAAACACTTTCCCTGGAGTGTTTCTCCAGTGTTACCATATGCACCCTTAGTCATTGTCCTTTTGCCAAACCGTACCTGCATTTTTAATCAAGTCTTATCTTTTCTTTTATTGAGGCAAGATTCCATGATTCTCTATTCTACTCAATCTTACTATGGAATATGTGTGTGTTTTGCTAGATCAAATGCCTATCAGATGCTTAATATAACCTTACTTTCTCACTATAATCATGCAGGATGACTTATTTAATCAAGTAATCAAAGAATGTAGTTCACATCATGTTGGCCTTCAGGCCTTGTTCAGGTAATCCTGTTTCCTCTATTTTTCTTTTAAATTTTCGTGATTCTCTTTATGTGGTCAAGTAGTGGCTATTGAGCATATTATTTTCATATGTTTCCTGCGTCTTTACCGGAGTTAATTTTTAGCCGGAAAGAATTTTGAGCATATTAGATCTAGCTGGTATGACCTCCATAAATGGATAGCATCATGTTGTCATCTAGTATGGGCATGCAGCAGAATTTCATGTTTTTACCCTTTTCAAATGACAAAATCTACCTATTGACTATGGTTGTTATAGAATGAGGGGAACTTTTACCAGTGCAAGTGTATTTTACTATAGTAAACTTACTAGATCAGTTTGTGATGATCTCAAGGATTCAAGATTTACTTATTGTCACCACGAGTTAGGCTCTAGCATCATTTCAAGTTGCTCAACTGCATTGTGTAAAATTTTGGTTGGATCAGACTTCGGACTTACATGAATATGTTGCAATAGGAATATGCAAGAAGAAGGCTTGGATATCCAAACAACCAGAAATGCAGATTTCTATGGTGCACTGATTCATCATCTTTCTCTGACTCGGAATAAACGCTGCCTAATGGCATACATGTAAAGATAACAGTACTCCCTGTCTTTTCCATTTTTCATTAATTATTCAATTAATTGTTGTTCAACTCTTTTACCCTAATGTTATTTTGCTTAATTATTTTGTGACTTTAAGGTATAATAGAGCAGATGTTATTCGGAGTTTGAGGTGGAAGTTAGGGCGTGTGCTTCCCAATGAACTCGTTACGAAGTTGAGCAACTCTGAGAAGGAGTACTCTAAGGGTTACTCTGCTACTCTGGATGCATATATGAATGAAATGAATCTGGATTTGACAGTGGTAAGCTCCACTCCTCTCTATCTGAATCTGCCCTCCTGATTTGAGACATCTGTTGAAAAAATGTCAAGTCAGCGAAAGAGTGGTTTTGCTTGAGAAATTTCGCTTGACAAATTGTTTATGTGTTCTTTAGTACGGTGGGACAGACAAGGAATGTACTACTGAGCACATAGGAAAGCAACATCAAAGCAGGATTATATCCAAAGATTTTGTCATATCATACAGTCGTGGGTGAAAATTACAACATTTTATGCAAACCAATTGAAAAATTAGTCTGCAGATATGATCACCGCATCTTGACATATATAGTTGATGAAAATTTAGCAATGCTTAATTCGCTGGGAAGAGCCGAGGGATATCTTAAGACTCGGTTTCATGTAAAGATAATCAAAGGAGTCAAAGTTTGCTGCTTCTTGGCTTTTAGTTCATTGACTTATGAGAAACGTTGTTTGTGGCTGAGAGGGGTTTGCGTAATTAGGTGATTGTTTCTCTCCTTCCATTTGTCGCATTCTTTTCATATGACTTTTGTTGTTGGAAAGCATTCTGATCTTCGCTATCATGTATTGTTGTTATGCAAAGGTTTCTTGTGATGACATATGATAGTGCAATCAACACAACACTTTTGATTTGTTATTTTCCAGCATTCTTAATTATTTTATATATCTTGCATGTATTTCATGGAGTTAGCAGATGGTACAGCATGTCTTGCTTTTCCGCGGTTGACTTCATAACCTTTTCTGCATACCAGCGGAAGATCTTCATCTGTGTTAATTATGCACTGGTTTGCCATGGGCCGTGATCTGGATTTCCCCGCTTTCAACTAGAAATTTCCAATTTTGAACTTTTTTGCTGTTCACAAGCTTCACTACTTGCAAAGCTTGACATAATACTCAGTGCCTCAGTTGCATCCTTCTAACAGTTAAAAGCCACATTTATCAATGCATTATTTCTTCAAGTTATTTGCTTCAGAGTAAGATGTCCAACACGTTTATTTATTTAAAGGATTTAAGAACACTGCAAATTGCATCTGAATCTATTGTCAAGCTGTTGCGTCATTAACCTCTCTAGTTGTTGGAGTTTTGACCTAATCAAGTCATATTTTTACTCCTTTTATGTATTTTCATCCTTGTTAGTGTTGCGCCTGGGAAAGAGTGCCAAGGGCTGGCAATACCGGTATTGGTTGTGTTGAAGAATATGATGATTTTCTGAAATTCTACCAGTGTCAACATTTTTGCATTTCTTATAAATGAATGTGAGCATAGAATTCTCAGGTGAATTAGGAAGTGCAATTAAATAAAGACTAAAGAGCACTGAACTAATTAATTTCTTTGAGAGAAGATAAGTAAGAAGCATGTGCTTGATGGGATATTCGATGCATGATTGAAGTCTTTTGCCAGGATATGGTGCCACCGAAGGATCCATACATCCAGGTTAGAGTTCTTGATGATATTGGTGAAGTGTTGCTCACTGACCGGTCTGCCAATCTTGCTCGCTACTCAATGCACTTTCTCAAACGAACTGATGCTGAACAATATATTTGTCAGGTTTGTTGTTCCGTCAAGTTGCTGATATTTCCGGGTCTCATCAATTGTTCCAATCAATCAGTTGCTCTGATTCTGTTAACAGGGTTTAATGGAGGAACTATTGAGCTGACCAACGGGGTTAACCCAGTCCACGCATTCTTGATGGGCATCCTCAGGCTCTCTAGCTGAACTGCACTTGCGTTATGCCACTGCTATAAGCACAAGCTAAGCAGTTGGTGGGAAACCAAGCAGAAGTGAGTCAGTCCAGAATAACGATTATCTAACCTGGTCAGACAGCTGGACATAGTAGACAACACCCTGGAGAAAAGATCAGACATGGTCACTGGTTTAACTTGCAGAAATAAGTGTAAATCATTCTAGCAATGAGGATGACATACTGTCTAATTTTTCTGCTTTGGCTTTCAGCAGAAGAATATTAGTGGCTTCTTAAGCTGTGGCAGAACTTTTTTAAGAGCCAGCAAAAATATGACCACCACAGATGTACAAATACTTGAAACTTTGGATGTACTTGAGAGTTCTGTTTTCAGGATGGATTACTCAATAATGGTGAACTGTTGTATCTTTTCCAAAGGCTTTGCGCATATGAATGATTTTGGCACCTCTTGGCTTTTTGCATGTAATTTAGCAAGCGCAGCTGCCTCTCCGCAAATTTATTGATCGCCAAGTAGCTTTATGGGGTAATGCATCTCGTCATATAGCTATCTCACTTTTCTTCCAGTGATATTTTTTGTGGAATGACAGTCCATGGGTACTTGCAAATTACCATGGGGATGAAGTGGCATGCAAAAATTTAAGGGATGCATATACATTTATTAACGCCTTCCCAATCTTGACAGCATGCCTCCCTGCTTTCCGTTTGAAGTGTATTTATGTATTTGTGCTGTAGATCTTTGCATTTTAGTCTTCGCACTCACTGCATATATACTTGTCTTGCCTTTAATAACGAGGAATAATTCTTTTTAAGTCTTTGTGTCTTCATGAGTTGCACCAATCAATTATCTATCTTTTTGTTATGTTGCATGTGCTTTTAGACTCCTTTTATGACGGTTAATGGGTAAGGTAAAAGCTTCATAATTTCCACTGCAGTTGTTGCTACATGCCACAGTAGTGTAATCACATCAGCCCGAGTTTTTCCACTTTCAAGTCTATGCATGTTATGTTACAAACTCTGTAATTGAGAGGATACTTATGTACCGAATTTATCAATCCAACGCACTGATAAGGTAAGCAGTTATACTCGTGACTATTTCCACAGCCTGATCATCCAAAGTGACAGGAATACCTTTGTTGAAAAGTTCCTTGAATCAGCATCTGGTCTCTACAGTTCACGTTGCAGTCTGGTCTTCACTGTTCCTACAACTTGAATAAAGTTGAACATAGGAAGATGATTTTCATATCAAGTTATATGAGGGGAAAAGAAAAATAAGAGAACTCAAAGGGCAGTGCTTTTCTAATTTGTCCTTACTATAGACTGTTACAGTATCTTTTCATCTATTTTTTGTGGAAAGAACGCATGTCCTGCTCAGTTAGTATTCAGTTGGTCATATGCTTTTGACGGGTGCTGTTGGTACTTTTTTTTTCCTTGATGTAGAGATCGTGAAATCAACGAATTTTGGGGCTTGCATGTAGCAGGTAGAGGAAGAAAGAGGCCTATCCTCTTCTGCATACATACAGTAATTGGTTTTAATATTGCTCCCTTCCTTAAAGACTGTCGAAGCTGCTCTAATGGAAGCATCTTTGATGCACTCGATGGTTTTCACTTTGAACTCAGTAAGCAATCATATTAACGGTCTCGTAAACTGTTCATAATTGTAGAGAGCACAAGCTCTAAAACTTTAATTTCTGGCATTAGCGCCACCTTATCCGTTTTGAGAGCTGGACTGTTTCCTGTTGTCAAGGTATACTTGAAGTATTCAAGGCTATTATTACTACACTTTACGTGATATTATGTGCATAAAATGTATTAAGAGCATGCTATTTTCTAAAATGTTGATCTCGTATGTGGTTTCTCGGCATACATGTAGGTATCTGGCATGTGGTTTCTCGGCATTCATATAGTTAAGGTTCAAGGTGTATCCACCGACCAAATCATCAAAATCACGTGGATGAACTGAGTATGGAAGAATAGTTTTGCTGTGCAAGCACTCTCGATGTTCTTTGAGAAAGACTAGGAAGAGAACTCTACCAACTAGCTAGTGCAGCTTAGGATGCTATGTACAGCTTTGCTGAGATAGATCTGATAAGTGAGAACCATCATTGCAGAACCTGCAGATGATACTGTATGGTTGAATCTAGTTCGGATCGAGTATTTTTGACACCCGTTTGTTATGTGATCTCTTATAGGAGCATATCATACACCGAAATAAGATCATGCTGGGTTTTAGTAGCAGTGTCCTTGGTACATGTCCTTTGAGCACCATGTGACTTTCTTAATCATTCCTCTGACTAATCTTCGCAGCTGAAACAAAAACATTGAGTCGTCTCTGCTCTGATAATCAGAACTTGCGTCATTGAGAAACAGGAAAACAGAGTGGAACCATATAATTGTCCGGCACACGACGGGGCTCAGCCCCACCACCCTTGGCACGAGCCACCAGAGAAGAGCTAGCAAGTAGCTATCACAGGGTGCCAGAACTTTGCCTCTGGTGCTCCAGCTTCGGTTTTGAACTTATTTTCCAATCAGTAAGAAAATGCTCCAGGCTTTGTTCCATGCACAGCAGCTTTGACAATTCTTTATAATCATGGTTTGATTTCGGTGATCATATTCTGTAGACAACCTGCATCAAATCTCGAACGACATCCTGGTATTTTCCCGTTTAACCAGCTACTGTGATGAGCAGCTTGTCAGTGATTTCACTACTGCAGAACAGAAATGAGGAGTCATGGAGGAAGCAGGTCGATATCCTTGATAATGATTTACATCAAATTACATTTTCATACAAAATTTTGCTGAGAGAATTCGTTAGGACACAGACATTATGATCGATGCTTGGCCAAGTCTACATTAATTGAGCAAGTGAGATGGTGCAAGATTCGGATGAAGGAGCACTGCTCGTATTGGGAAATTCTGCACTTTTTTGCCTCTGATAGAACAACACCCTTCAACCCAAAACCATTCCCATCTTCCCTCATCTTTCGTTTCTCTCCAAACCACCATACCTGACCCAAGATCTCTATACAAACACACAAACCCATCAGTACCCACACATTTTGAACTGCTCCAATTCGCCTTCCCGCCTAACAGTTTTGATCCCAATTCACGTGGCATTTCCTCAACCAAACTCCAAACCTCACCTTCACCGAGCTCCCAGACAGATACTGCTCCGCCGCATGTCCCGCCGACTAGCGCCAGCCTCCCATTGTGGCGAATCAGCGCTGCGAATTCGAGCTGATCTGCTAACGGTACGCTTAGTTCATGCCAACTATTCGTCCTGATCTCGAAGCCCATGATGCTGTAGGCCCTGGCTGAGGTCATCCAGTAAAGCACTCCATCACAGCATACGCTTTCATCTGGAGTCCAGACCGTCAGCCTCACCGCAAATTCCACCGGCATCGACCCTATAATCTGCCACCTCTCTTGAACTGAATCGTAGGCTTCCAACGTGGACTCATACATCCCGCAACCGCGTGGGGCATCAGACATTCCTCCAGCGACGTACAACTTGAAAGCAGGGAATGAAGCACCTCGGCTCGGTTCCAACATTACTATTCCTGTGGCCGGATTGGTGCGCGAAATGTTCAACTCTGGCAATCGCTTGTATTGCCTAGTAAAAGGGTTACATAGAGCTAATTGGTGGAGTGTGGTACTCGTGGATCTTAACAGGATAAGGCCACCACCAATAGGAGAAATGAGCCTAACCGGGTCAGCCAAGAAATCAAGGGGAAGCGCATACCAATTATCCGAATTTGGATTGCAGACATAGCAACATCCACTGAGGCTGCGAATAAGCACCGCCAGAAACCACGGTGGATGCAACGCCGATCCCGTGCTCAGCAGGTAACCTCTGCCACACCTGTTCCAATGCCGGCAAGCCAAGTTGGCCCGGGCCAGCGATTCCGGTGAGAGGAAGGAGAAGATCTTGGCGAGGATGTCTAATGGAAGGCTGTTCCACATTTTTTTTCACAGAAGATGGTGAAGGTTTTGTATAGCTGAGTCGTGCTGCTGCTGCTATATCTATACATGCTTCAATCTAACAGCAACTATGTGGTCACCGTGCAATTATTGATGGTGAATCATTGACGACGATGGGGGTATATATTTCATGGGGATGCGTGACCCACATGAAGCTTTCTGTCTGACCCACATGTGATGATGTGACAAATTATGCTTTCCTTGTACTAGTTTTCATTTTTATATGAGATGCTCCAGTTGTTCATTTTTATTTCTCTCGCTTTCCTCCCAGTTTACACAGAAGTTGCTGCTTTGCTCCTTTAAGTGTCCTCGCGCTGTGTAATTCCTAATCAAGATGGTTTTGAACTGCGAAAAAATGGACTTTTCTAACGAGTGAAGACAATTTTTGAATTAGACCAAAAAAAAAAAAAGACAATTTTTGAAGTAAACCTTTTATTTTTCCTTCTTCTTTTTTTGCGACGAGTTTTTGGACTAAAACTCAATTTCTTTCTCCGCTAATACAATGTCATCACCCCCAATTAGGGGTGTTAAAAAAGCCCGCGCCGGCCCGGCCCGATCCGATCCAACCTGAAAATTCACCTAATTTTCAGGCTGTCGAGTTGGGCCGGTCCGGTTCCGACTCTTTTTTTGGCATCCAAGATTTCTTTTTAATTTATTTTCTTTTTATTTTTTATGTTCTTTCATTCGACAGGCTTGTCAAGTGGTTTTGATTCCAAAAAAATAAAAAAGGAAACCGACTCAACTTGGCCAAGCCCGACAAATTGAGGCATATGTAATTCGGGCTCGGGCCGAGCTGAGCCGAGACCCGGCCCAACCCAGCCTATTGACACCCCTACCCTCAATATCCTTTCCACAAGCACTCTTTAACACCCTAGAAGCATAAACCGGCGTATGTGGCTGATAGTTATCTTGAAGCTATGGGATGCGAGAATGGTCGATTAAACGATGTTCAAAACGCTCAACAAATAATCATTAACGAAAAAGGAAAAAAGAAAAGAAAAAAAAAGGGGTATATAATATGTTTGTCGGACGATGGAGTGTATATCACAACTCAAGGGGTTTTATCACATGAAAACTTATACGATCAAATCTTATTGCAATTTGGCACGAAACTTTTGCTATTTGTGCGCTGGTGCTGCCTCCCATAGAAATGTTCAAGGCAAGAGAGAGAGAGGGGGAAGGGGGGGGGGGGGGGGGGAGCATAACAAGGATGACGTCACTCACTCGTCACATGTCAATTATGTCACATCAGCATTACAATAGGCTTATGCGACGGTAAGACATTGTACAATGATCGGAAATGCCCAAAAGAAAAGAGAAAAACCCGAATGAGTTTGCAACTTACAAGCATTTTCCAAAAGGTCGATATGGCTTACCACTACCAGGCAACGACAAGTCGTTTTCGCGAAAACGGCTAAACGAAGAAGAAAGGCGGGCAGGGGGGGCCGCGAAATTTGGAAGTTTACCGCCAAGATCTCTCGAGTCTCGACAGCCTCCCGCTTCAACTTGTTTCGTGGGGTGGGGTGGGGTGGGGTGGGGGTCTCCCACCAAGATTTGCTCCTCCTGCTTTTTCCATTCGCAATATTTTCGATTTTTTTTTCTCCCCCTCGAAACTAAAGGAAAAATGTCTTCTTCGAGAAAAAGGGCTCGAGCAATCTCTTCCACTGCTGCGGCTGCATTCTTTTTCCTCATCATCCTTCAAGTCCCTCTTTTCAGGTAACGTCCGTTTGTTTAATTCATCTCCCCACTTGAGCTTTTCTTTTTCCCCGTTCCTACCATTCCCTTTTTGGCACATATGATATGATGAGCGTTGATCAAGAAATGACGTTTTTTTTTTTTTATATGGGAAAAGATTGGCGCAATGATGTCGTTTTCTTGCTCCGCTATGATTAGGTTTGCGTTTGGTGATCTGGGTTGATTACTCGCGCAAATGGGTCATTCGTTTTCGGTCTTTGGAAAGGACAAGAGAACAAATGCATCCACGATTTGTTTTACCATCGTACTGTAGAGAAATGTCCGGTTCTTTGGTGACGACAGAAGCGGTGTGATTTTCTCTCTGGGAATGTGACTGACGTGTTCGATGGAAAGCAAACGCTTCATTTCCTCAAAAGTAAAAATGTGATCTTGATAACCAGATTCTTCCAGTTTTTTATGCCCTGCCTTTAATGTCGTTTTAAGACTGGCGGTGAGAGAGGGGAAAAGGGGGCTAAAAAGGAACGTGAATTGTCCCTAATCTGGCGCTGGTCAGAAGTTAATCCCATGATTGCTCCATCATTGATGTCGTTATAGTTTTGTAGCGGTTGTTTTTTAGGATGCTGATAGGCAAATTACCTATGCGGAGGTAATTGCTACACATCATTTTATATATACAGTTTGAGAAGATTACAAAACCAGAAATGGTTGGTAAACGATCCAAATGCGTTATTCTTTTAAAAGAACCAGCACATATAAAAGGGTGGATTCGGGTTGATGACAAACGGATGTGATTACGGGTCTGGTTTGTTTTCTCTGCTATTTGCCTTAGAGGAAGTCATTGCATATTTTCAATGTTCTGCGTCTGCCGATTCAACAATGTTGTTTTTCTTCTGTCTCCACAGGGTTCCATGTAGGATTGGAATGTGCACAACACCAATACAGGTGACATCCTCTCAGTTGTTTGTGGCTGAACTCTTCCCTCAGTCTGTAGTTAAAGCTCTTCTCTATCCGGGAGCTGTTGCCAATGCTTTTCTCATGAGCAAGACCATACCAAGCTATGATGACTTGCTAGACCTAGACGCCTACAATTTCGCCAATTCTAAGGGGGTTTCATCAGCTATAGATCTTGGACGCATGGAGGTCTTCACCATCTCTCTAACAACTGCATTTTTAATTTACAAGTTGTATTCTGTGCTTTTTGTTGTTTTGCTTCATCCGCTGAAGGTTAAGACTAGAGGGCAGAACAGAATGATCTGGTAGCTCCTCACGTGTCATCAATTTATTATCCTGTAATGCAAAGTCAAAGCAACGCTTTGCCTGAGTGCAGTTTTTATGTTGAAAAGGCCATTTGATTCTTTGTCATGGCAAGCTTATTTATAATTTCTCCTTCTGATCCTGGCCTATACACCAGGTCCTTGCAGGGAGCTACTTAATGGTGGCAGGAGCTCTTCTTAGTCTCATGAAGCCGGTGAGGATGAGCTTTTTCGGTGCGCTTCTAGTCATTTGGGGCCTGGCTAGGGAAGTCATGCTCGGAACGACTTCTTACTCCAATTCATCAAAATCCATACGTATGTACCCGATGTTGTTTTTTGCAGCAGTTTCTGCTTTTGCCTCAATGCGGAAGGATGTGAGAAAGATAGTACGTATGTGCAGAACTAGGAAGTCAATATGCATAGACTAAAACACGAGAAAGCAAAACACAGATAAAAGATAGTCATATCCATCTGTATGTGACATCTAGTATGATTCTTGGCCAAATAAAAGAATTAGAACGATTCACCGAGAAATCATATTTTTCCATGGGGCGAACCAGCCTTGTGCAAAGCAACTCTTAGCAAAATATATGACTGGATTAGTAGCTGCATTGTGCATTTCTTGAAGTGGTTGCCTAATATTCGTTCATCTTTCCCTAATTTTAGTTTCCAACGCCTACCGTTGGTTTCGCGATACTGAACACCTTCCACTTTTATGCTGTGCTATTAGGAACTGCAATTATAGCTTATCGAGCTTTGTGCTCCACTCCTATTCTCTCTGGTTGACTACATTAACGTCGAATATATAGATTCTCTAAGGCCATCTCTATTAGAGGGAATCCACTGTCCATGAGCAAATATTAGGGAGATATTGGAAAAAAATATTGGCATCTAATTACTCTTCCCACCAATAATATGACCGTGTGACAAATGGTTGCGGTGCGAATGTTTGATCTCGCACCATAATGTTCTGTGATTAATAACTGCTCCAAGAAGTAGAAACTTTCATGTGAGGTGCTAAAAAATTACGTGCGATGATGGTTAGAAGTAGGATGCCTCTTGATGATTTTGAAAATAAACAGTTTAATCACCATACCATTCCCCACCAAATAAGAGACAGGATAAATTCACAAGTGCTTCATTATTGCAAGGAAGTGGTTATATAGTACACATACAATCACGCACTCAATTAAGTAAAAAGGGGGCAAATGAAAATGTTATATCTGATTCGATCCAAGTAATTAGAGATTCAATAAGTCGGCGCAAATAATTTGAAATTGTGAGAAAAAATCCCAGAAAAACCATCTACTGCAACATCTTTATTTCGGGCGAAGAAGGAAGAATGGTTATGAGAGCATCCTCGTATCCAACCGGATCTGTAAGATGAAAGGAATGAGTATCAAGATAATGGCAACTCAGCAGAATTGGGTCTAGGAAGAACGACAGCAAGGTTTATGAAAGTCTAAGATACCTCCGTCCTCCAGAAAGATTTTGATCACCTCCCCAGATACATCAGCCTGTGGTAAGAAAGAGAAATTCACCATCAGAGACTGCAAAATGAATTTCTACTGCAGTAAATTGCGCTAATGCATGTGAAATGGAACTGAAAAGAACAAAAGAGCAGAAGAAAAAGAAGAATCCTCTCGACCTTGATTGGCATCTCTCCACCGAGTTGATCGATGTAGCAGACTACTTGTCCCTCCTTCACCATTTGCCTCTGCAGGATGAAAGTGAGATTTTAGTTTAGAGATAGACATACACTAAGCGTAAGTAGTTATGTATGAGAAATTTATTTCCATTTTGGTACTCTTGGTAACGCCATCCAGTTCAGCAGAGCTTAATCTCTAAACAAGCCGGTCAGACTTGTTTTCCATGTTATTAGAATATCCTATGTATGAAGGTTTCAATGGAGCTCTGTTGGCTTTCCAATGGTAGGCCGGGCTACTGAGACGCTCGGTCATCTTTGGTGGTATTGGAGTTTGCAGAAGATGGTTACTCACTCTCTGAAGCAACTACTAAGAAGAAAAATATCTGAGGTTCCAAGATCCTTCCAGTTAATTTGCTAAACCCTTTTCCATAACTTGTATGTTCAGAATTAAGACATGAAAAAATAATGACAAAACTTCATGATGCAATTTCAGAACTTATAGGTCTTTTTACCTCTTTACATGCGGGCAGAGCACGCTTCCCTTTTATACTACGAGATCTTTTAAAAAACCCCACCTGGTTCAGACGAAACTTTGATAAGTAAGCTTAGAGAGAGACAGAGAGACTATTACTTACAAACGGAGACTGACCTTAGGAGACTGAAGTACAACCAAGCCTTCATTAGTGGCTTTCGTAAGCGTTATCTGCCATCTACGCAGGGAGAATATCGATTTGGTGACAGCTGAAGAAGTTTCTGGGAGTGAAGCACTTGCGACAGGTTCCTCAGGTGTTGCATTGGCTTTAGCAGGAGCATGCGACTGGGGAGATGGAGGTAAGGTAGCAGTCTTTCTGGTTGGAGTCCTCGCCAAATATAGCTGAATACCGTTGAGCTACATGTAGATAGGAATAAAACAAAGAGAACTTTAATTGGACCTGAGCATCTTTAAAGACTTCTACAAGTTGGCTGGAGGCCAAATTGTGATCCTCTCAGTTTACAAGAATATGTGAACCCAACCAAGGTCTTCTCACCTTCATTTCAATTTTTTCAACTGAACTTGTCTTGCATAAGCAAGTTATTAGAGATCCAACCTGCATATATACCTAAACTGACTTAGCAAGTTAGCTACTTGAAAATTTCCTGTAGAAGGGTACTCCTATTTCCGAAATTCAGAAGCTGAGAAACTTTTCCCTGCATTAAGTGTGCCTATAAATCAAAGCAAGACGACCTTGCTTTGGAATTATAATGTTAAGCATAATCTGCAGCCTCCCATCACAAATTTAAACTGCTATTTGTCTCAGATCTCATCATACTTTGCCATTGAATTTACCTAGATTCTCAAGTAGAGCAAAAATGGAAGAGACAGGAAAATCTGGACAGCGATGTCTAACACAGTACATACGTCGGAAGTTGACCAAAGTTTCAAGGAATCGTTTTATCATTAGGATTAGGAGTGTTAGGAAGTAGATACTCCACAAGTGTCATATTCAGACCAATGACATTATGAGCATGTGTTCAAGGAAGAACAAACATGGAAATAAAGCCTCACTTCGCCTCTTTCATTATGAGTATGCTAATCTGTATTATGCTGCAATCCACTTGGGTAGAAGAAAAGCTGTATATAGTCCAAAACATGCAACACAAAAGGAAAAAAGAAAACAATTAAATCTTGCACCAGCAAGAAGGAACTTAACCTCAGATAGATCCGGTGGGCGTCTCCTTGTGAAACCAGATGTTTTGGACTCCTCATAACCGTCTACATGTACAAAGTAGCAATTATCGTCAGAAGTACGTGACCATAGGCCTGTGGACAGCAAAATTAGTCTTCTGAATATGAAAATTAAGGTTCTTTCTTTGACCATGCGCATATGATTTTCGCAGTCACGAGTGCACAAAAGTTCATCGAGTGAACCTCTGGTAGATCAGGATTTTTTTTAAAGTAAAAATGAAAGACACGCATCAGCGATGAGTACTTACATTGGCTTCCAGAAGATGAGGTACAATACATTCTCCATTGGCCATCTGTCCTGGAAGATATCCTCACACCTGCATGATTCTGTGATTTGTGCCCTGTCCAAGTTATCCTCAAATTGGATTGATGTGCTTCACCAACTCTTGCTCTATAGAAGTTGAGATTTGATATCTTAACTCTCCAAGATCCTAAGGTACCTGAAAGAAGGTAATGCCGGATCACATAACTATCACCTTGAAGAATGAATCATGAGCTAATTAGATCAGAACAATTTGATGCCAACACTGACTGCATTTATTGGACATAGGTCATGGATACTAATATGTTGGCCGCTAGTAAGGTGTAATATATCGCAGGAGAACACTAAGAACAACCCTTCAATGGTATGGAGTAGCTCAAATTCATACTCATCAAGACCTATGCCGACAACTTACGCGACCAAGCAATTCATGTTGATGCTTGACCAGGCAGAAAGAAGTAAGAGACAGAGACAGGGACTCACCAGAAGCCATTCACAGTGGTTTGACCTCCGAGGCAGACAGATGAATTCTGATGATGTTGAAATGTACAAATTGAACTCTGAAACTCCAAAACCAAAGCCAAAGAGAGACAAAATCTCTAAGTGAAAACGGCAATCTAATTTTCATGAAAGCTGCATCAAACGTATAGATTAAAAAAAAAATTTGGGGAAGATGAGAGAATGTTATCTGCGGATTCTTATACCGTCTCCAGCTTTGCAGAGCCAAACTAACAACAACTCTTGCAATTGTCCAAATGAACTGCCTTGCTTTTTTCCCACTGAAAAAAAAAAAGAGGAGGAGAAATCGGAATTCTGCAATTTGTCTCATGTGCAAGATGTCTTAGCAAAGACAATAAGAGCGAATCGTCAATGCTGGCCTAAGATTACAACTTGGGATGTGGATGTCTCTTTGGTACCACCAATGTTTGAGTTTAATTTGTTCTGCAATATTGGCTTCTCCAGAAAAATGGGAAGATTTACCAAAAAATTTATAAATCTATCGCAATTATGCCAATTCAGTCCTTAATTTTTTGCATTTATGCAAATTCAGATCCGATCGAGTTTGAAATTTCTATTGGATCGGGGTTTTCGTTGGCTCAAACTCGAGACGTAATTTAACACAACTTATCTGTCGTACGCTATCGGCACTTAGCCTATAGAAATAAAAATTTTCAGACCTGATGAACGGAAAAATCATCGTTCGCTAATTTCCTCACACCTGATCCAAAAAAAGAAGAAGAAACATGTCCTGTCCAAATGTCGTTGCTGTCGAAGATTAACCTAAAAAACAAATCGCAACATATGCATCACACATTCAATATTACATTCGTATTCCCACTTTAAAATGCCAGTGATTATCCATGGTACTTACGAGATAATAAGTACAGAATTAACACTTACTTACGCAGCTGCCGGTTTAGATCGATCAAGGGCACAATTGATCAGATAAATCTTGGGTACTGCCGTCCGATAATAATAACACCAAGAAGGAACCAAACGCATCTTCTTCCCTTACGTAGCACTCAGCCACCGTCCCAATGTGACAGAAGCTCACAAATGACAACAAAGTGACCACATTAGGGACGGTAATTCTTATGATTAAGTTAAACTGATAGGACAAAGCATCCCACTTCATAAGTTTCTTAATTGGATTTTTCCCTTTTTGGCCAAATAAATCATTCTACTTAACAGCGTGATGTTGTATTTTGCGGTCGGTTCACCGTCGAACCCATTCTGGCACATTTGTGTCATTATTGGTTCATGGTTTTTGTAGCCGACTTTACCATTGGACCTAGTTTTTTGAAAAGTCAATACATACTTACCTTATATAAAAAAAAAAAAAATCATTCTACTTCATGACCTATGTGTGTCATGAGGTACTTACAGACTCAACAAGACAAAATCCAATGTTTGTAGACGCTAAACATTTATGGTGAGACAGACTGGTATCAATCGACTAATCTTCTTGGATGGAGGAATAATTTTCAAAATGATAATAGTATGCGTACCCCACGTGTGCTTTCGTATTAGAAATTAATTTTGTCAATTGATATGGTTAAGAAAAGGGATGATTGTCCAAAAAGTCCTAAACCTATTGTATGATAGCCAATTCACTCATAAACCTTTCAATTGTGCCAATGTAGCCCTAAACCCTTTGACGATTTGCCAATTCAGTCTTAAATCTTTCAATTATGTCATTTTAGCCCTAAATCTTTTGACGATATGCCGATTTAGTCATAAGTTTTTTGATAATTCTTGTCAGCAGTTCTTTTTGCCAATAAAAATTTTATGACTAAATTGGCAAAATTTCAAAATGTATAGAACTTGTTAATATGCCTTGAATATTTATGGGCTTAAGTTATGGGCCTTGGGCCAACATTAGGGTTTGAGGGGTAATACTATAAATATTGCTCTTTGCTCATTCTGTCTGATAGAGAAGCTTACGTTGCCTCTTTTGTAATCCCTAATTCTCATAGTGGATTTTGCTTCTCCTCTCTCCCGTGGTTTTTCCCGCAAGGGTTTCCACGTAAATCTTGGTGTTCCGTTCTTCTCATCTGTCTCAATTTCGTTTTAGTTTCCGCATTGTCGTAACAGAACTAAATCAATAAATCATCAAAATGTTTAAGGCTAAATGGACACAATCGTATGTTTATGACTGGGTATTGGCAAAATGCCAAAAAGGTTTAGGGCTTCGTCGACACAATTGAAATGCTTAGAACTGAATTTGCCTCCATACAATAGGTTAAGGACTTTTTTGGACAACTTTCCCATTAAGAAAAAAAAATAGTAAATAATTTTAATCAATATTGGAGAAGTTTATTCTCGCTTGTGTTTTTCCTTCTTCTTTCGTTTATCTCAAAGACATTGTGTCGGGCGATTACAAACTTCCTTCCAGTCAAGGGAGGTAATAACAGAGCAGTAGACGAGGATAAAATCATAAGAGAAACTATGCCGACAGTGCGGACATTCGTAGGAGATCAACAACACGAATTTGCATCGGATGTCTTTGTTGGTAACTAAGTGTCAATCTACTTAAACATAGTTTACTCTAATCTAAAACTAACGGCAATGTAATGGGAGAAAAAAATAATGGGAGGAAAATTAAATGCTATAATGCGATAATCACGGGTATGAAAATAGAATCGCTACAAAGAGATTATAAAGTTGTTAAAAAGAAGAAATGAATTTCCAAAATTGAGAATAACACTAGAACTATTGTCTTCTATACTAATGAAGATTGCATTTGCATGGCTTCTCTCCGTGTGCTTGGTTAAGTTGGCTTGAAAGGTGTTTTTGATACTTTGGATTTCTGAGACTCGGCTAAAGGAATTTTCCACCATTCTTGGACCATCGAATTGACTTAACTGACCCTTTTTTGTTCTTGCGCCTTCGACGAATGCGATAAGAAAAAACTGCGCCCGAGCTTTTCCTCTCTACTTGTCCTTTTATAATATTTCGAAAAAAAAGTCTAATGCAAAATCTATTTAGTGATTTGGGATAACATCTTTTGTTTTTTCTCCTTTCATTCCTACGAATAGGCCATAGGAACATCAATGCACAAAGGCTAATTGAATGAACAATTCATTTTTTTCGAGATGCTAATCAAATCGATGACAACTCGAAGAAGTCTTTTTATTCATCATTACCATCGGCCGTGCATGGAGAACAAAATCAATGTTAAGAACTCCAAAACTTTTACACGCCATTTATATAAATGTTATGCTGCACCCATCATAAGAAAAAAGCATACTATTCGTCAATAGCATAAAAGCTTGTTCTTTGACAAAAGAGAACACTTCCAGAATCTAATTGATACAAATTATGGAAGAGTACATGCAAAATGGTTCCTTTTATTAAATGTTATAGTTAAACTTCCAAACCAAAACTTTTAGATGTAAAAATCACAACACTTAAAAACCTTTCGAGGAATAAAATTCTACCGCACTAGGTAATGAAGGTTAGATTAAGCCTATAGAAATTACAAGATATAGGTCTTGATAGTGCTTGATTCCATACATCGTCATGGACAAACAAGGAGAAACTCTTACAGTCTCCGTTTGTTTCACGAGAAATAAATGGTTTAGAAAATATTTTCCTAAAAATGACCGCTTGGATCAGAGTACCAAAAAAAAAAAAAAAAAACTTAAGGTCTTTTCATCGTCCAACGAAAATGTTCAGACATAAATTGTTGCCTACAATGAAAACATTTCAATAGGCTAATAATCTCAAGTGATTGCAAGCTATCATTTTCGGGAAAGTGTTTTTCAAATCATACGTTTTCTGCAAAGCAAACGGGGCTTTAAGCGAAGGAAAGGGTTCCGGTGAAGTATTGACTCTAGGAACGGAATATGCATGAGTACCATCCACTTTGTTGCATGCAACAACAAAGATGAAGGCAGTGGACCAAGATATAATGACCAAGTAACAGCCACAACATCACATGATGTAACACAAAGCTTAACTCGAAAAGAAGACAGGAATCTTTCTTTCAAAGGCCTCTCTCCAATGGGAGTCTCTGTGGCCTTAAAAGAGGACCCTTTACTTTTGTTTATCTGGCGAGAGCCTTAAAGACGCCACTTTCTGTATTCATCGTGCCATTTAACTAAGCCAGCCATTCTCAAAGTCTAATTAAAAAAAAAAAAAAAGACAATTTGGTCAATGAAGAGAATCCTATGCAGACGGCCCCCTCCGACATATACTTCCCTTTTCGCTTTCTTTGACTTGCGGTACGTATAAGATGCAATTAACTTATCTTTGTCTTTTGGGGTGTGAAAATAGCCCACTCATGATCTAAAACATGTGCTTTTTCCTACATTGATGTAATTCCTCTGGTAAAATCAAGGTGATATGAAATTGCGTCGACTTGATTTGCATTTTTCCTACCCGTTGATGGTCTTCATGTGAAGGAGTCATGAGGGTAGCGTGTGTACTAAATCGACTTTGAACCATTGAAAATGACGGGTCTCGTGGTGATATCATATAACGGTTCAGTTTCGTTTTAATATACGTATTAAGTCCGCCGAATAATGATTTCTCATTTGTGATTCACCATCTTTCCATCTCTAGTCTCTAGAGCGTCGAGTATCGCACGAGAGGGACGGGTACAATGCAAGGTTGGACATACGATATCATACAGCCAAATTTGATTTTCCCATGGAGGTAAACACATGAAGGAGGGAGAGATGAAGGTTCATTAATAACAAATTCCACTTAGGGGAACAAACCCAACATAGCAATACGATTCTATAAGGGAATACTACAAAAAAGAAAAGAAAAGAAAAGAAAAGCACCAAAAAGCACGTGAAGTGCTCTTTTCTCCTCTAGCTCGAGAACTAGTACGTAGATTTGCTAGCACTCACACACCCAAATAATAAATGGAAACAACAATTAACCTTATGATAAGAAGACCTAAACAAATGTTCTTAAGAGACACAGATTATAGGGTGGAACATGCTTCTCAGCCTGAAGAGATTTCGCAGCCAATTAGAGAAACATCCCAAAAAGCAAAAGTCGAAGCTCCTGTCCCCGGTCTCTCTTGGTGGCCGCAATGCCTGCGAGCAACAATAAAGTTTCACCTTTAGAATAATCTTTAAATAACCTGAGATTCGAGTAATACTTAGGATACAACATGTTCCACATAAAATGCGCATGCAAATTGACTATGCCGCTTCGCAAGGAGGCGATGGTTGATCGCGTGAATCTTTGCATGCCGGTCTTTGTGAATCTTGGCTATGCGTAGCTTTAGTCGCGACTAATTAGCGTCAAAGTGTTGGTTGCATACCCAAAATTGAAAAGCACTTTGCATAGACTTAGTAAGATCGGTTGCTAGAGTAGTCCCGAGGAGCATTGCACCGGAAACATTCCATTCTGCTGGCGAAGTTGTGTTCATTGCAGCCAAACCTGGTGAAAGGGAAAACAGAAAAAGTTGAAATACGAAAGTACATTTGATTAAAAGCGATTTCTACTGAAACAGCTACCTCAGTCTTTCATTCTTTTAGCGTGATATTTTCGCAGGAAGCAAAATCTGAAGAGCTTATAGAATTTAGTGCCCGGTTCCTTTCTTTAACTTTAAAATGCGTCTGTCCATCTAATATATATAGCGTCGGAATTTGGTTTACCTATTGCAGATCCAATCGCCCGATTTCCACCCAGACCGGCTGCCACCGCCGTTGCTGCCTAGACCTCTAGAGCGCGGCATGTCGAAATCATACCCGCTGGCCAAGTCTTCCTTGAACGCACCGCACTTGAAGCAGGTCGAGCGGCTGGCAAAGTTATGGGTCCCGCAGTTCCCGACGGTGCAGTACCAATCTCCTGGACGGACGTCGGAGCCGGTGATCCCGAACGAAGTTCCGCTTCTTCCCCCGAAACTTGCAAAGTCCCCGCCGCCGCACCTCGCGTCCCCGCAGCGCTGGCACGAGTCGCGCCTCTGGAAGTTGAGGTGCTGGCACGACTTGCAGTTCCAGTCTCCGGGCCTACTCATCTTTGCTGCTCACAATGAACTGAAAACAACCATCAAAAGAGATCGAATCAATGAGAAGAGACTGGATAGACTTACTTTACAGTTAAATTCGTTCTTGCTAGCTTCCATTAAAGATACAATGGCTAGGGTTTCATGAAGTGAATGAAACTAACCTTAACAAGACAAAGGCGTGTGGCTCCCAAATATAACAAAGAGAGGAGAGATTGCTGCTGCTGCTGCTGCTGCTGAAACAATCTGCACGACGAGGGTGTGCTTATATACAAGCACGGGCCACAGGTAAAAGGGAATAAATGGAGGGCCGCGAACTTTCTTTTTTGCTCTTCGTGTTGGTTCAACCTAGCCTACCTTGAGAAGTGGAATTTAAAAGAAAAAAAAAATTCGGAATCGAAAAAGAGAAAAACAAAAGAGGCCGGTCCTTGGAATCTACAAAATCTAAAGGAAGATAAAGCGATAAAGCAAACGAAATTCCGACGTACAATTCCAAAGACAGCAAGTTTTTGAGATTCGGTTGATGCCCTTCCCCAACCATTCTTTTTGGATGTTAGGGCTATGTCGATGACCGGATGGGATTAATTTTGCTTCGTTCTTAAGCCTACACAATCTGGCTGGTTAACTTTCAAAGTTGCAGCCTTTAGTTGCATGTCCCAGCCGCATCTGCAGAATTTCCAGACATTCTCTTCAAATCGTATCTCGGGTTTGAACTCATTGATAATGCGTTTGGAATGACCTCAAAGTGAAATGATATACGGTATGTGAGAATTAAAACCAGAGAAAACTAATCCCGATTCTTTAATCACGAAATGAAACTCGTGCAATATCGGGAACGTAAAGCGGAAACGTGAATAGTGGATTACATACCTCCAGCCATTGATGAATCCAGACGAAGACGGATGTTTAACGTTGAACGATCGGCAAAACAGGATGCTACTAAGCCAATTACCCCTCCGAATCGATGATGTGTGTTTTCTGTAAACGTATGCTCTCAGTAGTACATTCTGAAGGGAGAAAACTGTCGTCGTTAAAAGACGTCGTAACTGCCTTCTTAAAAACTGACGTAGGGGCTTGGCTTAGATGATCCGTTTAAAACTGACGTCTACCCCTTATATAGATAACTGTCTTCCATCAAGACGGTTATTGAGCGAGACGGTTATCACTTAAAATTAATGTGCGTAATATAGCGTTGATGTAATTTTAATGTGAGTATGTCATTAATGTGGGATCATAAATAATTAAATATTACATTCTCAGATGCTTTGCAATTAGAGTTTGTAATGCTGGGCACGACTAATTTTTTTGATAAGAACAAGGGGAATTCAGAGTATTTGACGCGAATTGATATCATCATGGTCAATTATATTGTCCAAAATACAAGTGATGTTTTAACATTAATGGCACAAAGAAGCCACATGTGATCAGGTGCTTCGGTGACGCAAACAGCTTGATTTGTATTTAAGGCGGACGCCTAGCCAAATCTAGCTAGGTAGGCCTCTCTCTATATATATATTCACGAGGGCTAAGTAGTGTGATGTAAGTAATTAGGGACTGCGTAACACTTGCTAGACTTGAGTGAGTCAACACTGTTGGAATATATAAATATTATACCACGTCTTTTTCTAACAACTTAAGCTTTTAGAGCAGCTGGATGTGGTTCCACCAAATCTTACATGGTATCAGAGCAGAAGGTCATGAATTCAAATCTTTTCAGGCCCCTATTTGCCTCACCAATTAAATATGTTCACGCTTAGTATTAGGCAAGAAGATCAGACTAAGCGTGAGGGGGAATGCTTTAATAAAACGAGATGAAAAGAAGGAGAAGAGAAACACCAAATAGTTAACGTGGTTCAGACGACCAAAAGACAAAGAAATCTCTCGGAAGCTTACATTCACGGTGATAAATTCCCAATTCATCTTATTTTCTTTGGGGAGGATTTATTGTCCTTTAATAGAGAACAATGCGATGCGTTACAATCATGAATTTGGTAACTATGGATATCGCACAACTCAGCCATATTTCCTACTATATTAGAATTAGGAAAATCTTCAATCTTTATCTTTCCAACACTCCCCCTCCAAGCTGGAGCGAAAACGTCCTCGGAGGTCAGCTTGGATATCATATTCTGGAAAACACCTTTAGCAAGAGCCTTGGTGAATATATCTGCAAGTTGCTCATCACTACGGATATAAGAAGTTTCAATTGTCTTGTCTTGAACTTTCTCACGAACAAAGTGACAATCGACTTCTATATGTTTTGTCTGTTCATGAAAAACTGGATTTGAAGCAATATGGATTGCGGCTTGATTATCACAAAATAACTTCATAGGAGACTTAGGAGTTCCAAATCTCAATTCTTGCACAAGCAAACGAAGCCAAACCATTTCACTTGTGGTTGAGGCCATGGCTCTATATTCAGCCTCTGCACTAGACCTCGCCACAACGGTTTATTTTTTACTTTTCCAAGTGACTAAGTTGCCACCTACAAAAATGCAGAAGCTTGTAGTTGATTTTCTGTCCATAGGGCTCCCAGCCCAATCCGCGTCAGTATACCCTACAATACCAGTATGACCATGTTTCTTCATCAAAATACCCCGACCTGGACTAGATTTTAAGTATCGAAGTATGCGATCCACAAGCGCCATATGTCCTTCAGTAGGAGCATGCATGAATTGGCTTACATAACTGACTGCGTAAGCAATATCTGGCCGAGTGATGGTTAAGTAGATCAACTGTCCAACCAACCTTTGAAATCGACCAATGTCGGGTAAAGGGGCGATGTTATCAACAAACTTACTGTTATAATCCATGGGAGACTCAGCAGGAGCAGCTCCAAGTTTTTCAGTCTCTTTTAACAAATCAAGAGCATATTTTCTTTGAGAGATAAATAATCCTTTACTAGAATAAGCCACTTTTATATCAAGAAAATAATGAAAGTGTCCCAAATCCTTGATGTCAAACTGTACATTCAAGTGTCGCTTGAGAGCCTCGATTTCCTGAATATTATCACCAGTAATAACTATATCATCCACATAAATAAGGACAGCTACTGTTCCTTTGGCATTCCGCTTCACAAATAAGGAGGAATCCGAATCACACTTTTTGAAATACACTTTCAAGAGCCGAACTTAATTTTCCATACCAAGCACGTGGCGACTGTTTGAGACCATAGATAGCTTTATTGAGCTTGCATGCTGCATTGGGTTGATTTTCTAAAGGATGTCCAGGAAGAATATTCATATAAACTTCTTCTTCCAGTTCACCTTATAAGAACACATTTTTAACATCCATTTGAAAGAGTGGCCAATCACAATTTACTGATATGGCCATCAATACTCTCATTGTGTTCATTTTTGCCACAGGAGCAAACGTTTCTTTGTAATCTTCACCATATGTTTGCGTGTAGCCCTTCGCAACAAGTCTTGCCTTGTAACGCTCTATGAAACCATCATTTTTGTATTTAATTTTATATACCAATCTGCAACCAACGAAAAGATTTCCTTCAGGTAAGATGACGATATCCCAAGTGCGATTTTTATCAAGTGCTTCTAACTCTTCTTTCATAGCATCTCGCCACACTTGAGAACTTCTAGCTTCAAGAAATGTAGCAGGTTCTTTCTGAGCATCAACAGCTGACAAAAAAACATAAAAGGCAGGAGAAACTTTGCCATAGCAAATATAATCCTGTATAGGGAATCGAGCAGAATGATAAGTGGTGAAGTCACGAAGTCTAATAGATGGTTGTGAAACTCGAGTAGTCCTACGAATAGGATCAGGCGCAACGGGAACGGGTCTAGGGTCTTCAATCTCAACAATTTCATCAACTTGCTCTGAAGCACGATCGGAATCACTAGCACTCACAATCGGAAATGGAGCAACTTCAACATCGAACCCATTATAGTCTAATTCAATACCATTATTCTCCCCCTGAAGTTGATCCTTGCTAAAAAAAAACATGTGATTCTCATCGAAAACAACATCACGTGAGATAAAAACCTTATTAGCAGATGGATCAAAACATTTATACCCCTTCTTGACAGATGAGTAGCCAATAAAAACACACTTACGAGCACGAGGATCAAGTTTTCCCCCTGAAGAGTGAACAAAGCAAATACTCCCAAATATTCGAAGATGTGAAATATTCACAATTCGGCCAATAAGCACCTCCATTGGAGATTTGTAGCGTAAGATCTTACTAGGAAGACGATTAATCAAGTAACAACTAGTAAGCACAGGATCTGACCAATATGTCTTCGAAAAATTACCATGAAATAATAAAGCTCTTGTCACTTCAAGTAGATGACGATTTTTCCGTTCGGCTACGCCATTTTGTTGAGAGGTACCGACACATGAGGTTTGATGAATAATTCCCAAAGACTTCAAAAATGATTCAAAAGGATGATTTGTATATTCGGTCTCATTATTAGTTCGGAGAATCTTGATGTGGTAACCATATTGAGTGTGAACCATACTGCAAAATTCTTGGAATACTTTCAACACTCCACTCTTAGAGATCAACAAATAAAGCCAAGTGGTGCGAGACTTATCATCAATAAAAGTAACAAAATATTTAAAGCCATCACGCGAATCCATATGAGCATTACCCCAAACATCAGAGTGTACTAATTCGAACACTTCTTGTGAAACATGGAGCTAGAAGTAAAAGGTAGTTTATGCTGCTTAGAATAACGACAAGTTTCACAATGACTTGAATCAAGAGAAAATTCAGAATTCAAATTATGCTACACATTATCTGAGTTGTGAAATAGCCTCCTTATTCTTCCTTGCAACCAAAGCTTTGCTCGGAAAATCAATCATATAGAGCCCTTGCTGACAATGACCTTCACCAATCTTCTTCCCTGTGAGTCTGTCCTGGAACACTACTTTTTGATGGGAAAAAATAACATTGCAATCCAATTCTTCAGTAAGTTTACTGACAGATAATAAATTTGAAGATAAAGCTGGCACACATAACACATCACAAGCAGCAGAAAATAAATTGACGGTGCCCTGTCCTTTAACTAGAACTTGAGTTCCGTTGGCCACAGTAATCGAACCACGAGAGCCCTCATCAACGGCACAAAAATCAGATAATCCATAAGAAGTGCTGCACATATGGTCAGTAGCACCCGAATCAACAATAAATGAGTTTTTTGAATATAAAGTCATAAGAGCCAGGGAATTACTAGATTGAGCTAGATTGCTGGAATTAGAGACAAATGATGTTGTGCCACCGGCTTGGATAAGATGCTGCAGTTGAAGAGCAATTTTATTGAGAGAGGCTTAAAAATCAGAAGTAGAGCCATGAGTATGAGCAGCAACCTTGGAATCCACCACTTTATCCTTATTAAGCCGAAGATGAGGATAAAGCTCCCAACAACGGTATTTAGTGTGACAATCCTTATCACAATGATCACAATGAAATTTATTATTGCGACCTTTACCTTTGCCTTTACTAAAAACAGAGCGATTGTCATCAAAACCAATGCGATTAATTTTAGTACCAAAATTAGAGAGGCTCTCATCAAAACTAGAGCGATTACTTTTAGCAGCATTGGCAGAATTCTCAAACAAATCTCCCCCTTTCTTGGAATCATGAGTCATTATACGACGACGAGTTTCCTCCCTTTGAACAATAGCACAAACATTAGCAAAATTGGGAAGAGTAGAACTCATTAAGATTTGCCTCTTAAGATCTTCATATTCAGGCCTAAGACTAGCCAAAAGTTGAAAAATCCTGTCCTGCTCTTCACGCTGGGCATATATCTCAACAGTCTGGGCAGGCGGTCGATATTGTCGTAATTCATCCCACTTATTTTTCATATTACCAAGATGTTCAGTAAATGTTTGATTAGGTGCTTGCTCAGTACGAGCAACCTCATGTTGCAACTCAAAGACACAGGATGCATTATCAACATTTCCATACATATCCCTCAAAGAATCCCATAGGGACTTAGTAGTCTCTGAATAAGCAAATATCTCATAAATTTGAGATTCCATTGAATTAAACAATCATGACATGACCATATTATCATTCGCCTGCCATTCAGCAAATTTCGCATCCGTAGCTACAGGTGCTCTGATAAGACTATTCACATAACCCAACTTTGATCTGCCCCCAAGGGTTATAGAGACAGCTCTAGACCAAGGCAAATAATTATGCCCATTTGACATAATAGTCGTAAGTTTATTTGACATCTCGGAAGCAGGTTTGCTATTATAAACCATCGTTCTAAATAGAAAGATAGCACAAAATTCAACAAACTTATCTGGGAATAATCGAATCCAATAAAGCCGTGTAGAAGAAGGCGTGGTTTAATATTTATATATTCCAACACTCCCCCTCACGCTTAGTTTGGTCTTTTGTCTAGTATTAAGTGTGGACAAATTAATTGGGGAGGCAAATAGGAGCCTGAAAAGATTTGAACTCAGGACCTCTTGCTCTGATACCATGTTTTAATAAAACGAGATGAAAAGAAGGAGAAGAGAAACACCAAATAGTTAACGTGATTCAGACGACCAAGAGAAAAAGAAATCTCTTGGAAGCTTACATCCACGGTGATAAATCTCCAATTCATCTTATTTTCTTTGGGGAGGATTTATTGTCCTTTAATAGAGAACAATGCGATGCGTTACAATCATGAATTTGGTAACTATGGATATCGCACAACTCAGCCATATTTCCTACTATATTAGAATTAGGAAGATCTTCAATCTTTATCTTTCCAATAGGGAATCTTTCCAGTCCCCTATTTGCCTCCCTAATTAAATATGTTCACGCTTAGTACTAGGCAAGACGATCAGACTATGCGTGAGGGGGAGTGTTGAAATATATAAATATTAAAGCACGTCCTTGGGAGACAATGACTGAACCATTCTTGTATCTTCTTCTAACAGCTTAAGCTTTTAGAGCAGTTGGATGTGGTCCCACCAAATCTTACAAACACTTGGGAGACAAATCTTACAAATACTTGGGAGACAATGACTGAACCATTCTTGTATCGCTATCAATAGTGAAATATTTTTGTTACTCTCCCTATAGCCATAGATTAGATTGATCAAACCACATAAATTCTATTTGTGATATGTTTCTTCGCCTCCACCAAATCTTACAAACACTTGGGAGACAATGACTAAACCATTCTTGTATCGCTATCAATAGTGAAATGTTTTTGTTACTCTCCCTATAGCCATAGATTAGATTGATCGAACCACGTAAATTCTATTTGTGATATGTTTCTTCGCCTCCGCTTCTCACGCTTTGATCTGCATAGTGCTAACAAGTTGCTATAGAAGGGAAAATTGTCGAAAAAATCCTAAACCTAGCACTTGTGCCAATTTTGTGATAAACTTCTTCATTTTGCCAATTGAATCCTAAACATTTTGCATTTGTACTAATTTAATCCTAATTTTTGGGTCAATTCAGTCATAAACCTTTTGCATTTGTGTCAATTCAATCCATTTGGCCAACTTTGGCCGGTCGGCACTAACGTGGATAATTTTTAATAATATTTTAATATTATTTCAAATTATTCTTCACTCTTCTTTTTCTTTCCTTTTTCTTTTCCTTTCTTCTTCCTCTAGCGGTCACCGCTAGAGTCGGCGAGGTCGACCTAACCGACCTCAAGTGAAGCTCGCCTCCGCTAGTGGCCGAATGGGGTGAGCCTCGCCGTCATTAGGGGAGGTCGACCTTGCTGGCCCTAGTGTTTGGCCGGTGGCTGCAGGAAGAAGAAAGGAAAAAAAGGAAAGAAAAAGAAAAAATAAAAATACTTAACGTAATGTTAAAATATTTTTATAAATTATTCACATCAGTGCCGACATCCACATTCGCGCCAATCGACACCCGCGTTAACATCTGCTTGCCAAAGTTGGTCGGATGGATTGAATATGCACAAAATACAAAAGGTTTATGAATGAATTGACAAAAGTGCAATATATTTAGGAATTTTTTTTTTTTTTTTACAGTTTTCCCTCGTATAAAGCTTATGTTTGATTTGATGGGTCTGCATTATGTGTTTTTAGATACTTCCAAGGAGAATGAATGTCATGGGCATTGTGGTTGCCTGCATGAGGATCGCTATCTCAAGTTCGGTCAAGCAAAAAAACCTTAAATGAAGGCAGGTTAACTAGAATATGATCCAGTTTGAGTAAAAAATATGTTGATGCAGAAGGATGCTTGAATGTGAGACAATCGAAGAATTCCGCACTTTGTGACATTGTGTTTTATGCCTAATCGACATATGTATGTCCATTCATTCACTATTAAGCGCATCCGTCGCGTTGAATTTTGTTTTGCAAAGAGAAATTGGCAAAACCAAAGTTACTATAAAATAGAAAGTATTGACCCATCTAATATATGTACTAGAGAAACATCTACCATTTGTAGTCTAACGCCTACATAACCATGTTGTACGTCTAATCAACATTGAGAGTCTAATGACACATGTATGTCCATTCTTTTTAAATATTAAACAAACCACTCGGGTTTTTCAAGAGAAATTGCGAAAACTAACGCACTCGTAAATCAGAATGTGTTGACCCATCTCATATCTGGACCGGAGAAATCTCTCCCTAAGAGCATTGTATTTGGTCGCTGCGACGTGTTTAGCTATCTTCGCTGGATTACCCACCAAAAGCATGACTGGTAATCTCAAAAGACTGGATGGTTTATTAGAAGCTGTTCTTGATTCATCAAGAACGGCCAAATCTGGTCAATCCAGTTACAGCCCCCACAAGAAGCAGGATCTCACAAACAGGATATGCTGTAACCTCCCAGCACAACACACTTATTCCAAACCCCTGTTCAAACGAACTGTGCATCTTAGAAAGGCCATTTTGACCGGGCCTTATTCGGGGTCCCTCCCACCCACTTATGTCCCACCACAGGGACAAGTGACTCATGCCATCTGAGTTGTGCATTTTAATGATTGCACAGTGCACAACAAAAGCTCGGGTGAGTCATATGAGCACATTTTGTTTACTATATCCATGATGAATATTCCCAGCACAAAATCCCAAGCACAGGCCAATGTGGGTGTGTGTACACATCAACTGTGACCACGAGGAGGATGTCTCTTTCGAAACTTTGGCTTTTGAACATTGAGACACCGTCTCTTGACCATTCTCCGTGATATCTTGTCATTCTATTCATGCATATGCACTTGAGTAAATCGATTTTTTTGACGTCGTTTAATCAGTAGACTTCATAATGAATCCACTAGATTGAAACTGACCTAGTCACGTTTAACATAATGCGGTGTAATATATACTCTCTCATGCGACGTTTGATTCTTTTCTTTGGCGGTATAAAGACGTGCCATTTCCAACTTTATCAAACTCTCAACCTAGGACAATAAACGAGGTAGAAAATGTCCAGTCATTGGACATGGCCAAGACCCAAGTACAGAAAATGATGTATCCAACAGAAAAGAATGTTTATGTTTTTTCTATGGCAAATAAACGGAGGCGAAACCAAGGATGCATGCACGAATAACAAAGAGATGAGCACGACAAGGAATGAGCGGAAACCAACGTTTTTTCTTGCTTTCTTTTTTTCGCGAGGATTAGTGAAGTGAAAGGAAAACTCCATTGATGAAAAAGAGAAAAAGCAAAGAAAAAAAAAATAGGGAGTTTCAATAAAGAAAGCACGAAGCTGATGATGAAATAACGAGTCTTGGAGGTAGGGTTTTTGACCACCTTTTGCTTTTGCCCCCCCTCTCTCTCTCTCTCTCTCTCTCTCTCTCTCTTTCTTCTTCATTCGCTGCTGCGGCTGAACAATTCCAAGTTCTCTCTCTCTCTCTCTCTCTCTCTGTTCTAGCTTTAGTTTTTCCTTCTTTATTTCTCTTTTGTTTTCTGAGCCTGAGTACACAAAGAACAGAAGAGAGAGAGAGAGAGAGAGAGAGATCTGGCGTCCATTCTCTTGGGGAAGGGTAAAGAAGGAGGAGGCGAACTGTAAAGAAAGAAGAGATAGAGAGAGAAGTTGGGCTGATTCGATTCTTTTGCTTTGGGAATCGCTTCCATGCATGGCGACCACGACCACGACCAACATCCCCCCGTCTCCCTTTTCGTCTTTTCTCGCTCCATGCTCGGTTACGTGTGTGATTGATGATTCACCCACCCCCCTCCCTCCCCCTTTTTTCCTTCTTTCCCCTTGTTTTCACGTTTGAGAATTCTCTTTTTTGATCCCACAAGACTGGATATAAGGCTCCTTTAAAAAAAAAATTCTTAGATTTCTACATTTTCTTTCGTCGAATCTCGATATTGCGCCACCCTTGTCGAGGCACAACTAGGTCTTGCGGCCTTCGCCGCGGCTGAATGAACGAGGACCGACGGGCTCTAGGTTGTTTGGATTTCATTCGTTACAAAGGAACTACCATTATGTATTACGTTATGGGAAGTGTAAAATGGATTACTAGTTTAAAGACTTTGCTCAAACAGCTTTTAATCGCTTTCTCGGTAATGGTTAAATCGAAAAAAAAAAAAAACCACGCGCTCAGACGAACCCTTTTACACCGACTATTTGTGTTGCAATTGTCCTCAGTTTGAGACGTGTCTCGAGAAATACATGGAATCGAGTTTGAGGCGTGAACATTACTCGCCTAATTAAGATAGAAACTGCTAGCCTGACAGTTTGACAGTACTATCAGTTATTTTTTATCATACGATCTCATAATTAATGAGTGTTTTATGCAAAACACGCGACAATGATGTGTGAATTGCGGTTGATATTGTATTATCGCTGACAATACTGTTAGGAAAGCATTTTCTAATTAAGATTCTCCGGGCGTGAGTCAAATCCAAGTAAATTAGTAGGACGCGTGCGTGATGCCTATGATTTGCCCTTTAGATTTTAGATTTATCGACGCGGAGTGATGTTCTTCCGACTTAGCAATTAATGTGCTTGAATCGTCGTCTTGGTACTTCAATCAAGAGGAGGCAAGCGCAGGCACTACTTAGATAGGTTGGCCCAACAAGGCTCGAAAAGAAAAGTTCAATATCATTTGGATGGACGACACCACAAAGAATTAGGCCCATTAAACCCTTTATCATGTAATAACTAATAAATGATGTCTGCTTTGGACAAATTGATCTAATTAAAGGCCTCGGCCGACCACCGAGCCAGCGGAATGAAACAAAAAAGAAACCAAATTGTCCCAGGACCCGCAATTTGACATGTGAAAAAAGTTGCAAGAAATACACGAGACGATTCATAATAAGATCCCCTACCGAGACCCAAAGAAAATGAGGAATACATCAATAGTATGGCTTAGGAGAGAGTGAGAAGTTCAAACTCTAGAGGCGGGATTGTTGGCGGGGTAGCTGGGATTGTTCGGAGGGTTGACGGTGGTGGCGGCATTGCCGGCATCCGCGTTATTATTCATTCCCAAGGTGCTCTTCACTGCTTCAGCTGCTCCTTGTGCCATGTTCTTCACTTGCTCACCAGTCTGCAATTCAATACCACCTTTTACTCTTTAATTCAAGCACCCGATCACCAACTAATACCAAACTAATATCACTCCGCGCGAATGATCTAAGATATACAAATGCGATCCTCTTTAAGTCGCGTCGTGACATTGGAAGCCCCAGCTAACAAGGAAACACTAACGACATCGCAAGATTCCGCCTAGGAATGAGATTCGAGCCGGCCGAAGCGCTCGTTTTTTTCGTTTTCTTTTTCTTTCTTTTTTCCTTTCAAATTCAAGAGGCAAAAACGAAGTTTCTAGACGGCGAGAACTAGCCTGTTGAAGGAAATTGCTGGCCTGGCCTTTGATGTCATAGCCAGAGTTTGGAGTGGTGCCAGAAAGCCTGTCCATGGCTGCCTGGTACTGGTTCGACGCCTGGTCCATGCTATCCTCTTTCTTCATCTGCTTAAAAACAACCCCGAAAAACTTACATAACCTGATAAAGTTTGCGATATCGAACCGCCCGGTTCAGCATGGCGATGATAAATATGTATGGACCAGGGGAAAAAGGAACAGTAACAGACCTGAGCTTGACCCATCATGTCGCCTGCCTTGTATCCGATGTCGCGATCTTGGTTCGCCATCTTCTTCTTCTTCTTTAATTATGAGTTGTGGTTAGAGTTGGAGATTTGAGTTTTGTACCGAGAGTCAATCACAGGAGGTTACCGCTTCCATGGCGTTGTGGAATTTATAGCTTGCCCGGGCGCACCATCTTCGCCCCCATATTCTGTCCAATACGTACGGATGTTTGGACACGTGCCACACGTTGTTAAAGCTCCATTTGACCTGGAGCTTCGCGTTTGAATCTTTCAAACTCGCTCGGAGTTCAGGAGACAACGACAGCATGAAACTATAAATCTAAAATAAATAACTGAAGGTGTTTTGAGAAAGAAGACCGATTCAAATCCCAACATTGGGTACTCCATATTTGAGTTCAGGTTTATCCTATTTGATATTTGGCGATGTCTACCAAACCGGATATAGCCGGATATATCCGAATAAAATGTTGGATAAGAAATTGGGAAATAGAGGTGGGATAAACTTGAATTAAAAGGAAAAAAAAGTTAAATAATAAATTATCAAAACCCGTCCGACGACGGAGGGATATATTGCTTCACTGGCCACCACGCAAGAACTGCCATGATAGTCGATCGTCGTCACTTCCGACCATTTGCGTGTTCATTGTCGCCTTTGACTACCAAATCAATATCGATGGCCAGCCGATTGTGTCCGGACGATCGAGGGTGAAAAGGAGTCTGTTCGCGACCTCCGACCAGTCGGGCCAATTTGCGAGCTGCTAGATTTGACATTAATGAATATTGGCACCAAAATAATAACAAGCACAAATACTGAATGGGCGTCAATATGACCATGTCCCGAAGTCGGTAAATCGGGAGTGATAAACCACTTCCCGAAGTTCGGTAAGTTGACCGCGACATACCGAAAATGGCAAGGAGGCTAAACTCGATAATCGGGAAGTGGGGAAACAAGGCCATTGAGTCCCAAAGTTCAATAGGTTAAGCATGATTCGGGAACATACTGAAAGTCGCAGAAGGCCAGTAATTGAAGAGCAAAGACAAATGATGAATCATGGGTTAGCCAAGTTAGCCACGACAACAGAGCAGTTACGAGTAAAAAGGGGAAATAATGGATACAAGAAGATCATGGGAAGTTACTTGAAAAAAATTCAAATTCAAAGTCATAGTGATAATTAAAGATCAAGTTTTGGCGAACAAAAACAGTGAAGAACATGGGCAAAAAGGGGCAGTTATTGAAGGCGCCAATATTCGAGATTTGAAAACGTAAAGATAACTGACTGAGTAGTTACAAAACGCAAGGAGATACAAATATTCAGAAGAGACAAGGAAGAAGACAGATCGACATAACATCCAAAAAAACACTTGACTTCTTTTGTAGTTTAACTTTCCTCGTTCTTTACATTTCCTGCACTTTCAGCTTAAGTAATCAAGTTTATTTCCTAGCCATCTATTACTTTCTTAGGAGTATTGTACTGTAATCTGTAGGAACTAAATTCTTTGTTAATCTCAAATCCACATCCGATTCATTTACATCAAGTCCATCTCCATACACTCATGTCATCACTTGTTCTTGCTAGAATCCTCCTCGATAGTTGAGCCACAGAACCATCTTAATAAAAGTCGAAGAATGAATTTCGGTCAAAGATATTCCTTGTTGCAAAATGAGCGAATAGTATGGTAACGTTTTTGTTCCCAGAACAATTTTTGGAATAGAAATAATTTTTTTCTGTGTCTATTTCCGACAACGATTTCTGGGAACAGAAACGCGTTAGGTAACTGCAAAAATTTATGTTCCCGAAACAAAAAAAGAATAGAAATGCATTTGATAATTGCATAAAGTTTCTGTTCTCGAAACAAAAAAAAGGAATAGAAATGCGTTTGGTAACTGCAAAAAAATTATGTTCCTAATTTTTCATTAATTAAAAGGAATATATATATTAAAATTAAAATGTATTTATATTTTTAACTTACTAAATCAAATTAAATATAATTTGTTCAATTTACTAAATCAAATTAGACCAATATATGTATAAGTAATTTATGCACGATTTATCAAATTACAATATGGATGAGATCAATTATAAAAAAAAAATTGTAAGAAAAGATGAATTGGAATTGAACAGTGAGAACAACAAATATGTTTTCCATAGATTGAAAAATTGCAGTTATGAGTCATTCATAAATGTTCCCAAGTAGTTGAGAATATGATTACATAATTGAAAAATACAAAGTCATGAAATTTGAGGCATATCGTGGCCCCTTGCCATTTTATTTGCAATACTTTTCCTAAACATGTTCATCTTACTTGCCGGCGCATCCGATACATCATCAGCAACCTCTTCTTCTGTAGACCCATATGCGTAGTTAGGATCCTTATAATAAGAAAAGTTTCTATCAATCCTATATTGGTCATGAATATAATTGTGAAGAGCATAACATGCAATCACAATGAGTGCTTGCTTCTGAATTGGAAAGGAAGGCATGTGTTGCAATATAAAAAATCGCTTCTTCAATGCCCTAAATGTTCTCTCAATTACGTTCCAAAGTGAAGAGTGATATGGATGAACATTTCTCTTGTTGTACTAGCCTGTCTCCCTCTACCTTTATTATCATTCAAATGATATTGTTCACTTTTAAACGGTGTTAAAAATCCCGAAAGTGCTGCATAACCAGAATCTACCTCGTAGTATATGCCTACAACAAGGTACAATATCGATTTGTTATGATATGCAACCACAATATGATTATAAGTAAACTACTACTTATGGATGAAGAAAATACCCGATGGTAGTCGAGGAAAATTCTGTTTGGGATCCTCGAGTGCGGCTGAGAGCACCTGACAATCATTGGCTGATCCTTCCCATCCAGCATACACGTGTAAATTTCATGTCAAAGGAACAAGCACATAACACATTCTAGGTGGTGGTCCCTTTCCTATTTCTATATGGAACCTGCTTCGACACAGGCACGACAACACTAATGTGCGTACAATCAATAGCTCCTACGCAACCTTGTGATTTTACAAAAGTATAGTGTTATACAAGATTATCAATCACAAGTATTTGATGATGTAAACTTAATATGAAAAACATGCCTTAAAGTAGCACGAGTGGTTAGGATTCAGCATAATCTCCTCCGGGACAACATCAAAGGAATGTGCTTTGATGACTTCATTTGAGAGTTGATCAGTGCTTTCAACACTATAGTAAAATACTTGATAACTGTTTGTGGGGAATGTTGGAATCTCTCACATAAAGTTCTAATAGAGCTTTTCTGACCAACCATCAATAAAAAGATATCGACTTGTTCATCTACCTTAATATACCTACTATCTTTCAACCAATCTTTTTCTTTCATTAAATCACATAGATTTAGAAAAATATGTCTCTCCAACCTAAAGGCCTCGTATATTCTATCGGAGTGTCCATGAACAATCTCGCTTACTCATTTAGCTCCCGATTGTTTACTGTCTCTACAGGGTTCTTTCACGTGAAAGCACTTATCTAGCATCTGAGTGCGGATCCATGAATGTCGCGACCCGTCCGAAAGGCGGACGCGGCTAATGGATTACCGATCGCGGGTCTTGGATCGGCGCGAGCCCTCCCAGGCCCATACCAAATCGCGGCGGGAGTATTTTTCCAAGGATTCGACGATAAGAGTCGATCGCTTTCGACCTTCAGTATAGTCGTGGTGGCATGTGCAAATTGTGCATGCATTTGGAGTCGCCACCCGGTCTTTCTTGGAGGGTAGACCGGAAACCTTATTGACCGATTGAGAGAGATCGATCAATTCTGCGGAACCAGAGATTTTGGGTTCGGGGACTTGGTTACGCTGGTGTCATTACCAACGCCCTTTCGGTACCTAACGCGAGTGATTTCCTAGCTAAGAATTCATGCGGGCGCAATTTTAGGTGAGATAGGCTTGATTCAGGGTTTCATGCAGATTGGAAGACTATTCCTATCAATCACAATCAATTTAAATGGAAACGCAATCAAGTGCATAAATAAATTTCATTAACGCACATCAATTCAAATCAACGGCTTCCTAGTATAGCCATAAGGGCTTAGGAAAATGGTGATTTCGGGTCGGGGTAAAATGGGAAGATTTGGAGGCGATTAGCCCGAAGGGCAAAATCGTCAATTTTTGGAAGACTTGGATACCGAATTACCCAAAATATTCCATGGCCAGTTGATTGTGGCCATTTCCCATTTTGAGAATTTTTTGGAATTTCTTGATTTTTCTTCAATTTTTGGAAGACGATTCGCCCAAAGGGAGAAATCGTCATTTTAAGAAGGGTCGGGGTTTAAAACACCCGGGATGAGACTTGGCCAGTTGTTTGTGGCCATTTCCTATTTTTGGGGATTTTCCTGGATTTTTTTAGAATTTTTTGGAAGACAGTTTGCCGGAAGGGCAAAACCGTCATTTTTAGAAAGATCGGGGGTCAAAAGACCCAAAACAGGTCGTGGCCAGTTGAATGTGGCCATTTCATATTTTCTGGAATTTTTTATAATTTTTCTGAATTTTCCAAATTTTTTTGAATTTTTTTATGATTTTTCATTTTTTATTGATTTTTGAATTTTTTATTATTTTTTTTAATAATAAAAAAATATCCGGACCGGGTCGGATGACCCGACCCACGCCTGGATCCGCGACCCAGACTTGCACGCCCACAGCCAAAACGACGCCGTTTTTGGTTTTTTTTTTTTTTTTATCATTTTCTTAATTTAGCAAACGGACGTCCCAGATTGTGCCACGTGGCTGCTCCTGGTGCGTCCGATCATGGACTAGATCGGACGATCCAGAGAGAGCCACTTGGCAGATTCTTGACCGTCGGATCATTTTTTAATTAATATCCGAAAATCATTTAATAAAACCGAAAAAGCCGAGATCGCGACACGTGGCACACTCTCCACCGTCGGATCTGGTCTTTATTTTAATCGGCCGTGGACCCCCTACGCTGACGTGGCTGCCGACGTGGCACGCCACGTCAGCATTGACCGTTGACCCACCGGCGACTTCGCCGGAGAAGACAATGAATAGTGTCTTTTCCGGCGAAAATCGCCGGAATTCTCGCCGGAGGACTTAAATCGACGTAAAATCTTCCGTTTTGAGTCGCGATTCTTATACGAAATCGATCCCAGGACGACCCACAACCCCACACAGCCAAAACATGGAGCGAATCACGTCGTAAACTACCCTAAAAGCCGGCGACCGAACCGACTCCGGCGAGGTGAATTTGCAGAAAAACTTTTGCATTTAAGCTTCGATCTATTCCATCATACAGCATCTAAGAGAGGTTAGGAAGCTTACCTAAGATCATTTGAGGTTCGGCGACCGCCGAAACTCGCTCGTCGAGCTCCCGGTTCGGATCGCGGCCGGCGAAGCTCGGGCCGTCGCTCTCATCGGTTTCTGATGCAAAATAGTAGACAAGTCGAGCTTAGAGCTAGTACAAATGAAGTTCTATGACAAAACTTGCAACAAATACGACTCGGGGAGGCCCGGCCGAGACCCCAAAAACGCAATGTTCATTCTGGCCTTTCGTCGAGCATGTAGTGTGCATGTATGGAACGGTGGTCGGAGGGATATACCGACCTGTCCCGAGCTTGAAGACGGCGGCTGCAGCTCCGGTGAGGCTCTGTGGGTGTTGCTGAAGCTCGAGGATTTCCTTTTGCCCGCCTCTCGCTCGTACTCTCTCGGTCTCCACTCTCTCTCTCATTCTCGGTCCCCCCCCTTTTTCATGGCCGACCGCCTCATTTCCGCGGCCTCCGATCCGTAAAAAAATAATCCCCCACCTTTGCTTCTGTCCCCCATGATCTATTGTCGCCCTCCTTTCTAAAAAAAATGCCGCGGTGCGCCTGGTTGCCGCTCCTTTCTCCCCTGCTTTCGGCCATGGTGGGTCTGCAACAATGTTACAGACCCGGTCGGACCGGGTCGGGTCGGGTCTGACCCGACCGGCCCGGTTCGACCAAATCGCCCAAATTGGGCCCCAAATTGACCTCTTTTTATGAAATTGATGGTAAAATCGGATTCCTTGACATGTTTTCTATCAAACATGGGTATTTTCGTGAATCAATTGATTGAAATTTTATGAAAACCCCAAATTGTCCCTAGGATCCGAAAATGAATTTTGGCTAATCGAAGATCTAAACGATCGAATTAGTCAAAATTGAGCCCACCAATGGATTCAGAATGATGAAAACTATTGGGTAGTGGTGTTTAATTTTAATGGGTGTTCCCGTCTGAAATTTAATTTCGAAAATTGCAAAACCGGGGACTAAATTGAAAGATTTATATGCAATTAAGCCCTTTTGGCTAAAATTGATCAAATTGGAGGGCAAATTGACCCAATTACATTTCCAAACTTTATAATCCGATGTCATAGCTTATAAAAACCGAGAATTGAAAATTAAAAGACTCAACAAGGATTTTTTAGGCTCGTTTCGGTTTTAGGTTTGTGAAGGAACCCCATGAATCGAGATAAATTTCCCTGATATAAAGTGAAAATATTAAATAGGGAATAAAAATAAAATTTCTGAATATTTTTTTGTAATTTTCTGACCACGGATGGTATTTTTTCTGATTTTTTTGGGTATTTTAATAATTAAATAAATTCCAAAAATATTAAAAAAATTCAAAAAATATTTTTTGTTCAAAATTGGTTCCTAAGGCTAGGATAAGGCTTCCAAAGTTGATTTTGCAATTTTTTGACCTTTTTTGCTATTTTTAATTAATTTTAGAAATATAAACTATAATAACGGATGGTCAAAAATCAGGTGTCAACAGCTGCCCCTCTTTGAGAGTAAGCTCGTCAGAGGTTACTTTCAAAGACAAAATGACACCTGAATCTTAACCGACTCGACTGGGGAAAAGAAATGCTATGACATCGGACCCTTAAGTCTTTTGATGAATGCTCAAATTAATCACCGGTTTACTCTTGCAATTCGAACATGGGCCGGAGTGAGAGAGGCTTACCTGAAGCTCACATGTCAGATGCTGCCGGTTGTGACGACTTTCAAGAAGATACCTAGGACTCGTTCAGAATATCCTAGGGAGATTAAGCTCTGACCTGTATGGTAGGTCATACCATTATGGGGTTCCTAACTGGTAGGAACCTAAGGAAGGCGCATCCCATGCTTTGGGATCTGCGAAGGATTTTGATCCGTATGGTGGATCGGACCTTTGTATTGATCCTTCATGCGGTTTCTACCTTTGGTTTGACCCTTTAGGCGGTTTCTACCTTCGATTTGACCCTTCAGGCGGTTTCTACCTTCAATTTGACCCTTCAGGCGGTTTCTACCTTGAGTTGATCCTTCAGGCGGTATCTACCTCGGTTTGACTTTGAAAAGGGGTCTCATGACGAGGGTTCTCCACGTCCGATGAGACTGTTTGATATTTGAAAAGGGGTCTCATGACGAGGGTTCTCCACGTCCGATGAGACTGCCTAAGTTTTGAAAATGGGGTCTCATGACGAGGGTTCTCCACGTCCGATGAGACTGTTTGATATTTTGAAAATGGGTCCTGGGACGAGGGTTCTCCACGTCTGATAGGACTTTTTGATTTTTGAAAATGGGTCTCATGACGAGGGTTCTCCACGTACGATGAGACTGCTTGAATTTTGAAAGGGGGTCTCATGACGAGGGTTCTCCACGTCCGATGAGACTGCTTAAATTTTGTTTAAAAGGGGTCCTAGGACGAGGGTTCTCCACGTCATGCTATGACTTTTTTTTTTAAAAAAAAGGGTTTCTCTTCCCCAAGAAAATACTGGTAATCTTTGAGAAGACAGCAATTGTCCAATTGACAAAATTTTATGACTTGAGTTTGATGCTGGAGGTCATCCAAAGCATTCTTGCAGCATGCAAATGTGATCACAAATCCCTTGCATGGAAAATCTGGATCAACAGTTTGAAAATTCCAAACAGAGTTTGTTCAAAACATCAATTGGAATATTTCTCGACAAGGAGGTCTTCTCACCTGTTTTGCGATAGTGGTTTTTTTATAGGTGACGCACTCCATCCCCTACTAACCTGTGCCTAGGTTTTAGGCTCATTCGCAGCGCATACATTTTGATCGGTCGGGAGGTCTTCCACGGGACCGTAATGTTGGGCTTGGATATTGGTTTTCAAGGGGGACCCGCTTTGGAGTCGAGGCCATTGAACGAAAGCTTTCGCTATCTGCTCCGTGTTTACAAGTCAAGAATCCTGCAAAATGAGAAAGAAATAGTCTTGCTCGTACTTCTTCGAGCTAAGCTATATGTTAACCCAAGTGTCTTAGTCAGAGAAGACTGTTTCAGGGTTATGATGTTGGTAGGATTGGGGACCGAAAAAGGCTTGTTTTTGGCCCAAAATTCTTGGAGAGTTTGACATTGGTGATCATTGCAGATTTGCTACCTGTCTTTTCTCTTTTACGCCTTTATTCCGCGCTTGACACCATTTGGCGAGCAGCCTTTTTGGAATTTGGCTCCTTCGGGGATTTCCTCTTTTCCCATCTAGACTTTATTGTGGGTCAATCAAACAGCTTGCACGGGCATCAGCCTTGCTTTTACCAGGCACTTTGCTTTTTCTTGATGCCGGGATTTTTTTTCTCATTTTCATCTTTTTTTTATTTTTCTTTTGAAATCTCATTTTTCTCATCTTCAGGAGATCACTTTAGACATATGATCGAAAGTCTAAACATGCTTTTACCATAAATCCAGGAATTTCTTTGTAATCCCTTAGTCTTGAGCTCTTCCGTTTCTAAAGTGATGCTGCATCCATCTTGAAATGTGCAATGATCACCAACGGGTTCATGAAACGAATTTGCAGGCTCGACTTGGCTGTGCAAAGGATAAACGTATGTGGGATAGAGAAATGAATGCTTCTCGTCATCCTATGGCACTTGGATTACCATATAAACAACACACGAAGATTAATGTTAGTCCGAGCAACAAAATTTCTAACCATTTCTCCTGATGCTGTTGGACTTACTTCTATTCTGCCCCGATGTGGGGTGGTTCTCGACAGGGCTGATAATGAAAATCTCCGTTCAAAGGGGTTATCAATGGTCACCTGTAGTATTTGGGAATATGAAACGAACGCCTCTGTCGTCCCAATCCATGTAATCGCTGCGAATGGTCCCTACCTCCGTAGGTACAGATTTTGCTATCCGATTCACTTCCCTCATCTCTCAAGTGTATGTAGGATGTGTTTGGACTGGGCTCGCCTCTCTTTTGAGTAGACTTCCTTTTGAATGATTTGACAAATAATCATATTTGGAAAAATTCATTTCTTTCTTTCCCAAAATTTATCCATCGAGGGGATTTTGTGATGTATCGTGCATGTTTTATTCATGCTTTGGGCAACCTCCCGATTTAAATCATGAATATCGATGCATTGGAAAATCTTTATGCCGGCTGAAAGGATTCTGACATTTTTTATCTCCAGCTGACTGGGAAAAGGGATACTTACCTGTCCGCCGCAGCTGCGGATCCCTGCAAATGTAAAAGAAGCATATCATTGTAGGTTCACGAATTTTTCAAAAATCGAAACGATACATCCTACCCTTGGTCATGTACTCTAACGAGTAGTACATGGGATGTAAAAACTTGTTCGTCTGCAAGGCGACTCCCCTGTCAAGGATAAACAATAAGTGTCAATTCATATTCCCAAATTCAAGACAAGTTGGGACGATACAACTTTACTCTTGATTTTCATCCCATTCTGATGTTGCATATTGATATGAACAACATCTATCAAATCCGCCTATCCATTCTTGGAGTGTTTGCAACATCAATGGTTCATCTGCCCCCAAGTTAGGCAACGTCTGTTCTGTTATTTGAACGCATGGCTCCTTGAGTGCTTTATCCATGTTTATCATCTGAGAAGGAAAAGAAAGGAGACATTACTTCGGTATTCGATTGAAGATCGTTTAGGAACGATACATCGTTTTACCAAATAGGTGGCTTCGCGGCCAAACGTATTTCGTATTGAAGGGGTAGATCCCATTATGCTCCGCGGGTAATAGTCATTGTTCATGAAACTTGCTCCACGGATTAAGTGATTAATCCACGGCCCTCGACTTGAAGATGCTCAAAGGGTGATGTTGACACTCACGCGCAATTAGTTCTAGATATTAAGGAAAGATGTTCCCGTGGGAACCTTACAGTGCGATCAACAACATATTCAATAGGAGTATTCAACCCATTTCCTCTAAGCATTTTTCATCGAGTAGCCATGCCTTGCATCAGACGTCTGATCACCGGCCTTGCGTCACCACTGCAATGGTCCTCCGGCTCCAAATTGATCGAGCCAAAGATCGAACTCATCGCCAAGGAAATTGCTCGGGTCTTCGAGCCATTGACGTTCAAGTTGGGTATCAACGATTGTTGGGGGCAGATTTCTTTCATTGCCTTCGTTGTGAGGGATTGGAGTCTTTGAGCTGGAACCTTCATCATTGCCTTGTTGGGGTTGAGATATACATTCCTGAAGAGTATTGATCCAAGTGCCCAGCTCCTCATCAAGGAAATCACCTGTTCTTCCTAGCCCTTGGTGCCCAGATTGGGTGTCGTCGACTGCAGGCGAGGGATTCCTCTCTTTGCTCTTGCCGTGAGCAATTTGACCCCTCGAATTGGAACTTCCTCCAATGACCGGCAGGTTCATATGTGCACTCTCTACCAATGCCAGATTCGCTTCAGGGACAGCATTAATGACTGATTCGCGCTCAAACTGAGGAATCTCTATGTGCTGGAACTGTGGCATATACTCTTGAGGAGTATTGTGATAGCTCGGCGGAGCATTCTGATTTGGGTCAGAGGAGTTGCTGACACGACTGCCGGTCCCGTCATTGCTGAAACACGGTTGAGTGCTCTTGGCTCTCCAATCATCATGGTTGTAACTCTGCCCAGCACTTGAGCTCCAACCGGCTTTATGATGGTTTAACGCTATCCTTTCATCCCTTAGCAATCTCCTATAGTACTTGAGGTGAGACTCAACGTTAATTCTAGAGAGCCCCGGCACATTCATAATCTCGAGTATGCGTAGTGGGCTAGCCGAATCAACTCCCAGCTCTCGAATTGCATCAACAAATTTGATGTGAAGTTCATAGGTCCAGTAAAACCCTGTTCTCTTATCACCCAAAATATCGTCAATACTTCGGTAGCTATTCTCTACGGGATCTAGTCGTTTCAAAAGTTGTCCAGGGAGGGACTCACCGTCTTTGGATTGGCTGGCTGCGACAGCGAGTTCGTCATTGAGAGAACTCCCCCTGTGATGATTCATATCCCATCTCTCAGAGGATGTTGGTGTTGATCCTATGGTGTTGACTTGCTCATGCAGATCTCCGGCGGTATCTGGCTGTGTCGGAAAATGCTGTGGAGAATACGGTAACAGCTGAGCGTTATTCGTCAACAGGGATGGTTCATCGAGGAACACCTCGCCGAGGACAACAGGATTACCACAATTAAGGCAGGTTGCCTTGGTCAGAGCTTCCTTATATCTCGCGCTTTCAGCTTGAAGCTTCTCATTCTCCTCCTTCAGTACCAGTAACTCATGGTCTGCGTATTGCTGTTTCACCCGGGTTCGTTTGTTGGCGAACCAAAACTTGACCTTCGAAAGCTCCAATCCTATCTTTCGGCTCAACTCCATTTTCTGTTGTCTGCTTGGAGTGGGGCATTCATTGAAGAAAGCTTCGAGCTCTCGGATTTGGCCTGGAGTGTGGCGTTGTAGTTGCTTCCTTTTTCGACTCCGGTCATCATTGTATACTCCTTCTTCGTAGCTGAAACCTAGAATTTCATCGCTAGAGGAGTCAGTCTCCATGGCTTTCGGGCAGTATTCAGCTCCGGGATCTTCGAAGTCTCCCAGCAGTTCGTGCTCAGAAATGTCCAGGTCGGGCGTTTCTAGCATATGGGAATAACTTTTAAACATGATGGATCGGAGTATCTCGGGCTGATCTAGTTCACTCAGCTTTTTCAATTCGCTCTTACGTGTTTGCTCACTCTAGAAATTTTCTCAAGTGATTGTGCGTGTCCTGGAACCATCCTTCAGGCTGCATATGAAGATTAGCAAGCAAGCGCTCCTCCCGAGACCCCGCAATTACTCATCGTCTGTATTCCCCTTTCTTTTTTCTCGTGATAGGATCACAAACTCTCTTGCATTGATTTGGTTTCATCGAGTATTGCGCTCGTCCCCTAGTTTAGTCTTCAAAGTGGTGGGTCTACAATCTTTCGGCGCCTTTTATGATTTGCTAGGCCCGAGAACGTGGGGAACAGCGGCGGATCCGCAATTAATGACTCCGTTTAATTCATTTAGCTCCATGGGAGTTAACACCATGACCTTCTCTCAACCCATTTTCATCGTTTAAACGAAAGTGGCATTTCCCATGTGCATGCTGTTACTCTCCATTTCAACATCTTGGGCGTTCGGTGAGGAATGAATTCGTGGCCACTCAAAATTTAAAGACCGTCCCTAGTTTCAGACTTAATCTAACAAGGGATCATCGCAACTGAGCATGACGATGTTCGTCGATAGCGTTGGTTTTCATACATAATTAACTATAGCCATTAAAGAAAAATGTTCCCATAGGAACTTTACAATGGATAAAAAGAGTGATCCACTCGTGAACATGCTCTTCTTTCCATGGGTGATCGCAGCGACCAACCCATCGTGCCCCGAGTCAGGTGCTAGATCATGGCTATCCAAGCATGCCAGCTTCCCATTGATTGAACAAGGCATCGAGCCCATCATCAAAGAAATTGTCTGTCGTGGGTTGACCAGCGGCAGGCAGAGCACCAGCCGACTGCTGCTCGAATGGAGGAGTGCGCACTCGCTGTACTTGTGACACGTGCTCTTGAAAAGTGTTGAAATGGCCCGGAAGGACATTCTGATCAGCTTTCAGTTTGCCGGTGGTCGGGTTGCTAGCTTGATTGATGCTTAAATTTGGCCGGGTACCTCCTGATGCCTGAGCATTACAATGGCGGTCCCCCCTAGCTTTTGAGCTCGAGACGGATTCCTCTCGGCTTAGCTCTGCTCGACGCTGTTTTAATAGCTTTCTGTAGGCAGCAAGGTGATTCCTGACCAGTTCCTTACTAAGCCCCGGTACACTCATGGCCTTAAATATGCGTGTCGGAGTTGCTGAATCGATCCCCATTTGGTGAACCACGTCTAGGAATCTGAAATGCAGTTCAGGGGGCCAAGCGAACCTCTTCCTATCGTGGCCCAAAATTGCATCGATGGCTTGACGACTGATTAACTCATCTCTAGCAGGACCCGACCCTATCGAAAATTGTTGTGCATGAGGCTGATATGCTTTGAGCTGGTCGGCGGTAACATCCAGCTCCTTGAAACTGTAGCTCCAATCAAAGCGATGCAAATCCCATCCCCCAGGAGGCATTCGTATCGTCTTCGTAGGATCATCCTGCTCATGCGTGACTCCGGCAAAATCTGGTTGAGCAGGAGATGCCCCGAGGGAGTAGGGTGGTAAATGAACGTCTTCAATCATTGCGTGAGGCTTATCGGGGAATATCTTACCGAGGGCGATGGGGTTATCGCAATGAGGGCAAACGGTAATATTGAGAGCTTCTTCATACCTCATGTTTTCTGTTCGCAGCTTTTGGTTTTCTTCCTTTAAAATCTCGACCACCTGACGTTTGCATTGAGCCTTCGATTTGGATCTCCTATTTTGAAACCAAAACTGGATCCTCGACTGATTAATCCCCAACTCTCGGCTCAATTCAATTCTCCACTTCTTTTTCATGTGAGGGCTTTTACTGAAGAGGGTTTCCAACATTTGGGTTTCCTCCTGAGAGTATTGGTGAGGACGTCTTCTTTTCCCGAGTTGAGCATCGTGGATGTCGTTGTCGTCGTCGCCGTGATTTTGATTTCCGTTGCCAGAAGTGTTGGGCTCCATGGTTTTGGTGTTAGACTTGGTCTTGGAATCTTCGAGATCACTCAGTAGTTCAATTTCTGAGATTTTTGAGTCAGTCGCCTCTAGCAGCTGACAGTAACCTCTTAAATATGTTGGATTGAGAAATGTTTGATTGGTTCTTGCCCACTCAGAGTTCTCTACTCTCTCCTGTATGCTCACTCCCTATAAATTTTTCTTCGAGTGACTTTGTATGTTTAGGAAACGCTCTTCAAGCATGAAAGAAAATCATTAGGCAAACGCTCCCCGTCAAGACCTTGAATTTCTCGCTTAGCTTTTCAACGTGATGTGAGTGCTGAATCCTGTTAGGGCTTTTTTCGATAGTTGCGCTTACCTCCCACCTAACTCTAATAATGGTGATCCCGACAAATCTTTTACATCTTTTAATTGATAAGCCGAAAATCGCGGACCGAGACGAATCCAATGGTTCACGTGAGGGGACCTCCTGCTTTACCCCCTAACTGGGCTCTACCAGCATTATTACTGAGACCCTTCATCATCCTCGAGTTGCTATAAAATGAGGAATTAATGTATGGAAGGTTAACGTTCTCGCATAATCAGCTTCTTCCTTCTAATCTCTCTGTTAGCCTCGTCTTATTCTCAAGCCAACCCAACGCAAATGGCCTCCTCTCCCGTACGCACTTTTTCAACTGATGTCTTGGCCCAGTGGGAAAAGCTTTATAACCTACTGGGTCGCGGTTACGCACACATAACCGATCATTCTGCCACCGAGGATGAAATCCGTGTCCTGCTCGAGGACCTTGATACCACTTCTCTCGAAGGTACTACACTGGGGAGGGAATATAGAATTTTCCCGACTCTCTTTGCACACTCCTTAGAGGCCTACCGTGCTGCTAATCGGGAGGTTCTCGTGGCTCGCGTCTTGCGAGCTCGTTATGAGGATCGATCTGATCATTTGGTGCTGACCAACTATCTGGCCGATAGTTACAAAAAGGCCGTCGAGTTTGCTAATGAGCGGGTCGCGACGTTGCTTCGCGAGAGGAGAAATCTGGTGGAGCAATTGGCCCTATCCCTGACCACTGGCGAGCATGACCGCCGCAATGTCCTGTTGAGGCTTCAGAGCGACTGGCAGGAAGAACGGCTCGACAAAATAACTGCGGACATAGCTCGCGGGAATGGACTGGTTCGAGACCTGGAAACAATCGCCGAAGAACATGAGGCCAAGGTCGCCGAAGTTAAGGGAGAATGCAAAAGTCTTCTCCTCAGGCTTGCCGACCATGACATGCGGAGTTGGGAGTATGAGCAGAGCATTAATAACATGGAGGGTCAGTTGGGCTCCTTCGTGTCGTTAATTAGGACTCACTTCGGCTTTACTTTTCTACCCCGAATTGTATGACCTGCTTTTGAAAACCCTCCACTGAGCAAAATAAATGAGAACTCTTGTGTGTGTGTTTTAACTTCTGTATGGTTCATTTCTTCGAGCATCCGAACATTTTCAACTTGGGTGAGCCGAACCATAATATCAATAAGCCGAGCAAATATGTCCTGATTTTATAACTCGCTCATGATCAGATGAGATAATAGCCTTAGACTTGTCCAGGAAAAGATTTCTCTCTATTACCTATTTTTTTACCTGCAAATAAAAAGACAGAATCAGAAGGAATAATTTGAAAAAGAAATCAAAAACCCCTTTCAATCCTATGCTTGCCCATGATTAATAAGGACAAGAACTTTTACAAGGGTTTTAATCTTGCGCGAAAAGTTTTTATCAATATTCCTCGAAAGAAAGCATAATATTGAAAGGAATGTAATTCACAATAATCGCTTTTGATCAATTTCGAGAGGAACGAATTACTCAAAAGTGCGAGGCATAATAACGTGTTTTAAATTTAATTGAAGATACGGCATCCAAATCAAGGCCGTTTTGTTAAGAACGAGAGTAATTTGGACATCTATCTCGTCATTAAATTCAAAACAACGTCGATATTCTCGATCAATTATCGTGGATTACCAGCGACGTAAAACATGCATGGACCAATTCAAGTGTATAATTCCTTCTAGCGAAATTGGGGTTGGATTACCCTATACGACCAAAAAGGTCGTGCAAGATTTCCAATTTTAATTTCCTCTAAAGGAATTATAAACTTGACTTGGGAGTATTCGGATGATTAGAGAAAATGCCACTATCACATTCCCATGACCTGTCAAAAGAAATACAACCAAGTTCCATCTAAATGTATACACCAATAGATCCCTAATACAATCACTCTAAGAGGTGAGATAGAGAAAGCCTCGATAAAAATAAACCCTATACAAGAGGACTAGTAATGGAAAATAAAACAAAGGAATGTGATCCTAACGTTTAAGGATGCACCAAGTTCGATCTGTGACTTCCGGATCACTTGCCCCAACTCGTCATCTTCTTTGGACGATATCTCAATAATGTCCATAGTAGGCTCCTTTGTTGCTCACTCGGTGCTTGTCATGGGATATCATCCTCTTCGTCTTCTATCAAGGACGTTTGGGAAAAACACACACATCTATCCTTGAAATGGCATTTAATCTAATCACCAGAATGTAATGAATGAAATGCCTATATTTATATGAACTGTAATAGATTCGAGGTATAGAGAGTCTTACCAACCAAACTCGTCGACTTATGTGCGGTTTTAGGTGTACCAACCGCCCAAAGACATGCGCATGAGACAAGTTATGGTGAACTTCTAAAAATCAGAGGGTTTGGCACCTAAGGTTAAGGTTCCCACTTCGAGTTCTAGAAAGAGCCGATTCCATTGCACAGCTATCGTTGCATTGGGACTCGATCCATATTTCGAAGCGAGCGGAATTGAAAAGTGGATTACCCCGTGTTTTTCCTCACGGAGATTCCATTTTCAATTCCTTCTATTGAGTTCCTATAGGCGACGCCCGGGGTTTTAGGCGCGGTTGTGTGTGTCCACGTGTTGTGATCATCACAATGCAATTCATGCATAGCAGTTTATCAATCAGCACTTCAAATCATCCACACAACATACATTCCTACGCCCAACCTGCATAAGACAATGTTAATCACGGACTACACCCCTTATTTCTCCAATCTGCAAAAACATATAACCTCTATCATGAGCGGACTTACCTCACCTTCAAGAGCGCCTGCAAGGTTAGAAAAATCACTCAACGTTTTAATTACGGCCTAAGTCCACTTGAGGTCTAGAACCATAGGTTTTAGAACAAAGGTCCCCAGTGGAGTCGCCAGCTGTCGCGACCCGTCCGAAAGGCGGACGCGGCTAATGGATTACCGATCGCGGGTTTTGGATCGGCGCGAGCCTTCCCAGGCCCATACCAAATCGCGGCGGGAGTATTTTTCCAAGGATTCGACGATAAGAGTCGATCGCTTTCGACCTTCAGTATAGTCGTGGTGGCATGTGCAAATTGTGCATGCATTTGGAGTCGCCACCGGTCTTTCTTGGAGGGTAGACCGGAAACCTTATTGACCGATTGGGAGAGATCAATCAATTCTGCGGAACCAGAGATTTTGGGTTCGGGGAGTTGGTTACGCTGGTGTCATTACCAACGCCCTTTCGGTACCTAACGCGAGTGATTTCCTAGCTAAGAATTCATGCGGGCGTAATTTTAGGTGAGATAGGCTTGATTCAGGGTTTCATGCAGATTGGAAGACTATTCCTATCAATCACAATCAATTTAAATGGAAACGCAATCAAGTGCATAAATAAATTTCATTAACGCACATCAATTCAAATCAACGGCTTCCTAGTATAGCCATAAGGGCTTAGGAAAGGGGTGATTTCGGGTCGGGGTAAAATGGGAAGATTTGGAGGCGATTAGCCCGAAGGGCAAAATCGTCAATTTTTGGAAGACTTGGATACCGAATTACCCAAAATATTCCATGGCCAGTTGATTGTGGCCATTTCCCATTTTTGAGAATTTTTTGGAATTTCTTGATTTTTCTTCAATTTTTGGAAGACGATTCGCCCAAAGGGCGAAATCGTCATTTTAAGAAGGGTCGGGGTTTAAAACACCCGGGATGAGACTTGGCCAGTTGTTTGTGGCCATTTCCTATTTTTGGGGATTTTCCTGGATTTTTTTAGAATTTTTTGGAAGACAGTTTGCCGGAAGGGCAAAACCGTCATTTTTAGAAAGATCGGGGGTCAAAAGACCCAAAACAGGTCGTGGCCAGTTGAATGTGGCCATTTCCTATTTTCTGGAATTTTTTATAATTTTTCTGAATTTTCCGAATTTTTTTGAATTTTTTATGATTTTCCATTTTTTTATTGATTTTTGAATTTTTTATTATTAAAAATAAAAAAAATATCCGGACCGGGTCGGATGACCCGACCCACGCCCGGATCCGCGACCCAGACTTGCACGCCCACAGCCAAAACGACGCCGTTTTTGGTTTTCTTTTTTTTTTTATCATTTTCTTAATTTAGCAAACGGACGTCCCAGATTGTGCCACGTGGCTGCTCCTGGTGCGTCCGATCATGGACTAGATCGGACGATCCAGAGAGAGCCACTTGGCAGATTCTTGACCGTCGGATCATTTTTTAATTAATATCCGAAAATCATTTAATAAAACCGAAAAAGCCGAGATCGCGACACGTGGCACACTCTCCACCGTCGGATCTGGTCTTTATTTTAATCGGCCGTGGACCCCCTACGCTGACGTGGCTGCCGACGTGGCGTGCCACGTCGGCATTGACCGTTGACCCACCGGCGACTTCGCCGGAGAAGACAATGAACAGTGTCTTTTCCGGCGAAAATCGCCGGAATTCTCGCCGGAGGACTTAAATCGACGTAAAATCTTCCGTTTTGAGTCGCGATTCTTATACGAAATCGATCCCAGGACGACCCACAACCCCACACAGCCAAAACATGGAGCGAATCACGTCGTAAACTACCCTAAAAGCCGGCGACCGAACCGACTCCGGCGAGGTGAATTTGCAGAAAAATTTTTGCATTTAAGCTTCGATCTATTCCATCATACAGCATCTAAGAGAGGTTAGGAAGCTTACCTAAGATCATTTGAGGTTCGGCGACCGCCGAAACTCGCTCGTCGAGCTCCCGGTTCGGATCGCGGCCGGCGAAGCTCGGGCCGTCGCTCTCATCGGTTTCCGATGCAAAATAGTAGACAAGTCGAGCTTAGAGCTAGTACAAATGAAGTTCTATGACAAAACTTGCAACAAATACGACTCGGGGAGGCCCGGCCGAGACCCCAAAAACGCAATGTTCATTCTGGCCTTTCGTCGAGCATGTAGTGTGCATGTATGGAACGGTGGTCGGAGGGATATACCGACCTGTCCCGAGCTTGAAGACGGCGGCTGCAGCTCCGGTGAGGCTCTGTGGGTGTTGCTGAAGCTCGAGGATTTCCTTCTGCCCGCCTCTCGCTCGTACTCTCTCGGTCTTCACTCTCTCTCTCATTCTCGGTCCCCCCCCTTTTTCATGGCCGACCGCCTCATTTCCGCGGCCTCCGATCCGTAAAAAAATAATCCCCCACCTTTGCTTCTGTCCCCCATGATCTATTGTCGCCCTCCTTTCTAAAAAAAATGTCGCGGTGTGCCTGGTTGCCGCTCCTTTCTCCCCTGCTTTCGGCCATGGTGGGTCTGCAACAATGTTACAGACCCGGTCGGACCGGGTCGGGTCGGGTCTGACCCGACCGGCCCGGTTCGACCAAATCGCCCAAATTGGGCCCCAAATTGACCTCTTTTTATGAAATTGATGGTAAAATCGGATTCCTTGACATGTTTTCTATCAAACATGGGTATTTTCGTGAATCAATTGATTGAAATTTTATGAAAACCCCAAATTGTCCCTAGGATCCGAAAATGAATTTTGGCTAATCGAAGATCTAAACGATCGAATTAGTCAAAATTGAGCCCACCAATGGATTCAGAATGATGAAAACTATTGGGTAGAGGTGTTTAATTTTAATGGGTGTTCCCGTCTGAAATTTAATTTCGAAAATTGCAAAACCGGGGACTAAATTGAAAGATTTATATGCAATTAAGCTCTTTTGGCTAAAATTGATCAAATTGGAGGGCAAATTGACCCAATTACATTTCCAAACTTTATAATCCGATGTCATAGCTTATAAAAACCGAGAATTGAAAATTAAAAGACTCAACAAGGATTTTTTAGGCTCGTTTCGGTTTTAGGTTTGTGAAGGAACCCCATGAATCGAGATAAATTTCCCTGATATAAAGTGAAAATATTAAAGAGGGAATAAAAATAAAATTTCTGAATATTTTTTTGTAATTTTCTGACCACGGATGGTATTTTTTCTGATTTTTTTGGGTATTTTAATAATTAAATAAATTCCAAAAATATTAAAAAATTCAAAAAATATTTTTTGTTCAAAATTGGTTCCTAAGGCTAGGCTAAGGCTTCCAAAGTTGATTTTGCAATTTTTTGACCTTTTTTGCTATTTTTAATTAATTTTAGAAATATAAACTATAATAACGGATGGTCAAAAATCAGGTGTCAACAATGAACGTATTATCTTAATATGAAACTCATTCAAACATGTTCCAACTAGAGCTAACTATCCAGTAGACACAATACTTGATTCATCTTCCATTGTACCTATATCATCACACAAATATAAGGACATTAACGTAGGTACTTGGAAAAAGAACACCAATTTCACGCAATCCATATACTTATTGTTGCGCGGAACAAGCGATCGATCAAATAAAATAGACAGAAAGAGTAGTGTAAATCGAACACCAGATGTACATGGTTCAGTCGTAGAGACCTACGTCCACGGGGAGAGCAGCAACGAATTCCACTGTAGATCAAGCGATACACAGAGATTACAGATCACTCGAGTTACACAAACACACTCTTGGTGTTTCCCAGCCCCAATTACATCCAAGAACGCACATAGTGTTTAGCCCACAATACTTAGCGAAATAATGTCTCAATCTCGCAAAGGAATTAAAAACACAAATCTAACCTCAAGATTTAATCGACTTCGACACTTGAATTCTTGATGTAATTCCGCAAACAAAATCCACAGAGAAAGACCCTCTCAAGCACTCAACAATCATACGGCGCTTCAAGTCCACGATCACCCACTTTTCAATATTGCCGAAGGATAATAATCTGAAGAAAGATGCGTATGTCCTTTCTTTGCTTTGTTTGACACGCTTGTCCAAGTTTGACTTTTATTATTATTATTTTCTTCTTATCCTTCTTGGTTGCTCACCGTTGCTTGCTTTAGGAAATCACCGAATCAGGAAATATATTTCCACGGACGTCTACATGTATCCAATTTTAGATTTTCGCTTTGTGCTTAAACTCGAGACATATTTTAACAATCTCCACATTGGCTCGATGTTTGAGCCATATCACAATTGCCTCGTTAGAATTCGAATTTCATCTGCTACTATTCTCCCACAGCCCTAATGGGCTCAATCGCCACAGATATCATCTAAGTTCAAGCCGCGCTTGAACTTCGCCATAACCGAGGATCTCATCAGAGCACTAACTGCACATGCACCTTTAACTACTCCATAAGGACTTTCTAACACAAGCTCCTTAACCACAGATAAAGCAAAACAGTCGTTGCATCTATATTTGTCAGGACATCGAATACGTACCTTGTCGCTATCAGCAGTTACAATAATTGTTAGCTCTACATGCTCCACCTCGCTACAAACACCATTTATGTCGATTACCATGCTAGTACCTGCTACCTCAGGAGTTTCTGGTTGCAACTCCACCTCAAGCTGAACACCATCTAGATTTGTATGAACACTGCCACAATCACTCCTAGCCAGAAGTATTAGAGACTTGTCAAAGATAACTTCTCTGCTGCAAACATATGAATTTATATTCGGGCACCACAACTGATCGCCACACTCACCTCGTGCATAGCCATGAAATATACATCTTACCTCCACATCGAGCTTACCATCACTTACTCTATAATAACACGGGCAATTAGATATTCTAAAAATAGAATCATCAGCAACATTACCTGACCATACTTCTTCAAGAGTCTGATATCCAATCGCAGTCGATGGGGATCTATTCACCAGGTAACTCTCTATACTAAGCGCATCCGCTGGAATTCTCCCAGCCATACCAGCACTAGAGATATTTTTATGGGCCATCTCTAGTAACTCTCTGCTCATCAATTCTGTAAACTATTGTGGTTTACTGGCACTAGTGCGATGTTTCACTATGCCCTTTTTCATGCAGAATTTATTTACCAGCTTCGAGCAGGACTCCACGCTACTGTCAGTTCGCACATGCTTGATCAACTTACCAGTCTCCATTCCGATCAAAGCTCTCGACTGCGTATTCTTGACAACATCATCAAAATTGTGCTTTCGCACAAATACTCAGGCCTTCCTCGAGTAGCCATTAGACTCTCGAACAGATGTCGACATCTCAAGAGCGAAACTTATCAATGTCTCACCTTGAAGTTCATACAGACCGCCATGCTTGATTCCTTTCATTATCACCAGGGCACCTCGAACAATCTTTAGGACTCCACCTCGTGAAGAATACCTGCATCCTGTTGAATCTAGGGCATCCAAGAAAATTATGTTCTTTTTCAATTCTAGAAGATGTCTTACCCTAGTCAATGTCCTCACAATACCATCATGCATTCTGATTTTAACATCACCAATACCCACAACATCGCATTCAACGTTGTTTCCCAACTGCACTTTACTACTATCCATGCATTGATAAGAAGTAAACCAGTTCCTGTTTGGTGTGGGATGAAAAGAACAACCAAAATCCATAATTCATCCGTCAAACGACGAATTCTCAGTGACAGACAAGACACAATCGACACCATTAGAATTTTCAGCTACAGCTGCAACATCATCCGTAGATTCAGCTCCAATTCCCTTAGCCCTTTCTTTTTTCAGCTTAAAATAATTTCTTCTAAGATGCCCTCTTTTGCCACAGTTCCAACAGACATCACTGCCAGTCCTAGACTGACTGCGTCTATTCATGTTTATACTACTTCTACTAATCCGAGTACTAGCTCTTCCTCTTTCACCTACTAAAGCAGCAGATACAGATTCGCCAGATTCTCTTCTACGGATATCCTCACTCAGAATTAAATCTCAAATCCTATCAAATGTCAAACTAGTTTACCCAGAAGAATTACTAACAGCAGTAACAGTAGTATTCCAATTATCAGGCAATGAGGATAATAGAATCAAAGCACGTACCTCATCTTCAAAGTCAATCTCACTTAACTCAATTGACTAACGATCACATTGAATTTATTGATATGATTAGTAACTGACACACCTTCGCTCATCTTCAAATTAAATAGACGTCGCATTAAATAGATCTTGTTGATCATAGATGGCTTCTTGTACATGTCCGACAAGGTTTTCATCAAACCCGCAGTGGTCTTCTCTTTGACGATATTAAATGTTTTGTTATAAGTTAACGTTAGCCAAATAACACCCATCGCTCGTCTATCCAGCAATTCCCAATCGGGTTGTTTCATCGTTTCTAGTTTCTTCCCAGACAATGGCTCGTACAGCTTTATCTGATATAAATAATCTTCTATCTGCATCTTCTAGAAACCAAAGTCCTTCCCCTCGAATCTATCGATTTTCCCTTTAACTTCTTCTGCCGCCATCGATTCTCTTCAACTCAAGCAAGCCTAGCTCTGATACTAATTGTTGAGCGGAACAAGCGATCGATCAAATAAAATAGACAAAAAGAGTAGAATAAATCGAACATCAGATGTACGTGATTCGATTGTAGAGACCTACGTCCACGGGGAGAGCAGCAACGAATTCCACTATAGATCAAGCGATACACGGAGATTACAGATCACTCGAGTTACACAAACACACTCTTGGTGTTTCCCAGCCCCAATTACATCCAAGAACGCACATAGTGTTTAGCCCCTAATACTTAGCGAAATAATGTCTCAATCTCGCAAATGAATTAAAATACAAATCTAATCTTAAGATTTAATCGACTTCGACACTTGAATTCTTGATGTAATTCCGCGAACAAAATCCACAAAAAAGACCCTCTCAAGCACTCGACAATCATACGGCGCTTCAAGTCCACGATCACCCACTTTTCAATATTGCCGAAGGATAACAATCTGAAGAAAGATGCGTATTTCCTTTCTTTGCTTTGTTTGACACGCTTGTCCAAGTTTGACTTTTATTATTATTATTATTTTCTTCTTATCCTTCTTGGCTGCTCACCGTTGCTTGCTTTAGGAAATCACCGAATCAGGAAATATATTTCCACAGACATCTATATGTATCCAATTTTAGATTTTCACTTTGAGCTTAACCTCGAGACATATTTTAACACTTATGGCAAATGCAAATAAAAGAATCTCAACATGAATATCTTTAAAACCAAACAATAGCCAACGCGATGAGTCACAAAATAAAATGAAACCGAACACCACATAATTCACAATACATTTCACAACATCTACTAAAGATTTTGGAGAAGTGTGTTCCTCCTTTCGAAGGTTGTCAATTACTTACTCAAAAATTTTGCCAGAAACACGTCAACTGTGACCAAAGTCGCTCGTTGGAAAAGAAAAATAGAGACCCAAGTCTACTCTATGCCATTATAGAAAATAGCAAAGTAATGAAAAACACGTGATAGTGAAAAAATGTAATTGGAGCATACTTTCAATATGCATATTATTGCACATACAAAACCATGGAGACTCCAAGGTATCAAACTTCCAAGTATGTTCTACTCTTTTATCTGGCAGATCCTATGTTCTGCTTAAACTGCTACAGGAACAACTCAAGCTTGTCCTTCCTTATCAAACATGATACGAACCAATTTGGGACAAATCATGGAGACCACTTTACAAGAATACTTAAATCAAAGACAAAAAAAAAGTCATCTATTTGGCTTCATAACTTGCAAGCCACTCTGGAAAAATTTGCCCAATCCTAACACCAATAGCAAGTTCAAAAAACAAAAACCTCCCTCAAAATCCAGTTAAACTCCAACACATGACAATCAAAGACCACATCATATTATTATATACAGAGTAGGAGAAAGTTCAGCGATTCGAGGGAAAGGAAGAACACAATGGAATGGAAGCAAAGGTGCAGCTCGTTGTAATCTTTATCTCCAGTAGTAGTAGGTCAATCTACACTGGCCATTATACAAACGGTTGCCCACTAAAAAAAAGAATGGAACCAACAGTACTCACTACCCAAGCTCGGCCAGCAATGGTGAAGGTCAGCCTCGCGCGAGCTCGCCCGCTGTGTTGGGTGCCGGTCTGTTGCCGAAAAGAGGAAGAAGAAGAGGAGAAATTGGCGAAAACTCACCAGAGGAGCAGCGACGTTGGCTAGTCGATGAACACAGAAGAGCGGCGTCGGCTAGTCGAGGAACACAAAAGGAGAGGAGGGAGGAGTTGCTCGTGCAAGAACAAAAGAGAAGAGAGTGTATTCAGGAGCAAAAGTGTTCTAAATTATTTCTAAAAAAATGTCCCAAATGTGTTTTTAAAAAGTGTTCTGGGAACACAGAAGCAATTTTTTTTTTGTTTCTTGTTTCTGCTCTAAAAGTATTTTTGTTTCTCAAAAATGTTCCCAGAATACTTTGGGAACACTTTTTTACTTTACGCATTTCTGTTCCCAAAATGTTCCCAGGAGCGTTACAACACGCAACCTCAATAACCTCACTGAAACGACCAATAGCTCTTTTGTACTGATACTCGGTAATTTTCCAAGAATATACGATTCTTGTATTTCGCCATCTTTGAGTCATCATTCAACTCCAACAATGGTGATAGCACCAACAATTGTAGTTTGAGAATTCATAAGGTGATTATCATTAAGATTGTTGGATTTGACATTAAAAAAAAGGAAAATACAGAAAGAAAAGTAAACAAGTTTTAATTTTTTTAGAAAAATTATAAAAGGTTAGCTACTTTAGCGCTATATATCTTAAATAGCATCATTGGCATTCAAGTGAGTGATTTTCTATTAAAATTGGCTCACTAGATTCAATTGACATAACATCAAAAGGTTGAGAACCCAATTGACAAAATTAAAAAGTTTTGGATTTTTCTCAATCATATTCCATTCTCCGGGTATCAAAAGTTCTGCGGCCACCGACCCACCACTGCGTATGGTAACGTTTATGTTCCTAGAACAACGTTTGGAACAGAAACACTTTTTTTTGTTTCTGTTCCCGGCAACAATTTTTCACAATAGAAACGCGTTTGGTAACTGCAAAAAGTTTCTGTTCCAGAAACAAAAAAAAATACTTTTTATAACTGCAAAAAAATGTTCCTAATTTTTCATTTAATTAAGGGGACTATATATATTAAAATTAAGATGTCTTTATCTTTTTAACTTACTAAATCAAATTAAATCTCATTTATTCAATTTACTAAATCAAATTAGATCAACATATGTATAATTAATTTATGCACAATTTATCAAATTACAATATGGATGGGATTAACTATTAAAAAAACTGAAAGAAAGGACGAATTGAAATTAGATAATGAGAACATCAAATATGTTTTCTATAGATAAGAAAAATTACAATTATGAGTCACATGTAAATGTTCTCAAGTAGTTAAAAATATGATTACCTTTAAATGAGAGCCCCTAGAAAAATATTAATTGCACTTTAAGTGAAACCGGGGACTAAAATAAAAAATATTTGTGCATTTAGGTCCTTTTAGTCCAATTGTGCAATTTTTCCAAATATAAGGACTGTAATGAGATGCATGGTATCAAAATCTCATGTCATGACTCTAAAAATAAAAAAATTTGGCTAAAATGATTTAAAATGAATTTTTTTAGTCAATTTAAGATTATGTTCAATGACGATGCATATGGTTCCAAACTGAATTTTTTAAACTTTACGAGGCCAAAATGAAAGGAATTAAAATAAAAATATGGAGTATTTTTGCGCCTTTTTTGACCACGGATACTATTTTACCTGATTTTCGGCTATTTTATAATTAAAATAAATCCAAAAAAATGTCAAAAATTATGAAAAATAATTTTTGTTCAAAATTGGTTCCTAAGGCAGGCCAAAGCTTCCGATGTTGATTTTATAATTTTATGAATTGTTTTGATAATTAATTTTTCAAAATAAAATGATAAAAAATCAGGTGTCAATATCGTGCAAGAACAAAAAGAAGAGTGTGTTAAAAAAAATTATCCCCGATTGTTTCTAAAAAATATTCCAAATGTGTTTCTAAAAAGTGTTCAAGAAATACAAAATTATATTTTTTTTTTCTTGTTTCTACTTCAAAAGTAAGTGTCCGTGAAATATTTTTTTATCATACGTGTTTGTGTTTTCAAAGTGTTCGTGGAACAAGTATTTCACTTTGGGCCTTTTTGCTCCAATGAAGTTCAACTACCTTCGAAAATACTTGTGCCCCGTGACGGGCACCGCTCCATTTTCTTCGTCCATTTTTCTCACTCGAAGCTCCGGGAGAGCGATCCCTTATCCTCTCTGGTTCTTTATCTTTCTGAAAACAAGCTTCTAACTTTCTCAATATCCTGCTGCAATTGATCTTGATACGTTTAATATCCAGATTACTTGGTTGTACTGTACAGAAGATAATTTGGAACGTAGTATGTCCTCCAAATACCGGAAATTTGTCATGGCGAGTTACGAACAATGTTTTGCTAACTAATTGCAATCCGATCTAGAGAGAGATTAGGCAGATCTGAGGGGAAACTAAATCAGTAGAGAACATTTCGTTTTCCAAGTGGGTGGAGCACATGCGTTTGGACTGGAAGCTTGGGAGTGGACAAAGATTTTGACCATGGCTGGGTGGTTGATGCAGATTATAGCAGATTTGAAGATGCTGCTTAGTTGGAGGTAGCTGTAGGAAGGTGTTTACAGTTCGGAGAGCCTTTGAAAGGGTTGAAGCTTTGGCCAGTATGGACTGAGGAGAGTAGAAGAGAGATTGAGACTGATTCTTTGATTGTTTTCAATCTGTTATGTGACTTTGAGGACTGAGGAGGGTCGGAATTCGAGATTTGAACCTGCGATGATGACGTAAAGATGATGAAGTCAGAGTTTGAAGTGTTGTGTAAAGACAATAGATAAGACTATGTTACAAGGATGCTGATTTGGTCACTCATGTGGTTTGTGAAGGGGGGAGACACAGGAAATTGACTTGTTTTTTTTTTTTTTGGTAAGGGAGGAAATTGACTTGTTGATACACTGGATGCTTAAGATTTGTTGATAGAAGGCCATTTGTTCGGTGCTGCTGTTGGAATCCGACGAGTACAGCTTTGTGACAACAGTATATTGCTGCTTGGCTTGTTCTTAAGTTGAATCTAACAGAGCTTCATTATCTTCGAGGTGAAAATTGCAAAGTTCATTGTGTTTTGAAGTATCTAGAGATGAAGATTGTTAAAAGTCGCAGCAACCGAAATTTGATAGAGTTGACAATCACATATCCAAAAACAGTTTTTTATTTGGGAGATGTGAAACCGGACAGGTAAACTTGTAGTTGCCACTGGTCAAGTTACAGGGTTTGGAGGTTCCATGCACCAGAGTTATTAGAGTTTCGTGGCCTTTGACGATTTTCTGTGACTTGTATGTGGTGAAGATTCTGAATTTCCACAGGTGAAGATCAATTGGTCTGTTGATTCAAATCTAACAGGATTTTGATGTTGGCGGCACAAATATGAGAACAGTGACTTGAAAGATCGTCAAGATTGACTCGAGACTAGCAGTGGTTTGATGTTTAAAGAGTTGGAGTTCAATCGTGCCGGGACCAGTTTTTGACTTCAATTCAATCTGCTTGACAGGTCCAGAGAGTTATCACTCATCAGTAGATGATTCTTCCATGACATGGCTTCGGTTCCGGATGTATCATGGTCGGCTGAAAGATGATCCGACTCATTTCAAGCTACTATCACCAAGTATCATTCTTCAAGATTGTGATTGCATGAGAAATAGAAGATGCTTCATTAGTATATCACGGCAGGAAACATGAAAACTTTTATTTCCAGAACAAGGCACAAGAAAATGTAAAGAGTGACTATTCTCTACTTACTCCTCGCCCTCCCTCTCTCTCTCTCTCTCTCTCTCTCTCTCTCTCTCTCTGTGATTTCGAACTAACTGAGAATTCACTCTGAAATTACGGACGAGATCCTTCGAGCCCCAGCCTTGCAGTGATCCAGTTGGAGAGATCGCCCATCTCCCTAGGCACTGTGTAGTGGCCAATCCTGCAGATTTGAGCCATACGTTGTAAAGGCTGTACCAATACATGACATCTTAATTTGTTATGATTTTCATGTCTGAAGGATTAAGAAACGAAAGTCAGACCCGTCGAAGGATTTGAACGTAAGATAGCGGAATCCCGCAGAGCTCAAGTAGCAAGCTGACCGCTCTCCATAGCTATAAGGGACTAAGTCATCACCTGCAGCAATTGCATTTGTGTGGGTCAAATCTATCATTAAGCCACTGAGTAGGATTCAATTTTGTCTTGGCATAACAAAAGAAACGGGACTCAAGATTGTTGGCAATTTACTGAATTAGATGGAAACATAGACCTTGCTGCTTACATGTTCCATGATAGAGCAAAATTGGCAAGAATGCAGCTCTTCTTGCCGCCTCACTGGACCCTTCAATCTTACTCCTCAAGCTCCTGCACGGTCGAAAGCCATCAGTTATCTGAATCTGATCATTCAACATATAGTGCTCGTTCTAATTCCTTCCGACGATACATGACTTTCATTTGAGGTCAAATTCCTGGTCTAAGCGGATCATGGTACCTTGAGTATTTTTTCCTCAGAAAATTGACTTAATGCAGTAATCAAGCAAGAACCATTTTGTCAGTCACTGTACAGTCTGGTACTTGATACAGCAACTTGTGAGCTGCATCTCAACCGAATTACTATTGCAACATTCTCAATTTTCGAGAGTGCAAAATGCTTTAGAAGAATTTAAATCACTTCAAAAGAGTCCGAGCAACAGTGAACTTAATCTTTGCTTATTAGCTTCTGGGCTAACTAATCTGATTGAGGGAAAGATGGTCAAGAATTAATCACCTTGAAGCAGGGAGCCAGCCACTGAGACCAAACACTGCCCTTAAGTTGACAGGGTAAGGATAGCCATTCCCATATTTACCCAGTGCCCAACAAACTGCAGAGTAGAGGGCCGTTGCCGCACCCATACTGAAACCTCCAATCCCGACTTTAACTGCCAATAAACGGTGTGATTGAATTTGAGACTAATCATATTATGGTCCCTTCATCTACTATAAATCTCAAAAGACAATAACTACAATTCTATCTCTTCAGAAGAAAGGGCCTATGGCTTTAGGCTAGTCAAGTACAAATTAAGGTTGGATAGCTTAAGGACTGTATGAAGCTATGATCCGATCAACTTCATTCTCTCATTCCCTCTTTCATTTATCGTTGAGCATGATGTTGCGACTGATGGCAGAGGCTAGCTTATGAAACAATCCTTGGACACCGGCACCTTTTACCATCACATACAGTGCCAAGGATAAAAATAAGAAGGTCTCAACTTGTATCAGGAAAGAGACCTTGAGCTTGTTAAAGTGTAAGGCCAACACATGGTCACATGTATGAAAACTTAATTTTTTAAGAAATTATTGCGATTATGGAGCGATCTTGTCCGAGCTTCTTACCATCAGCTGGTTCGGTTGACAGCAAGTTTGCAATGTGGGCTGCTGAAGCATCCAAATTTTCCCAATCATCTGGACCATCTTCTGAAAGCTCTCCAACATCAAACCCTAAAGCAATAACAAATGAGAAAGTTCACCAGTAGTCTCTAAACATGCGGTGGAAATATAAGGAGCGAAGCAGAATATGATGATAATCTTACATGCAGTGCAGGAAAATCCCCCTAGCAGCGTCACGGGACGAGTAGGAGCGGTAGGGCAAATCCACTTTATCTGCTTCATTGTAATTTGAAGCCAAAAAAATGACAAAATTTGCATCAGAAGAGCTAGAATAGGATGTGTATGCTCATAAATAATTGACGATTTCTCATGCTTACATTTGGAAGAGGAAGTGAGTCCAAAACCTGGGACCAGCTGCCACCAACCAAAGTAATACGTGAGACATCGCCTTTGCTTTGAGCTCATGACTCGCAGTACTCATGGCAAACTTATTTTTCTTTTTTCTAAATCACCCAGCATATGCAGTAGTAGCAGCAATTCCTTGAAACCGAGAAGGCATATAGTCCTTAACTAAATAACCAATTTATCAACTTATTGGAATTTCATTTTTAACCAGAGTTTCAAGTTTACACAGCATGACAGTAGCATGCAGAAAACATGGCAACAAAAACTAACCAGACAAGAAATCGCAAGCGCAGTTTATTTTTACATCGCAATTAGTATGCTGATGTTTGAAAGTAGAAACAAAAATGGCAAAAAGAACACAAAACTTGTTTTGTCCTTGAACAGGAAAAGCATCATCATTTAAGAATGTCACCTGTGATCCTTCTATTATAAGAAAGTCAACTAAATTGGTGGATGGTGGTCCCTCCATGAGTAGAGAATATAGAGGTCAACTTGAAATGGAGACAAGACAAGAAACCAGCATAAATCATTCTCCTAAGATAAAAAGATATACTTGAAAAATGTCCTGCTCTTTGCTCTGTATGATGATGAGTGCTGATGAGATTCACTTACAAAAGCAAAACTAATGAGACTGAAACACCATGTATGGACCACTTGCACCTAAAGATGACAAAGTGCAATTTCTTAAGAAATCGACATTTTCACATTCTCTTTTGATTTTTCTAGTTTTTGGAGGCGAAAGTCCACCATCTTGTAGTCTCTCACTTGTCAAAACAGAAAAAGAAGGGAACTCTTCCTATGCGGTCACTTTAAGGAAGATTTTCAACTTATCTTATCTCATTGATAGTGCACGGACTTAGACACCATGAGAGATTCAAAACGAAGCTTGCGCTTCAATAGAAGATTCACCTCGATCGCTTCTGACAGTAAATTAGTGAGAATTAGATGTAATGCGCAGAATGATCATATTTTTTCTCTCGCGAAAACTAACGAAGTCCTTACGTTCGCCACAACAGTTCTCAGAAAACTGAAGAATTCAAGCAGTACAATGAGCAAAAATCTATGTAACTGATGTTAGCTACTCAAGAAAGCAAAAAGTACCTGGAGCCATTATCGCCAAGGCCATGCAGCCAAACAATTGTGGCCTGGTGTCTCCCTTTCGGCCTCACCACATGGGTCCGCCCGAATTCCAATGTCCTCCTTGAACTTCTGCTACCTAAACTTGGTTCCACAACACTGGTGAATACTCAGAAAAAGAAAAAGAAAAAAACCAAAGGACGAATAAACAGGATGACACACTAAGAAATGCATAAATCAGTTTGGTCATAACTGATGAAACCATTACACAGTCCAAAAGAAAACCCATCACAAGCAAAAATTTTCAATAGAAAAAATGTGGTGAAAGAGTGAGAAAGACAAACCAGAGCTCATGGATGAAGGGGGATAGCTCATCCCTGTGGTTCTGGAGCAACTGCACCAAATAGTGCAGTTGATTGCAGCAACTGCTAAGTGCTTTGAACAAAAATACTTGGGAAGATATTGAGTATTTATAACCAAGTGGGGGCGGTGTTAAAAAGGGAATAGAACCTATGAATATGCACTGGCTATTGAATTTGAGTGATGAATGCGTGCACACCAGCTGCACGCATTGCAAACAAATATTGCAAGAGGCATCCATGGAAAGGAGAGGAAAAGACAGGTGAAAAAGAAGGATATCTTTTGAGCACACAACACACACACTCAAGAGAGAATCAAATCACAAACCCAGGAGAATTTCAAAATTAAATACAAACCAACAAGCACTCAATCAGCAATCCAACTACCTGATTTTGCAATTGCAACCCTCGAGGGAATCTATGCTCGGACGCAGTGGCCGAAAAAACAAAAGCAAAATCAGCCACAAGCTACCTAAGAATAACTGCTTAAAGAAGCATTATGAAGAAAAGAGATGATGCTCAAGACAAATATCTCTTCTTCCCAATCATTGGTTTATGAATTTCTGATGATTGAGGGTCCTTGGTGCCTTCCCAGTGCTAGTTGACATAGTTATTGCACAGTGACTCGCAGACACTGAACTTTAAAAATGTGGCAATACAATTATCTCCTTAATAACATGTAACTGTTACCTGCGGGCAGTCATCAGCGAGCGAACAAAGCTCTATTTAGCAGACGAGTCTATGTCATTCCTTCTCAGTATATACAAAAACAACTCTTTTTGCAGATGATAAGCATACCATACTTCAGTCTTCAGAGCCAGAGGCAACCAAATACGATTGTCCGGCTACGAAGATCAGGTCTTACCAAGTACATCAATCCCGTCAAATGAATGAATAAGTACCCGTCTGTTGAGAACGTCTTAAGTTTAGATTAAACTGACCTGAAGGAGTGATTCCGAATGATAACGAGTAACACAAACATAATATGCACAGATCAATGGATATAGCATTTAGATAATCAGCTGTTAGATCATAAAAGGAAAAAATAAACACCATTACATGCGCGAAATGTTAGATTGCCTTAACGCCAGATGACATTAAAGGATGACATGAACTGAGCTAGGTGGCAAGACAACAAAAGCAATGGACCAGAAGTACATTCTTCACTTAAGATTCTTCAAATTATTACACTACTTAATGCACGGGAAAAAGGACCAAAACACATGAATTTCTCTACTATAACAAATACAAAAAAAAGGTGTCATTTGTCCAAACTCCGGGGCAAGAAAATGTTCACTATATTGGTGAAATGATGTGAGATGCATGAGTAGCTTCTTGAAATGGTAATCTTTGATTCTTTGCCATGCATAACCAATGGAGGAATCCATGAGGGCCATTAAAACTATTTTTAAGGGTTTTGGTGTGCGTATTTATTCTTGTGATGTCTATTCATACATGGTAGAATATGCTTTTTTTTCCAAGAAGTAACCTTGATTTTAATGCGCATGAGACTCAACAATAAGAATATCAACCTCTTCCCACTTACTTTCTTTTGGGTAAAATACCGCACCACTCACTTACTATTTACTAATAGTAATTCGGGCTCGGGCCGGGCCAAGCTAGGTACTGTTTTCGTTTCTATTGCTATGTTTTCATTCTCCCTTTTTGAAATCCTTCGTTTCGGATAGTTTTATTCCGTGGGTCATAATGAAAAAATTGCCTAGAATATCCACACACACACACACAAAAAAAAAAATTAGGCTTTCTATTTTGTGTCGAATTATGTGAATCTAACTGGAAATTCAGTGCGTAAAAAAAAAGAAAAGAATTGTAGCTCAAAGTTTAGTGTAATTAAGCGATATTCTCAATCAAAAGTTTCACGGCGTTTAAATATACCGGCTTGATGGACTTACATACACTTTTGCTCCTCGACCCAATACCTCGTAAATTTTTTTGTTTCGACACGATTATCAGAGTCCTTAATTCATTTGCTTCACAGCCATTTCAATTTGAACTTTGGATCTTTCGTATCTTATAGATAATCTTAGCAGAAAAATTTCACATCTTGCGATATTTTTCTCTTTCCACATACTAGTTCCTTTGCACGCGTGGATGTGTGCTGCGGGTGCCTAATTCGAGATTGATCTGTATAATTCTTAGCAGAGAATTCAATATGAACTTCAATAGTAGGGGTACATGCTCATAATGAGCAAAGAGATTAGTGTTATTATTAATGAGATACAATTGTTTCTTTACTTTTGTGAAAATTGAGTTGAGACAAGGGTGCTTTGGTAATATGAATAGAGGATCGCAAAAATTGAAAGTCAGCTCTCATTAATATTGACTAATAATTCCACCACCGTTGTAAGACTAGTTTCCATTATCTTTTAAATGTCAATTTTTGCGCATCTGGCCCCATTAGAACACGGCTGGGTGCGCACTGCGCGTAGCTCATCTAATAATTGAAATCTTTCCCCGCTGATTGAGAACTTTTGTTTAACGTCTGTTGGCTTCTGTTCATCATCGGACCATATCCGATTCAATTCGCCATCATGATTGTCTTGTACACTCATCCAGGAAGAGACCGTCAAGAGGGTGACGAAATCTGAGCCTGCTCACATGTCCAGTTGAGCCCATTTTCGCTAAAAAGTTTCAAGTCAATGACTTATGAGTCCCATGCACGTTTACAGTTGTGTCCCTGAAGTTTACCTATGAAAAATTGATTTTAATGCACGATAAGAAGGACCAGATCATGAGCAGCCACCTTCCCACGCAAATGCGGTGCCTTATCGCATCATTTTCTAGATTATGATTATCTTGGTGCCTGTGTTTGGCATTGTCCAACCATGGCGACATGATAAAGTGGTTCCACCAAATGAAAGGCGCATAGCCTCCTGAGGGTGAATTTCTCGAGGTCGCAGCGCAGCCTCTCGGGCCAGTCGAAATGCTGGGAGACATGAATGTCAATGGGTGCATATATTATCACGATCCACCCACTACTTCTTGTTTCCTAGGCTATAATACAAGGGGTGCCTTCATTGGCTTGGCGGACATGATAGGACTCATTTTTCCCTTAGGACAAAGTGCTGGTTCGTTCCCACTCAAATAAGGAAAAAAAAAAAAAAACCCTACTTTCTAGCTTTGCCTTTCAAAACTTATATAGTCCTCCGGATTGACATTCGAATCTACGTGTCGACATTTACTTATCGTTGTGTTACAAGCGTTTGGAGTCCAAAATGTCTTCGAATCTACGTGTCGACATTTACTTATCGTTGTGTTACAAGCGTTTGGAGTCCAAAATGTCCAAGTGTATGCGCGGTGGACTGAGAATTTCGCGCTAGGGGGACAGATGATAAACGTTAGCTAGAAAGTTAGGTATATTTCATTTTCAAAAAGTTCATTAAGATGGTATTGGAACATAACTCACGAGTCTCCTAAGTGTTACACAGTCGTATACTTTCATTTCTTTGTGGCTATCCTTTTTTCACCCTTTCATTGCAAATCAAAGACTATAGGGGGAATTAACCTCCAAGGTCGCTACTACTCATCTAGTTAGAACCAGCATCTCCCATATTCCCACAGAACGCAAAACTTTCGAGGCAATAGGGCAGTACTTAGGCTTCCAACATTTAGGGAACATAACCTAAGCTAACTACAACAGTTAAAAACAGTAATGTTCGGCCAATCATGGAAAACTTTATGTGCATGAAATGAAGTGATTGGACGCAAAACATAATGGTGGGGGCCATCAACTTCCTTCTTGGGTCAATAGACTCAATACTTACCCTGTTCCATAGGAGAAAAACAAGAACAACTTTCTGCTTTTCAACTGCCCTGGCTCACCCCACATCTTAGCGCAGAATCGCGATTTTAAGGACTAGAAAACTGGGTTGATGCTAAACTTTGTGGGTAACAGAAGGACACTGAAGAGATGCTGGTGGCACTTGGAGATTATAATAATGACACCATTTTGTTATGGTTCATCGATTGTGAACGTACGATGTAAGTTGGTTTGCTTTCATGGGAAAAGTGGAAGCACTGAAAATTTTTGGAGCTTTCAAGCTTCGACTGATTTGATGTATATCCATTGCATCCATTGCCAAAGTGAAGTGACCTATACCTGCGTGGGAAATGTCACCAAATAGTCCGGACTTCAAGAGTGTTTTTTCTCGGGGGATGACCATCCAATGTTTGTTATACATAAGCATGGGAAACCCTAATATAGTAAGTCTACAAACCATTTGTTTGCGTACTCTTATTTTCGATTATGTGAAGTCATAAGTGAGTTCCATTTGTCGGTATGATCAAAGAAAGTATACCTCGTGAGAGAGACATCACGAGGGCATTCAAAAAGTATTCGTGCATTAGCATGCTTAGTTGAACTAATTTCCAATCAGATATGTGACCCGGGAATCAGTTTAAATAAGGATTGTTCTCGTTAACTGCATTTGTCTAATGCGAGATTCTTTCTCACTTCATACGTGTATCCTAATAATTCTTTAATTCTTCTCCATTGGAATCAAAATATGCCTAATCAAAGATAAGTTATGATCCCTAAGGTAGTCTTTTGAAAAAAAAATGTGAATAAAGTTTCAGAATAATGTTTTCTAACCAACAAGACCTTGATCACATATTGACGAGACATCAAGGGTTGTAATTTCTCTTCCATGCATAAAGCGAAAGTATGATACCATCTCGAAATCATGGTGTTTTTATATCCATTGACTGGACAAGACTGAACTTCAAAACCTGATCGATTGCCCCAAGCTTTAATCAATTTTATTGTGCTTTCTTTGTAGAAGAACCAATATGATTAATTGGTGAGTGTCATTTAAAGTACTAACAAAGTCAAGATTCTGCTAATGCTGCTTAGAATGAGAATGGATGTGAAGGGAAACGGCAGAATTCAATTAACATGCTCTTTGAAGGTATTTGCATACACTGGAAGAAGGGTGTGTTTTTTTCTATGTGAGCTGCTAGTCTGACAGTACTGTCAATTATTTCTAACCACACGATCCTCCAATCAATGAGTGTTTTATGCAAGATACTCGGTGTGTCGAATATATAAATTCGATCCTATCAACGATGCAAGAAAGTAATGGAAATTCGAACAACACAAGAATTTACGTGGTTCAGCAGGGGAGATGTTCCGCCTACCTACGTCCACGAGGAGATGAGATCTGTTTCACTAATAACGTAGAAAAGTGTACAGCCACTCTTTCTCACATCCGATCTCTCTTGAGACCCGTTTCGCCCTAAATATATATAGCGAAACCCTACATGGCACAAATTACAAAATTGCCCACATAGCCTAAAATATTTCTTGGATAATAGAATACAAGACATCAACCTCAACAATCTCCACCTTGGCTTGGATTCTGTAAAGCCACCTGTGAAAGAATATGACATATAGATGTCTTCATCCTCGTACCTCCATAAGAGGTACACTCCCGCACTCATTGAGTGCGTCCTTCACCTTCAACAGCGAGTCATATTAATTGAGCCCAAACAGGACCCAAACTTCTCAATAGTGACTGGTTTGGTAAAACAATCTGCAGGATTACTATTTGTGTGAATCTTCCTCAAGTGAATGTTGCCATTTGACACAAGCTCCCTGATTTTGTGAAACCTCACATCTATATGCTTTGTTCTTGCGTGAAACACTTGATTCTTGGCGAGATGTATGGCACTCTGACTGTCACAATGTAACACCGCACCTCCTTGCTCTAAACGCAACTCACGAACCAACCCAGTCAACCAGAGCCCTTCCTTAGCAGCTTCTATAACTGCCATGTACTCTGCCTCTGTAGTAGACAATGCAGTTGTAGACTGGAGCATCGCCCTCCATGAGATAGGTCCACCAGCTAATGTAAAGACATATCCTGTAGTAGACCTCCTCATGTCTAGGTCACCAGCAAAGTCTGAATCAACATATCCCACTAGCTCCTTCGAACATTCGTCGTGATTGAACATAATACCCAAGTCTGCAGTCCCGCTCAGATATCTAAAGATCCACTTGACTGCATTCCAATGCTCCTTCCCTGGATTACTCATGTATCTGCTAACAACGCTGATTGCATGAGATAAATCTGGCCTGCTACACACCATAGCATACATGAGACTTCCAACTGCGCTAGCATAGGGAACTCGAGACATCTCCTCAATCTCCTCATGTTTTGTGGGGCATTGCTGTTCAGATAACCTGAAGTGGCTAGCTAATGGTGTCCTCACTGGTTTAGCCTTATTCATGTTGAAACGCTCAAGCACCTTTTCAACATACCTCTTTTGAGATACCCAGAGTTTACCTGCACTTCTATCTCTAAGAATTTCTATACCAAGGATCCTCTTGGCAGCACCAAAATCCTTCATCGCAAACTCATTATTCAACAAGGACTTTAAAGAGACAATATCATGCATATCCTTAGCAGCAATGAGCATGTCATCAACATAAAGCATCAAAAGAATAATCGAATTATTATCTGTCACTTTAAAATAAACACAACAATCATACTCACTTCTCGAATAGCCAATTTGCACCATAAAAGAGTCAAAACGCTTGTACCACTATCTCGGAGATTGCTTAAGGCCATAAAGTGACTTCTTAAGCAGACAAACGTGATCTTCCTTTCCTGGCACTTTGAACCCGTTAGGTTGCTCCATGAAAATCTGTTCCTCCAAGTCTCCATGAAGAAACGCCGTCTTCACATCGAGTTGCTCCAGCTCAAAATCAAACATGGCTACCAAGGCAAGTAGAACCCGAATGGATGTGTGCTTTACTACTGGAGAGAATATTTCATTATAATCCACTCCTTCCTTCTGTGCATACCCTTTAGCTACAAGTCTAGCCTTGTACCTTACCTGCTCATTCTCAGACACTGCCTCTTTCTTGTGAAAGATCCATTTACTCCCAATGATCTTTCGCCCTTTAGGTTTTTCCACAACCTTCCAAGTCATGTTTTTCTGTAAGGATTCCATTTCTTCCATCATAGCTGACATCCATTTATCACTATCAGCATCAGATATCGCATCCTGATAGGAAGATGGATCGCCTGTACCTACTGTGAGGGCATAAGCAACCATATCCTCAAACCCGTATCTCATAGGTGCTTTGTGAGTACGTTTTCCTCTACCTTCTGCGATGGTGTAGGTATCTTCTACTGTCTCCTGTGATTCTGGTGAGTTACTGGATGATTCCCTTCCTCCTGCTATTTCTGGTTCCCCTGACTCCACCTGTACAGTAGATCTTTCTTCACTTCTGCCGTCTGCATGTGAACCGTTATTTGCCTTCACCACATCAAATCTATTAAAGACAACGTCCCTGCTAACCACGGTCTTCCGTGAATTAGGATCCCATAGCTTGAATCCTTTCACACCTTTCTCATAGCCAAGAAAGATGCACTGCTTAGACTTTGAGTCTAACTTGGAACGATGTCCACTTTGTACATGAACATAGGCTAGACAACCAAATACTCTCAAACCAGAATAGTCAATCGGATTACCTGTCCATACCTCCTCAGGAACTCTGCATTCAATGGTTGTAGATGGAGACCTGTTAATGAGATAGCATGCCAAATTAACTGCTTCTGCCCAGAAACTTTTACTCAGCCCTGCATTCAGCCTCATACTCCGAGCCCTTTCCAAAAGTGTCTTGTTCATCCTCTCAGCTACACCGTTTTGCTGTGGTGTATCTGATGTTGTGAAGTGACGTGTGATCCCTTCAGCTCTACATAGTTCTAGGAATGGTGTGTACCTGTATTCCCCTCCATTGTCCGTTCTCAAGCACTTTAGCTTCTTTCATGTCTGCCTTTCTACTTCAGCCTTCCACTCTTTGAATTTGGAGAAGACTTCGTTTTTCTGCTTTATGAAGTAGACCCAGACTTTCCTTGAGTAATCATCAATGAAGGTCACAAAATATTCGGCTCCGCCTTTTGATTTGATCGGTGCAGGACCCCATACATCGCTGTGTACATAATCAAGTACATCCTTGCTCGTATGCTTTGCGGTTCTGAAACTAACCCTGCTCTGTTTCCCGAAAACGCAGTATTTGCAGAAGTTTAATTTGCAGCTTTTGATACCTTTTAACAGCTTCCTTTTATGAAGCTCTATCATACCCCTTTCACCTATATGCCCTAACCGCATATGCCACAGATGAGTGTCATCTGTATCGGACTCTGTAGCTGTAGTCACAGATGCTCCACCTGTTACTGTAGTCCCTATGAGCCTGTATAAACTTCCAGTCAACTCTCCTTTCATGACAACCATAGCTCCTTTGATGACTTTGAGAACTCCACCTGCTGCTGCGTACTTGCAGCCATTCACATCAAGCGCACCCAAAGATATCAAATTTTTCTTTAGATCTGGAACGTGCCTTACATCCGCCAAAGTTCTAACTATACCATCAAACATTCTTATTTTAATAGTCCATATTCCAATGGTTTTGCAAACCGCATCATTCCCCATTAGAACAGATCCGCCACTGTATGACCGGTATGAATCAAACCAATCCCTATTCGGGCACATGTGATAAGAGCATCCAGAGTCTAAAATCCATGAATCAACGAACTGATTCTTACCTGATGATATAGAGAGAAGATCTCCATCATCACCGTCTGAGCTATCAGCCACACTTGCTTGATTAGAAGTTTTCTCGTGCTTCTTCAAGTCTTCCTTTCTCTTATAACAGTTTCTTTTCAGATGGCCTTCCTTTTTGCAATAATAACAAGTGAATTTCGTTTTACCCCCTCTTGATTTCGATCGACCCTTATTCCCGGATCCCCGCTGGATTGTTCTTCCCTGTTCCTGCTCCTTGACTTTTCCGATGAGACCCTCACCCTGTGCCGTAGCACTGTTAACCCTCTTTCTCGTATCATTAGATAATAGGGCAGCAGTGACCTCATCTGTCTCAAGCGTCTCTTTTCCATACAAGAGTGTCGTCACCAGATGATCATAAGATGCTGGTAGCGACGATAGCAGTAATAGGGCTTTGTCTTCATCTTCCATTGAAACCTCCAGACTTGCAAGTTTACTCAGAATATGATTGAACGTGTTGATGTGTTCTAACAGATCTGAGCCTTCCTCCATCTGTAGAGAGTATAACTGTTTTTTCAAAAAAAGTTTGTTCGTTAGGGACTTGGTCATATAGATGCTCTCAAGTTTCATCCACACCTGCGGAGCCGACTTGAGATCCACCACATACTGCAGAACCTCATCAGATAGGTTCAATCGAATGGCGCTTACCGCCCTTTCCTCCATCTCCGCCCAATCTTCATCACTCGTTTCTGGTTTCTTCCCTTTCCCCAGCAGCACTTTCGACAGGCCCTGCTGAATCAGAAGATCCATCATTCTTCGTCGCCAGAGAGTGAAGTTGTTCTTTCCATTAAACCTCTCGATGTCGTACTTGACACTCGAACCCTTTCCTGCCATCTTGATAGTTTGCTGAACCTGGCTCTGATACCAATTGTCGAATATCTAAATTCGATCCTATCAACGATGCAAGAAAGTAATGAAAATTCGAACAACACAAGAATTTACGTGGTTCAGCAGGGGAGATGTTCCGCCTACCTACGTCCACGAGGAGATGAGATCTGTTTCACTAATAACGTAGAAAAGTGTACAACCACTCTTTCTCACATCCGATCTCTCTTGAGACCCGTTTCGCCCTAAATATATATAGCGAAATCCTACATGGCACAAATTACAAAATTGCCCACATAGCCTAAAATATTTCTTGGATAACAGAATACAAGACATCAACCTCAACACGGTGATGGTGCGTGAATCTATGGTCGAGATTATATTATCCTTGGTAGTATTGTCAGGAAAGCATTTCCCTTTCTCTATTCTCTATTCTTAGTCAATGAAATGTTGTTCCAAACATGCCTCCAATTGGTGGGCACAAGCATAGATATCACTCAATCAGAGTAACTTATGTGATGTCCATGTATTGTAACATACTAACTAGAGGCATGATTGGTTTCCTATTAAGGATGGAGGAAAATATAACCCATAAGAAAAACTTGTACTTTTAGAAAATATTGGAGGGACTACTTGAACAATGTCATGCTTCACAACCATTCATTAACTATCAGACTCATCCCTTATCGGGGATATCGTCCAAAAAGTTTAGGATTTATATATAGTGGTCAATTCAGTTATAAACTTTTTAAATTCGGCCAATTCAGCTACTTCCGATCAATTTATACCGGAAGAACTACATTGATTTAAGATTAAATTGGCCAAATTAAAAAGATTGTAGTTGAATTGGCTGCCTCATGATAAGTTTAGGTCTTTTTTTACAACTATCCCTCCCTCATGTGAACTCAATGATATCTCCTTGTTGTGTTCTTTAGGACTTCTCCCTCCATGGATGAGATGCCCTTTCGAACCCTTTTCCCTATTTGTCAAGCTTTGATTGGAAACCAGCTGAATCGAAGAACTTGCCTTTTCGTTGAGAAACTCTCAAGACACGTATCAAAAGGCCCCTTAAAACACCCGTTGCTTGCTGTCTACTTGGCGAGCCTTCACTGCTCCCTTTACTCCTCTCTCTTGCTTGTGCGCTTATGCTTTAATGCGGATGGTAATGATAGCCGTGGTCTTGACTGGACGACCTGATCGGCAGCGGGGTTCTTGAGCTGGCAGCCAATTGAAGTTGATCCACTTATAAAACAAGTTTCCATGACTATGAGGCCCATTCTGGGATGAGTCAGAAGAAACCTGCACTATTTTGGGCAATGCAATAAGACCAAACCCGCATTGACACTGTCTAATTCCGCAATATCTACATTCAACTTAACGCAATCACCCATTGAGGAATTCCATTCCATCGAACATGAAAGCCAGTCTTCTGGTATGAAGTGTCATCACGATGATAGGCTTTTTACTTATTTCGTTTTTCTTTTTTATCTATTTTTTTCCCTGATGCGACATCAAACCGTCGAACATGTCCTGGAAAATGTAAAAAAAAAAGTCAAAAGTTATCTTTCCAATGAGTATAACATTGTCATGCCAGGACAATTGGATAGGCAATGAAGAACAACATTGCATTAGATGTAAAAATAAAAAAATTAATTAATTAATATCACCGAAAATTCCAAACTGATATATTTGTGATAGATTTATCCCGAACTATTTTTTTTATCACAAAAAATTCCAAACTCGTACACTTGTAATAATTTTACTCCAAACTAGTTCAACTGTGATAAATTTACCTTCGGTCAGTTTTCATTAAAGTTAACCATCAAATTGCTAAGTTAGATAGCATGTGGTAGTTTATAGGTGTACCAGTTTAGGGTTTTTACCCTCTTTTTGTCACATATGTATTAATTTAAAAAATTTCGTGGTATTATCTGATTTAAAGAATGATAAATTTGTCACAAATGTACTAATTCAGGATTTTCGTGGTCAAAAAAATTAGTTTAGAGTAAATTTGTCACAAGTGTACCAATTTGGTGTTTTTTATGATAACCCAAAAAAAAAAACAACAACAACAGGAGGCCCAAACTGGTTTAAATGCTAGGAATATTTTCACTTGTGGAGATGAGATGACTGCACAGGATTTCCTTTTTTCTTAGCCGTTCTGTCGTTTGCAACAGCAGGCACACGGTCCCCTCAGAAGACACTCATCAAGGGGAGTTCATGTTGGATATATTATGAATATAATCCATGTAATATGTTCACATACAAGCCCAATAGGTGAAGGCTTGGTTATTTGGGTCCATTTGGGCTGGAGCCCAATAGCTTGCTTATATATATTCTAGGGTTCGCCCTACGCTGGAGGTAACACTGTTGAGCATTCCAAACTTGATGTCTCAAGGTGTAATACTTCAAGCAAACACTCTCTACTCTCTCAAAACCCATTACCTCCAACAATCTTGAAGTATTATCTTCGGGTGTCGGATTTGAGCGAGCAAGGTGTCTACTTGAAGGTCTCGTCGAGACGAACTCGCAGGTACGAATTACTTTCGATTTCGACGGTTGGTTTGGCCAAGATCTGAGGTTGAAGATTCGGGTTTTACTGTAGCACCCGAAATCTTTGAATCAAGATTTCAGAAATTATAGCTAGTTTCAGAAAGTGAGACCACTTGGGTTTTGTTCGTCTCGTCGATACGAACGTTTTGAGTGGTCACTCGCGTCGAACGGAGGTCGGACGAAGGAGATACGGCCGTCGGAAGAAAACTGTAGATTGAAGATTACTGTAGCTCGAGGTTACTGTAGATTGAAGATTACTGTAGCTCGAGGTTACTGTAGATTGAAGATCACTGTAGCACTCGGGATTCACTGTAGCACGCGGAATTTACTGTAGCACCCGAATTACTGTAGTACCACGCGGGTACTGTATTTTCGGTGTATTTCCAGGCGTATTGTGGAGTATTTTTCGACGTATTCCTAGTGTATTCCCGGAGTATTTCCAGTGTATTCCCTACGTATTTCCAGTGTATTTATGGCGTATTTTCAGCGTATTGTGGCGTATTTTCGACCAATTTTCAGCGAGTTTCCGACGACAAGGGCAGTCCATCTTAAGGTGTTTGGGCGCTCCGGACTCAATTTTGAGGTCTGTTTTGGTAAATTCCATCTCCACAGAGCAGTTAGACCAAGGTCAGAGGCATTATTCGACTTTGGGAGCTTCGAGGACTCCAATGTGCACTCTTTCTAACTCTTTGCTCTAATTGGAATGGCAAAACATAGTTCCTATGATATTATAAAGCTGCAATCATTTGATGTCACTGAATTTCATGGTTGGAAATTGCACGTTCAATTTGGCATGAAAGAGCGTGAAATATTCTACACTGTTTTAAGTGACTTTGCATCTACCACTGAGGATGTCGATGAATATCAATGGAACAAAGATGAAGATTTTTGTAGAGATTACTTGTTGAATTCTCTAAATCCTCGTCTAGCTAAGACTTATAGTGAGTATAAGACGGCGAAAGAGATATGGGATCACTTGAACACTCAGTTCCAAAAGCAAGAGGGGCTCTCTAAAACTCTCCTAGCGGAGAAGTTCTTTGACTCTAAATTCAATACGAATTCGAGTGTCACCTCACAGTTAGTTGAACTTGAGAACATGAGGAACAAGTTGAAAGAGGATAACTCTGATTTGTCCGATAATCTCTTTGTCGGCCTTGTGTTGAGTAAGCTACCTGCTGAATGGAGTTCTTTCAAGACTGAAATGCACAGACAGAAAGAACAGATGGGACTTGATGAACTAAAGAGGTATATTCATATTGAGGATCAAAACTTTTCTAGGAAGAGTTTGGAACAAGCAGGACAACAAAAGTCAGTTGCCAACTTAGTTTCACATTCCTATAAACCTCATAAAAGGTTCAAGTCACCAAAAGGTGAATCTTCTTCACAGTTAGAGGCCAAAAAGACTATCTTCAAAAGAAAGAAGAAGGGCAAGTGTCATAACTGTGGAAAGTGGGGTCACTGGGCAGCAGAGTGTAAGCTACCAAAGAAGCCAAAGAAAGACACACCACAAAAATGAGGCTAATATGCTAGTTAATGAGTCTGAGCCTCAAGCCTTTATTGAAATGATGAATGATGGAAAGGCCAATGTCTCTTCTGAGTGGTGGTTGGATAGTGGCGCTACCTGTCATGCTACAAATGACAAGAATTTACTCACTGAGGTCACAGAAGTGAAAGACACCGTAGAAAATTGCAATGGTGGTAAGGCAAAGGTGACTCATGCTGGAACTGCAAATCTGGTGCTTTCTTCAGGTAAATTACTAACTCTTAAACATGTTAGAGTAGTACCTTTACTGAAAAAGAATTTGATTTCTATGAGTTTACTTGATAAAGCTGGTATGTCCTTTTCAACTATGAATGGTAGAGTAACTTTATCAGTTAACTCATGTTATTTCGGTTGTGCATTCATGGTTAATGGCATGTATAGGTTGAGTTTAGATACTGATAGCATAAACCATGTGAGTTCTACTTTGATTGATCCAAAGTTATTACACAATAGACTTGGACATGTGAATTACAGGAAAATGCAACATCTAGCTAAAACTCACAATATTCCATTGGACACCTCTATTCGATTTGACAAATGTGAAGTGTGTGCACAAGCTAAAATCACTAGAAAACCTTTTAAGTTGGTTTCTAAAAGCACACAACTTCTTGAGCTAATACATTCTGATCTCTGTGACTTTAGAAATTTCGTCACAAGAGGTGGTCGGAAGTATTTGATAACATTCATAGACGATTTTTCAAGATATTGTCATGTCTATTTGTTGAAATCGAAAGATGAGGCTTTTGAGAAGTTTAAGATTTTCAAGTCTAGAGTAGAAAATCAACTCAACTTGAAAATTAAAAGAATTAGGAGTGATAGAGGAGGAGAATATACAATGACAGGGTTCAAGGAATTTTGTGCTTCAGAGGGCATAATACTTGAAACTACCGCTCCTTACTCACCCCAATCAAATGGTGTTGCAGAGCGTAAGAACAGAACATTAACAGAAATGTTAAATTCTATGTTACTTACAGCTGGCATGCCTTCCTCCTACTGGGGAGAAGCAGTTCTAACTGCTAATCACATCCTGAACAGGTTGCCACACTCTAAGTTGTCTATGACACCTTATGAGATATGGCATAAGCATCCTTGTAGATATGATACTCTTAAAACTTGGGGCTGTATTGCTTATGTAAGAATACAAGATCCTAAGAGAACTAAGGTGGGACCTAGAACAATTACTTGTGTATATCTAGGTAGTGCAGAAGATAGTGCTGCAGGCAGGTTTTTGGATCTATCTACTAACGCAGTGATAGAATCTAGAGATGCAGAATTCTTTGAAAATAAGTTTCTCAAAGATCATGGATTGAGTGTTTCTGGATCTACAGATATGATTACAGAGTCTAATGTAGAATCTGAAACAGGCCCTTCTGACACTAATCCCACACAACTGGTTGTTGAACCAGATCCAATTAGAGTATCTACAAGAGAGAGAGTTTCTAAAAGTTTTGGTAAGGACTTTGTCACTTATCACCTAGAGGATGATCCATTCTCCTATCAGGAAGCAATGAGATCTAGGGAATCTCTACTTTGGGCAGAAGCTATAGATGATGAAATTAACTCTCTGCTACAGAACCACACTTGGCAGCTAGTCAATTTGCCAAAAGGGGCTAAGGCTATAGGCTGTAAGTGGGTATTGAAGAAGAAACTGAATAGTGATGGATCAATAGCCAGATACAAAGCATGTTTAGTAGCTAAAGGCTATAAACAGCAGAGTGGAATAGACTATTTTGATGTCTATTCACTTGTGTGTCATCTATCAACTATAAGAATTATTCTTGCTCTTGCATCTATTGAACACTTTGTAGTGCATCAAATGGATGTAAAAACAGCTTTCCTAAATGGAGAGTTAAATGAGGAAATTTACATGGAACAACCGAAAGGGTATGTCATGAAAGGACTTGAGGACAAAGTTTGTAAATTGAACAAATCTTTGTATGGTCTTAAACAAGCACCTAAGATGTGGCATCTTAAGTTTGACAAAGTGGTAAAGAGTTTTGGCTTCCAGTCTAGTTACTCAGATAAATGCCTTTACCATCGTTCTATGTCAAATAAGATAGTTATCATTTGCTTGTATGTTGATGACATGTTAATTCTTGGCTCCGATCATTCTGTAGTGAGTGACGTGAAAGCTACTTTAGCTAAAGAATTTGATATGAAAGATCTTGGTATTGCCAATACCATTCTTGGTATGAAAGTAAGCTTTGAAAGGCAAGTCGTCTCCCTTAGCCAGACTCATTATATTGAGCAGCTACTTTCTACCTGGGGATACAATGAGTGTAAACCGATTGAGACACCATATGATTATAATAAAAGACTGAGTCCCAATGAAGGGACCAGCGTGGATCAGTTAAAGTACTCGAAACTGATTGGTAGTCTCATGTATGCTATGAGTTGCACTAGACCTGACATAGCCTTTACAGTTGGCATGCTGAGTCGTTTCACTAGTAATCCTAGTAAAGAGCATTGGGATGCCATCAGTAGGCTGATGAGATACCTTAAAGGTACTAAAGATTATGCTCTATGTTACTCTGGTTTTCCTCCAACTGTGGATGGATATTCTGATGCCTCATGGTGCTCAGAGATTGGAAATAGTAAGTCCACAAGTGGATATGTATTCACGTTGGGTGGAGCTGCTATTACTTGGAAATCCAAAAGACAGACTTGTATTGCATTGTCGTCTATGGAATCAGAACTCTTTGCTTTAGCTTCAGCCGGTGAAGAGGCGGAGTGGATAAAGAATCTGATTATGGATATTCCGTTATCTCGGCTAAAGATAAATTCTTTAAGCCTGTTCTGTGATAATCAAGCGGCAGTCCAAGTCGTTAAAAATGCTCTCTTTAATTCAAAGAGAAGACATGTGAGACTGAGACATGCGTTGTTGAATTATCTAAGAGAACAAGGAGTTATCACCTTGATCGATGTGAGATCGAAGGATAACTTGGCCGATGCTCTCACAAAAGGTTTGTTTAAAGATCGATTATTCAAAACAGTGGGGGAAATGGGGTTAAAGATTTTGAAAGATAAGTCTTAATTACCATTTACTTACCTTCTAAATGTGTGTTTTGAATTATCGAATCTTCTTTTGTTGGCCAAAATGATAAGCACATTCTATGTGTTTCATCGATGTTCATGGTTCCCGATAAATCTGAAAAGGGTTAGTTGTCTCATTCCAAACTTGATGAAGATGGCTTTAACCTGATTCAAAGGTTCTATCTGGGAAGCTTGTGTCATTCCAAACTTGATGATACAATCCGACCAGGTTTGGACTATCCTTTGGTTAAATGATCCCATTCCAAACTTGATGCGAGATTATTTGACTTTAAGGAATCAGTAATTGTGACATTCCAAATTGGAACACAGAAATAGTTGGTTGCATAAGAAGCATGTTGGTCTTGTTCTTAATTGAAACTTGACATTACATAACTAGTTATTGTAAGTGACTTGACTGTTGGTCCGGTTCTTTAAAACTAGGCAATGGTTATTCTCTTACGAATAAACTTGGGTTGATGGCTCTTTGTAAATCAAACTGTTTAGGCCTTGTTCATAATTTATGAAACTGGCTTGATGCTTATGAACATGATATTATGATGCTTTATGACATCAATATATGTTCTTCTCTGCCTTGTGTTATGGTGCTAAGTTCTTTTAGTAGAACTAGACACTTTTAGTAGATTATTCAAATGATTGAATTCATAGTAATATGAAATTCATATGTGAAATTCTACAGGGGATGGCAGAGATGGAGGAGAGCTTAATGAGTGGGATCCTGACCAGGATGACCTACTTGATGAATGAATATATCATTCAGAGTGTGTGGGGGACTTGACAGTTCACCTGCAAATGCCCATTTTGATGAAGTCCATTTACTTGAGACTTATATTTTCTGTCCTTGTGTTGTGAACATCATTATGCTTATCTTTTGTATTTGTAAGGCCTCAGACTATTTTGATTGGCCTACCTATACTTGACTGCTATGCATATGTTGGTTGTGAACTGATTCAGAGATTTATTATGGTATGCTGATCTCAGAACAGATTCATGATAAGGATGATTCACTTATTTGGACTGAATGTGGATGATTCATGTTTGTTTGAACATCACACTAACCACCGTATTGGATTGTGCTGTATGGTGAACATAGGAGGAGATTGTTGGATATATTGTGAATATAATCCATGTAATATGTTCACATACAAGCCCAATAGGTGAAGGCTTGGTTATTTGGGTCCATTTGGGCTGGAGCCCAATAGCTTGCTTATATATATTCTAGGGTTCGCCCTACGCTGGAGGTAACACTGTTGAGTATTCCAAACTTGATGTCTCAAGGTGTAATACTTCAAGCAAACACTCTCTACTCTCTCAAAACCCATTACCTCCAACAGTTCATTGGAGATTCTGATATCATATAGGATATGCATCATGTAAGGATTCGGTCGACAATTTTTCTGCTCTGCCACTTCCAAGTTCCAATTGTTTTCCTTGATATGGCTGCTCAATGCCTCCATAACGGATAGCCGAAGGAGAAGCTCGAGTGTATCGCAGCCAACCAGGAACAGTCGGCTCAAGTCATACATGGATGATTAGAGAGAAAGCAGGAATTTCGAAGCTTGCTCAGCTTTCATTCGACCAATTTGCCGTTCTTATTAGTTTACGTGCTTTGTGATGATCATCGAAAGTGTATCCAGGAAAATACCATGAATGATCATGATTCTGTGCCTGGTTTATGCATCAGAACAATGTTGCTTCTGTTTGTTTATGTATCAAACATGGCATGGCCAATAGTTGGCGCGGGTTAGGAGCGGTCATGTGCTGATTCTGTTGTTGCTGATTGTTTTGTTCAGTGCTAAAGGTTGAGGCATGGAGATGCTCTTACTTGACTTTTATCAGTTGAGTCATGGAAAATTGGTGTATCATTGCCTGTGAGCCTCTTTTTTTCTCAGATGAATCCACCTATGACTGAGTGTGGAGTTGATAAGCAAGACCTGTTAAAATCACACACCTTGTGTCGGATATCTGAAGTTGAATTTCTGAAGGTATTCTCTAACTTGGCACAGAAGTTTTTTGTTCATACTGTGTGATGTGCACTAGTGATAACATCATAGAAAATGAAATTGCGCTACTCTTCCCTTAAACCTTGTACTTATGGTTAATAGGGAGTCGGCAAAATTCCAAGTTATTTCAATGATCGAAAGAGCATCTTCCTTAAACCGCATACTTGAGGTTAATAGGGAGTAGGCAAATTCCAAGTTATTTCAAGGATTGAAAGAGCATCTCTATAATCTACGACTTTAAGCCATAGGATTCTAAGGTTGTTTGAGTAGGAATTTTAGGAGAAAGCATAAGCGCAGCGCTTGAATCTCTTGTCGGTATGGCTGTTAATCTTGGATTGGAGCACATTTATTGATGCAGCGAATGCAAACTCCTCCTGGAAGCTTTTTCTTGCAAGTCTCACAATTTTCATTGAAAACATTAAAGGCTATGGCATTGAGGCAAAAAACATGAGCTTTCCACTAGGAGATGGAGTGAGTCTTTTGAAAAGTCCCACTCGTGCCATTCCCCTTTATAGAAGGTTCCTGGCTCTTCAGTCCATTCAGATATAAAATGTTTCAATATTTCATTGTCCTTCTTGGCAAATTATGGTGCTCTAGTATACTGTGAGCCATGTCGGTTCATATTGTGTCGAATGGGATGTCCGCCCATTGCATAAGATCCATATCTTTTCGAAGATAATCCACATATATATGCTTTCATGTTAATGATTTTCTCAGACGGCACTTTCTTTCTTTCTTTCTTTTTTTCTTTTTTTGCTAGAACTCAGACAGCACTTTCTTTTGAGATATTCAATGAATAGAAATTCACCACCAAAATAAACCAGAGTTTGGATCTAAGATGAAGAGCAAGCGAAAATATTTATGTTTGGCCAAAAGCAAAGGTCAGTCTTTTAATTTAGTACATATCAGTACTGATGTCAAATACTAATGAAAACTCTCACACACGTATGACCTCTGAAATCCATTGTTAGCTTTAAGCTGCATAAAAAAGAATGTACGGATACACACAGTAATCATTAAAAACCTCGGTCAACATACACTTGCTACACCAGACAATCCTCGAGTTATAACACCTAGATTTGTATGGTCACGCATTTGTTATTAATTTCACCTCTAACTCTAAATGCAAGAGTGAATCCAGTGTTGAAACATATTCAACAAGCATATCCTCAAAGATCAAAACTGTTCATTAAATCCCTTGTGTGTAAACACCGACAAGAAGGGTCACGAAAGAATCATTATTCAGCAACAAATCCAGGGAAGACCTAACAATAATATCCATAGCTCTGAGTGCAAATATTCCACATCTAAGAGTACCCAAAAAAGAAGGCACAACCCCACTGTTGCAAGGCACGGTCTTTCGGTCTTTCGAACTACGACCAAAAAGAAACAAACAGAACGAGCCTTTGTTTGACTCAGCAGAGTACAGAAAACTGTCCTTTTACCTCCCCAGATTTTATTCCAACCACAAACCCTCAAGCCTGAATCAATGGTGATGGTCTTCGTCATCATGCCCATCTGGTGGTCCTCCAGGACCCACGACTTCAAGCTGTCAAAACATGAGAATGGGATCAATGATGTTTCTACATGTCAAAGGGCAAGCAAAAATGGATAATCTAGCAGTGCAGCCAGTACAACTATATAATGCAACAAAAATTGGAAAAGATCAAATAGTCAGAGAGCTCCAGTGACACAGTTGCTAGTAAAAGCAAGACGCGATATTTATTATGCAAGCAGGTAAGACTTCGCAACTTGCAAATAAGTACTTGTTCCACACCCATCTAAAACAGCAATACCCATGATATGCCCATTATCTTCAGTATAGTATGCATAGATGAGATTTTTAGTCAGATTAAGACCCAGCTAACTTACAGCATATCGATTTTCAGCATGCTTACTACACTAGCAAAAGAAACATCTTATCACACTTACCACAAAATACTGTGAACACACTGGACATTCATGAGGTTTGCCTTTCTCCAGCCAGAACCAGACAACATCATGCTCATCCTCTTCAATTAAGAAATAAAAACAGCATATCAAAAAATAAATGAGAAAAAGCGTTCTGTAGAGATGCAAATACTGCACATTTTATAGGATGTGCTCCTAATAATGGATGATATAGATCGATAAGGGGAGGATTTACTCAAATGCATGTGAAGATAGGAAGCATAAAAAGTAAGAACCTACCTCCTTCCCCTCCCGGACATCCAACTATTCTTTTATCATAGTACGACTTCACAACAGCAGGAGCTTCCTACACAAACTCAGAACACAAGAACCATATCTTTAAGAAGAGAATCAAAGCAAATACTTTCTTCCCCACTTGCTTAAGACAACATACACGCACAGAAAAGCCAAAAATAAGACAAATGCAAAATAGCATAGCCATTTCCGATTAGGTGGGATCACCTAGGAGATCCTATCATACCTTTCCCCTCTATCCAAGACAGCATGTTCAACGTAGCAGTTACATAAAAAAGAAAATTTTCCCCATTCATTTGTTCCCACATTTATTTTGTGACAGAAGTGTTTACACAGCTAAAAGGTCAACTATGAAAGATAGACAAATAGCTACAATCTAGCCTTTGAAGGTCGAATTGAAAGAGAATAAATAGATGTAAATTCTTCCTCATTATCAAAATACATCCTTCTCAAATAATCAACAATCACTTGCCTCGAGAAAAGTAAGAACCAGCCTAACTAACAATAATACAAAGACACGCTATAGATCCAAGCCCAATCTAGAATACAATAATATCATTTAGATCCTGAAATGGCTACCTGCAAATAAAAGACAAGAGCACGCTCACCTTGGTACCAAAAGGCCCAGCAGGGTAGTTGATATCGAGAATGTCCCTTCCCTGCATATGGTTTTAGCAGAGGGGTCGGAATAAAAATTAGTCAGCATACACTTTTTGGAAATTTTCAAATCTTGGCAAGGCCAGCACCATCTTCCAGATTGACCAAAATGCATGGTCCAGGAAAATTACCTCAAGCTCAGCTTCTAGCTCCTCACGTTCATGTCCAGTAGCAATAGGCATTACATCTTCAACCTTCTTCTTAACAGTAGTTTCTACAACACCAGAGAATCAATATCACTTCACAGACATTCAGCATCTCCAATGAACTACCGAGCTCATTTCATTTCCTCCTCCCAGTTTAGTTTTACGAAACACAATCCATAGGACACAGAACAATTCATCTGGCCTTTTAATCGTGAGTATTAGATGAAACACTACAATAATCCACGCATTGCATAGCCAAAAAACGAAAAAAACCGTCGGGCGAACATGTAAAACCTATACCTCCGTGTGAGCTACAATTTCAACGAAACACGCGCAACCCAAAAATCATCGTCAGTTATCGCGACTAGACCAATACTGTGGAAGTAACGTCTGGACACGGTTAAGCCACATGAAACGATTGTAAATTCGCCGCTGGAATGTGAATTGAATGCAAACAGAATCAAAGCACAGAGAAAGAAATACCGGATTCGACGCTGAACTGGCGCGTGAGCAAGGAAGAGTAGAGGGAGCGAGAAATGAGAGGCCGGCTGCCGAACAATCGGCCTGAAGAAGCGGCGGCGGCGGATCGGCGAGAGGCGGAGGAAGCAGTGGCTAGGGTTTTGAGGTGCGAAGCGACGAGTCTTCTCCACATGGTTGAAGCTCGATGCGATGACGGCGGTGTGCTGTGTTGATCTCAGGTCACGCCCTGCTCGTGTGAAGAAGATCGACGAGGAGCTTCCTCTCCCTCTCCCTCTCTCTCCTTCTCTCACACTTTGGAAATGGGAATTGAAGAGGTGGGCACGACGCGAGGGGACGGGATGGTTCGGGGAGCGGTCATGATGGATCGTCAGCAGCTCGCTTACGCTAGTCACTGCAACAGGGGAATTGACCCTGCGCGTGCCGGATGGAGATTTCCCACGTGCCATTAGTTTTGGTGAAATTTTGGGATTAAACTTTTCCGTGATTATGCTAGCTAATTATTACTCAATTGATCCTAAGCCTGGACTTCTCCATTTTGCTAATATACCCATACGACCTCCGAGGGAAACTGGAAATGTAATCCCTCCAGTCAATTACGTGAAAAATTAGTTAGATGGTCTGGTCATCACCTATTATCCTACGTGACACGTTGACTTGGATGAATTATCTATTTATTTTATGCTCTTGTTCTTTGTTTACATTCAAGTGCACGAGATTTATGTTAATCTCAAATCTGAGAAAACTACCAAAAACATAAATATATATATGTACACATATATGTATCCCCTTGGATTTAAAATTTCTACTTCTTCTCTCTATGATAACTAGTGAACTCAAAAGAAATTAACATGTGATGTGATCGCATAATCTCTCACATCAAAATTTGAATTTGAGTCTTTCTACAATAATTTTTCGGATGAATTCTCTCCACATTTCTTTGAGAAATCAACTTATGTGAACTTGAAATATGAGTTGGGTTACCGGTCATTTATTCTCGAGTCTTGATTGATGGCGAAGTATATTTAAGTGGTTATAACAATATGGTGTATTAGAAACAATAATACCTTTCTTGATTTGTCGTTTTCAAAACGATCAAAAGATCAAATGCAAGACTAATGTTGACTCTCCTGAAAATAAACACAAAAGAGGCCTTAAATTCTTTTGTATTTACTTCGAGATATCGCACTGATCTCATAGTAGTTCAAAAAGTAATTTTCAACCTAAAAAATTTTCCGTGAAAACTCATGCATGTAATCAAGATGAATCGTAATGTCGTTATTAAAGCAAAAGGATGTCTCATAAGATAAAGTAATTATCGAGTTACAGGATCATGATTTCAAACTCATTTTTATCCGCTAACAATTCTTATCTAAATATTTATGTATTCGTAAATCCATACGGATAATGATTTTTTACGATTACATAGTGAGTCCATAAGGGTCTTAATTGCTTAAAAGAACCATCATTCACGATAAAAATAAAAATCTTGTGGCCGTAAAAATAATTCGACAAGAGCAATTGATAAAGTGTTTGACTCGAGGTGGTTACGAAACTAGAAATCAAAGCTCAGAGAGTTGGTAAGGGATTCTGCTCTCGAAAACGAAAGGAATTCCCAAACGCCGACGTGGCACGACGCCATTGGCCACGCAGTTTTTCAAAACCAGGGCGCAAACTGTTTAGCGCTGCGAGCCTTGGGATGAATCATGAAACTCACGCGACGGTCCGTGCGGATCACTCTCGCTCGCTCCAACTCGAAGTCCCACTCCGACTCGGAGTCGAACTCTTCATTTTCTTTTTTAAAAATTCGTGTCTCTCTTTTTATTTCTTCCCGGAATTCCTTCCAGCGCAAGCTTTCACTCTCGTCGTCACTTCCACAGAAATCTTCGTTGATCATCGGTTTGGGCGATTTTCTCTCCAATTGGCGCGCTCTGGTGAGGTGCGTGAATCGAATCTCCTCTGTCTCGCTCCCTCGTTTCGCTCGAGCTTTTGCGTGATGGCGATGATTGTTTCTCGCGATCGGGACTCTCGTTCTCGGTCTTAATTGCCATTCGGTGATGATTCTGACTGTGTTCCGTGCTTGTTGACGATTCTTCTTCTTCTTCTTCTTCTTTTTCCCCCTTCTTCGTGTGGTTTTTAGTTTTTACCGTGCGTTAGCGCATTTGAGAGGAGCGAATGTCTGAGTTATTAGTTGCGGAGATTTGAGAGCGCTCGAGGAGTCAGGGGAGGATCTTCTTTTAGGGTTTAGTGTATATTGCGCAGTCCGTATGTGATCTCTTGCATTGCGTTGCGTAAACGGAGTCGCGCCTTTGCCGCTCCTCTGAACTTGCATGGTTTAGGAAAGTCGGTGGAAGGATTGGATTCACGACTGGGTTAGAATTTCGAATGTACCTTGCTATGCAAGAAAGCCAATCGCCTTTGGTTGAAGTTCAAATTTTACAGTTGGAACTGGTGTTTTACTGGGTATGCGCAAGATGCTTTTTCCAACCTTAGGCTCATTGAAATGAAAATCTGTACAACGTTTACTAGTTCTTGGCAAGTACTTTTTTAAAGTCCGCTCATCATCGCGGCCAGATTCTAAAGGGTTTGGGAACTGTATAGGCATGATTGACTGCTAAAGATACCAGTATATAGGGAATCAAATTTCTACTACTCCAGTTGCCTTGTATGAGTGTATATTTATGTCCAAAGTGGCTTAAAAGCATGAGTAGATGCCTCTTTCTATTCAATTTCTTGCATTATGTGTGTTAAATCTATTGCCAGGTGCGACAACACCGGTCGTAATGAAATTTACAGAATGGAATATCCATGTAGTCCTCTCTGTTCTCTCTCTTTTGCATGAACATGTGCCTGCATATAAATGTAATCGTGTTGTCATATGTATTTCATTAACATTTAGACACTCATCATTTCAACACATCTGAGTCAATCAGCATCTTATCTGTGGCCTTGTACTTCGTCTTACATTTGCCCATTCTAATTTTTGCTTGTCTATTTCAGGTTCTACTTTCCTGGTTCGAGGCATTAACAGCAAGAAGACCACCATGAGGCTGAAAAAAGGAAGTACCACCATGAGACTGAAAAAGGGAAGTAAAGTGGAGGTGCTTAGCATGAAAGAGGACTTCATAGGTGCTTGGGTTTATTCCGAAATAATATCTGGAAATGGGCGCAATTACTATGTGAAATGTTGTGGCTATCCCGGTACTGGCGGGAAGAGAGTAGAGAGGGTACCAAGGAAGGTCATTCGGCCCTGTCCACCTCCTGCTGAAGGCATTGATGTATGGGTTCCAGGTGATGTTGTCGAGGTGTTACATAACCTATCATGGAAGACTGCCATAGTTGTAAAGGTTTTTCATGAAAACCACTTTTTGGTTAGGCCAGTTGGAAGCTTTCGGCATTTCAATGTCCATAAACGTTATCTCAGGGCTAGGCAGATATGGAAAGATGGCAACTGGTTCGTGGTCGGAAAGGTAAAGTTTGCGTAATCTATGCTTTTCCTTCTGTACATATCTTTTGGAATTGTTCATCTTTTATTACAGCTTCAAGATTTTTGTTTTCTGGGGGAACGGTTGGTCCTAATAAGTATTAAAAGTTGAGCCCCTCTGTTGGATAAAATGCTTCTCCCTTTACATTGAAATGTTTTAGGAGCTTTCTGGTAAGAATGGTTTCTTATTCTTTTAAACTGAATTGGGCTTTTATATAGGGCTCTCGTAATTGCACCATATCCCGGAGAAAACGACTTGCCGAAACAGCCTTGCAGCTGCAAGCTGGAGCTGAATTTTCCCCAACTGGGGGAAATACTGAACTTCAGTTTCAAGAAGATTCGGAGAGGAAACTGAAGACACGTTCACACGTTTGCTTGCCTCATGTTGAAGCACGTTGTGTTGGTTTTAAGAAGATCAAACTCATTACTAATAATTATCGTGAGACTTTGCCAGGGACTCCGTCAGAAAAGGCTGATGCATCTGATTACCTGAATGAGGAAGAAAATAATGCAAGTTATTCCTTCTGTTGCTGGAGAACTAGGTTTCCTGAGGTGGAACCGGGAGGGGTCAATAATGCTTTTTGGCTGGAGACATCAAAGAACATCGACAGCAATAGTTGCGCATCATCTGTTGGCAGCTCTAGTACTAATGGCAAGAATTGGTCTTCAAGTTCTATAGATTGCTGCATCAGGAATACTTCTGGCGAACTCAGTGATGCGGAATCCTTCGTGGCATAATGTATCAAGGAGACTCATATTTTTTGGTGAGAAAAGAAGAATTGGAGGCAAGATCCCTTCGTTCGCCTCGTCCAGTCACTGTCCAGTTCTGAGCTTTTCAGACTTTCAGTTGGGCTGAAGACTCAAATGCCAAACCTTCATCAATCTCTGCACAGTTCCGACAAACAGGGATCTGGTGATTCTGAGAAATTTAACTTCTGCTGATGTTAGGCTTCTTGATCGCTGATAGTGGAATGAAGCATTGAATCTTGTTCTTCCTGTTATGTCTTGACCATGAAAGTGACTACCTTCGCAAGCATTGGTCTATGTATTTTTCCAATTAAATTGTGTGAATAGCGAGTTAAAGATTTTACGTACAGTGTAATAGTCTCTCAGCACAATCTTTCGCTATGTGAGAGAATCTTTTAGAATAGTTGCACAAGTATGATAATAGATTCTGATTTGATTTCCTTTATGTTCATCTCATCTTATCCAGTGAGAGTGGTGTCAAAGTAGATGACACGAGTGTCATTCTCAAAGGACTTACTTTAGGTGTTCATGTGCTTGTTAGATGCTTCTGTTTTGGTGGAAGGTGTCAAAACTTGGGCTGAGTAATAAAATTCAGTCTTATCTTTCTGGTTCTGAACATCGTATGCTAAACGATAAAGTGCTTCATCTAAAGATTCTGTGTTATAGAGACTTCAAATGATTAATTTCTGTTGCATATGATTTTGACTGTGGGGTTTCTCTACCCTTGTTTGTGCGCTGTAGATGTTGGTAAATCTGGCAGACTGCAAGTTCTTTGATCCACTACTTGGTGCTATCCAAGCTGTTTTCATTGCGAATGTCAGAGGTTCAACCCCTGGCTTTAGGGCATGGATATCATGATGAGGATCTTGGTTCTTGACAGCTGACACCTTTTCTCAGGTGCATATGATTATTTATACTTCTCTTTTTTACTCAAAACCATCCATGAATCAACCATCTTAAGGAAGAGCACTGTGACTTACTAATTTCTGCTTTAATGATCAAGATTAGGATGAGTTTTGTTTTTCTTGATTTTTCATCACTGAGTTCTTAGTTCTGGCTTATTTATTGGCATGTCAAATGTTTGAATCTTGAGCTTCTTTTGCAAAGGGCAGTGCTTTCTTTCAGAGTAGTGATAGGATCGCACCATTCCCCAGAGGATCAGGCAACAGGAGTAGAAGCAGCTACTTATGAGTTATGATTGATTCAATGTACTGCAGGATGCTGCTTCATGGATCTCTGATGTTATACTAGATGTCAAACACAACTGAGGATAGCACATGTAAATATGTAATGTAATATCTTCCTAACAGATGGAGTCCTGACTGGAGAAGGTGCAATAAAGTCCTCCCCTAATACTAAATAGCTAGCTTTGACAGTCCGATCCACTCAGTTTTGGAAAGGAATCAATTGGAAGAGTTGGTACACGAAATCAGAGTGTGTAGCATTATATCATGATAAGCCTCCCGGGAACTGCTAGTTTCTGGGGGGCTTCTAAAAACAAGCCAAAAAGCTCATGCTAGTTTGCGGTTGCGAACGCTAACCAACCTCACATCGTCAATGACAGGTCCACACAGAGAACCAGAGTGATCGCTCTGCATGTTGTAGTACGAGCTCAAGAACATGAGCCTCGTGCGAGCCGACGTGGCTGTGAACTGGAGTTTAGCATGGACGTGACCGCCTTTGCCCATAGAAGTGTAGGGCACAGCAACAGACGCCTTCCCTGCATATGCCTCCACTGCCATAGACCCTTCGCACAAGTTCTTGGCATCGCCGACTGCGAATGTGAGGACGTAGACTTTGCCAGGCTGGGTTGAGACGACTTGTGCAATGGCGCTTTCCTTCCCGGCGATGAGTTCCACGGCACGCTTTCCGTCCGGAACGGCAAAGTGATCCGAATCGACGTACTTCACTGCTTTTAGGGACTCGATTATCCATCCGGGCAAAGGACTGTGGTCATCCTCAATGTGGGGCGGTATTAGGACGCCCCATGAAGTCTTTGGGAGCACATAAGGTCCTTCTTCAAAATTTCCATTCTTCACCAAATTTCCTGGGAAAAAAAAAAAAGAGGAACCAGCAACGTTGAAGGTGGTACTTTAGTAAGCCGGAACTGATGAACTTGGTCTGATCTTTCTCATATCAGCGCATCTATAAAGATTACCGTGATCCATACAATTACATAAATCTTAGATTTCTTCATCCTGATTAACATTATTAAGAAGCAGAATCGTTAGGGAGACTCAATAGACAGAAATTGATAATTTACCATTAGTACGTTTCGGGATGTACAGTGTCTTCAATGCGACCGAATCAATCAATGGTCCACAAGCCGGGTCCTCATCCACGCCTGGGTTATGGATCGAGATGTCGATTTCCGGGGCATCCGCTTGGAAGCTCCAGCAATAGGAATCCCATCCATTGCTGCTGTACATCGTTTGCATCGGCAATATTCCCCAGTCGTATGCCTCTGAGTTAGGCGAGACCGATACGTTCAACTTCTCTTCTTGCGCGCACGTTCGAGCCGCGCTAAATGTGACCGAGTAGAACGTACCCTTCACTACCTTTACCTTCTGCTTTACCGAAGCCTCATTGCCGAGCCTCACTGCAAAAGCTCCTTCAGGGACTACCAGTAACATATCACCCTGCTTGTGACCCGATTTGATGTACTCAACATAGCCTGAAATTTCCCATCCAGGAATGGCAGTTTTGCTGGTGACCACCGTTCCTTTCAGCTGCCACGGCTTCGGGCCGCTCTCGAAGTTGCCGTTCGGCAATAAACCTGAGGACGATGCCAATTCGGGTCATTCATTTGTTAGCTCGGCCGGTTCATGAAAACTCTCGTCGCTCATTCAAATTCATCATTATGTGCTGGTTGTCCTGGCCATCGTGCGAATTCGTACGAGATTTCGCAATTTGACCGAGTAGGAGAAGATCTTGATCATCGCAAGTCTGGCATGAATTACCGCATATTCGCTTGTAACTAAAGAAACATTATGGGATGGGCACAGAATCTAGCACGTGAAAGATGGGACGAGAACATTGCTAAGAAAGCTCATTACACTCTGGGTTCACATGTTATGTTCAGAATTTCCTTGTTTTATAAAACACACAAAAAATAATAATAAATACCGTGTGGGAAGAAAACTTTGTTTGGTCTGGTTTGACCTCGTTTGAACATGGATTAAAACACGACACGAGATTAACTAAGCCAAAAAGACCGCATGTAATATCCATATCTCTTGCCATAATTGAGAATTACAACTGCACTGGGAATAATTATCATCTTATAAATGGATTCATAATTTGTTTTATCGGACTTGGAAGTGATCACTGATCAGAAAAGCAGATGTGAAAGCAGAGATCCACATGGCCCTACTTGAAAAGAGAGGGAAAGGGAAGCTTTTTCAACCCCCCCAACCCAGGGATCGCTCTCACTCTAATGTTGAATGCCATTTATTGCTCCGCGCTTGAAGATGGATGTGAGCATTTACTAAGCGCAGAACCCCAGATAAGCCCAGATGACAAAGATTTCCCTGAAGGACTGCGATCTCGTCTGCGAGGAATGCTCATGAAATTAAATTGTAGGCCACGGACTTGTTGGGTCCATCTAGAAATTCTGTGAGACCCTCTTAAGAAGAACTTTAGCTGGTTTTGAGTGGATGATGTTCCTGGTCGAACATGGAAACCTTGATTGAAGAAAAGCACACTAAACACCGATACCATTTGATGTCATCAGTGCACCAGGATCAGTGAAATGGGTTTGGCCATGGGTTCAAGCTTGTTGTCTACATTACTTCCACACGAGAGTGACACATCCTGTTGATGGACCTCCTTTTAGGCTCCTACACAAGCTATACACTCTCTTTCTCTCTATATATATATTTCTGTCACGACAAACTTAACCAACAAAGTTTGTCCATAAATCTCTTAAGAATTGAGAAGCAAAGTGATGATAACACCAGAAACATGCACACCGGTTCACTGGAATGTGTAGTTGCGTGAGATATGATAATGTAGAGCGAGCTTACCATCAAGGAGAGATGTCGTAGTGTAGGAGGTGGCACACAGTATCAGCAACAGCAATGTCACCTTCTGCATCTTTCTTTCTCTGTTAGAGAGAGAGGGATGGCTATGGCTTTGGCCTGTGTCAAGATCAGAAAGGCGGGAGCTGGGGCAAGCTATTTATCTGGTGGATCGAGTGGGAATGCCACTGGCTTTGGAGAAATCAACATCATTGCCACTCTCTTTATTTTAATTGACTCTAATCTAGCAAGCAGCAGCGTAATTTTGCGCGGTAAACCAGTGTAGCAGTCAAGCTTGGAATATCTTGGGATATGTACCTGATGTCCCTTCAAGTGGAAGCATTGGATTAATAGTTGCGTAGAGTTTAAGGGTTGGAGAGGAAAAAGAAAGAAGAAACCGCAAAAATCAAGAGGAGCCTGTGCATGAGCACATGCAATTTGCAGCTGCACGCTCTAGCCATTCTCTCTTGGAAGTTTCCTTTTCCCCCTGTGCAAACTCCAATCATGCATGCAGACTTACCAATAAAAAAGGGATTTGGATTTAGGATATCCGGTTTTACTCGTAAAACCGGTTTTATCGGTCACACGAAAACGCCCACAATCATTCAAAACATACAAACATTGGGATGCAGATTTAGGCTCCACATCCATGACAACTTTTTCGCGAATCGACCTTCCTACGTGCCCCGTAAATTTCAGCATCGGAAAAGAAAAAAAAAAAAACGAGAGCCGTGGCAAGAACAGGGCACATGGCATTATAGGAGTAAAATCTCTATGCGGGTTCGGAGTCTTCGAATGGGATCGGGGGTGGTTCCAAGATCTGTTGATCCAATAATACACTCATTTTCCAACTGGGAATCCTGCAAATCAGGAAATCTGTCTTTCTAATCGACATCTTGTGGACATCCACAGAAGGGGGAAAAAAATGAAGGAAAAGCATCAGACATCATATGACCACAACCCCACATCAAATTTAATAGAGAGGGAACATTCAGATCCTATCCTAATCAACCCATGTGCACCTCAGTGGTTCCATGAATCTGCATATGATCTCTTCTCTTCTGTTCATTATAAAAAATCGAATTGGTTGGGTTTTCTGCTGCTTCCCTTCTCCTGCAGCTGTCGGCAATGATTCCCAATTTTTCGAGCTGTCGAGAGTCTGTGAATGGAGAGAGATGAGGGAGGGACAGGCTTAGGGATTATTATTATTATTATTATTATTATTATTATTATTATTAAGTGTGTTGTATCAGATTAGAGCAGCAGTTTAACGTGGGTGCATGTGTTGCGCGAGCAGTGGTGCATCGTGTATTTGACCAATCTGACCGAATTCCAGAACAAATTGCCCCTTCTTTTCCACCCTTTGATTGATAATCTGTCGGCTCAGCCTATTGCTAATTCCTAATCGGGGGTCAAGGAAAACATGTGGCTTTTCCAACTTCAATCTCGATCCGGTCTTTGCCCATCTCCCATCTTTTTGTTTTTTCGCCATATGGAATTGATATATCGTGTCGTGGAGGATTACAATCAAAGAATGGTAAAAAAAAATGGAGGTCTTCGCCTCGAGTTTTTCGTAGGATTAATCTCAATAGATGTCGAGCATAAGCCCTCGCGATTATCCCGACAAAGAGATGTCGTGATTTAAGCACGGGATCGGCTAAATCAGAACCGGTGGACGCACAAACTATGGAGCAATGGTCATACAATCACTTTAGGACCAGAGGCTTAAACATGAATTAGCAATTACATAGGAACTAAATGAAAGTTTCGAGATTATATCTTGATTTTGAGCTCCTGAAGAGAATCCGATCTAAACAAAAGTTTCCCGTGTCTGAATAGGAATTGTCATTGGACGGTAATATATATATATATCGAGGATGGGTCAGCCCGTCATGGATTGAAGCTGTGCTGCGCATTTTGTACAGTTGTGTTGATGGACCTAGTCATGTGGGTTTGGCCCAAGAAGCAGATAACTGGGCCTCAGGCCCACATACTGCATCTTTCAACTGGGCTCGATTTCCCCATGACGGGGCGGGCATGTACTGCTCTTTAACTATCTTTGCAGATGTGCCGAGTTGTTGAGTTCGTACTCGAACTCGCCTTATTCTTTTCCACTGGCAAAGTTTCATGGCTTGATCTTTGCTCACTTCTTCAAAGCTTCATGCTCGGCCGTTCATCTTCTACCATCTGCCTCCCTTTCACTCCCTGTGTTTTGGAAGGAAGAAGCTTTTTCATTTGTTGTATGTTTTTGAAGCTTTTCCAGATGGCACACGACCTGTTTGATTAAATGCACTTGTGGAGAACTTTTGAAGTACTAGATTATCGAAGATGATGATTTATGAAGGGTTCAAGGAAATCCTCAAGATTCAGAAGTTCAGGAGGTTCGTGGGGTACTCTGTGTTCTATTGCTTCACTGCCGTCTTGAGCTATGCTTATACCAACAACACGTGAGTCTTTGCTGTTTCAACCCTTAACTGTATAATTTTCTTCGACTGCTATTCGGATTCCGAAGCTAATTCTTAGTTTTTTTCTTCCCACTTCTCTTCATCGTCGTTATTGCAGTACTAGAGCTGGATATTCTAGAGGAGACCAGTATTATGCGGCATACCCGGCCGGAACCGAGTTATTGGGTGATTCTGATAAGGTCTGTTAGTGCTATGATTATGTGGCACTGTCTACCTTTTATTACATTTTCCTCGGTTGCTTATGATTTACAACTTAATTTTGATTAATAAATTTGGTCATAGTTGTACAAAGCTGCTCTTGGCAATTGCTTTGAAGCGGAAGAGTGGGGTCCCATCGAGTTCTGCATCATGTCCAAGCACTTCGAGCGCCAAGGAAAAGCGCCATATGCATATCATGCTGTAAGTGATTGACTTCCCAAATGTCGATATCCTCGCTTGGTTTTGCATTTCTCTTGTTTAAGGTTACTCCGGTCATTATATATGCGCTGTTATGCGATGGAGAGGACAATTCAAGAGTGCTTTGTTTTTTTATGGAGCAATTTCATTTGCAAAGAAAATAAATGAAGGGGAGTCTCAAATATATATCAATCATTCCTTCTATGCCATCTGGCCTTTGTTTCGTGGCCTAATGGCTTGACTGCTGTTGAAGGGAAAAAAGAGTTGCCCTCAGGGAAATCCTTTGACATTACTGTGATTGCCGAGCTGAGTCATGTTAAAAGTCAAGAACTACAAGGAAAAGAGTAATTGTTCAGCCATAGGTTAGGTGTTCTGTGTCATCTTCCCTTATCCTAATGGCGCAGTGAAACTGTTAGCAACCTTCATGAAATACTTGAAACTGAATCTGCATCATGACATTACACAATTAAGCTGCTTGGTTGGTTCTAGTACGAATCAAAGATCCAAGATCCTGAAAATTTGTGTAACTGAATCTTGTGATGCAAATGAACTTTGTCATACCTAATTACCTACATATAGAACCTTTAAAAGAAGGAATGAAGATCAAAGAGGGAGCTCTCGTTCGGGAGGTCAAGGTTTTAATCCTTGCATTCACAAATTCCAACTCAAGCACACTCTTGCATTTGTAGGGTCAACTTCGCGCTGCAAAGTTTGTTGATCCTCATATTTGGTCTCTGTTTTTCATTGCTGCAGCAATATGCAGCACACCTTCTCTCCCTTGGACAACTAGATGGATCTGGATAGAGGGAAATGCTGATACTGTGAGATTTATTAGGTGGACTGTGTAGTAATGAAATTGCGGGGTAGAGGGAACATCTGATCTTCCTGTCTGGATTTGTTGAAAATTGTAAAAACAGGAGCCCGTGGCTTTACTTTTATAATCAGTATGCTGTATGGTATTGGTTTTGTTATATTCTAGTTCCAAAAATTAAGTTTTAAATGAGGAGTATGATTTGAAAATCGTGCTGTTCAGGCTGCAGATTTTATCATTGCTTCTTATCAATACTTGTTGCCCTCTTTTTGGATTGGTGTTCATTCCGCATCCTGTCTTCTCTTATTATTTTTGTGCATCCAAGGTAGAGGATAAATTTCAGTGGTGCTCGTTAAGTCATTTTTTTTTTTAGTAGGTCATTGAACTTTGATTTAATCACCAAGTGAACCAAACTGGAAGTTTCTTGCAATTATCGCATTTTGCCCGGAATGCAACTTTTTTCCATAGAAACGCCGACATGTTGCTTGCGTGACTCGGCATACTAAAGTTTGGCCACATATCGGCAATGTCGGTAGTTCATAGGGAAACTGGCCAGATTTCATTTGACGAAGAGAAAAGGAAAGGAAAAAAAAAATTAAAAGTTCAGCGTATCGAGTGATTGAAATGAGGGGCTGCAAGATCGTCTGGAGCCGTGCGTTGTTTCCTTTGAATGTAAAATCTTAAGGACATCACATCAATATTCAATACCTTTAGAGTTACACGAACATGACCAACGTTCATACCTTTCGGTAGACCAGCTCCCCTCACATCATCTTTCGTCAGTTTTCTTCGCTCAAACTCAAAACCTCTTACTCTAGCTTCGGAATGGGGTTCATATCATCGACGGCTCACAGTCAACATTGGCCAGCCCTTGAAAGTGCGGATCAGCTAAAGCCCGGTCACTATTGGGCCCTGTAGGCCCAGCATCAGTCTATCCTTTTTCGTGCCAAGCCCAACCGGACCAGGTGCTAAGGTGGCGCATGATAACATTTCTGACCAATTTCTCAACTTTTGACCATAAATTGATTTATCTACTTCTTCTCAAAAGTAGAAATGGATTTTTCTATTTCTGCTCCAGATTGGCCTCTGATCAAAGAAATTAGTTTTGTAACGGTTGAAAATTTTTATTTTTGAAAAATTATTAACAAAATCTTTGCCTGCCGTTGCGGCAAGTGTCGATCCCTGACGGCCGGCGACGACCGGCCATAGGTGGCAACGATGGTCGGTCGAGATTCGTGTAATCAAAAAAGTGATTCTGGAGTCGAGAAGTAAAAATTTTTAACTTCTCAAAGTTGACTAAAAATCCAACCAGAAATAGAAAATCCTATCCGAAGTCAATTTTTGTATCAAACGCATTTCTACTTCGAAACTGATTTTACCAAACAAATTTCCTGTCAGATTGACTTCAGGCAAGGAAATTGTTGGCCAACAGTGTTGGCAAGGAAATTACTACGGGTCGGGCGGCAAGAAGGAGGAGGAGGAGGAGGCGGCCTAGCGTAAAACAAAAGCCGATTGACAAAACTCGTTCACAAGGTGATGCAATCGAGTATAAAAAGTAAACATGTCCCATTTAAGCAGCTGCTAAGAATATGCTGCATTGCTTTGTACGTCTGGCATCAATCAGATGAAATCTACGTACCAACCCAAACCCCCCCCCCCCCCCCCCCCCGAGGAAGACAGTTGACTTTCAAACTCCGACCACGAACCGAGCTCGAATTCATTAGGGAGGCAAAGGTGTGGTCCGAGCTCAACTTTTTATGTCTAATCTCAAACACGAGGTGAATGCAATCAAAAGAAATGCGGGGTTTGCGCAGTATTGGAGCTAATTAAAGAAATGGACGTCGTTGCAAAGTAGTTCGTCATCAAATTTATTCGGTCACTGACAAGGACATGAGTACCGAACAACAAGTTCCTCCAAAAATCGAACCTCCCCTAGACAACAACAGCTAAGTCAAGAGGAAGAAGAAGAAGAAGAAGAAGAGGAGGAAGAAGAAAAATCACCTCTTTCTTTCATCTCGACATCGGGAAGGGCAAACCCAGCAAAAAAAGAAAAAAGGCAAAAGGCATCGTGCTTACCTTGACCCGTTCCCCTACAATCTTCACCCCTCGTCGGACCGGCCCCGGTCAGTCCGAAGCGAGCCGGGTTGCGATGGCCGAGTGGTACATTGCGTCGTGGAAGCTCGAGCTCTCCCTGGTCTTCCTCCGGAGTTGCCTCGCTTTCTCCTCCGTGAAGCATCCCAGTGCGAACCTAGATCTGGGCCGCGCCTTCTGGGCCTCCTGATCGGACGTCTCGGGCCGGTCGCCGCCGCCGAAGGGGCTTGCCGCGGCGGCGTGGCTCGGTTCGGGGGGGAACGCGAAGAGCGGGGCCCACCAGTTCGTGGAGACTGGTTTCGGGCGATTCGGGTCGGGCTTCCCGGACGGAGAAGGCGACGACGCCCGGATCGTTAGGTGGGGTTTGAAAGATGGGAGCGAGGTGGCCATTGGGGTTGTGGGTGATGGTGCTTACTTCTTGCACAGAGAGAGAGAGAGAGAGAGAGAGAGAAGTGAAGAGTGACTATCTCTCTCTGCTGCTCAGCTGAAAAAAAAAAATTAGGCGTGGGCAGGAGCGTTCAAGCCACGTCTCTCTTGTTCACTTTCCGAGTTCTTTTCTTCTTCATTTTTTTTACGGAGAAAAGCCGTACCCCGACACATTTACGCTAAATATTTTATTGTGACATAGGAAAAAAAAAACTCTCAAACATATATTTATCCTATGCTAAGATCCCGTTAAATGATAATTCAGTTAAAATAATTTTATTTTTATTTCACTTAAGCCCGTGGGCGCCATGCATTTTGAGATACATGTAGGTAGACGTTTAGCCGCGCTTATCGACAGGATCTTGACATAGGGTGAATAGGTCACATAGGTACAAATTTAGATTTTCAATGTAAAAAATAAAGTTTATGACAAATGTGTCACGATGAGTATAAATTATAGTTTTTATCTCTCTCTCTCTATATATATACCATACATTATTCCCATCCGAAGCATGTTGGCCTAATCCACGCGTACCGTTAAATCAGTTGTAATTCATGTGAGTTCCATCTTGTTCGAAGATATCACGTGGCCCCAACTTTCCATACAATGGAAGTTTTTTTTTTTTTTTCGGAAGAAAGATATTCATTTTATATCAAAGAGAGATATATCACTTCAAAATAAAAATGAAAATCTCACAAAGTAAGTAAATCTGAAAAAGCGAATTAACTCGGCTCAACTTGTACAGACTTGCTCATTCTTCGATAACGAATTTGACATTACTTCCAAGCATAATCGATCGCCAATCACCAAATCCGGCATTTTCTTCATTGACAAGCACACGCCAAGAAATCCCAAGCATTATCACCGCGCTGAGATAACAACAGCCTAAACAGGTTGAAAGAGCAAAAACAATGCCTTGCAAATACCAAATCTATTTCTAGATTGGAATGGAAGACCCCTAAATCTAAATCTAACTCTAGGTTAGGAGAGAATAGCCGCAAAAGGATATATGTTGATCACAAAATCACTTCCAGATAAGTCGATTGACAGAGAGAAAGCTTCGAGAATTTACAGAGCGCTCGATAGTCTGGAGCCAACATCCGAAAATTGGAGTGAGCAGATTCTTCCGAGGCACCACGCTTGGATCTTCGGAGAGCTTAGATTTCGATCGCCCGTTCACGAAATTAACGAAAAGATATCTCTAACTACGTTATCTCTGATTTTTTATTCCGTCCCTTTACAGGGCACGTGAATCCAATTCCGCATATTGTGAAGATTTAGTGGGACCACAACCAACTGCTCCTAAAAGCTTAAGCTGATAGAAGAAGGCGTGGTTTAATATTTATATATTCCAACACTCCCCTCTCGCGCTTAGTCTGGTCTTTTGCCTAGTACTAAGCGTGGATAAATTTATTGGGGAGGCAAATAGGGACCTGGAAAGATTTGAACTCAGAACCTCCTAGAGCAGTTGGCTGTGGTCCCACAAAATTTTACATGGTATCTAACACATATGTGATGCTAGCATCTTCACCTTCAATCTATTTTCCAGGAGGCCGCATGCATATTGGCTAGTGGAATAACTGTTTGAGCAGTTGGTATTATGGGCGCCTTTCTGATTTAGGAATATATACGAACAGACAATGGCTTGTGTGTCCGCGGGGTGCATCTATCTAATGGCTTTCGTGGATAAGAGAGTCCACGTGGACGGAATAGAAAAAACCGTGCGGGTTTGGTCCTCTTTCTTAGAAAAAGAAAAGCGTTTTATCAGTTCGAATGTTCCGAAAGCAATTGTGGGCTCATGGCCCACGAAGTGGTATTAACAAAGCCCAAAAAGCCTTAAACCCAACATTAATTGGCTCCGGATCTGTCTTTTTTCAGTAATAGAGTTCGATTTAAGAGACATTACATATAAATGATTTATGAGATATCGTTTTTTCTAAAAAAGTAATCGTTTATATATATAGCTCGAATAATCAATCGATTAAAAATATTGTAACTATCAACAACAATTTATATTTAAACATTTTCGTAAATGATAAGAGTATTTTTCGTTTAATCATTCGTTCGTCTCTCTCGAAATAAATGGAGCATAAATCGAGATTGAATATGACATTATTTTCGCGATCCTAATCTTCTCTTCGAGAGAGGGCTGTCCAAAGCTCGATAAGATCGTCAATTGAGTTCACGCTTTTGATTTGATGATCTTATAGGCTGCGTTTGGTAACGTTTCTGTTTCTGAGAATACATTTGGAACAGAAACATTTTTTTTGTGTTTCTGTTCCCGGCTAATATTTTTGGGAACAGAAACGCGTTTGGTAAGTTAAAAAAAATATACTTTTCTTGTCAAAAGGAGGGATCGGCGGCGGCCGGCGATCGGCGGGCGGCGACGACTAGGGAGCTTTAGGACCAAAAGTGTTTCAGAAACAAACAAAAAATCATCTTTTTTCTGTTTATTTTTTTAGGGCCAAAAGTGTTTTTTTTTTTAAAAGTGTTATTCGGAACACTTTTGGAACATAAACACATTCCAGGGAGGGTTACCAAACGCAACCGTGACGTATTGTCACACTCGAAAATCAATAATATCACCCACCAAGGTAATCATCTCCACTTCGGTATTCGTTGACCCCAAAAAAAGAAAAAGAAAAAGAAAAAAAAAGGTGACGTTGACTGAAGAAATTTACCAATTTCTCGTTTAATCCAGCAAAAAAATTTCCCGGGCAAAAACCCTAGAAATAAAGAAAAGACAAAGAGATCAAAAGAATAAAAAAAAATGAAAAGGGGCAAAATTGAACAACGAAAGCCCTCAATTTAGACACTATAAGAACCGGGTCTCCATTGCAATCAGCTTCTCTGCGTCTCGCCCCTTCCCGTTCTGCTCTGTATCTTTTGTTTTTTTTCCCCCTGTTTTCGTTTTTTGATTTTCATAGATTTTTTTTGGTCTTCTTTTCCGTCTTCAATCCGCATTTTGACCCTCTTAACATTAGTCCAGTGCAGTGTGATAAGCACGAATTTTTTGCAAATCGGATCCCGGAGCTTGGGTTTGATCCCTCTGTAAATCCCCACAGTAAGGAGGAGATAATTCGAAAGCATTCTCGTTTACGATTACCTGTAAGATAGCTAGTGATTAGCTCCAATCGTTGGTTTCGCTCCGTTTTTTGAGGTTTCCTGGATCTTGGTTTAGATTGAATTTTAGGGCTGCTGCGTTTTTTTTTTTCTTTCCTTTGTCTTTTTGTTGTTTCCCGACCCTCTTTTGGCGGTTCCTTTGAAATTTCTTGGGTTGAAATGGACAAGAAGAAGACGGCGGTGCCGCTTGTGTGCCACGGGCATTCGCGGCCAGTGGTCGATTTGTTTTACAGTCCGATCACGCCGGATGGCTTCTTTCTCATTAGTGCAAGCAAAGGTACGAGTCGTTAAAGAGTTACCTTTTATGTGGATTTGGATTTTCGTGATCTGTACGTGGTGCTTCCGTTAATCAATCGCGGCATTCGCGGATTTGTTCCGTATGGTTTCTTCCCAATCTTACCGTGGATAGCGTGCACTGCGGAGTGGAGTGTTTAGGCTCGTTATGATCAATCCGGTTTGAGTAGTATATGCAGCCGCGAAATTGCTTTGTGAGCTACTGGAAAAGAAAGTGCCTTTTTGGCTCGCCATTCATTGTTTCTGTGGTATAATTCCAAAGTTGCTTGCTGGGTGAGTGACTGGCTTGAGTCAAGCGAGTGTCGAGTAGGGCTATAGAAAGTTGTGAGTGGGATTTAGTGGGCTTGACCGTGGAGTTTTGGTTGGGGTTCGAAGTTGATGTTCTTTACTGTGTTGTGCTTAGGAAAGTTTAGAGAATCTGAATTAGTACTTTCATGTGTAAATTTCCGCTATGGTTTTACTGTTGGGATTCAGATTCTAGCCCAATGCTGCGAAATGGAGAGACTGGAGATTGGATTGGAACCTTTGAGGGACATAAAGGTGCAGTCTGGAGCTGTTGCCTGGACACCAATGCTCTACGTGCTGCATCCGGCTCTGCAGATTTCTCCGCGTATGTGACTATTTGAGTTGTTTCCTCTGGGGCAACAGCAGTTACATTTACTGTTCATTTGCTTTGCCAAATAGCTAGGCACTACTTTGTCCGTAGAACTGCAAGTTTATAAGGCACATAAAGTCTGACGATGAAGGCATAATTGACCTGCCAGAGAATTTGGTGTCACTTCATTAACAACGCCTTGTTAGAACATTGAGGGGGTGAGGTTTGTATGTAATCTGTGATTTTGGGACATGAGTGTCTCTCTATGCCTTTTTCCCAGGAAACTGTGGGATGCATTGACCGGGGATGAATTGCACTCTTTTGAACACAAGCACATTGTCCGGGCATGCGCCTTCTCAGAGGTAATTACAATGGTTTCTGACCTTTCCCTCTAGCTGCTAGATTCTTTAGCTTTTGTTAGGTGTTATTGTTATCTCATCATCTAATTCTTGTCCATTTTTTTAACCCTCTCAATTTCTTATCAAGTACTTCTGTTGTGTATTGCTAAGCCTCACCATGCACTTTTCACAGGACACTCATCTCCTGTTAACTGGCGGTGTCGAGAAAATTCTTCGAATTTTCGACTTGAACCGACCAGATGCTCCTCCCAGAGAAGTTGACAATTCTCCAGGTTCAATAAGAACTGTTGCATGGCTTCATAGTGATCAGACAATATTAAGTTCCTGTACTGATATTGGTGGCGTGAGGTAATCTTAGTTTTGTCAAGTCGAAATACTTGTATACTGTTTTTTTTTTTTTAATATCTCTGGTTTGGCCAGTTGAGAATTAAACTGGTGCTCATTTTTGTCCGGCAAACTGGTGTAGGCGTGTAGGCTGTATCTTCTATGTTTGGCAAGTAGAGGTGTTGATTATTTTTCTCTTCTTTGGGTAGTGTTCACATTCGAAAAGAAATTTTTTTTGGGTATGTGAATAGTCTTTTCCAATTCTTTTCCACTGCATGTTGCTTCCATTTGTAGCTTTATTGTGAAATGCAGTGTGAGCTGATTTAATGTTTTAAGCTCGGAATATCAATGTTTTCTTTAATTCTTAGAGGCACACATGCCTTAGTTACTTCCTGCCACTGCAACCTTGGAGCTGGGGCATCATTTAAATTTTTTGCAAGGCACGGCTTAATTTTAATTTCTAATGAATTGGTAAAGGCAGACTGTTGAGCTGTCTTTTTTCCTCAAGTTACATTTCAGTGGGAATAGATAAGGTGGAATCGGGGTGCTAATCTATGTTTCCATTAAGCCCGTCAGGTAGCACGTTAATAAAGAAAGCGTTTTATGGTTTGAATTTATGATTGCGGGTTACAATATACATGGTACATAATATGCGTCAAGAATATTTCTCTTAGCATGTCAATATTTTCTCATATTAACCTAGCCTAGATATGGTTGGTTTGTGTATTTACCTTTTTGGTTGGGTTTTGCTCATTCATTCTCATCCTTACCCACTTGACTTTTGACCCCTTCCCTGCAAAAGTTCATTAAACATATTGAATAAACTTCTTGTTGTGTTTTGTTTCATTGAAATCTAATATAACTCCTCATGTCATTTTCTTGTTTCATATTCGCCCTTTTCAATTTTTCTAGGTTCATGCTTTATTCTGAATAAAAAAGTATCTGACCTATTTTGATTTACTTATTTCTTATCTACTTTGTGACTACACTTCAGGTTATGGGATGTAAGGAGTGGGAAAATTGTTCAAACTTTGGAGACAAAATCTCCTGTCACTAGTGCTGAAGTGAGTCAGGATGGTCGCTATATTACGACAGCTGATGGTTCTACTGTTAAATTCTGGGATGCTAATCAGTAAGCTCCTGTGGTAAAACTGTTCTTGATAATGTGGTGTATAACGACTGGGCTAACGAAAGTCTTTTTCTGTCATTGTTTAGCTTTGGGTTGGTGAAGAGCTACAACATGCCCTGCAACATAGAGTCAGCCTCGTTGGAGCCAAAGCTTGGGAATAAATTTATTGCTGGAGGAGAAGACATGTGGGTTCACCTTTTTGATTTCCATACTGGAGAAGAGATTGGTAGGTGATGGTGATTTGAGTACTTTCAAGTTTCATGTAGCTTTCCTTTCTGATGATTAGCACATGCTTTGTGCATTTACAGGCTCCCTCTATAGTAGCGGTCAAGCATCTTATTTACTTTTCTTCCAGCTCGTGTTCACTATGTCCATATTGTCTACATGTTGTTTGCAATGCAAATTTATGGGCCTCATCTTGAATCTCTAAACTGTGCTCCACCTGAATTATTTCATACAAAAGAAGCTCTCTCTGTCATGTCGGTATTCTGTGACGATAAGTTCTAATTTGGATCCTTCTTAACCTTGCTTTTAGGATGCAACAAGGGTCATCATGGTCCTATCCATTGTGTGCGATTTTCGCCTGGTGGGGAATCCTATGCTTCTGGATCAGAAGACGGCACTATAAGAATATGGCAAACCGGGCCTGCAAATCACATTGAGAGTGATGCAAATCCAGGCAACGGCCCAGTAACTGGTAAAGCAAAAGTTGGGGCAGATGAGGTTACTCTTAAAGTAGAGGACTTACAAATTGGCAAGGAAGGGAAGATTGGCGAGAAGGATAACTCCGAAGAAGCATAATGTGCTCTCTAGGTTTGATCTGTCTGTTTTGTCTATCATGCGAGTTTCGAGCATGTGCGTGTGTGATGCTTGTGCTTTGCAAATAAAGTGGACATGCTCTTGATAAGTTTCTTTCATCTGCGGTCCTTTTAAATGGATCACCCCTGGAAGCTCGCTGTCTCCTCGTGCTCCTCTTGTAACGGCAGATAACCGCCGAAGTTTGGGGACTTCATTACTATGCTGTGCTTAATGAAGAAGTACCTGGAATTTTGCTAGGTCTATAGTCGGTGCTGAGTGGATTTTCTTTGTGAAGTTTCATTTTTTTGCTTCTCAGGAAAATGAAACTTCTCCGAGAGTTTCCATTAAAGCCCTCAATTTCTTGCCAAGCGAAGTTTCAATATCCACATTGAAGTCAAATTCTTGGTAGGCAGGGATAGGCTACACACTTGATTCTTCGATTGCCAGTACTCCCAGTGCAAAAAGATTGCACCTTTACGAAAAACGAAACGACAATGTAAAAGTTTTCTCAATGAATGTTACAGAGACGACCCAATGTATCGACAAGTTGCTGGAAAACCCTCAATAAGCACTGCTGAAACTGGCTCTTTCCCTGAGAAGTTCCTTCGTGATTTAGCAGCTGAAGATGAAGCACTCACTTTGGATGTCTTGAGTAGGAGAAAAACTGGTCCAGCTTTGTAGACAGGTGAAAATATTCATGAAGTAACCGTTTTCAAACTTGCATCTTGACAGATTGAGCTGATGCAAGAGTAGTCATCTTGGAACGATGAGGAAATAATCTCTCTCGAATTCTTGGATCCTCACAACCCATGCATTAAGGATACTAGTTGATTGAGGAATCAAAGGCGAACTTCACAAGCTGACTGCGCTGAAATTTGATTGCAGTCTGTCCTCGACAAAATGCCAATCACCTAC